>JAGTTD010000010.1:7542500-8254090 GCA_018398585.1 Simmondsia chinensis | reverse complement strand
AACGTCAGTAAGGTTTTTTCGTTGCTAGATTGATTAGCCATCACACCAGACGAAGTCTTGCTCTGATAGCAATTGATGCAAAATGGAAACATAAAATTTGAATCTAGCACGTCAAATTTGAAGAATAAACTTCGAATCCACCAAAGGCAAGAAAATAACGAGGGATTTGTATTTTTAAATTAAGAAAGAGCCATACAATAAACTATACCGAGTATTTATAAGCAAATTAGAAACCCTAAAACCCAAAATTAGGAAAATACCAAAAAAATGTGAACTTACAAAAATGCTCCCAAAAATGTGAAATTGCAAAAATACCCGTTTGGGTTTCTGGCGGTCTAATTGCTCCATAAATGCTTCGGCTACTCGTTCTATATCAAATGGACTTCACGACACTACAAAAATATTTGCCTTTTATGATAAATTCTAATTACTCTTCTCCTTAGCTTTTTAAACAATATAGTCATTTATTTTGAGTAACTAGAAAATTATTATGTGGTTAGACAGTGTTGTGGGATATGTATGGGCGAGTTATGGTAGGCAAGATAATGTCTGTAATGGAAAAATATAACTTGACTATCATTATATAAAATCGGGTAGTAATAGATTGTTATTGTATGATACAGAATACTAAAATATGGGACCTAAATTATAATATTAAGATAGTCAAAAAGGGCCCTAGGCACTTGCACGCTATATACAACACATCCCCAGTCATTTTTTTTATATAAAAGGGTGGGGGTACCTCTAAAGACACAACTCCTCACATACAAGACCTTATGCCCTTGCTCTCTCTCTCTCTCTCTCTCTCTCTCTATTTCTCTATCTTTCTTGTGACCTCTTCCCATGCTCCATTCCTTGGGTGGTTAATGTTGAAAAAATGACATAAGCAAATCTCTTGAAACCAATAATTTGTTCTTAGGGGCTTATCCCATATAGTAAAATTTTCTAAGAGGATTTCACATCAAGTAACAAAGTTCTTGTTGACGTTGAAAGAAGGATGGGAACCACCCATGCCCGCCCAGTGCGTCCTCTCATACTCTGGTATGGGTGTGGGTATTTTTTTTTCTCTAAGAGCATATTTATTTTTTGATAAAAGGCATGGATACATAACAATCTACTGCTTCACAAGCTGCCTCGTCACTCTTCATGATGCCCCCCTTTATTGCTCTTTCTCTTCCCAAAGTAGCAACCTCCTTCCTTTAATGGAGATGGCTATTAGGCAGTTAAGACACTCCTTCTCAGTAGTCATCTCAACCCCTTTTTATATTATCTTTTTCTGCCACTCTTCTATATAACAAAAAATAAAAAGAAAAAAACTTTCGTCTTCCTCTTTTCTCCACTTCTAAACATAGAGTTTTAGGCAAGGGTTTTTTTAGGCGCTCCTACGGTTTGACAAATTTTCTCGGCGCCACACGCCCCTCCTAGATTTTCATAGGTGCTCTAAAAGGAAAGTCTTCAACCTTCATAGGGAGTGGCCACACTTCCACACCTATATAGGTAGATCTTATCAAGTGTGTGTTACCACACACCATCAAAAATATGGTTATGGGTCTATTCAGAGCTAGAGCGCAACCTCACCAACTTGGTAATATATCAACGGTATCCATCAATTGCAAGGCTTACTTATGCCATCAAACATATGGCTATGGACCCATCTCAACACTACCAACAACACGAGGAGGGAAAAAAATACACTGCACTCCTTGAAAAAAACTGTAACTTTTCACATTGAGCTTGTTAAAACCTGGTTGAATACATCACAGTTCGTTTATATATAGACTTTAGTCTCAGCCCCCTCGATGTTTCTATAACCATTTTATGACATAGGCCCTTTGTCAATGGATCTACAAGGTTCTTTTTATACCTTACACAAATTAATGATACCACTTTCTTTCCTATGGATCCTTTGCGATCTTATGCTAGAGAGGAATAAGTCTTCTCTTGCCAAAATTCATTTCTACTTTTTGACTTGTATCCTTTGATTTTTTTTTTTTTGGGTAGGGGGGGGGGGGGGTTGTTGAAAATGACACAAGAAAATCTCTTGAAACCAACAATTTATCCTTGGGGGCTTATCCCACATAGTAAAATTTGCTAAGGGGATTTCACATAAGTAAGGAAGTTCTTATTGACGTTGAAAGAAGGATGGGAACCACCCACAAAGCGTTGCCTACCATGCCCTATTGTACTCGGGCGCTGGGGTGGGTATTCTCTTTTCAAGCACATATATTTATTTTTCGGAAAAAGGTGAAGAAACACTTCAATGCTACCCCTTCTCAAGCTACCTCGTGACTCATCTCGATACCCCCTTTATTGCTCTTTCTTTTCCCAACGTAGTAACCTCCTCTCTTTAGTGCAGATGGCTATTGGGATGTTGAGACACCCCTTCCCAATGGTCATCTCAACCCTTTTATATATTATCCTTGCTTGCCACTCTTCTATATAACAAAAAATAAAAAAGAAAAAACTTCTCTCTTCCTCTTTAAAAGTTGATTGTGTATCATATGCTAAATATGCAAAGGTGTTTGATAGCGTAATGTCATTAATAAACTATGCTCATCTTGATATAATATAAGTCATTAGTAAACCTAGCTTATGTACACATGATTCATATGATGAGCACTAGAGTGTTCTAATTAAATTGTTGGGATACTAGCAAAGTACTATGGATTGGAATTCATGTTGTAGCGAACTCATTGTTAAATTAGAGGGATGTTGATGCAACACAAATCTAGGGATTGGCGGTTGAATTCTGATGAAGAGATGACGTCATGGATGGAAGCAAATCAGATGAGATTGATGGCGTGATTGGAGGATTTTAGCCATGATTTTAGGATCTTAATTTATCTCTTTCTTTGATTGCATTTTTGAATTTTAATTTTGAATTTAAATTATTTTCCCTTCTCTTTAGGAATCACTTCCTCTATTTAAAAGGAGAGTCTAGCCAAGTGAAGGGAGCCAATTGCTTTAGATGAAAATTTGAGTTATTTAGTTTCTTCTATTCTTTAGTGTGAGATAGAATCAATATTATCCTCCCCTCTTTGTTATTTTATTATCAGTTTTAATAAAATTCAAAGGGAAGGCTGTTAAACCTTCCCGTACCCCTTATTTCCCATACACGTGCTGCACTAGTTGGTATCAGAGCTCAGAATATTTTCTGAGATGGCCAGTGGGCGACCGAGGTATGCCGCCGTCGATGACGTTGTTGACCATGACCGACATCAATAGCCCCGAGAGGAGATTTGAGGCATTGGAAGAGAAATTCCGGCGAATTGAGGGATGCTTGATTGAACTCGGGGCAAATCCTGACTACACTAGGATCCCTATGTTATGATTTTTGATGAATCATAAGCCAAACCTAGGGTTTTGATAGTGATTTACATGAAGAAATGAGATCAAGAATTGTAAGAATCGAATTCTATTGAGAATGTTGATTATAGATGAGATAAGAAGGATAAAAAGATATCAATAGAAGATATCAAGATGAGAAGTAGAGATTGAGAAGAGAAATCAAGAGATAGAGGGCATTCAAGCTCAAAGAGAGATATTAGACTTCATTCATCATTCAACATTATTACACTTACAACACAAGCCTCTTACTTATACTATGCTCTAGATGAGGTAGCTAAAGAGATTCAATGCACAAGGACACTCCACCTAACTGACTAAGCGAGCACGACCCACAAACATTGACTTTAATCAACTAAAAGCCACACCAAGAACTAAGGCCCTTACATGAGATATTTACATGGCTTAACTTAGGACTCATGTCCCTTATTACATCATTGTAATACTAATACTTCCTAAACCCCATAGAATCATGATAATACTCCCCCCTTTTGAGATTCTTGTCCTCAAGAATCTAAAAGAGAAGTATAGCTTCAAAGTCTTATTAACTTTGGTGAACAACTTCGGCTTAGTATTCTTGTACTATAACTGCAAACCGCCGTTCCAAATAACAACTCTTCAGCAATACCAACACCTGTTCAGCTCAACCTGCAACACTGCTGTAGCACCACTCTTCAGATTTTGCAAATGTCTTCCCATTTAAGAAGTTGATGAGTGTAATGGCCAACTAGGTTGTGGCTATTGGAGCTATGCAGGTCAACAAAGTCTGTTGCAGCAGCTAATGAATTTCCCACACTAAAACTATCGAGTTTACATCTCAAATTAGGAGGCCTATTATTGGTGTGCTAAGAGGAATAAACAATAGCTCCATTGAAAAGAGTGTGTTCCTTGAAAGGTTGGTGCAGATTTCCCAACTCAACCAAACCACTTGCTTATGAAACAGCAGCAACAGATTGTGTGATAGTTGATTGAGCTTGTACAACAGTAAGTTCAGCTTGTGGTTTCACTAACTTGACTTTCTTCTTACATAGACTCACCCTTTGTCTTGCTATCTTGATCATACACCTGATCCAAGAGGTGGACTTAAGTCTATCAATTGCTAACATGACCACTTTGGGCTGCCGCATCTTCGTGTTCTCGAACATAGCTAGCTTGTTAAGAACCGCTTTGTTTAACTTGAGATGTAGGAAATCATGAGGTCTGTCATGATAAACCAAAATTGGCCTTTCTATTTTCCTACATTTCCTACTTAAATAACACCTCTTGAGATTAAGATGAATCATAAATTTGAGTTCAAGTCTCTACGGCACTTGGAATTTCAGTCTTGACCTCCTTACACTAAAAACTTCAAGATGTACTTGTAACTTCTTGACTGCAAGGACCAATGGTTCAACCACTTGCAAAGGTGCAATCTCTTCATGAAAATTCAGGTCAAGTTGTGGTTGTTACAATTCAATTTGATCCAATGAATTCAATTTGTCATCCTTCTTTTGCTGTGCAGCTGCTGCTCGCGGTTGTGACACAACCTCAACACCTGTTGTTCATTCACCATGATCGACCTCTGCAATCTCTGATTCATCCTTAGGAACGTGTTCAATTTGGTGTACTTCCACATTCCCTGGCACACATGAATGCATTGCAGCAAGGTTTTGATAAGATTCAAGAAACACTTGTTGTTGTAATGCTAGGCTTTTGCTCATCATTCCTTGAAATAGCTGAGAGATTTGTGACCGAAAGTCCTCAAAAAGTTCATGAATTGTTGGAATTTCTTGATCACTCTTTCTATTGCTCTTTACTTTTGATTGATTGCTCAACCTAAGCTTGATTCACATCAGGAATTGATTGCACCACAGCTGGACACTAACGAGATCTCGAGCACTTGAACTGAATTTGATCTTTGCTTGATCACAAATCAGCAGCTACTGGACTTGATTAAGTGTAATCAGAACACCTGAACCACGACTTGAACTGAATTGCTTGAGCACTGCGAACCAAACCAATTCTTAATCAAATTTGTTTTGAACAACAAAATTTAGGTTTCGAACTGCATCTAAATCTGATTGAACAAACTCAGCACCACACTTCAATGAATTTAAGCAATTGAAAGCTAATCATTAGGCTCTGATACACTGTTATGATTCTTGATGAATCATAAGCTAAACCTAGGGTTTTGATAGTGATTTACATGAAGAAATGAGATCAAGAATTGTAAGAATAGAATTCAATTAAGAATATTGATTATAGATGAGATAAGAAGGATAAGAAGATATCAAGATGAGAAGTAGAAATTGATATTGATTATAGGTGGAGAGAGCGGGGTGACGAAAGTCGCTTGCTGTTGGTCATGCAGTATTTGCAAGTCGGGGTGCTGAACCATGAAATGACCCAACGAATTCGAGGACGAATTCTCTCCAAGCTGGAGAGAATGATGCAGCACCAATCTAGGGATTGGTGGTTGAATGCTGATGAAGAGATGACGTCATGGATGGAAGCAAATCAGTCGAGATTGATGGTGTGATTTGGGGGATTTTAGCCATGATTTTAGGATCTGAGTTTATCTCTTTCTTTAATTATATTTTTGAATTTGAATTACTTTTCCTCCTCTTTTAGGAATCACTTCCTTTATTTAAAAAGGAGAATCTAGCCAAGTAAAGAAAGCCAATTGTTTTAGATAAAAATTTGAGTTATATAAGTTCTTCTATTCTCTAGTGTGAGAAAGAATGAACACAATCCTCCCCTCTTTGTTATGTTATTATCAGTTTTAATAAAATTCAAAGGAAAGGCCGTTGAACCTTCCTGTACCCATTATTTCCCGTACACGCGCTACATCATATGTTATAATGCCCATTGGGTATTCGATATTGATGAATTTATTCTACTAATGACTATAAGCTTAAGCTTGTCGGTGGTGTCGCATGTTAGGATCCCCTCTCAAATGAGTAGTCTTGAATTGACCTTGGAATATGAGTCTATTGTTCTAGAAATGGCAGGCACCATTAGAGTTATGATAGATCCCTTTTCTATCCATGATCTTGTAATGCATCAAATGTTGCTCAATTCAGGAAAAGCGACTTAAATAAAAATTTTACATACAACAACTACAATGGTCTGTCATTCTCATTATGGATTGTAAAGTTTATAAACTTGTAAATCTCTAGCATAGTCTTGACAAGCTCCTAAAAAGTGCATAAAAAATTTGACTCCATGTTAATGGCCTAGTCAACTTGACTCCATGTTGACTTAAAGAGAAATAAGAAGTTCGATGTTAAATTGAAAACGGCAGAAGAATTGTTGGCTAAGAACTTCTCAAGTACCAAGGAAAAATTATCTTGTGATTCATTAATTAAATCTTTACGAGCTTGGCACATAACTAGAGAGAGAGAAAATAATATCCAAGTGCATTGCAGTTGGCATTCAATAATCCAAAAATAAAGAAAGGGAAAAGAAAAACAATATTAGAAAAAAAATAAAGATAAAACCATTTTTTTTTGTGAATCCTAGGTGGATCTTGAGATCCTATTACACCATGAACATTAATTGAAAATATGGACTGAAATAAGATGGTGTTGTTTAAAATGATGGAACCCAGCTAGTTACTACGCTACTGGTGACAAACAATGGTCTCTGCGCGTAGATGTGGTACCAAATTGGGGGAGAGAGAGAGGGTGAGTCAAAGAGGCAATGTGAAGCTAAGTTTGTTTAGGGTTTAAATTATTAAAAGAAGGGCCTATGGATAGGAAAAAGGGTGTTGGGCTTTAAAACGTTAGACTTTTAATAAAATCAAAGTATAAATGAATTAAAAGGACCGGCTTGGGCTCTTAGTTG
Source organism: Simmondsia chinensis (assembly GCA_018398585.1). Taxonomy (NCBI): domain Eukaryota; kingdom Viridiplantae; phylum Streptophyta; class Magnoliopsida; order Caryophyllales; family Simmondsiaceae; genus Simmondsia; species Simmondsia chinensis. The sequence goes on along the minus strand of JAGTTD010000010.1, from coordinate 8,246,920 downwards.
TTATGGTTCATGTGGGCATAAGTCTAAAATTAAACAAGTTATATTTTTATATGTATATAACTTATATTACTTTAATAAGGTTGATATATTTTTGTTGATTTGATTTTTAATATGTATATCTGTGTGATATATTTTTCTAGTATTCATGTTATGATTAGAGTAATTGTTAACAACAAAAATAACCGGATTAATATTAAATAATGAAATAATAACAAAAATTAAATACAAAATTCACAAAAACCACCTTTTTCTCACTGCTCTGCCACCCCACGTTCTCCCTCACTCTTTCTCTCCTCTTCACTTCTCCTAGCCTCCACCTTGCGGACACCACCCCCTACCACCGACCACCCGTGCTGCCTCACCCACGCCAGTTCCGCGCACCATCGATACCCCCCGGTACCGTCCTCCCTCACCTTCACCTCTACTGTCCTCCTCTCCTCCTCCAATATCGTCCTCCACCACCACCACCCTCTACCGTCCTCCACCACCACACCTCTACCGCCCATCTACCACCTCGTTACCCGTCCACCACCAGTACCGTCTCGGCTACCAGCACCACGGCACACCGACGCCCGGTAATGCCCTGTCTTCTCCCCCCTCTCTTCTTCTCTCTCCTCTTTGCTCTCTCTCTCTCCTTTCTCCCTCACACGGTACCGCTCCTACCTTGCCACTACCGTCCACCTCGGTACCGCCACCATCGGTACTGCCCAACCACCAGTACTGCCGACCACCTCAGGGCCACCACTACCGCCATCTCCTCCTTCTCCTATAAATACCCACCTCTCCCCAACACAACAACACAGGACAACCACACAACAACCGCTTTCCCTCTCCTCATAACAACCTCAGGAACTCTATTTTCTCTATCCTCTCTTTATTCAATTTTTCTCTTTTTACTTGTTCTCTAATACATTTAAAATAGGACCTCGAATTTGAAATTTTTGATAAAATTGGTAACAAATTTCAGCTATAAATTTTACGATAAAACTCATAGCACAGCATGAGCTTTGGATCATATAATATTCTCAATTTGAAATTTTCAGTAAAATTGGGTATTTTTCATGATATTCTCAATTTGAAATTTCAGTAAAATTGGTAGCAAATTTCAGTTATAAATTTTACAGTAAAATTCGCAAGGGTAAAAAAAGAGTAGGACGATGAGGGACATGTTAGAGGATCAAAAGTTCCATTTTTTTTTCTTTGGTTTTTGTTGAGATAATGCTAAATTATCAAATTTACTGATAATGAAAGTAATAATTTCAAATTTCTTTCTAAAAAAAGAGAGTGGTTACAAAGAAAACAGGGGTAAGCCAAGAAGAGTAGGAAAAGAGGTTTGGTTTTTGTTTAACTTTATTTAATACAAGTATTTATAATATCGTCTAAACCGGAACGAGTATTCATGCTATAATCCCTACATTAGCTATATCAGGAACCTATAAATAAGTTAATTTCAAGGACTATTATTAAGTTTTATTGTTCATGTCATAAGAATACTATATGTATCTAGTCCCGCCTACCTTATTAAATGCGAACCTCTCTTCCTCAAATACATGTTTTACTCCTCTCTTGGATTATTGGCCTTTTAAGTCAAAATATGTCATTCAAATTTCACATCTAATTTGGTCGAAACTGGAAAAATGGATCTTGAATAAAAGAGTGAACCATGAGCCTGGTGAATTTCTCGAAATGTTAACCGTTCTTCGACTTCGATTTAAACACCAAATAAGTTCCAGCTTTGACTTTATTTTTATGCCTCTTTCTAATACATTTAAAATAAGACTACAAGTCTGAATTTCTTAGTAGATTTATAGCAAATTTCAGTTTAACTTCGCAGCATATCATGAGTTTTAAAGTTTTACCTCTTCAATCTCTACATAATTGCTCCAAAATTCCCTTTACTCCTAATTTAGATGTGTTCTCTACTTAGAGAAAGATAAGTTCATTAGGTTTTTTGGATGTTCAGTATGCTAAAAGACCTACCCCTATACAAAAGAGTACTTGTTTTTAAGTTTTTATTTACATGCCTGAAATCTTAGTTATCCATTGGTTATCTAAAGCCTTCTATATTTAACTATTCTTGGCACCTATAATTTTGTATACTTTAAGAAATCCGGTTTAAATATCGGATATTCTTCTGATATAATTTTTATAGTTGAGCCTAAAAACTGCCAGATATCCTAGAAAATTATATACAAATCGTTTACATATACGCTTATATATAAACCATATGTATATAGTCCTACCACCATGCCGCTAAATCCTGTATAAAAAGCGGCAGAAGGAAAGACGGTAAACAAAAAGAAAGGGAAAGTGGAAACATGAAAAGGAATTGGGGGACTTGATAGGATAATAAAAATTTTGAAAGAATTATTTGATTAAAGAAAAGAAAGCTTCTCTTACTTTTTAGTTCTCATACAAAATACTTGTTACTTTTCTTCTAGTATATTTGTGTTTGTATTTTTATTATTTCCTTTTGAACATAATACCTCTATAGTCTTATAACATAATTAATATGATAAGGCTATACTTACTAATTTACAGACCTTGAGAATAAAGAGGGTGGTGACAAGCTATTTGTTGCAAGATTTGGCAGTTTTAGAGGAAAATACTAGAGGGTACTTATCCAATTTATACCACGATGAACATGAATCGCCTTCCTGGGAGGAGAAGCATCAGAAATCTAAACAGGACAAGAAATATGTGAAAATAGCTTGAAAACTTGTAATGCAGGCCATGTTAACTTTTGAAAAGATTGTAGGATTTCAAGTACATGGTCAACATTAGTCTAAGCAAGCTCATATGTTGGGTGAAATGTGACGACTTGATCAAAAGAAGCTACTCAGCAATCACATACCGGAACCGGTTACCTTGGACCCTTCTCAGTATCACCACATTATAGCCGTAAGCCCATCTTAAGCTGGCGATATGCAGTTATGCCGTAAGCCCTTCTCAGGCAGGCGATATTCAGTCAAGCCGTATGCCCTTCTCGGGCAAGCATATTTTACCCATGTGATTTATGTTCAACCCAGTCCCTAGCCGGGGGCTGGGGGCTTAACATTCCCTAAGTGATTTACCTTCCTTACGTGAATAGCGTTCCCAATGTGATTTGTGTTCAACCCATCCCCTAGCCGGTGGTTGGGGGCTTAACGTTCCCTATGCGAATTACGTCCCTTATGTGATTTATACTAGCCCAGTCCCTAACCGGGGGACTGGGGGCTTGATGTTTCTTACGTGAGACATGTTAACCCAGCCCCGGATTGGGGGCTGAGGGCTGAGATTGTTATTTGCGGTAGACTCCCAATACTGTCGGGAGCCCGCAACGGTGAATGCCACATTGACACCGGGGCTGGTGTTGGGATTTGCTCCTAGTAGCATTGGGAGCTCGAAGATAATGAAGCCATAAACCCTTCTCAGTATGGAAATATTTACTCAAGCCATGAGTCCTTCTCAGGCTTGCAATATTTACTAGAGCCATGAGTCCTTCTCAGGTAGGCATACTATACCCCCTCTAATATTGGGGGCAGGCGATTGCTTTTGCTCCAATTGAAATGAGAGCACGAAGTATTCGGGCGCAGTAAACTTTCAACTAATGTGAGAGCCCGCGGTTATTTGTGCCCCACCTAACATCGAGGCAGGCAGTTGTTTTTGCTCCAATTGAAATGGAAGCACGAAGTATTCGAGCGCGATAAACTTTCGCCTAACGTTAGACCTCATGGTTATTTGTGCCCCACCTAACATCGGGGTGGGCGGTTATATTTGCTCCAATTGAAATGGGAGCACGGAGTATTCGGCTGTGGTAACTCTTACCTAACGTCGAGAGCCTGCGGTTATTTATGCCCCAACTAACATTGGGGTGGGCAGTTGTTTTTGCTCCAATTGAAATAAAAGCACAGAGTATTTCGGGCGCGGTAACTCTCTCATAATGTGAGAGCCCGCGGTTATTTGTGCCCCACCTAACATTGGGGCCAGCGGTTGTTTATGCTCCTATTGAAATGAGAGCACGGAGTATTCGGGTGCAGTAACTCTCACCTAAAGTGAGAGCCCGCGGTTATTTTGTACCCCATCTAACATCAGGCCGAGCGGTTGTATTTTCTCCAACCGACACAGGGAGCACGAAACGATTTATGCTCCAACCAGTATTGGAGCACAGTTTACGCTCCAACTAACACAGGGAGCACAAAACGATTTATGCTCCAACCAGTATTGGAGCACGGTTTACGCTCCAACCGACACAAGGAGTACGAAACAGAATACGCTCCAACCCAGCCTACGGCTGGGGCTAGGAGTTAAAAACATTTTGCAGTACACTCTAACTCAACCTAGGGCTGGGGCCTAGGAATTAAAAATATTCATAGTGCATTCCACCTCAGCTTATAAGTAAGAATCAGGAGGCCCAAATACACAGTTATTCGTAGCCTGGCTCAACAACCAAAACTTGACAAAGCCTCAATTTAGCAACTCCAAGTGACCGTGCCAAAAGTTAACAAATTAGGTGGAGCAACGCCTTCAATAACCGCTGCTCAACCATGAATAATGCCTCCAATCAGGAATATAATTCCTAGAGGCCATACCAAAAGTTAACAAATCAGGTGGAGCAACACCTTCAATAACTGCTGCTCGACCATGAATAATGCCTCAAATCAGGAATACAATTCCTAGAGGCCATACCAAAAGTTAACAAATCAAGTGGAGCAACGCCTTCAATAACTGTTGCTCAACCATGAATAATGCCTCCAATCAAGAATACAATTCCTAGAGGCCATACAAAAAGTTAACATATTAGGTAGAACAACGTCTTCAATAACCGTTGTTCAACCATGAATAATGCCTCCAATCTGCCATACAATTCCGAGAGGCCATACCAAAAGTTAACAATTAGAAGGAGCAACGCCCACATTAACTACTCACACAAGCAATTATAGGCATCTTCCAGTACCTTGCCATGGGAAGAACCAACAAACATGATCCTTAAAAGGCTTGAATCCTCTGAGCCTTAAAACAAATCCCAAAAGTTAAAAAGGTTCATCGACAAAGAAGCATAGAACCAATTACCCGCATAAAAGCGCAACAAAGAAGACATGGATGGATAAATCAACACATTGTTCACTTAAAAGGACCTCACAGTTAACGCCTATAGAATTCCTCATAACTGGTAATGTTCATCAACCAAATCTTGACAGTGCACATATTGGTGGAGCATTTGAATGTTATACACTCCACGGCTGAATGTGAACAGGTCCCCATTCACCCATGGAGTTGGGGGGGGGGGGGGGGGGGGGGGGGGGGGGCTAACTGTTAACAATTAAAATAACTGGGTTAATACTAAATAACAAAATAATAATGAAAATTAAATACAAAACTCACAAAAAGACAAAACCCCCACCCTTTTCTCTCTCCTCTACCACCCCACGCTCTCCCTCACTCTCTCTCTCCTCTTCACTTCTCCCAACCTCCACCTTGCCGACCCCATCACCTACCGCCGACCACCAGTGCCACCTAACCCACGCCAGTACCGCGCACCACTGGTACCCCCCGGTACCGTCCTCCCTCACCTTCACCTCTCCCACCTCTACCGTCCTCTTCTCCTCCTACACTGTCGTCCTCCACCTCCACCATCCTCTACCATCTCTACCATCCTCCACCACGACACCTCTACTGCCCATCTACCACCTCGGTACCCGTCCACCACCGGTACTGCCCGGCTACCAACACCACGGCACACCGACGCCCAGTAATGCCCCTTCTTCTCCCCCCCCCCCCCCCCCCCCCTCTTCACTCTCCTATTTTATCTCTCTCTCCTCTCTCCCTCACACGGTACCGCTCCTACCTTGCCACTGCTGTCCACCTCAGTACCGCCAACATCGGTACCGCCAAGCCACCAGTACCGCCGACCACGTCGGCACCACCACTATCGCCATCTCTTCCTTCTCCTATAATTACCCACCTCTCTCCAACATAACAAAATAGGAAAACCACACAACAACCCCTTTTCCCTCTCCCCACAACAACCTCAGGAACTCTCATTCCTCTCTCCTCTCACTCTGGCCAGCTACGACCACCTCTTCGGTGCAACTCCGGCCACCTCATCACCGGTCTCCACCTCACTGGTGAAACTCCGGCCATCTCACCGGTACCGCCCTCATTTCTTTCTCTCCCTTTCTCGCCAGGCCCACAAGACCCCCGTGCCGGCCACCGACCATCGAGGACCCCATCTCCTCCATATATTGTGGAGATCAACTTACACTTATATAGCTTACACCATAACCTAGCAAAATGTAGGGAGTATTGTCTTATTGTATAATAGCTGTTATTTTGCAAGAACTTGTGTGAAATGTATTGTTTTGGACTTCTAAAAGGACAATGTGAATTATAATTTAGTTATTAATAGCAATCAAGCCTAGTAGTAATATGTGAAAAGTCACAGTTTAATTCAAGGAGTGCACCGTACTTTTTGTTCCCTCCCTATGTTGTTGGTAATGCTGAGATGGATCCACATCCATATGTTTGGTGGTATAAGTAAACCTTGCACTTGATGGATACTGTTGATATGTTACCAAGGTGGTGAGGTTATTGTGTGTACCCTATGCAGCAGCAAAATTGTCTTTTAGATTGTTAGAAATAATAGCTAATATTCAAATTTCTATATCGCAGATGATCTTACCATGGACGATTTACATCAAGAATTGTACACCTTGACATGATAGAAATTTGAATTTTAGCTATTATTTCTAACAGTTAGTTTTCAATTTTTTCTACTCGTTCTAAGCTAAGTATTTTATTATGTTTAATATTTATTATCACTTATTACTTGAAAAAAAAAAAAACCCGACTTAAGAATCGTAGGGGATCCCCGTGGTCAAAACTAATCGCAGGGGGTTCCCGTGGTCAAAACTATGGACCTCTCTAACCGTTTGCTATCTTGTAGGAAATACTAACTTCTCATCATGAAGACCTTGAGTCCAACTCTTATCCTCAAATAAAATCCCGAAACAATTGGCGCTGTTTATGGAAAGGATAGAGTAGGCTCACATTTAACTTGGTATTTTTTTATAGGACTCTACTCTTATTAAATCAAGTAACAACAACAGCAACAGTCCCAATGCCTCGCGGCTCCCGCAATAAGCAGGGTCTGGGAGGGGTGGACGTACGCAGCCTTACCCCTTCCGAGTGGAAATGAGGCTGTTTCCGAGGACCCCCAACCTGAAGTGTGTATAAACCTGCAGGTACAAAAATCAATTTATCACCAATGAATTTAGTAAAAATAAGGTACCACCTGAATTGATAATATTACTTTATCATAATTTTGTTCCTCTTTGTGGTTAAACTAATGGGCTTAGTTGCCTCCAACAAATTAAAATCTAGGGGCTTAGTAGCCGAACATAAATTTGTACCTATTTCATACTAATCTAGTTTGGAAAAAGAAAATAGAGAAAAAAAATAACAAAAGTTACGGACTTATAATTTTTCATGAAGCACAAACGTAAAATAAAAAAAGCAATATTGTTGTTTGATGGATTCGAAACCCACAAGCAAAGGAATTACATGCGAGGGGTACCACCACTAGGGTATGGGAATGCTTATCAATCTCTAATTCAGAATATATTTGTATATTCTTTTTAACATAAAAAGTACTTGAAAATTAGGAAAATACATGCTATGTGCAGCATTAGGACCCGCGACCTACGAGAAAGAAAAGACGCGCTTTACAATTGAGCTGCTAGATATAGTTTGATGTAATAGCATAAGTACTACACATTACAGAATTAATGGGTGAAACGATTATGGGCAAGATTAATGGACAGAATGGTAATAAGCGAGATTAATGGGCGAAATAAAATTGGCGGGTTACTGACTTAACTAGGATTCTTTTGGGAGTAAAAATCTAATAGATAGTAGCATGACCCCATACAAATGGGACATGCATGGACCAAAGAAATAAAAAATAGATAAAATATATATATATATATATATATACTACATCAACCTAGGGGATCATGCTATCTGTATAAAGTTTGAAAACTGCGCTTCCTTTATCTCCCAAAAGTATAATTATACACCTAATCGCTGAGTATTTGTACACGGATCAAGTAAAACATGCAAATAATTGTAGGAAATTAATATCCTATATGCACATCGCTTATTTTAAACTAAGCTAAACTTGTTTAAATATATTGAACCTTGGTCTATAGATTCTGGATAATTAGTCTGGTCGAAACAGCATAAACAATTCAACCATATTGAGCTAGTTTGCAAACTCTGTTTTATATACCTTAATGATTAAGATAACAAAATGTAAGGGTCAAAAGAGATGCCAAATAAAAACTAAACATTCATGAAAGATATTTGATTACAACAGACCGAGTCTGACTGACTTTTACCAAGTTTGATCAGTTTGATCAAATTTGATGAGCCAGGAAACTAAACGCCCACTTAAAAATAGTTATCATAAAAGTCGCCTTGAAGTGTCCACAATAGTGAAGATTATTCAACAGTTTCCCGAGAGCATAAAGGGCCCCACGTCTTAGTACACTTACAGGACCCTGATTGCTCCTAATAGGCCCCTAAGCACCTATAGGAGCTCAATCACTCCCAACATAGTTAACTGAGCACCTATACCGGGTATCCCTGCCAATAAGCCTCACGTGCATAACCGCACGAGTTTTGTTCACTACTGGCAAACAACCTTAATGCACCCATAAGAATCTATATGCTTCATATAGAAAATCAACAAGGACTTTGGGATCAGAAGCTTAAGTTAAAACAGAAGCTTACAAAAACGGAAATCAAAACAGGACAAAGGGTTTTTATTGAAATTAGTCAGCTTGATTTTATTAGCAAAAATTGGTCGGTTCTAAACGCTATCGATTATGTAAACCCGAGTAGATCAACCTGATCGTCATTAACCCCTTTTTTCAGCTAAGAATATTACTTGTCATTACCAAGAATTACAATCATACATCGCTCTGCATAGGCTATGACAAGTAAGATATAATAACAAGGGGGCTGTCCGAAATAATAGGGTTCCAAAATTAGTTCCTTTAAAGTTGGCAAATATGTGGCAAAGAAGCCACATCCCATGACATGCAACTAGTTGGTGCATAGCCACTTTTAATAAAAACATTAGTTAACATTTGTAGGTATTACGGCTTGGTTTTACAAAATACTAATATCATCTTAAAACGGCACAGACTATCACCTATTCACCTATGCTTGAAAGGCATCCACCATAGGTCATAGGTAAGTATAATTACTTATATGCCAACATACAATTCGAAAGAAATACCAACGTAGCTACTATACGCTCTAGTCTCGCTATTCTCCAACCAAGCCCACTCGTCATCGACATGCTCAACCACCTACTCACCATGAAATTGAAACAAGTTCACTCGCCATCGCAGTTGGTGAGTTAGAATTATAACTTGCCGTTGGCAAGTACAATATAGTCTACTATAAACAGTTGACCCAAGAACTTTTCTCACCCAAGAATATGGTGGGATCCACAAGTGAGGAAATGATAGTGATTGGTTTTATAAACAAAGATTTTTGACAATTGACATATATTAAAAAACACGCTTTTGAATCTCCGATTTGCTCTAATCTATTTAGCTATTGACTAGCGAGGCTCAGAAGTGCATCCTACTCGCCACTTGATGATAATCGCCAATAAAGCTCACGCGGCCTTTGGCCAGAGAAATGAACTACATAGCACATTTTGTAATTGTCTACTCGCCATTTCACTAAGTAAGTCCCTTGCTATGCTCACTTTGTTCGTTATAAAGTGTTTGGACTACAAGTCACTGAATAGAAGTACTATCTCAAAATTACTGAAGGCTAAACACCTGCCACATACAAGCTAGCAAAAGCAAAAAATGGCCAAGCCATTAAACAAAAAGTCTAAGAGAGAAATACTTTGACATAGCTATGTATTACCTACTAATGAATGAATGCTGATGTCCTTTCCCAATAGAAAGCTAAGAAGGGCAAGCCTCAAGAATTTAACTTTGAAAAAGCATTCTCCACAAGAAATGTTTTTCCCATTCACTCATATAATGAGCTGATCTAGGCATAAAAGCCCCAGGTCAAGCCGAAATGCATTTGGCACCGAACGTCCCAGTTAGATTCAAAAGGCATCTGGGCACGAAAAGCCCCAGGTAAAGCCAAAAAGGAATTTGGGCACCCAAGACCCAGGTAAACCCCAAATGGTGTCTAGATGAAAAAGCCCCAAGCAAAGCCAAAAATGTGTCTGGGGACCCGAGACCCAGGTCAAGCCAAAACCATGTCCGAATGATAAAGCCCCAAGTAAAACAGGAAGGCGTCTGGGCGGGAAAGTAGCTAAAGCCAAAAAGATGTTTGGGTGCCCAAGACCTAGGCAAAGCCAAAATGGCGTCTAGATTAAAAAGCCCCAAGTAAAACCAAAAAGTGTCTGGGCACTGAAAAGGCCCAGGTAAAGCCGAAAGGCATGTGGGCATTGAAGCCCCAGATAAAGCTGAAAGGTGTCTGGGCACCGAAGACCCCAGTAAAGCCACTGGGTATTTGGGCACTGACCACTCAAGCAAGGCTTTGCTCCATAGAGCGGTTGGAAGATTTAAGACCCTTAGGTATGAATTTGATTAAAATAATAGAATCAGCACAAAAAGGAAATAAATTAAGACCTTGTAACATAATAAAGGACAAACGGCGATTCTGAAAAGGAAATCCAAAAGACTCTGTTAAGTTTTTCGGTGAGTTAGCTTTAGCTAAACCTTTTAGAAGTCCCGAAAACCAAAATGAACAAATTACAGGCACTATATCTCAAAATCTAAAGCAAGAATCACAAAGAACGCCAAGATTTAACAAGGTTCGGACCAAAAATTGGTGCTACATCCTCAGCTTTCTAGTTTTAGAGAGATCTCCGCTATTAGTGATGATTATTACGAGTTATTGACTTATTACAACCAAGAATCAACAAATACAATACAATAACTCAAATTACAGACTTAATCTTTCACCTCTAAGACAGAAACCTAACAGTCTAACCCTAAAACACGAACACTTCACCAATAGCTTCAATCTTGCATGGATCTTGACTTACAAGCTTTGAATCTTCATGAATGAGGCTTAGAGGTGTGAAATAAGGGTTAGGACTTCACGTTTGAAGCAAAGGAGGAGAAAACCAGAGAAATAAGGGGGAAACAAAAATCAGGATGAAACATTTGCATCCAAAACCCTAAATTCATGGCTTAAATAACACACCCCCCCCCCCCCCCCCCCCCCCCCCCCCCCCCCTCCTCTCTCAATGTCCCAATTCATGTGCCCCCCTTTAACCTTATCACAACCATCCATCTAAAATCAGCCAACAGCTCATAACCAAAAGAAACACAGATCCAATGGCCCAAAATGCCCTGCTTAAACTTCATCGGTTGAGTAGGAGGTGACAAGCGTCATGTGAAAGATAGAGCAGATGGACAATCATGGCAGCCGAGCAGGAGTAAGGGCAAGTAAATAGTATAAATGGGTAGCGGTAGTTTGGACAATACCCAAAACGTGCAAAATTCAATTTTCAGAACATAAATGCCCTCAAACTTGTACATATTTACATCCTATGCCATTGCGTAATACATATAATTAAATGCTACGTTATTGATTTATTTATTTATTTTTTTAGAGTCCCTATTTACATTAAATGATGTGTTTTGACTTGTAATAACACCTCATTGTTGCTTATCATATTTTAGCTCATTTTAGCCTAAACTCTACACTATTAGGCATGATTTAGATCCTACGTATACTAATTTGAATTTAACAATCTTTGGAGGCCCATAATAAAATACCTCCTAACTAGGAGGTGTTTTATCCTATCATGAAATACTGGGTTTCTACATAATGGTATTGCTATTTGACCATTAGAATATATCATTGGTGGCCCCAATTCAAGCTTAATTTTAGATAGAAGACCTCTTAGCCATATACCTTTCTTAATAGCATATGAGATTGCCATAAATTCAACCTTAGTAATTGACGGTGAAGTCAAAGATTATAACTTAGACCTCTAACTTATTGTTCTACTAGTTAAAGTAAAACTATGTTGACATTCTCCTATCTAAATCCCCAGCAAAATCCGCATCAACATACCCAACTAACTTAAAGTCACTCTAGTCACATCAAAAAGCCAAACCTAAGTCCAATGTACCCTATACATACCTCAACAACCACTTAACACCATCCCAGTGTACTTTACCAGGATTGGCCATAAATCTGGACAAAATACTCATTGGAAAGGCTAGATCAGGTATGGTGCAAGTCATAGCATTCATTAAAGATCCTATTGCATTAGCATAGGGTATACTACTCATTTCAACTTTTTCTTCTTCAGTTTCAGGGCACTGGTTTGTTGAAAATTTATATTGAGATGCCATGGGTAGTTTTATAGGTTTAGAATCAAACATATTAGACATTTTTAAAACTTTGAACAAATAATGGTTTTAACTTAAATGAATAGTTTTAAGTGATCTGTCTCTTATGATATCCATTCCTAATATTCTCTTAGCATTGCCCAAATCTTTCATGTCAAATGAACTGTTCAACCCCTTTTTCGGATCCAGAATTTGAAATTTGGACCTATTAGCTAAGAGCATGTTATCAACATATATCAATAAGAAAATAACATTATCAAAATTTACATTGTTGAAATAAAAACAAGTGTCATGCACAAATCACAGAAAAGCATTATCACACATAGAAGCATCAAACCGTTTTGTACCACTACCATGGTGATTGTTTCAAACCATACAAAGAATTTTACAGCAAGCAAACCAAATCAGAACAATTTGGTTCCATAAAACCTTCAGGCTAAGCCATGTGGAACTCCTCCTCAAGCTCACCATGCCAAAACACAATTATAACATCTATTCTATCAAGAAACGTATCAAATTTAACAGTCAAACACATAAGCAAATGAATAGTAGTGTGTTTAACAATAAGGTTGAACATTTCAGTGTAACCTACACCCCCTTATTATGTGAAACACTTGGCTACTAACATAGGTTTTCCTTTGGGAGTTTCAGGTTCTTGAACCTTAAACACTCACTTAGATACCACTAGTTTCTTAACCTTTGGCCTAGGTACAAGTATCTAAGTCCAATTCTTTTTGAAGCTTTCCATTTCTGCAGCCATGCAATTCAGCCATTCTGCTGAGTGCCTGCTGTCAATAACTTGATTATAAGGCATATGCTCGGCCTCTACATATTCCAAAGCAATATTTGGAGCATAGGCAATACAGTTAGTAAAACCATACCTATCAGGAACTCTAATCTCTCCTCTTACTCTATCCCTGGCCGGTTGGTAATCATCAAGATTCTATTCAGCACCAAGATTTTTTGTTTCAGGCATATTTTGAGCTTGTTTAGGTCCATTTTCTACTTGTTTACTAGTATTTTCTTCATGTTATCCTTTAAATTAGTCATAGAGTTAATTGGGTTCACCTCAAACTCAAAAGTGTTAGGATCAATTGTCCTAACAGAGGCTAGACTCTAATTGCTCTTTAAGTTCATTAAAGCTAACATCCTTACTAACCATAGTTATTGTCCTATTACTATCTTTAACACCTTACCTATAACCCTTTTACCCCCAAGGATAACCAAAAAAATGCTTTTAAAAGTGCTAGGCTCCAACTTCCCTTTTACTTTGGTACGCGAAAGTAGAATAGCCAAACACCCTAAGATTATTGTAACTTACTAATTTTGCAGTCCAAACATTTTCAGGTAGTTTAAATTTTAAAGCATAATTAGGGGATCTATTGATCAAGTAGGCTGCAATATTTACAACCTCCCCCAAAAACTGTTTGGGAAAACCACATAAAAATAAAAATAAAAAAAAGCATACATCTAACCCTATCTAAGAGTGTTCTATTCATCCTCTCAGCTACACCATTTTGTTGAGGGGTTTTTCTAACAGTTGTGTGTCTTATGATTCCATTTTCAACACACAAGGCATCAAATTCTTTGTTTACAAACTTAAGGCCATTGTTAGTCTTAAGTATTTTTACTTCCTCCCCTGTTTGATTCTCAACTATAGTTTTCCACTTTACAAAGGTTTCATATGCGTCATTTTTATTTTCAGCAAGTAGACCCAAAGGTTTTGATAGAAATCATCAACAATAGATAGGAAATAGTATGCTCTACCCATTGTAGGTACCCTAGAGGGTCCCCACAAGTCAGAATGCACATAGTCAACAATGCCTTCAGTAACATGTGATCTAACAGAAAATGCAATCCTATGATGCTTACCATAGATGCAGTGATCACATAAATCAAGATTAAACAATACATTGGACCCAAACATGCCTTGTTTTGCAATTGCAGCAGACCATTTTCTGATATGTGTTCTAACCTTCTAAGTCATAGGTTAGCTGTGTCCTTAGGATCTTTCTTGGCTACATTTTCCTCCCCAGAAATATCCTCTTCCTTCATATAAACCATTCTTCACTACCCCCTTGAGCACTACCAAAGCTCCTCTTAGGATGTTCATCTCTTCCTTACATGCCTTAAGAGTAAAACTAGCTAAGTTAAGTTATCCTAGGGATATAAAGTTAATTTTATATTCTGGGACATGCCTCACACTCTCTAAGACAAAGTTGGTACTATCAATTAGCCTAACCCTAACTGACCCAACCCCCACTACCTTGGAAGCTTAGTTGTTTCCTAACATTACCTTCCCCCATTCACATTTTCATAATTAGTGAAGTATGACCTAACACAAGTCATATAAAAACTACATCCAGAGTCATGAACCCATTCATGTGTTGTAATAGTAGAAGAAGCAACAAGCACTTCACTAGACTCATAATAAATAGAAACATAATTATTAGCACCAGCTTGAATTTTATTAGGACAGTAGCATTTTATGTGACCCATCTTACCGCATTCAAAGCATTTTCTATTAGATAAATTCTTTTTTCCTCTAGATTGAGAATTATTCTTACTTTTTCCACGTTCCTTGTTCTGATTATCCCTAGTTTTAGGTCTTCCTCTTAGTGTTAAACCCTTACCGTTATTGTTATCATTGCTAACATGATATTTACCTTCTCGCTTTAGCTCTACTATCTTGGGCCTTAAAGTGTCCTCGACTTCAGGAAGTGATATAGTTTTCCTACCATATCTAAGGGTATCCTCTAATGACTTCGATAACTTAGGAAAAGACCCTAAACATATAACAGCATGTATCTCATCTGGCATCTCAACCTTTAAAGTTTCTACGTCACCTAATACCCTATGAAATTCATCAATATTATTTTCTATTAGCTTATTCTCATCCATTTTAAAAGAGAAGATCCTTTCCATGTATAATACCATGTTAGCTAGTGATTTAGAGGCATAAAGTTGTTCTAACTTAGCCCAAACACTAGTTTCACCAGAAACCTTAGAAAGAGCAACATTATTAAGGCAAAGAAGGATACTACCATGTACTACCTTTTTCATATGAGCCTTCTCTGTGTTTGTGAGTCTAGATGGCTTGTCCTTTTCTAGTAGTAGAGCAGAACTCACCCTAGGCACCTTGAGTAAGGCCTTCACCTTCCAGAGGTCAAAGACATTCCTACCGTTAAACGTTTCTATGCCGTGTTTAGCTAAAACAATCTCACTACGCCTAGCGTTAAACCATGGCTCTAATCCCACTTGTTAAAATTTTTGGTGAGTTAGCTTTAGTTAAACTTTTTATAGGTCGCGAAAAGCAAAATGAATGAATTACAGACACGAGATCTCAAAATACAAAGCAAGAAAAACAACACCAAGACTTAATAAGGTTCAGACCTAAAATTGGTCCTACGTCCTTAGCTCCGTAATCGTGGAGAAGTCTCCACTATTAATGATGATTACTACAAGTTATTAACTGATTACAACCAAGAACCAACAAATACAACACAAGAATTCAAATCACAGACTCAATCTTTGGCTTCTAAGGCAGAAACCTAACCATCTAACCCTAGAACATGAAAAACACCTCACCGATAACTTCAATCTTACATGGATCTTGACTCACGAGATTTGAATCTCCATGAACGAGACTCAGAAGTGTGAAATTAGGGTTAGGGCTTCACATTTGAAGCAAAAGGAGGAGAAAACCAGAGAAATAGGGGGAAACGAAGATGAGAATGAAACATCTGCTGCTAAAACCCTAATTTATTGGCTTAAATACCCCCATGTCCCAATCCGTGTGCTCTCCCTTTAACCTCATCACAACCATCTATCTAAAATCATCCAAGGGCTCACATTAACTAAAAGAAACACAGATCAAATGGCAAGAAATGCACCGCTTAAACTTCATCAGTTGTGTAGTAGGCGACACGCATTGTGCGAAAGCTAGAGGAGAAGGACGGTCAGGGCAGCAGGGCAGGGGTAAGGGCAAGTATACAGTACAAATGAGCGGGGGTAATTTGGACAATACCCCAAACGTGCAAAATTCAATTTTTAGAACATAAATGCCCTCAAACTTGTACAAATTTACATCCTATGCCACTGCCTCGTACATATAATGAAACGTTACATTCTCTTTTTTTTTTTTTTTTTTGGAGTTCCTATTTACATAAAATGATGGGTTTTGACTTGTAATAACACCTAATTGTAGCTAATATTATTTTACTTCATTTTAACCTAATCTTTACATTATTTGGCATGGTTTAGGCCATATGTGTATGAATTAGAGTAGAACAGACTCGAATAAAGCTTTTAAGGAATCCGAGTACAAAAAGGCTCGAACAAAGCTTTTCAAGCATCGAAGCACAAAAAGACTAGAATAAAGCTTCTAAAGCATCCGAGCATAAAAAGAATCGAATAAAGCTTCTAAAGCATCCGAGCACAAAAAGAGTTGAATAAAGCTTTTAAAGCATTTGAACACATAAAAACTAGAGTATAGTTGTTAAACCATTTGAAAACGCAAAGGATGCAAGTAAAGCTATTGATACATTTGTGCACATTAAAGACTCAAGGAGAGCCTTTAGGTGTTTAAGCACCCCCTTGTACCAAAACAAAAAGAAAAAAAAAAAAGAAAAAAAAGTGATGACATGACAAAACACTCATGCAAGCAAAACTTGATTAAACTAATTAAGCACTAGTGCATTTTTATTCTAAAAATATTAATAATAAAGTTTAACTACTTTCGAGCAAGAACTTACTATTAGATGGGGCTCGAGAATTGCCCATCCCTTCATGAAAAGAATAAAGTAATAAGAACACTCTCAGCTAAATGAAAAAATCGTAGTGTTCAACTAACTTTGATATTTACATCATTTCGCATAAAGATTCTTGTGAATTAAATTCCAAGCAGCACATGGGCAGCTTAGCATTTAGCAGGAACCTAAAGAATTCAAAAATGCCTAATAACAAGACAATCAATAGAAGGAAGAAAAATATAGGATTTTTGCTTAACAACTGAGGTGCTGCAACTAGTTATGACATTATTTGATTCATTTCCCTTTCCTAGCAAAAAAGTCCTAGGACATAAAAATAGCAAAAGAAAGGAAGAACCCGAACTTGAACAACATCCACCATGAAGTAAGACAAATCAAAATAGCTCGAAGCCTTAAAATTAAGAAAATAAGAAAAGAAAGGGCTAAAGTCTGAATTCACTACAATAACATAAACTCATATTTTAAACCCCATGCACACCCAAAAAAAAAAAAAAAGGATCGCCTCGACGTAATAATGGTGGATACCATAATTTATTTGAGACTTTTAAACCTATATTCTTGCAATATTTGCTTGTTTAAGATGTAAGGGACCCCAAAACAGCTAATTCAGAAAATAGACAAAATAATCGATAAAAGTGAATTTAAATATCATTAAAAATATATAGAGACCCCATTAAATTCTTGAGTCAGATTCTAAAATCTATTCGAACATCGAAATATTAAGTTCAATTGGGGCTTCCACCAAAATATATATTTTGTCCATCATAGCGGTCATTTAGCTAATTTTAAGTAGCCCTTAAAAGAGTTTATCTTAACCATATGATTTTGTTAGTGAAGAATGATCTTCTAGCAGCATCGGTCCACACATCCAAGTTCAAAAAATAAACTTAATAACTCGTCTTAGGATTGTAATCTTAAAATGAACATATAAAGTCTTTGAAATTCATAATGAGTAGCTATAACTCTATCCTACGCTAGACTGCAATAGATATTTTGTAGCATACATAATTTATCATGAATATTAGTGATGCCAATACCCATACTAGAATTACTCCAAGAAGATTCAAAATGACAAAGATTGGCATTATATCACCCCCGTTCTTAAGTGATGGTGTTTGGCAATAAAGCAAATGATTTATAAAATTATTAGGATATCGATTGAGTGAAACCAATAGATACACGGTAGCATGGAAGAAAATGAGAAAGTTGGAGAAAGATAAAACTTACTAGTAATATGAAATAGCCATAGACGACTTTATATACATAGGCCATAATAATTATAAATAGAAAGCCCTATGAGCTTATATTCCAACAAGCTTTCCATCTTGAATTTGATTGAAACTGGACAATAGCAATATTGACCTTTTGACCTAACAAAAATATCGCTCTTAAATGAAAACGATTAGATGTCTTTATCCTAGCTCAGTTCAACATAAGCCTATTAGGCTTGAACTAACATGAGATAACAGGAAAATTTCTCTCCATAAAAATAATTTGCCTATTAGGAAAAAAGAATCCAGGATTCATCCCAAGACTAGAACCAAACACAAAATGGGAATCAAGGAAAAAGAAAATGGAAATAAAATCCACCTTTAGAATCTAAAGTTGAAATTACGACTCCAAATTAAGGAGTCTTAAATTCGGATAAAAAGAAGACTCAAACTAAAGTTTTAAGTCTTAGTCCAATATTTGGATGGTATAAAATATAGGCAACCCGAATAACTACCCATATTTTATTGTTACCAACCATTTATGGTTTAATACATTGTGACATAATTATTATCCAAAGGCCACACCACTATTGATAGGAAACAAAAATACCACCAAAGAACCTGAGTGCATTAAATTCAGTCAGCCACCTTAGGCTAAAAACACTAGAGAACTATGAAAAGAGATTTATTTCATCTTTTAAAAAGCATTTACCATCAAGTACTTGCACCCAAGCGATAACATTAAATTCCTTAGCATTACAAATATCAATAATTAGCTTTACTAGCTCTGGCACTAGATCAACAATATGACACCCAATTCCGTAAGTATTTGACACTTACCCACCTCAAATTTTGTAAGCTACTACTTTTGGGGTCTACACTTGCAAATTAGCAAGCAACGCGTAACCAAAAGATCTACCGGTTTCGAGGCGTTTGAACACCATCCTTAAGATTTATTTCAGCATAGGAAATAATCTCGGGGATATAACGATAACCAAAATGGATGAAGGAGAAAGTATGCATGAGGAGAGATAGAAGAGACAAATGAGAATGGTGTTTTTACTAGAACAAAATCCCAATTCTTAAAAGTGCTTTCACTTTTTATATGTTCATCATCCAAACAAGTAAACACCAAGGGGATATATATAGAAAAATTGTGAAAAGAGACATCCCAAAACACACCCCTAAAAGAGGCGCCAAAAGCAAGAAGTTATCGTGCGAAAATCAGTTAAAAAACTGTCTTGTGTGTCGATACACAGGTGCTGTGTGTCGACACACAGCTCTATGTCGTGCGTTGTACAAGTTTGTGTGTCGACACACGGGCTCTGTGTGTGAACACACACCTCTGCAGCACTATTCTGTAGGATTGTGTGTTGACACACAAGCCCTGTGTGTCGACACACATCCCAATAAACAATAAAACACTTAGAATAAACTTTCGGACCAACTTTAAACACTTCATTCATAATTCTTACGGTCTTATTTTTAAAATACAGCAACATTCCCCCACCATTTTCAAAATACAATCATTCTCACATACAATGTCTCTAAGTTAAAGGAGGCCTTATTGTGCATCAATAAGGGTGTCTCTCGATTGAACCCCTAGCTATTGAAGACACTGTTACAGTTAATCGGATCGAAAATGGTAGACCAAGCTTTGAACCATACAAGCCATTTGACTAACCGACTATGTCATCATGCAAAAGGCGTACTCCCTGTACATACCCGTCACCCCCCTAGATCGACACTTATGAAGCCTTGTGTCATGTACCCTTCATGACTGTGTCAGAGCCAAACCCTTTGTCAAAAATCACTCCTTGAAGCGGCAAAACTTCACACTCACTAAGGTGGACCTCACTAATCATGTCCCTGCGATGCGACATTCAATAATAATATAAAATTGGGTCCATTAAGAGCATACGCTCATCCTCTTAGAAACTCTGACGCATGTTACCAAGCACTACACACTCGGGATGGAAAAAATCTTTTGTGCTTGCAGTAACACAGATGACAAGTCTCACTTATTGAACCCGAGACCTAGCGTCATACTAGGCGTCGAGTTGAGGGCCTATCATGGGTGACTAAAATGACAGGTTTCACACCATCCATTTAATTATCAAGTCTTTAGCAACGTTCTCAAACAAGAGATCCACTAGTTTCAGACTTACATTTTCAAAGTCCACAGTGGCCACTCAGTCTCTCATGAGTTATTTCACTTAACAATATTTGACACTGTTGTGTCTGGACTTTCAGTGATACATCTCACTTTTATACGTTAAAACACATGTTACTATCACAATGGATAGAAATAGTATATATTGGCTTGCGCCACAAAGGGATCTTAAACATAAGACCCTTTAATCATTTTGTTATTATCACAGTGGAATTTATAACACGTGTTAGTCTCTTGAAATTCAAGGAACAATACCCCCACCACTGATAACATTTACTTGCTTTTAGAAGCATAGTCCTCCTTATCGGATATACAACTGGCACCCAAGTGTTCTTCTATATTGAAGAGTACTCATTAATATTAGCACCATAACTCATGGTCATTCCAGTACCTCATGTACCACATGCTAATTATCTCTACTTACATAGCTAGTTATACACATTCAGCTATCCAACAACAAAGGCTAAGTTCAACCTTTTAAAATTCCAATTATACCGTTGGAACACTTTCATTTGGTTCTAAATTTTCACACCAAATTACAACATGTAATCAACATAAATATATTCCATAAATCCTCCGATATGTAAACTTGCCATGTGCACTTATTGGATTCATTAACTGCCTCTTTCAAAAAGCAACATCGCTAGACTACATAGTCTCGTCATAGTATCACAACCTATGACATAATAATATTGAACTTTGACATTCATATTATTTCTAGTTCATTCCTCTCGAAATGTACAAGTCCGATCGCTAGGACTTTTCTTTTCATACTTTTTTACTCTTTCAAAGTTCTAGAGTCTTTTCAGGGATACACCCTCAAACATGATCTTCCTTATAATATACGTTAATTCCACACCATCATAGTGCACCATTCAATATCAACGAAAGACTCAAGGTCACTTTCTATGAACTCATGTACATGTATATCTTAGGATGTTTATTCCACCCATAATTCAGTCAAACGAATATACATGTCATTATACGCATCAAAACTTATGGGTAACAAAAGTGTCATCAGAATTCAATATTTACATACTCTTTGATTTTATCACTTTGATGACTAACAACATCCTATATGTGAAAATAACATCACACAATAATCTTATTTACCATACAACAATTGCAAACAACTATCGCTTAATTTGAGCATTTTGACATTCATTGTATAAATGCACTTCTTTTTAACCAACCATTCAATCATAATATACATATGCCCTTAATTGCAAGTAAGCCTTACTTCAATCGCATTAATCATGATGATAAAATTTTCACACGCATGCTGGTTTCCATTGGAACATTACATCCAATAACTTTGAAAAACCCACCAGAGATATGTGGTCAACTATGAAATTATAAATTACCATTTCCAAGTGCTTTTATGCAATTTCTCTCATCATTCTTACTCATGGACTTTAACGTGAATTTCTTTATATTAGTCATGCTAGGGATCAACATATATAAAAATACATAGATTTCATGATCCACTAATTCTATTCAAATCCACATCATTTTCAATTATCTAGCCAACAAACGGCATTTATTTCATAAATAACAAAGACGTAAAGTATCATGATCACGTTTATGTTCATGTACATGTGGACCTCATAACCACATCTGCATATATGCATCATACTCAATTTAATGAAATCACACATTCATAGTTGTATCAACATCCATTCAAGCATTAATCATACAGTCACATTAATGCCCATACTCATACTTTCATGTAAGTATTAGTTATATTAACTAGCATGCATTGACATTTTAACATCATTAACATGTATACATGATTATACACAAACTTCTTTCATAATCATGATTATATAAACACTGCTTTTCATGACTTTCCAAATCCACTATTGTACTCATATTTATTTTCTATTATGGGCTCATCTCACATAATTATGAACATACATTTCTCAATATATTTATTGTTCATTTTACAAATTCATATAAACATGAATTTTCTACACACAATGCACACTTTATTCTAAATTTTAACGATCATAATTCGTTATGAATTATAATCATAGTTACACAAAGTGCATAGATCTTTATATCGCCAATTTATAACAGAGCATGCATCAAATTTTGTTATTATTATTACCAGTTTTGGAATCATTTCAAGGCATGGTTTCAACAACCATGCTAAATAAGGACTTTCCCTTATTAGCATCACCTTACTATTAGTTTTGGCATCATCTTGGTGTCTAGTTTCAACAACCACGCTATAGGATTTTCCTTTTAGCATCACCTTGACGTCTAGTTTCAACAACCACCCAAAACATTCATTTTCTTTTATTTCAATGCTCAAATCATACATACTAATTTATATCAAGTGTATCCTCATGATTTAGTTTATTCATCATTGAATTAATTTACACTTGATTTCATTTTGATTATTATCTAAATTTTAATATAGTACCAAATGTTAACCTTCATTATAACTAACATTTTACCACTGCCAAAATTAGTAATAGATTATTTTCTTAGTCCAATCATGCACGAAATTACATGGACATGAGTGGTTAATCATTTAACATTTGCATCTAGGGCACACAAATTCAATCCTCTGAAACAACACTCATGCGTCCATTTTTTATTTAATTTAATCATATAAAATATATACATATTATTTATTTTCAGCAAATAATGAGCAAAGAGCGTGACTAGATTAAATGGTAATAACCTTCTCGGGTATTCCCTGGGGCACGCCGGTTCAGTTCCCCATAACCGCAAGCCTTTTATCCAAAAGACAAGGAGCATGGATGGTTAAATGCTTTTCTTCCTCATATTAGGGCGCAAATTCCAGTCTCCCTAATTGTTTCTCCATTTTTTTTTTTTTCAGATTTTGCCTTCTTTGTTTTTAAGTAAATTACATGATTCAACATCATTTAATTTAATTCATGTGAATTAAAACAATTGATCAAAAATTCATGATTCAAACCTCATAAAAAACAATGCCCATTTAACTTTCATTTTGATATTATATGTATACTCATCAATGGATGCATATCGATGCACATCGAATCACATAAATCTTGTGATTTCATGATTTCATTCATCTTCCGTCCATTTTAATTATGTTTCCTGTCCATCAATTTCATTATTCACATGAGTCAAATGTTTTCATGATTTTATCCCAAATCAAATAAATAAACTTTTATGCATAAACAACAATGCATCAACCACTACTCGTTAGGCATTATAAACTTTATGGTTTCGATATCTTTTGATCAAATTTTATATCACTCTTAAAATTTCACTATCATCCTTATACATGCCCAAATTGACTATCATCATGAATTCTTAAATTACGTTATGAAACCATATGCAACTTAATCATGTGCATCATCATCAAAGCACAAACACAAATTTACATTCATCTTAGTGCATCATGGTTTTATGATTTTCAAAACTGAATGACATACCTTGGTCTATAGCAACTCATACAAAAGATAGATCCAAGAAGATGTCCCAATTCTCTCCATGCATCATTTTCTCCAATCTCACACGGATCGTCATTAAATCACGGAAAGTGAAAACGCCATTTCAATTAATGAACTAAGTCTTAAGATTGTTGGGATACCCACTTGAAAATTAGCAAGCAACGGGTAACCAAGAGATCTACAGGTTTCGAGGCGTGTGAACACTTTTCTTAAGACTTATTTCAGTGTAGGAAATAGTCTCGGGGATACAACGATAACCAAAATGGATGAAAGAGAAAGTATGTATAAGGAGAGATAGAAGAGACAAATGAGAATGATGTTTTTCCTAGAACAAAATCCCAATTCTTAAAAGTGCTTTCACTTTGTATATGTTCATCATCCAAACAAGTAAAAACCAAGGGGATATATATAGAAAAATTGTGAAAAGAGATGTCCCAAAACACACCCCTAAAAGAGGCGCGAAAAGCCGGAAGTTATTGCCCGAAAATCAGTTAAAAAACTGTCATGTATGTCGACACACAGCTCTGCGCCATGACTTATGTAAGTTTGTGTGTCGACACACACCTCTGCAGCACTGTTCTATAGGATTGTGTGTCGATACACGAGGCCTGTGTGTCGACACACATCCCAATAGATATTAAAACACTTAGAATAAACTTTGGGACCAAGTTTAAATACTTCATTCACAATTTTTACTGTCATATTTTGAAAATACACCAATAACTACTCTAACCATCATTACCAAGAATTTGAAAAAGGTGCTAGCGTTTCTCATTCTCCCGCAACCCTATCTCATCAATCATCGGTTCCGCCTTTTTGAGAAAAGGATCATGAGCTTTGATGATTAGTATCCTTCGCAAGGGGAGTTCTTCACTCTCCGAAGCAAGGGGCTAGCTATTATGGGATATGTATGGGCAAGATGTGATAGCCAAGATAATATCTAGGAAGGAACATACCCAGTGCCTCAAGGGCTCCCGCCTACACAGGGTCTGGGGGGGGCGGATGTGCGCAGCCTTCCCTCTTCAGGGTGTTAACCTGAAGAGAGGCTGTTTCCCAGTGCCCCAAACCTAAGGGTGAGGACTTCCCAGGAGGTCACCCATCCTGATACTACTCTCGCCCAAGCACGCTTAACTTCGGAGTTCTCGTGAGATCCGGTGACGGCGTGTTGGTGCCCTCTTTGGTTAGCCAAGATAATATCTATAAAGAAAAAATATAACCAGGTAATTATTATATAAAACTAAATACTAATAAATTGTTATTGTATGATACCAGATACTAAAATACTGGACCTAAATTATTAAAAAAGAAAAAAATGATAGTAAAAAGGGGCACGAAAGCACTTGCCCCCCACCTATAACACACTCCAAGTCATTTTCTTATGTAAAGGGATGGGGACCCCCAAAAGATACAATTCCTCACATGCAAGACCTCATGCCCTTGCTCTCTCTATTTCTCTCTCTTTTTTGTGAGCTCTCACCATGCTCTATTTCTTAGGTGGTTAGTTGGTTTTTCTACTTGTCATAAGCTAAGTATTGTTATTCTACTTACTATTTATTATTGCTTATTACTTGAAACAAATACCCGACTTAAGTATTGGAGGGGTCCCACGTGGTTAAAACCACAGCCCCCTCTAACTGTTTGCTATCTTGTAGAAAATACTAGGTTAGATGTGTATCAACTGCCATCTCATGATGAAGAGCTTAAGTTCAACACCCATCCTCAAATAAAAACCCGAAACAATTGGCACCATCTGCGGGAAGGATGGAGTAGGTTCACATTTAACTTGGTATTTCTTACAAGACTCAACTCCTATTAAATCAAGTAATTATTGATAAAATAATTTTATCATGATTTTGTTCCTTTTTGTAGTTAAACTAGGGGGGCTTAGTTGCCTAACAAATTAAAATTTGGGGGCTTAGTAGCCTAACTTAAATTTCGGGTTCGAGTGTATCAAATAGTAAGTTATGGTGTGTTCGTTGCTGGGAAATTGGAAACTGAAATGTGAAATTTTGTGAAATGAAACAAACAATGGGACAAAGTGGAGGACAAGTATGCAGTGTCATCACCAGCTGTGGCTGGGGCTGTTGCTCTCTGGGGTTCCATTGGCATGATCTATGTATGTTCTTTCTCTCATTCCCATATTAGTATCGTGTTTTTCATGTGTACAACAAATTGATGTGATCACCCATGTACTTAAACTTTTGAGATAGTTGATTCTTTTACTTGGTATCAGAGCTTGTTGGCGAAAAGGTCACAAGTTCGAATTTCAATGATAGTTACTCTCTATATTAATACAATTTCATAACTGAATGTGAAGTGGTTTTTTGAACTATCTGCACTTCAATGATTCTATGCCTATTGGGTATTCTTGTGGGAGGGCAAATGTTAGTGTACGAAGCGATACTTAGGATATAACCCATTAGCTTATGTTTTTGAAACAGTTTGTTCTTTGACATAGAATTAGAGTCTTGTTAGCCAAGAAGGTATGGGTTTGGATCTCAACAACCCTCACGCTCACTATTAATATCATTTCATAACAAAATATGAGGTGGGTTTGTTTCTTTTCACGTCATCTGGGTTGGGTTTAGGTGTACCCATTCAGGTTTGGGTCATTTCGGATTTACATTAAACTCAGGTCGGGTCGAGTTGAGGTTGACCACGATTTAACTCAGGTCACTTTTGGTTTTCACCTATACTCGGGTTGGGTGGGTCTGGGTAAATTTATGTCGAGTTCAGGTTGCTTTAATCTCGATTGGTCATAAGTTCAGCTCAATCTTGGGTTGGGTTGTACGGGTTACGAGTTATCATAATCCTACTATTTGATGCCTTGGTGCATGAACAATGGTTAAATTATACTCCAAATAATTTATATTTTTACCAATATATTTATTTATTTTTTGTTCATAATTAAGAGGATAAAAATCCTCGAATGCTCCAAACTGAAACTCTTTAAAAGTCAACAGAAAGCAAAAGAAAATAAGAAAATAATCTTAATACAAGGAGCGCAACAACAGCAAAGCGAAGCAATCCTTTGCCGGCTTGACCTATGTTCCACAATTAGGAGCTGCTCCTGATAAGAATACAACACGGCACAGGGAGGGAGGAATCTAGATCAGAGCTCAATCTGAGGAGCTAACAGATTAGAATGCCCATGGGATGTCTAAATCACATGAGTGTTAGCCAATGAATTGCTCTATTTTTGTCTTGGTCGAGCTCTGAGGATGGAATTGGAAATGAATATACGAGCATCCTCCAAACAGTGGTGAATGGATATATTAGTGCCACCAACTATTACTTGGAACCAAGTGATGATCCTTAGTATTATAGTGTCGATGATGTGTGGCCAGTCAAGAATGGAGTTCTGGAAGACGTACTTGTTTCTTGATTCCCAAATTGCTTTTACTACAGTGAAAAATGTCATGAGCCATGCTTTCTTAGGTTATCACTTGAGGAATGGTAGTTGCCAGGAACAAATCTTTGAGGTTGTTTGGGCAAACAAGAGAGATCCGCCACCATAGCATGATAGTAGCTTAGAGATTCCAAGATATCCTGCAAATAAGAAAATTGTGCTTGCATGATTCGTTGCTAGCGGGCAAAAAAAGGGCAAAAATTTTCATTAGTGTCAAGAATCTCGATTCTCACTGATCTCTCTATTGTGTTTAATCTCTCCAGAAGTGCCAACCAAACCAATAACTCAATTCTGGGAGGAACTAGCCCGTACGAAACTCTTTTTACCTGATCTGTAGCTGAGTTACCAAATGCAATGATTGCAGCCCTATAAAAGGAGTTGCCTGGGAAGGTACCTTTGGGCTTCGTTTAGAATTAGGAAAATTTGAAGGAAAGAAAAATGCAAGGAAAAAAGTTGAAGCAAAAGAAAATAAAGGAAAACGATTTTTTTTCATTGTTTGGAAGTGAAGGAAAAACAAGGAAAAAATATGTTTTCAATAGATCAACTTTTTCCCCTTTGTTTGTTGATAGAAATAAAATGGGAAAAAATAATCATTGTCTAACTTAATAAATTATATTTACTTTATATTGTTAAGCCGTGTGATGTTTCTAGTAACCGTTTTTGATATTGTTACATTGAAAATTTATTATTTAGGCAGCCTGAGTTAATTATCACCTATGTATCTAACATTTTAATACATATAATTAAAGATCTAGAGGTTTAAGGATTTCAGGAAAAAAAAAAAAAAAATAGTTCAGGTACATGAGTTTAAAATATTTTTTAAAGATATTAATATTTTTCAATATATTAAATATTTATAAAAAAATTAGATATTTTATTGATATTTGAAATATTATTAATGATTTAAATTTATTTAAAATTATGAAAATATTATAAATATAAGGGAGTTTATTACTTTGGTAACCTGAAGTTTGAACATTTATCACTTAAGTATCCTCATATTTTAATATATACAATTAGGTATCTAAGATTTTAAAATTTTATCACTTGCGTTAGAGTATAAAACCAATCATGGGCCTTGACCTATTAGCTTAAGCTTTTGGGAAAGTTGATTCCTTGACATGGTATCAGAGCCTTATTTACCAAAAGGTCATAAGTTCGAATCTCAACAGCCTCCACTTATTAAAATAATTTAAGCACAAGGTATGAGGTGGGCCTTTGCATTATTCACTTTTCAAGCGCAAACGGGCATTCGCGTGAGAGTGCTTGTTAGAGTATAAAACCAATCCTAGGCCTTCACCTATCAGCTTAAGTTTTTGAGAAAGTTGGTTCCTTGACAACTTGAGAACCCTATGCCAAAATATTGATGTCATAAATGATTACAACAATGTATACAAGTTATATCATTGTTATCAACAAAAATCTAATAGATTGCGAAAAAAACTTACTGAACTACGACAGAAGATATGTATATTTTGGTGAAATAATGCATCATATTAGCATTTTACGAGAAAAATTCAGAACTTATTGATTAAACATGAAGCTCAATTCAAGTCTAATACATAGGGGTTAAGATTGTTTGGGTCGAGAATCTTTTTTTTCCCCATTTTCCTCTTCATTTCAAGAGGAAAATTGCTTTCTTCAAATTTAATTGTGAAGTTTTAAAATTTTTCATTGGATTTTTTTTTTTTCCCTTCGTGTTTTCCGTGTACTCCAAACACGGGAAAATTACTTTCCTCCAAATTTTTTTTCCCTTTGTCAACATTTTCTCCGTTCCAAACAGACCCTTAGGGTCATGTTTCATTTCAAGACAAACATATTTATTATATTATCAATAAAGTTGTTTAGTGATCTTTTATGAAGTTCAATAATAATGTCACAAGTAATATTTCTCATCAAATTTAAAGCACTTGGGTCAATTAGGGTTTCACGTAAGGTTGGGTTCAAATCTAGGTCATTTGCGGTCGGGCTGGTTTAGGTCAAATTGGGTATCGGATTATTCTCGGGTTAAGCAAAGAACGGGTTTGGTTAGTTGTAGGTTGGGTCAATTCAACTTTGGGTTCAATTATTTACGACAAATTCTCGGTTCGGGTCGGTTCAGTTTATGGGTTTTTCAAGTTGGTTTTTTGAGTTGGGTCGATTTACGGATTTTTCAAGTTGGCTTTTGGGGTTGGGTTGGATTTGCAACCTCTAACTTTAACTATCCAAAAGTTTGATTGTGAGAGAGTTTGTAACTTTATCTTTTTAGATGTGCTTTAATTTCAATGTGGTAAGTCTGTCTCACATAAAAATAGGTAACCCAATATTGTTATTGTATGACCACTTGTTACCGTTTTTGGCAATCATAAGCAGTGATTTAGGCCCTTATTGAATTGGGGTGTATTATAGTTCACCACTTTATAGTATATTACAATGGAAGAGAGCTTTAAAAAAAACAAAAAAAATGGAAGGTAACATTTTCCAAATGAAGTTAGAAACTTTGTCTGTCTCCTGGTCTCCGGATTGTAGCATATGAGCGCGGCCAGGGCACCAAACCTGGGGTGTTATGGAGATCGAGTCCAACCATCAGTGAGCGGCATCTTATTTGTGGTTCTGGCGGCTTGAGATGGTGGCGCAACAATGTTCTAACACCGGAATTCCCATCAAATCGTTGTTACTGTGGAAAATTGCAGTGTTAGGAAGACAGAGAGGTAGAGATAGATCGTTAGCTCTGAGAAAGGGAGGGGGGACGGTGTGTGGTGGACAATAGTCGCCTTTTAGTCACTAAAGTGATTTAAAACAAAAAACAAAAAAAAAATCGATTTAAATTTTAAAAGATTTGGTCATTCTATTCCTAGTAAAAGTACATTTTAGTTACTCAAGTTATTTAAAATTGACAATTTAGGCAGCTAATTTAAATTTTGAAATATATTGTCATCAAACTCCTAATAAAAATCTCATTTAGTTACTTAAATGCTTTACAATTGATTATATTTACTACTCTAGTAAAAAAATATAACAAATTTAATCATATTTTTTAAAAAGTATTTATTTCATTACTATCTAATTTAGTAGCTTTATTGAAATTTATCCATTATTTTTTTTCAAAATAGCTGTTCATCTTTTATTTTGTAACCAAGTTAGCCCTCGTTTGGTATTTTTGCATAAAAGTTAAAAATAATTAATTAATTTTGTCATAAAATAAATATAAATAATATTTTAAATGAAAAATGAAAAAAATTTAAATGTACTTATAATGATAAAAAAAAAAGACTAAGAATTAAAATATTAACTACAAATTAGATACTGTTGTAAAAATTTCCCTCCTAAATTGATCCCAAAAAAAAGTTCGCAAGCCCATTTAAGCAAAACAAAAAGAACCCCCCATTTTCAAAGTAAGAATTTATATATTTGTAAATTTATTATGTTCCAATAAATTTTAACGCTCAAATTAAACATACCTTATATTTTCACTTGGCTGATGAAATTCATCATTTCAAAATTATATAAGTGGTTAAATTTGTTATAAGTCTTAAAATTGTTAATTTTATATTTGAGAAATAAGTTTTATCATTTTTAAATCGCATAAGGGATCAAAATAAATTTATTTAAAGTTGAATGATAGAGTTATCCAAAATTTGAGTGCAGTGACCAACTTATATATTTAAAACTACTTTGGTTAGTAATAAATTTTTATTAAAAGTTGGATGACCGAATCTTTCAAAATATGATTTGAGTGATCAATTTACTCATTTTAATCACTTAGATGACTAAATGAGATATTTTATTAGGAGTTTGGTGATCAAATCTTCTAAATTTAAGTTGAGTAAACAATTTGTCAGTTTTAAATGACTTGAATGATCAAATAGGACATTTTTAATGAGTTGGATGACTGAAATTTCTAAAATTTGAGTTTGGTGACTAAATTATCCATTTTTGGTCATTTTAGTGACCAACATGGCACTTTTGTCGTGTGCCGTGACATGCTACGGTTTAACTAATTTAATGAAATTAAGTTACTAGTCCGGGCCTGAGGAAAGAGAAACCACATTGGGCTCAAGATAACAAGACCCACCCGGGGCACATATATATATATATATATATATATATATATATATATTTTTTTTTTTTTTTTTTTTCTATAAAAACCACCTGAACTTGGGAGAAGCACATAGGGAAATTTAACTCATTGATTAAGAGTGTGTTTAGTTGCTATCTTTTTTCAACTTATCTATTTTAATAAGATCTGTATACTTAAGATCAATATCCTTTTTATAGTAAAATATTTGGTTATGCAATGCAAAAAGATCTTTTTTACATAATAAAGTGTTTGGATACAAATTTAAAAAAAAAATTTATCTATTATAATTATAAAAATGATTTAATAATATTAATTAATTAATAATAATAATAGGTAAAAGGGAATTATAATAATAATTAGTCAGGATTGTAGAAGGTGGTGATTATAACGACCCATGGGTATAAAAAGGGTGGTGGTAGATGGGGGTAATGATAACAAGTAAAACTAGATCATAGTGATGAAGATTTAATGTTAATATAGTCTTTTTAAAACATATTTCCGAAATAAGCGATGAAAATGATCTAATTTTGCATATTTTTAAGGCAAGTTATAAAACAACTTTTCATCTTTCTATTTATGTTATAAAAAAAAATAAAGTAAAAAGATCTTTTCTGTCAACCAAATATAAGTCTTACAATCAACTAGATCTTTTTTACAATTTTAAGCAGTTAAAAATGTGAACCAAATACAACCTAAATCTAGTTGGATGCTTATGATAAATAAAAAAAGACTTTTAGGGTAACTCAAGAAATACTAGGCTCAGAGGGGCCTAATAATAATAGAAAGGCCTGATTGAGAGTATTTAAGAAAAGACCATATGAGACTGGCATGGGCCGGTTAAGTAGATGGGTTTGTTTCCAATATAATGAAGAAAATTCATACCAACTTAAGATTTAAAATAAAAAAAAAAAAAAAGAAGATTATTTGTGATAAAGGTCCCTGTACTTTATTTACTATGTTAATTTAACCCTTGTACTTTTAGTTGTGTCAATTTAGTCCATGCACAATTCAAAATACGACAATTTGATCCTTAGAGAAAAATTTACGTTAAGTTTTTAATGAAATTTTTAATGGTTCATCCATTAATTGGGTTAAATTGAGTAACGAATGAATTTATAATAAGTTACTTGCGTCTAATATAATTTTGCCTTTCAAAATCACGCCATTAACTTAAGTTAAATTTAACCAAATGATTAAATTGACGCATTTTAAATTGTTCACTGACTAAATTGATACTATTAAAAGTATAAGGACCAAATTGACATAATAAGCAAAGGACATAAACGTTTAGTGTAAATTACACCCCCCCACCCCCCGCCCCAAAAAAAAAGAAAGAATAAAAAACCCATAGGTTTATGTGGGCTTAACGGAATCAAACCCATATGAACCCAGGCAAAATCAAGCTCGTCTGGGACCAGGTTTCCAAGTATTGCTTAAATTAAGCATATGTTTGATGACCTTGTTGGAAAAATGAAATAAACAAGCAACCAAAATATAACTTTAATACAAACCAAAGCGAACCCGAGGTCAATCAACAAGTACTCAATAAGTACAAAAGAAATAGTAGAAACGAGCCAAAATTAAGTGGAGTATAAAGGAAAGATTTAACAGAAGAATTGTCACGCCGTGGAGAGCTTTATTGCGCTAAATCGTTTATGCCTCGCACATGTACAACGGGACCAATGGCACTCCGATGCCCATGGTTCACATGGCACCCACCTTCGTAGTGTAATCTAGGGAGATGGACTGAAGCATGCTTTAACTTGTTTAGTAGTAAAGAGGAAAGATTTAATTTTGGGAGAAATTAAGGGAGTAGAGAATTCTATGTAATGTGTCAATCAATTTATGGCAGTGTATCTATAGGTAGAATTTTGCCTATTCAAGCCACTATAGGCAATGCAAAGTGGGCAGAAAATCTGGCCTTAATAAGAAGAATGAGAGGAGATGGAGTAAAGAATACTGACCTTAGTTCTAGAAAGAACGAGTATTGAAAGAGTGGGGTGGAAACAGTCAAGACGCGTATCTAAGCTCAAGCCTGGAGTAGCTGGCAATACGTCAAGCTAGCACCCTCAAGGTTCGTTGGGAATGAAAACTTCAACTCAAGCTTGTAGTCTCGAGTTTGACCCAATAAAAAATAGTCTCAAGCTTGATTTCAACGATACGATGGCCATAAAAAT
The DNA here is from genome assembly GCA_018398585.1 of Simmondsia chinensis. NCBI lineage: Eukaryota > Viridiplantae > Streptophyta > Magnoliopsida > Caryophyllales > Simmondsiaceae > Simmondsia > Simmondsia chinensis. The sequence continues at coordinate 8,213,277 of JAGTTD010000010.1, read as the reverse complement.
AAAAGTCCAAGTTAGAAAAAGTCCATAGCACCCAATACCACAACGCAATGCGTTGGCAAGCCCAGTGCGGCACATGCGCGCGTGCGTATTGCCCATTATGCCCACTCTATGCCCACTAGACTTTACCAAAAATAAGGACAAGGGAAAATATAAAGTGGCTCTCCCACCTCGAGTCTTCTTATGTGAAAATGAGGTGTTTATACAAGTTAATAAAAAATGAAGCACCCAACCACCAAATTCCAACACCTCTTGTATATATGAGCAATAGTACTGGAGTAATGTTAGCCAAGGAATTATCAAAAGTTTCACTGGATCAAGGCTTAGAGTGTACCGAGCCTCAAAATCTTAAGCTCGAGCTTTGTTAAGCTTGGCTTGTGCCTAGTTCAAGCCCAAATCAAGCCCTCCTATGCCGGGTGTATGTTTTGTAAATCTATCAAAAAAATGTTTCTACGACTAGGTTTTTATGGCGGGTATATAGGTGTCATATCCGTGGGGAATTAGTGTAAATTTGGATTTGGTGATTACCGAGCAGTTAGAATTGGGTTTCCATTGGAAATATGAGTGGTTAACTAAATTAACGGAACTAAACGGTAAATTAGGTGTCAATTGACCAAAGTTAGTTAATGGTGCGAATTAAGGTTAGACTAAATCGAATCCTATCATTATATTTTATCACGACGATGACTTTAGAGGTTTAGGCTACAAGCTCTATGCCAAGATTAATACCTAAATTAGGGCTTAAGGTAATGAACTAGTCTAACGAAATAACCCATCATATCACTCTAGGTGTAGATGGATTATTTCATTAGCATTAAAAAATTCCTTTGTCACTCCTAATTAGGTAATTTATATAAAAATTGTGTTCAGGGTCGACTATAACCTCAACTTCGACCACTCATGAAGAACTTGTTATACCGCAGTCTGCACTACAAGTACTAGACAACACATGAATAAAATTAAAAATTAAAGCATGACTACAAGCACGTAATAAGAAAAATAATCTTAAAATATAAAACTCCCCACAGGGATGCAGAAGTTGGATAAAATAAGTCATTATCATAAATAAAACATAAAATTGGGATTCAAACGGCTACCCGTTCTTCACCCCTAAACGATGAGTATGCTCCTCCATCGGAGTTTCCTACATCTTAAATTCGAAAGAAAAAGGGAAGAGAAAACTCATGGATTGATGAACTCCCTTGATCTGTGTTGACTTGACTCTTGTTTCGATTTCCCCATACTCCGACCACTTGTGCTTCAGCTTTCATGAGAATCAAGTCTCTCCTGGCGGCTGAGGGAATGAGGAGAAATGAATGGAGAACAGAAATTGGGGAAAATTAGGTCACCCTCCTCTGTTTATAGAGATGCAGCGTGCCCTAGGTCCAATTCACGTCCTTAAAAAAAAAAAAAATCTTTTACGGCCCAATTTACAATCCGCTATCAATAGACCTAAAAATACAAGATTTGGAAACTAAATCTTGACCCGATGGGTCCTTTTCCCACACGTGGCCTGGTTTCTCAATATACTTTGTCCCTTTTAGCTCGTTCTTCGCTACTAGTCAAGAAGTGCTTGCTCCACCAAGTACAATGTAAAACGATTATACCGTAATGCACATATAATAGTAGAAAACATCAAGGAATGAGGTATAAAAGATATAAAATATACGACATATCATATCCCTAAACTCAAACCTTGCTTGTCCTCAAACAAGATTCATTTCAAACTAGTTGAAAGTTGAAGGATTCAACCAATTATGTGGTTATATGAAATAGTTGTAAACAATACTAGTGAATGCATTTGAGAAAGAAGTCAAGAAGGAAAATTCACATGCAATGCTATTAACTCACAGGCACAAACTAAAGGTCGCACCATTTTTGTTTCCCTACTTGTAAATGGGTCACAACTTTTGTTTGGAAAATTTCCTAAATTAATAGATCGGGTGTAGTGGAATCACAATTTAAAATTCAAAAGTTTAAATATAGTACAGTATCTACCCTAATTAATACATCATGACGCATGTCATTCATAGACATAACATGAAACATGAATAAAATAAGAATTTAAAGGAACGAATATGAATTTCATATCTCAATGTGGACTACAATGTACCGAAGAGGGCACCAACACGCCGTCACCGGATCCCATTAGAACTTCAAAGTTAAGCGTGCTTGGGCGACAGTAATACCAGTATGGGTGGCTTCCTGGAAAGTCCTCGCCCTTAGGGTGGGGGCACTGGGAAACAGCATCTCTGTAGGTTAACACCCTCAAGGGGGAAGGCTACGTACATCCGCTCCCCCAGACCTTGCGTAGGCGGGAGCCCTTAAGGCACTGGACATATTCCTAATGTAGACTACAATGTAGCTTCCAATGGAAAAACAACACCACTGAGCCCTTTATGCACGTTGATTGGCAATTTTCATGTTTTGTCCTTTTTTTGTTTTTTTATTTTTTTCTAGTATAACAATTCACTGTAACAATTTGAACAAAAACCAACATAACATTCTAGATCACTATCCACATTCCGTTATTAGTCTATCTGTGGCATATCTCATTATCCACTAAAACGGTTATTCCAAATTTCATTTAAAGACTACATCTAGCTAATGGTACGTGGCTTGAAAAAAATAACATCACACGCATAATAAACTCATAATCATATGGACGCCAACAAATAAATTTCTTGAAATAATAAAATTATTTACATAAATTGGGTTCCCTACAATACCAATTCTAACAACTTTCTCCTCGCTTTCTTATTCCAGAACTTTCACATCAAAAAAAGAAGAGTGTGAATAATAAAAAGAATAGACAACCCTAACAAATTACTCCTGATTTGTTCAAGAAAAAAAATAAATTACTCCTGAATATAAAAAGAATCTCAAATCTTTTCCTTCCTTCTTTTTACCATGGGACAATAACTTCACCCCTTTTTTGACATTCTTTTTATTTTTCTTTCAAAGTAACTATAGTTAGGTGTGCCTTTTTAAGACCCACATAGTGAGCTTTTTGTCCATGAATTCCAATCCAGTTGGCTTAAGGAATCGACTGAAGGGCCCCCTAGAACCTAATAACTCGAGTCATAGAATTTCACCGCCTAAATAATTACTAGCACATACCTAAACGAGTTTATCATGCATACTAGGCATTGGTGCTGATAATGGTGGCTTATAAAAGTTGGCTCTTCTTAAGCTTTCCTCATGGCCCGTTTATCAAGTTTTCAACCAATAGCTCCTAATCTAATTGTCTCGGGGTACAGGGTGTCAAAACACCCCAACGGGATTACTTGGTTGACACATGGGAGTTAAAAGAACAGACTAGTCACGGGCACTTACCTGATTACAACAAGCATTGGTACCCCCCCCCCCCCCCCCCCCTTCCCTATTTTTTAATAGATATCCTCAACAATGCATTTAGATAAAGAAATAGAATAGTGATTTCAACATTAATAGAAGTAACATTTTCAAGTCCTAATTCCTAGAATTATTCCTAATAATACCTCTTGTATGGGGTTTGTCAAAAGATTGAGAGTGAATAAAGTAAACCCACAAATTAGTTTGAAGAGAAAAATAATAAATTCAATAATAAGATCTAAGTTGAACGTTGCATTGTCTCCAATGCAAAATATATAAAAATAACGAAGGCAAGGGAATGAAAGAGATAACTTGAGTAGTATTGAACAGTGTCCACTACTCTTGGTGAAGCTAAGGACATTCGAGAAAAGGAATTGAATAAGCATAGCAACAAAAAAAGACAAACTGACCAAACAAACTTGTTAAAAGCATTAGTAAATATTCATGCTTTAAGTGTTCAATACAACAAAGAAACAAAGTAATCAAGTGGGTGGGCAAAACAAAGAGTCCTAAAAAGTAAAGCGAGGTCAATCCAATAATCAAACTAAACTATGATACAAAATAAACAGGCTGGGCTACCTCCCAAAAGCGCTAAGTTTAATATCTTCAGCCAGACACGGCGTAGGGTTATCAGTTAACAAAAATCCAAGGCAAAATTCTTGAAGTGAAACATGTAGCGCTCGTGAGAACAGTCCCCTAACCCAATAGCACTCGTACTCCAGTTGTCATTCAAGGTGAGAACTTGACCAGCATTTGGGTCTCGAACTTCTATCCTATCATGCTTAGGTGGTGACTTATCAATTAATGCACACTTATTAACTTGAATAGGGACATAATTCTAATCAGTAATTTTTCTAGAATCAAGTCCATCCAACTCTACCAAAGGGTCAATATCCTCACTCTTGTAACACTAATTTTTCCTCAGTCTCAGGGTACCAAGCAGCGTTCGAGACATTGAACTTGCCCTTTAGATTGTCAAAAGAAACCTCTAGCACCCCCATCCTACAGTGAATAACAGCATCAACTGTTGCTAAAAATGGTTAACCAAGAATGATAGGACTGTGGTTTTCTACTAGGACTAGGGTCCATATTTAAAACAAAAAATTGACCTAGAAGACAAATTTGTCAACCTTGATAAGCACATCCTCCCACACCCCACGTCGTACATGCTTTGTCCTATAGACCGATTGAACTATGACACTACTTGGCTAAGGGTCTAAAGTATCATATTTATGAAAAATTAAGTATGGGAGGTTTGTACTCACTCCTTGGTCTAAAAGAGCTCAACTTGTGTAATGTCCCCTTATGACACATGGGATTGTGATGGCCCCATGATCACTGAGCTTGGGTAAGGCATCCAATGCCATAATGCTTTTGACCTTCTCTACTAGTCGGATCTTCTTCAAGTTATATGCCTATGTGCCTTTTTTCTTGACACAGAGGTCCTTAAGGAACTCAACATACATCGGAAGGTGTTTAATAGTGTCAATTAATGGTAAGTTGATCTTTACATTCTTAAATAATTCCACGAGCTCAGCTTTCCTCTGATCATCCTTCTCCTTTACTCTAACTATGGCCGAAGGGAAAGGTACAACAGTTTCGTAAATTCTATCTTTGGTTGGGAGGGTAACCTCCCTTGCTCTCTCCTATTCAGCGACTGGGCCAGCTTCCCTAACTGGTTCTCTAATATTGCAATGGGTTGAGAGTGAGACTGAACCTATTGTGTAGTGTCCTCCACAAAGCATAGCATACGCTCCTCAAACTGTTAAGTATATCCCAGAGGTGGGGCAAAGGGTTTAGCATGCATATCAAGGGGGGTCTGTCATACTTTTGCCCTCCTTGAAAAACGGAAGTATGTGCGTTACCTACGAACCCAGGTGCCTAATGTCTCGTGAGTTGGTTTTCGTCGTTGTTTTGTCTCCATGAGAAGTTAGGATGATTTTGCCATCTTAGGCTGTACATGCTTGAGTACGGGGTGTTGGTTTTTGAGTATCCCTATGCCGCATAAACTTGTTCCTAAGTATATTCAAGGTATATGAGGCATATGGACATTCCAACATGACATGAGTAATGCTAGAGCAAATACCACAAGGATTGCCACCATAAGATGACTCACCAACGTTAACCACATGAACATTAGTAGGATTTGCTTCAAAAGTCAATATTTGGTCAATTTTCCTATTACATGCTTTAATTTTTAAGGCTAAGTCATCGCGTGGTGTCACCTCGTAGACACCGCGCATGTTCCCTTTAACAGCTCTAGCCGAAGAGGCTTGGGCCAAGGAGTGTTCCATAAGGTACTCAAATAGTGTCCATGCCTCATCCTCGCCTTGGTTGTTAATTGCCCCTCTCACATCCGCATGAAGCACTAACCATTTGTTTGTTGGACGCAGTCACGTAGAAGCTCCGAACTGGAGCCCACTTGGGAGACTCGTGGTGAGGGTAGCTTCTAAGAAGCTCTTTGGACCAACCCAACTCTCATGGTACTATTCTTAGTCTCTTTGTCGAAAAGTGATAATAGTGTGCCTAATAGCAATTGTCTTGGCTTTAGGGTAAAATTTGACCAAGAATAGCACATGTAGATTTTCCAAAGTTGTGATTTCACTCCTTAGTAGAGACCGAAACCACCATTTGGCTGCGTTGTTTGGCGAGAACGTGAAAAGACGCAGCCTTACTACATCGTGCGAGACACCTTGATAATGACATATTTCACAAATTTTCAGAAGGGCGTCAAGGCATTGGTACGGGCTTTTGCTCGGCTTCCCATAGAAAATGGGAAGCATGTTGATAGTCCTGGGACTTATCTCAAAGTTTGCATTACCCACACTGCTGGGTAACACAACTCTGGTTAATGCGGTGTAGGTTTGGGGAACAAAGTGATCACCAATGGTATGTGGGGTGAAAGGCGCCAACTACGGAATGAGGTTGTTGAACTTTTTTGCAATCGAACAGCCAATTCAATACAACTCGCTAGCCAACCAACGATAAAAGAAATGAAAAAAACAATCAAATTATTTAATAAATGAATAATCAAAAAAAAAAAATTACAAAAAAACAAGTGAAATAAACTGCAATAATTATTTAATCAAAAAACTAAAAGAAAATAAAATGGTTTTTGAAAAAATTAATAAAAAAATACTCAAAAATTAAAGATTGACTTAAAAAAAAAAGGAACAAAAAAATAAAAATCACTTATTCAAACTTTGACTACCAATTCTCAGGTAAGAGAACCAAAAACCTGATGCGATTTTAATGAATGTGTAAACCGCTTACTCACAAGTGTACGAGCAAGCTGTCGCCATGGCGGATATACAGATGTAGTATCTACAAGGAATCAATATAAAGTTGGATTTAGTGATTGTCAAATAGTTAAAATTATGTTTTTATTGGAAACGTGGGTAGTTAACTAAACTAATAGAACTAAACGGTAAATTAAAATTGTCAATCGATCAAAGTTTGTTTAGGGTATGAATTGAGGTTAGCCTAAATCGAATCCATCATTATATTTTACCACAAAAATGACTTTTAAAGGTTTAGGCTACTAGCTCCAAACCTAGATTAATACTTAAATTAAGGCTTAGAGTAATAAACAAGTCCAAGAACATAACCATCTTATTACTTTAGCTGTAGCATGAGTTATCTTAGTAGCACTAAAATTACCATGTCACTCCTAATTTAGTATTAACTATTTGGATAAAAATTAGGTACAACCTCCATCTTGGCCTATCATGAATTTGAATACTAATGAATAATTTTACCTTCGAGCTTTTTGACCCAAAAAAAAAAGGATCATTTCATAAACATTGCTAGCATATGACATATTGTAGTTAAAAAGGACATAATTTCTAAGTACTCGTTAATTATAAGTCGAAGAAACATAGTTTCAAAAGCCAATGCTATGAGTGAATCCATTTGAGGGGCTAGACTCACATAAAAGTGAGTCTAGGACTACCATAGAAAAATTATGGGGTTAATGTCCAGTGAAACCACAATATTTCTTTGTATTTATATTGACCCCCTTGATTATTTTCTAGTCGCTGCTAGTTCACGTGAACTTGTTTTGGTGCATATGTTAGTGCATACATGTTTGTTTAAATACTAGAACGACCTTGTATTTTATAGGAAATCGTGGATTATGGAATAACTTACGGTTTTGTCCTAGTGCCATGAAATACATTGTGAACTAGCTAGCTATGACTTGTTTAGTTCAAGTGCTAATAACATTTCTCCCTCGTAGTAATAAGTAATGAAACACCTAATGAAACACGATAACTTCTAGTGCGTAACTAATTGCCAACTTTGTGTATGATGTCACAAGACATTTGAATAAGGTTAATATGATCTTACTTAATAGTGAAAGAAGTAAAGAGAACTTGACATATGCTTTATTAAAGGTCTTTTTATAAAGGAGACCCTCTAACTAAACCTCTTTCTAAGAAGGCGACACTTGAACCAAATGCCATTTATAGAAGCAAGCTTCCATCTAGCTAAAGGCCTCTTAAGAAGAAGATTCATAACACCGAACTCGGAGTAACTACTGGGCTCAATGTGTCAAATAAAGTAATCCAGGATTGGATCTAATTGTTTTTAGGATTGAACCCATTCCTAGTTGAGGTTAATGGTAGTATATATATTTTTGAATCTATGATGATATTTTGGTTGAGTTTAATGCGCTTAGGATCCATAGCCTAATATCATAGTGTGTGTCAATACACTTGATGGATCCATCTACAAGAATGTGGGGGGTGGTAAGCAACCTCCATCAAGAGTATGAGCTTAGCTCTCTATGGTGCAACAAGCTACCCAAGTTTTGTGCTGTTGTAAGGAGCATTATGAGTTATATTCAAAGAATAGGTCTTGAGAGCAAAATTTCATAAATTGCATATCCTTATTTTTCACAATAATCTTTCTTGTTCAAGAGTTAGGTATCTGATGTGGCTGTCAGATGTGCATGCATTCTAGATATTAATTCAAGTTTAAAAGACCTTCGCACAACCAACTGTAATTTCATTTACTCGAATTTTTTTTTTCTTTTCTGATAATTGAATCATGAGGGGCAGGATGTTGGATGTGCTTTAATTTCAATGTTGGAAGCTTGTCTCACACTAGGGGTTTGATAGGAGTCACATATGCATGTCACACATTACGTTGATTATCGAAGACATCAGGTAATTGTTGGGGAAATGTAAAAGAAGAGAGTCATCCATATTTAGGAGAAGGGAATAGGGCTGCAGATAGAGTAGCTACTAGTGGGGTTCAGAAGCATTTAAATGATTGTATTTTAGAAAGCCTCTATGCAGAGTTCAATATTGCTTGTGAGTGAGGGAGCCCTAGGTTGTCTGTCTCCTTGTGGTTTGGCTCTCTAGCATTCTTTTTATCATTAAACCAAAATATTGTGTGATGCGTTTGTGATCATATATTTAAATTTTATTTATTTCTTGTAGTCTACATTGTTGAGATCTCTCACCCATGTTAAAATGAGGAAGAGTAGGCGTAAACTTTGCTCTAAGTATTACATGCATTTGTACCTTTGGATCGTTAGGTTGCATGATCTATTCATATAAATACGATCATTTTCTTGTCTAAACATACACAAAAAAGATTATCAACTTCTTTAAAATTCTTATCTTGTTTGTTCTGCCAAAGAGGTTCAGGTTTGTCTTTCTTTTACGCTTAAATTTGCCTAGCTAATTGAGATGTGTTCTAATTCATCATTCTAGGACACACTATTGTGGTGACCATCGCCTTAACCTTTGGGTCAAAGTGCCAGATTGACCTATCATAATGACAATTGGGCATTAATGCCTTTAGGGAAGCCTAAAGTATACGGCATGATAAAAGTTGTCGTCATTAGTAAATAAGTTCTTCTTACTCTTCTTAGGATAAACATCATGATACATAGTTGATAAAACGTAAAACATCCGAACAACCTAGTAATAAATTCCGTCTCTTTAATGTCTAACTATGTTTATTCATACTAAAGAAGACGAACAAAGTCCAAGCATGATTTGCCGTTAAGTTGATTGCTCTGGTTCAACTGCAAGTACTCCTTGACTACCATTCCCTTGTAAGCTGGAGGCTTTTTTTCATGTTCCATTAGAGTTGGTGCCGGTGTGACCATTGTGTCAAAAGAGGCACCGTTTGAGATGCCAAGGGATATCCTCGTGGCCTTGTTGTTCACCATCGCCCGATGCATCACACTCTTATACCTTCCATTGCTAAATATCTAAATGTGGGAAAAACAAATCACACAAGAGTGAAAATTGAAGGAGAGAAAAACAACTTATTATAGTTCACATTCGATTATCAGATACAAGTTTGACATTACATAATAGAAAGAACATGTAAAACAAATAATTGTCTCCTATACATTAACAAATGTATATAAATTAGGGTACAATAAGAAGATATTTATGGTTTTAGGAAAACGATTGTTTTAAATATTTTCCTTCCATTTATCATCTCACATGACAAAAGCGTCAATCAATAAAAGGAGACCCCAACAGGGTTGAGAAATAGATGATAATATACTTTGACATTTTCTGGTAACATATTGCTATCAAATTATATAGAAACCTCTAACACGGTGTAGCATGAAGTTTTTCCAACCTGAACTGGGAAAAACATATCATTCGAGCCAATTAAATTATGACCATTTGGTAGTTGGAGAAAAAAAAAAAAAGAAAAACAATATGTACTTGTTATTAGGTTATATATTTTATATTGATGTCACCTAAAAGTCTATTATGATGAGATATTCAATTCTTCGACATGGCATATGATCTTTTTTAGAAGAGTTCTCACATTCAACTTTCACAGGGCCCAAAAAATTAGTATGTGCCTCTGTTAAGCTTTTAATGTGGAGCCTGATTTTACATTGTTACTGGTCAAATCCAATGGAGTGAAGGATTGGGTCAATAAGCTCGTGCCCCGTTGGGCTTCTAGTGTTGAGCTTGATTTTATACTGTTATAGGCCAAGTCTCACGAAGTGGAGGATTGGGCCAATAGCGGTAACACTTGAAAAACTGGAGTAGTGTTCAGATATGTGGAAGCAAGATTCCAGCAAACATGTTAATGGAAGCGGTGACACTTGAAATACTAGAGCTATCTCCAGCTTCAGTGAATCTTCAAACATGAAAACTGCTAGTTTAGTTGCAGGGATGAAGGAGACTGATTAAGTTTTTTATGCATGAGGTTTTGGGTGCATGGTAAACCAATCTCCAAGTGGGATATTTGTTGGGCTTCTAGTGTGGAGCTAGGTTTTATAGTATTATGGGCCAAGTCCAATGGAGTGGAGGATTGGTCTGAGGTCGAAGCTCAGGCCCGTGTTGGTGACTACAGCTAAAAATCTAGGGTTTTGTTCTGCATCTATACAAACCCAGTTATGGGATTTGAGAGAGTAGTGTGGATTGCAGAAAACTCTCTATAATAACTCCAAAGCCATAAAATCTCTCTGCAGTTCTTTGGATGTAGGCCATTTTGGCCAAACCACGTAAATTTGTGTGTTTAATTTTTATTTCTCATGAATTTTCTTGTGTTTAATTGTTGCGTTACCTAACAGTCCATCTAGAATCTCCTATTTTTGACATACATCTTGGCCTAAGGAATTTTAGTTTTTTTAGGATTATTTATGTGAAGGTACCCTATATTTTTTCCTTGTATTAATTTAGTATATTTACATCTACTTGCGTGAATTTAGTCTTTGTATGATTTAAATTATGTTAATTTAGTTCTATGATGAAAATTGAAGCTGAAATAACAAGTAATTTTTAATCCTATGCTGCTAGAAAAATAAAAAAAAATACTCTAAAAAGAAAATAAATGCTCTCTTTCGGTTAGCTTTTCTAGTTCACTCAAACATTTCCCACTTGTTCATTTGTTGCTGAGTAGTTTTTGGATAGCTGATGAAAGGAAAACTTTCTCAAAAGGTGTCTGCTCCAATTTGGTCATGTAGGAAACTGACCAAATATAAAATCATTCGCTTACTCAATATAAACTCATTTATCACCGCAGCATTAAAATGTTCGTCACCAACTAATTCCAACTTTTTTCAAGGATTTATTTTGTACAAAACAAACAGTACAATGCCTAAATTGATATAATTACACTCAAAGGACAAAATTGACACAATGACAAAAGTACTTGGACGTTTTGCATAAATAATCCTATTTTTTAAATTATTAGATGTGTAAAATTCACAATTATCTTATTATCAACTTAACAAACCCAAATGCGCTAGCCAGATATTATAAATTTGAACTGATGTTTAGAAAATGTTGTATCTATCCCATTAGTGTATCTAATTTGTGACCAATAATATAGTAGAAAATAATAAAATTGAAAAAGGAATGTTAAAATGAATCAGAATATCAATACTAACTTTGTATAAAAGTCTCTATTTTTCAAATTCACTGGATGAAAAAACGTGTATCAATCATGCCATAGAGCTTCAACATTATTTTTAAAAAGGATGGAGGGAAAGTATTACTTTCTTCGAAGGAAGGAATTGAATTAGAGGTAAGAAATGAACGGCAGTTAGAAAATTTCTAAGAGTATATAACTCAATTTTATGATATGTATAATTAGTATAACATTGGTGATTGAAATTAGTACCTCCAAGTGATCACCGGTGTTAACAAGAAAGGAATGAGGCAGGGCATGAACTGGGACCCATCTCCCATCATGCTCAATTTCAAGGCCCCTAGTTCCATTTTGAATGAGCACCGTTAATAGCCCGTGATCTGAGTGAGGGGGCATCCCAATGGCGACCTTGGAGTCCAGGCATGGTGGGTATAAGTTCACGACCAACACTTGTAAACTTGAGTCTAGGTTCATTGATTTCTCTATGTCAAATGCATCCAAGCCTAGGCTCAAGGATATACCTTGAAGCAGCTCTCTCACTACCCTCCTTACTTGTTTGCAGTACTCTGATGCTACCTCACTGTTGAAAAAATCGGTACAAAAGAATATGAGAAAGTTACTAAGAAATGCAAAATTACAATGAAAAATGTGATTTGATTGATTGTGCACATGCATTTTTTGTGATTGATAGGTAATAATCATTCATGTGAGAGAGACATTACAATATGAAACTATGGACAATTTTAATTAAGCGGTTAACATTTTCATATAGTTTGTTCATTAACATGTTATAAAGCCTTTTTTGCACTCAAGTTCCTTCATTTGTGTCGAGGGACATGTCAAAGTCGAAAATAATTCTTGAATTTGGATTAATAACTTAAACTTTAGTTTTTGAAATAGTTAGTTCTTAACAATGTAAATCATTTTGTAATCATTTGTTTATGATAGGTTCAGAATCAAGAAAATTCTGAGGAAAATTTTACTTATGTCGAGCTATTACTTTTTGTTTACAAATGTGAAGACAAAAACAGACAGAAACGGCAAAATTATATGGAGGCATTGCTTTTTGTTTCTAAATATGCAAGGAGAATGACAAAATATTATCTTGGATATTCAAACCTTCAATATGTACTTTTTTTAATCAACCAAACTAAGCATTAATTTCGGAAACGAAATTAGGGTAGCTTGCGGATTAAACTATCTGTTATTTGTCTTTGACTTAGGACTTAATTTGGAGCTATATTAATAAGGAGACATATATGTTCAGTGTTATGTATATTTTCAAGTTGTTACCATACGATGTATATTGGAACTCGGCAAATCGAACAATTTGGTCCAATACCGGACTACATTAGTATTAAATGGTATGGTACTTCATCTTATATTTGAACTTTAAATCTGATTTGGAATTGAACCAGTGAACCTAAGTTTGAATACGTTAAATTTGGTCAAAATTAAGGACCAACGATTCCGTTGCTTAACAATTGTCCAAATAATGGCCAAAGATGGAACTGTTGGGGACCAATTCAGTAATTTCATTCTGTTATGGTCTATGCTTATCAGTTCAAACTTAGGTTGAATTTTGCCGAAGCTCAAATCATTAGTGTAATTTCGCCAAGAACCATTATTTTCAACATCTAAGATGTGTTTATTAATTCAAACGTGGACCATAGCGAGCCCAGATGAAACCATGCAATAATCCATATAATCTATTATTTGACTGATTTTGTAATTCGGTTTTGTTTTAGTTGCACAAATATTTGAATATGTTGATGAATTTAAACAAGGAATGGACTTAAGTAAAGATAGATTAAAGTCCAAATTAGGAGTAGAGGATTAGGTCAAATAGCCGCAAGTTTAGTTTGAAGTTAAACAAGGAACGGACCGTAGCTAGTGATTTTTAACAACTCTAAAGTCAACATAACAATCCTTATTAATTCTTCTTTTACAAAATTTTAATATTATATAATCTTTTTAATATTTAATTTGACATTAAAAAAAAAAAAAAAGGCTGAGCTCCTATTTTACTTTTTTACCCATTTAATTTCGAGTCGGTTCCCAAAATAATGCTAAAAAATAAAAAAATTTAAAAAATAATGCTGAAAAAAAAATATTTCCAAATCTACTGTTGAACCGCGTTTACAAAACGCGTTTAAATTTCAATAAAACCGGATCAAAATAACGCGGTTTATTTAAGTATAAACCGCGTTTAGTAAACGCGGTTCACTTCAACATAAACAGCGTCTACTAAACGCGGTTTATACCTGAACCGCATCTACTAAATGCGGTTTACCCATGAACCGAGTTTATAAAACGCGGTTTAACGCCAGGATTCCAAAATCCTTTTTATTTTCACTTATACTTACCATTATGCCGGAATTCTTCACTTTTTTGTTAGCTTATAGTTTTTATTATGCCACAATTTGTGATGATTATCATATTGATCCCATAATGGTAAGCTCTAACATCATAAGTGGAGGTCAAATAACTCCAATAATAGTACTTGAAAGATCTTTAGTGTATAAGCAAAAGAAAGGAGGAGGCGAACGACGTGACTGGTGGTGGGTTAACGAGAAAGAGGCAGAGAGACGGTGAGAGCAGCGGAGAGAGCACGCGTCAATGAATGGGCCGGGATTTTTTAGATAAACCTAGTAAACCGGATCCAAAAGACGCGGTTATAACAATTATAAACCGCGTCTACATAACGCCCTTTTTTGTTTAATAAAACGCGTCTTCGTGACGCAGTTTAGTTAATATAACCGCGTTATTAAAACGCGGTTTATACCATTGTTATACGCGGTTTATTAAAGTCGCGTTTTGTAAACGCGGTTCAACAGTAGATTTGGAAATATTTTTTTTCAGCATTATTTTTTAAATTTTTTAGCATTATTTTGGGAACCGACTCTTTAATTTCCGCATCATCATTTTTTTTTCTATTAACATTTATATCTTTTTAATATTATCCTAAGGCATTCGACCAAAACAAAATCATGCCTAAGACAGGCAAAGTCATAGAAGGCTAGGGGTGTATTTGAGCCAAGGCGAGCCCGAGCTTGTCAGGCTTGAGGCTCTGCTTAGCTCGGGATTAGCTCAAAACTCGCCGAACTCAAAAAATTGAGGCTTAAGCTCAGCTAGTCAAAAGCTAGGGCTCTGCTTGGCTCGGCTCGGCTCGATCTAAGATCATCTAACTTCAAATCAAGCTTACAATATTTCGGATCATTTAAGCTCATCTCTCCTCTTCTTTTTAACAGTTCACCAAATTTTTTTTACTCTCCCCTTTTTTAACCTTTCTCCACTTTTTTTTTCCTTTATCCTTCGCTTTCTATGTTTACACTCCATGTTTTTTACTCTCTTTTCTCCTTTTTAACTTTGCATTAATTCTTTTTCTCTCTCGTCCCCTTTTCTACATTTACATCCTAATTTTTTTATTCTTTCTTCTCTCCTTTTTAATCTTTCACCAATTTTTTTCTCTCTCTCAACTTGGTGCATTTCCACCAAAATTTTTTTTATTCTTTGTCCTTACATTTTTAACTTTTTACTAATTTTTTTTCTCTTCTCTGCTTTTTATATTTACACCCATATTTTTTTACTCTTTTTTTTAACATTTCACTAATTTCTTTCCTCTTCTCTAATTTTTAATCTTTCACCAAATTTTTTTTCTCTCTATCCTCCCATTTCTTGTACACCCTAATTTTCTTTTACTGTCTCTCTCTCCTCTCCACAAATACAACTCTTATCAAGACATAGATTTAATACATCAATTATTGTTCTCTAGAATCATATACCATTTTAGTCTTGTATTATATTGTAGACTTATGTTACATTAGTGTTTCCATTATTTGTAAGGATTCTAAATTCTACAAATATTATTTATTATATTTTAAATTCTAACTTGTCCTTTACTTGCACCTTTCGGCCATTGGCGACAATGCCATATAGAATCGGTTACCAAAACCAGTTGCAGAGGCTGAGTATTAGAAAGAGTAAATTATTCCATATGTACGGAGAACCAAATTTGAGTTGTCCATGCCGTTAAAACCAAAATATCGCACCTAGAAAAAAATTGACACGTGGCCCCTAGGAACTGTGACGAAGGGATGACATGTGGCTTCCGGGCACCGCGAATGACGGAGTGGCGCGTGGCTCCTGGGCACCGCACGAGTCTCACCCTAGTGAGCCCCCACCAGAAGCCGGCCGAGCAGTAAACGACTACACGGCATCACAACTCTGGTGTACGACGATTTGACACTCAGAACTCATAGAGCCTTGCCAAGGAGTACCTTTTTCGAGGGTCCCGGGCATAACCCTTGCTGAATATTTCCTTTTTCTAGGGTTCCGGAAATATGCCCTGTCAAATAGTGCCCTTTCTGAGGGTTCTAGACATATGCTATGTCAAATAGTGCCCTTTCCATGGGTTCCGGACATATCCCATGTCGAATAGTCCCTTTTCTGAGGGTTCCAGATATATCCCATGTCAAATAGTGCCTTTTCTGAGGATTCTGGACATATCCCATGTCGAATAGTGCCTTTTCTGTGGGTTCTGGACATATCCCATGTCGAATAATGCCTTTATTGAGGGTTTCGGACATCTGCCCTATCAAATAGTGCCATTTCCGACTGTTTCAGACATATGCCTTGTCGAATAGTGCCTTTTCCGAGGGTTCCAGACATATGCCATGTCGAATAGTGCCTTTTTCGAGGGTTCTGGATGTATCCCATTTCGAATAGTGCCTTTTTCGAGGGTTTCGGATGTATCCCATGTCGAATATTGCCTTTTTCGAGGGTTCCGGACATATCCCATGTCGAATAGTGCCTTTTTTTTCCAAGGGTTCCAGACATATGCCATGTCGAATAGTGCCTTTTTTTCGGAGGGTTCCGGACATATGTCATGTCAAATGGTGCCTTTTCGGAGGGTTCTGGACATATCCCATGTCGAATGGTGCCTTTTCCGTGGGTTCCGGACATATGCCATTTCGAATGGTGCCTTTTTTGAGGGTTCTAGACATATGCCATGTTGAATGGTTACTTTTCCGAGGGTTCCAGACATATGCCATGTCGACCAGTGCCTTTTCCCAGGGCTTCGAACATATGCCACGTCGAACAATGCCTTTTTCAAGGGTTCCATACATATGCCATGTCGAACAGTGCCTTTTCCGAGGTTCCGGACATATGCCATGTCGACCAGTGCCTTTTCCGAGGGTTCCGGACATATGCCTTATCAAACATTGCCTTTTCCGAGGGTCCCGGATATATGCCATGTCAAAGAGTACCTTTTCCGAAGGATTCGGACATAGCTCTTGTCGAGGAAGCACCTTCTTCGAGGAACACCTTCTCGGACACGCCTGAAGCACCAGATACAGCTCCGGACGCCTCTTCGGACACAGTTGCCTCTTAACACCTCAACAGATAAACCTAGAGGCTTCGGATACAGCTTCGGACACATCTTCGGATGCGGTCTCCTACGGACACCACAACAGATACGCCTAGAGGCTCCGGATACGGCCCCGGACACGACCCAAGGTGCCAGATACAGCTTCGAACACCTCTTCAGACACGGTTTCTTCCGGATACCTCAACAGCTATGCCTAGAGGCTCCGAATACAGCCCCAGACACTGCCCAAGATGCCTAATACAGCTCCGGACTCCTCTATGGACACGATTTCCTCCAGACACCTCAAACGATACCCCTAGAGGCTTTGGATACATCTCTGGCCACATCTTCAGACATGGTTTCCTCCGGACACCTCAACGAATATGCCTTGAGGCTCCGGGTACAGCGCTGGACACATCTTCGAACACATTTTTCTCCGGACACGGCCCTGGGCACCTCCCAAAGTGCCGGATACAACTCCGGACACCTCTTCTAACACGGTTTCCTCCGGACACTATAACGGACACGCCCAGAGGCTCCGAAAATAGCTCCGGACACATCTTCAGACGCAACTTTTGACGGACATGCCCCAAAAATGCGCCGGATCAGCTTTCGAAGACCCGTTTTTTTGGAGCCCAGTTTTCGAATAAATAGAGGGCTAACTTCCTCATTTTAATCCATCCACATCCAAACCTCAACTAAACACAAGCCAACTCTACCCTTCCATATTTCGATACCCACTCCACTCTTGGACGTCCTCTCGGTCCTCCCATGTGACTCAACCGAAGGGCTCTCGGAGTGGTGGGACCCCCCTCGTTTTTTCTTTATTTTCTTGTATCTCATCAAAATCCTTACAGTAAAAACGTTCATAATTAATAAAATTTTTAATAAAGATAAAGGGCCTGTATTATCGCCTTTCATAAAAGAACCCTCATTGCAGTTGTCCGAAATGCATGCAAATGATATGATAGCCATAAAAGGGAGGATAGAGAGAGAAAAAAAAATTTAGTGAAATATTAAATAGGAGAGGAGAGAGAGTAAAAAAAACATTAGTGAAAGGTTATAAAAGAAGAAGACAGAGAGTTAAAAAAATGAGGTATAAACATGAAAAAGAGGAGAAGAGAGAAAAAAAAGATTTGTGAAAGGTTATAAAGGATAGGAGAAATAGTTCAAAAAAATTTAGATGTAAACGTAGTAAGGGAATGAGAAAAAAAGCTTGGTGAAAGATTAAAAAGGGGAGGAGAAAGAATAAAAAAAATTGGGATGTAAACATAAATAGGAGATGATAAAGACAAAAATTTGCGCAAAGTTAAAAAAAGAGGAGATATAAAATTGGAGCATAAACATAGAAATGGGAGGAGAAAGGGAAAAAAATTTGGTGAAAGGTTTAAAAAAAAAGTAAAAGTTCAAAAAATTTGGGTGTAAACATAGAAAGGAATGAGAGAAGAAAAAATTGGTGAAAGGTTAAAAAAGGAAGACAAGAAATTAAAAAAAAATTGGGATATAAATATAAAAATGAGAGGAGATAAAAAAATTTGCCAAAAGGTTGAAAAAGAGAGAAGAGATAGTAAAAAATTGGGATATGATAGTAAAAAGAGGAGGAAATAATAAAAAAATTGATTAAAAGTTAAAAAGGAAAGAAAATTTTGGGTGTAAACCTAAAAAACGATGATAGAAAAAAAAACTAATAAAAGGCTAAAAAGAGGAGGATAAAGAATAAAAAAATTGGGATGTAAATATAAAAGAGAGAGAAGAGAAAAAAAATCAGTAAAAGGTTTAAAAAGAGAGGAGAGATTGTAAAAAAATTTGAGGTATAAAAGTAGAAAGAAGAGAAGAGTGAAAAAATAAGTAAGGGTTTAAAAAAAAAGAAAGGAGTAAAAAGAATTGTGGTGTAAACGTTGAAAAGCGATGGGAAAGAAAAAAAATATTTGAAAGGTTAGAAAAAGAGAGAGCAAAAAAATTTTGGTAAAAGATTAAAAAGGAGAGGACAAAGAAAACTAAAAAGAAATTACGATGTAAAGGGAGGAAAGAGAGAAAAAATTTAGATTTAATTAGAATCGTTGATTAATCTTATTTAGTATCTAATGGTATAGATTTAATTTTCGCATATTCTTACAAAACTTTCATTCTCATTCCGGCCGCTTCCAATTTTTTTTTAACTTTCTCTCGTCTCCTTTTTAATATTTCACCAATTTTTTTACTATCTCATTTTTAACCTTTCACCAATTTTTTTTTCTCTCCGTCTCTTTCTACGTTTAAAACCAAAATTTTTACTCTCTTTATCTCTTTTTTAATCTTTCATTAATTTTTTTCTCCCTCTTCTGTTTTTTATATTTACACCCCAATTTTTTTTTACTCTCTCTCCTCTTCTTTTTAACCTTTTATCTTTTTTTTTCTCTCACATCCTTTTTCTACGTTCACCATTTTTTTTCTCTGTACTCCCCTTTCTATATTTACACTCAAATTTTTTTTTAACTCTCTCTTCTCTCTTTTTAGACCGCTCGTCAATTTTTTTCTCTCTCTTTTCCTTTTTAACTTTTCACCAATTTTTTTTCTCTTTTCCCTTTCTATGTTTATACTCAAAATTTTTTTTTCCTACTTTCTTTTCTTTTTTTTTAAACCTTTTATCAATTTTTTTCCTCTTATCCCCTTTTTACGTTACACTCTAGTTTTTTACTCTCTCCCCTCTTCTTTTTAACTTTGCAAGAATTTTGTTTCTCTCTCATCGCCTTTTTATGTTTACACCTTAATTTTTTTACTATTTTTCCAGTTCTTTTTAATCTTTTACCAATTTTTTTCTCTTTTCTCCTCTTTCTATGTTTATACTCCAAAATTTTTTTACTTTATGCCCTCTCTTTTTTAAACTTTCACCCATTTTTTTGCTCTCTATCCTCCTTTGTTAGTGTTTATATTCCAATTTTTTTACCATTTTTCTCTCCTCTCTAGAAATACTAGTCTTATCAAGACATTAATTTACTGCATCAATTTTTATTCTCTAGAACAATATATTGGTCTTTTATTATGTTGTAAGATTTTTGTTATATTAGTCTTTCTATTATTTATAAGAATTCTAAATTCTACAAATGTTATACATTACATTTTAAATTCTATGTTGTCCTTTACTTGGAGCTTTCAGCCATTAGCAACAATGCCATATAGAATCGCTAAGCAAAACTAGTTGCAAAGACCGAGTATTAGAAAGAATAAATTACTATTGATACAATCTGCTTAATGTATAATATAAAAAAAAGAAGAGTAAATTATTCTTATTTACAATCTAAAAAATGCGAGGAGAACCAAATTTGAGTTATTTATACAAATAATATGATAGTCATACATGAAAGGATAGAAAGGAAAAAAAAATTGGTAAAATGTTAAAAATGAGAGGAGAGATAGAAAAATGAACTGGAGTGTAAATGTAAGAAAAGAAAGGAGAGAGAAAGAGTTAAAAAAATTAGAGTATAATCATAAAAAGAGGAGGATAGGGAGAAAAAATGTTTGTTGAAAAGTTAAAAATAAAAAGAAATGAGAAAACATTAGTGAAAGGTTAAAAAGGAGAAGACAGAGAGTAAAAAAACTAGAGTGTAAACGTAGAAAGAGAAAAAAGAAAAAAAAATTGGTTTAAGGTTTTAAAGGTTAAAATGACAAGAAAAAGAGTAAAAAAAATTTTTGGGTATAAATACAAATAGGAATGAGGTAGGAAAAAATTTGGTGAATAGTTAAAAAAGAAACAAGCGAAAGTTAAAAAAATTTGGGTGTAATTGTAGAAAGCGGATGAGAGAGAAAAAATCGGTAAAAAGTTAAAAAGGGAATAGTGAGAAAAAAAAATTGAGATGTAAATATAGAATGGAGAGGAGAGAGAGTAAAGAAATTTGGGGTATCAACGTAAACATGAAAGGACGGAGAAAAAAATTAATAAAAGGTTAAGAAAAAAGGAGAGGAGAGAGTAAACAAATTAGAGTATAACATAGAAATAAGGGGAGAGATAAAAAAATTGGTAAAAGATTAAAAAGAAAAGACAAGAAAAAAATTTGGGTGTAAACATAAAAAAAAAGGATCAGAGAGAAAAAAAAAAAGTGATGAAATCCTAAAAATGGGAGAAGATTGAGTAAAAGGAATTATGGTGTAAACATAAGAAAATGGATGAGAGAAAAAAAATTAGTAAAATGTTAAAAAAGAGAGAAGATAGAGAAAAAAATTTGGGATATAAATGTAAAAAAAGGGAGGAGAGAGAGAAAAAAATATGGGATATAAATATAGAAAAGGGGAGGAGAGAGAAAAAAATTGACAAAAAATTAAATATAAGAGAAGAGAGAGTAAAAAATTGGGATTTAAATATAAAAGGGGGCAGAAAAAAATTGGTGAAATATTAAAAAAGAGAGTAAAAAAATTGGTGAAAGATTAAAAAATTGGGATGTAAAGAGAGGAGAAAGAAAAAAGTTGGGATTTAATTAGAACAGTTGATCAATTTTATTTAAGATCTAACGGTATAAATTTAATTTTTTTATATTCTCACAAAAATTTTATTGTATACATATATATGTATATGTATATTAACATTTCTCTTAATAATACAATACCAATATAACAAATTAGAAAAATTATAATAAGTAAATTTGTTAATGTTAACATTGCGACTTTAAAAACTATGACTCCTAAAATTCGGAGGCCACATGCCGTTATTTTGGATTATGCGTAGTCATAACATGAACATGACAGCAAATTAAGAGAAAAAAGTTCCAATTATAAAACGATGCAATTTGATTGGTACTCCAACTTTTAAACGGAGTATAATTTTTCACAAGTTCATCCACTTATTGTTAGAGTGCAAGTCACTTTTGCTATGTTCATAAAGGAAAAAATTCACTTTTGGCTTTCATTCAAGTCCTAGAATAGTTTTCTCTTTTTTTTTTTAATTTTTTTTTAGATATAATGCTAAAAACATTTTCACCGATAAATCATAAATTCGAATTGTTAAAATTCCTCTGGCTCTTTAAGCCCGACCCATAGAATTAGCACATATGACGTTAATTATAAACCAAAACAAGGTTTCATGCTGAAAGCAATTGGCATTAAATGAATTAACCTAGTAGACTTATATATTGATATTTTTTCTGTCCTAACTCTAATGTGAGATTCTAATAGATAGACTTACATGTGGAGTACTTAACACTCCCCCTAACATGTGAGTCTCAGATGCATCCCTTGACTTCTTTGGCCCTATTAGGAATTATATCCAATTGGATCCAACTCTTATCAGAGAGATCCTCGATGAAACAAATTCAAATTCAGCATTCGTTACGAGGACACTATGCATCAAACAAGAGCTCAAGATCATCCACGCGCTCTGATATCTTGTTAAATTTTATTGGGCCTTTTAGGCCAAACTCACAGAATTAGAACATTTGACATCAATATATAAGTCCAAGAGATGTTCCATCCTAAAACCAAACTGAAAAAGCCTACTCGACTTATATATTGATCTCTTTTCTCTCACAATTTTAATCTAAACTTCCACTAGATACATTAATATGTAGAGTTAACACATGTCTTAACAAGTCTCACTTTAAATATTAACAAAATTTATCACAAAATATAAAGTGGGCCTATACACTATGAGCACTTCATGTTGAGTAGTTGTTTGGCTGTGGGGACATGTTAGATATAGAAACCACACACACTTCAAATTCCCCTCTGCCCGGCCTCCCCTTCACATGCGCACATGCGCATGCACAGGTACACACACGCAAGCACTTGCAAAACGACACACATTCCCTCCCTCTCTAATATAAATTGCTTTATGTTTTCCTTTCTTATTTTTGAAGATTCCCCAAATTTTTAATTTAATTACAAACATCTCGCTAAGTTACTGGCCAAAATTAATATGACCCAGCCCCCTTCCCCCACCCCAACTTCAAATTTCATCAAGCACAATCTCTGAACTATTAGTTAAATTCAATGTGACCTCCTCAACTTTTAAATTACATCTAGCACACTCCGCAAACTATTTAAGAAGATTAATTTGATCCCTTAATTTCAGATTTTATCAAAGACATCCAAAATTATGAAAAAAAAAAGGCTCAATGTGTTAGACTATATTGTATAGGTCTTATTATTGTATGTATCTGAGCCCAATGGGCCTGCCTTGTATATGATATATAGCCCATTACAGTTCTATAAATATACGAGAGGGCCACAACATAATGTGTGCACTCCATACTTTCATGGTATCAGAGCTCTCCCGAGCCCTCTCGTAAAGGCA
Organism: Simmondsia chinensis; assembly: GCA_018398585.1. Lineage (NCBI taxonomy): Eukaryota > Viridiplantae > Streptophyta > Magnoliopsida > Caryophyllales > Simmondsiaceae > Simmondsia > Simmondsia chinensis. Next base: position 8,189,932 of record JAGTTD010000010.1, on the reverse strand, counting down.
AACTCTAGCCTTTGTTTTTCAATTTTCGTTCTTTCCAAAAAAAAAAAAAAAGGGGGTTCGAAAACCCTAACCTGCACCCTTGCTGCGCCGCCACCTCTGCTCCCTAACCCTACCCAGTGCCGCGCCACCTTGTTGCACCGCCACACCTGCACCCTTACCCTAACCCAGCGACACGCCACCTTATTGCGCCGCCACCCTTGCTCTCTCTGCCTCTCGTCACCGACGAACGCCTCTCTCTCTCTAAGCTATGGCTGAATCCTCCTCCACCACGTCTCCCGTCGCTGCCGGCACTGTGCCCGCCAACATGCCGTCTCTTCCCACACCTTTTGGCATCTCTAATATTCGACAACACATACCTTCTACCCTTGATTTGAATGATCCGTCAACCTATTTAGTCTGGCGCTGCTCCTTTATCTCCCCTTGTCGGGGCTATGCTATTAACGATGATCTGGACGGTTCATCTCCGCCACCTGCAACTACCGATCCAACCTATCGCTATTGGAGGCAGGTTGACAATCTCCTTATATCCTGGATTCTTGGTACTATTTCCTCTGACCTTGCTAGTTCTGTTTGTGGTGATGATGATGATTTAACTGCTGCATCTCTTTGGGGCTCAATTACTAAACTTTTTACTGATTTCGCTCAATCACGTCAACTGCAATATAAACGGGAATTAACAAACATTAAAAACGGCAATCTCTGTATGTTGGCATATCTCACCAAAATTAAATCCTTGGCTGACAACCCTTAGATCTGTGCGTGCCTCTATCTTTGACGTTGATATGGTTCTAGCAGCTGTCGATGGTCTTTCTGATGATAAAGACTTTCATGCTGTTTGTACCTCTATTACTTCTAGAACTCCTTTTCCCTCGTTTATTGAGGCACGCTCCATGCTAATGAATGAAGAATCTCGTTTAACCAATGCTAGCAACAACGCAGCCTCTGCTCTCCTTTTGGCTGCCGGTTCAACTGCCGTGCCGCCACCCCGGCTGCGCAGCCCGCGCCTGCTGCGCAGCCACCTGTGCCGACACCCGAGCCTCCTCTTGCTCTTCCCACTCATCAGCATTCATCTGCACCCGGTTCTGGAGATCAGTTTGGTAATGGTAGAGGTAATGGTCGTGGTCGTGGGGGTCGAGGTAATGGTAAAGGTCGAGGACGTAATGGTCGTGGTTATGGAGATCCATGGATGCACCATATGTGGGGTTCAAAATTTAGGGGTATGCCGTGGTCGATGCCGTGGCCCATGCCATATGGCATGCCTCAGTTTGGCTCAGGTCCTCCAGGTGGTAATGTATCCTCTTATCCATAGTTTCATCCTGCAAATAATGCTTATACCACTGGATATGGTTTCTACCCGAGTTTTGAAGCGAGTCAGTTTCCCCCACAGTCATATTCCACCCCCACTCTTGACTCCTCCTGGATCATGGATAGTGGGGCTTCATCTCATATGACAAATAACCTAGGTATCCTCACATCCTTGTCTCCATATACTAGTTCTAATAAAATCTTGGTGGGTAATGGTGCATCTCTCTCTATAGCAGGTATTGGGTCTTGTTTACTTTCTACTCCTACAGGTCGTTTCATTTTAAATAAAGTCCTTCTTGTTCCCGGTCTCTCCAAAAATTTACTTTCTGTGCGTCAATTTTGTTCTAACAATAACTGTCGTCTTGAATTTGATTGTTTTGGTTTTTCTGTCAAGGATCCTAAGTTGCAGTCCACCATCATTCGCTGTGTTAGCATGGGGCCACTCTTCATTGTTCCAGGATCATCCTCTTCCCATACATCGTTTGTCGCGTCTCGAGTCTCCTCTTCTCTTTGGCACCGTCGCTTGGGTCATCCAGGAGAACCAGTTTTGTCTACTTTAGTTAAACAAAAATTTATTTCTTGCTCTAGTCCTTTCGAGTCCAGTTTATGTCATGCTTGCCAACTAGGTAAGCATAGTCGTTTACCCTTTCAAGCGTCTGTAACTAGTACTTCGCGTCCTTTTGATATCATTCATTCTGATGTATGGATATTGCCTGTTACCAGTTTCAGTGGTTTTAAATATTATTTGTTATTTTTGGATGATTATTCCCATTTTGTGTGGATTTACCCTATGCGTGCCAAGTCCGAGGTTTTTGACCTATTTGTTCAGTTTCGCAATCTTGTGTTGAATCAGTTTGGTGTGGAAGTTAAACATTTCCAATGTGATAATGGCACTGAATATATCAATCGTGACTTTAATGGTCTTTTTCAGCAACGAGGCATTCTCAGTAGGGTCTCTTGCCCTCATACCTCGCAACAGAATGGGAAAGCTGAACGCATGCATCGTACCATTGGTAATATGCGACATTCCCTCTTGTTCCAAACTTGTATGCCGTTGGAATTTTTGGTGGAGTCAGTTTCTATAGCTGCTCACATCATTAACCTCCTACCGTCTACTTCCACCAAGAAAAAGATCCCCTTTCAACGTTTATATAAAAAGAAAGTTGATTATAGTCACCTACGCGTTTTTGGTTGTGCCTGTTATCCCAATTTAAGTGCCACTACACCCCACAAACTTGGGCCGCGCTCCTCTTTATGTGTTTTCTTGGGATATCCACCAAGTCACAAAGGGTATAAATGTCTGATCTTTCTACTAACAAAATCATTATTTCGAGGCATGTTGTTTTTGATGAAGCAGATTTCCCCTTTGCACGGTTGGGACATTTTTCTCAAACTACAATGACACGTCTTCATCAAGTCTTTTCCTCACCACTTATGTCCTCCCCGTTCGCTGGTACACCACTACTCCCGTAGCCTGACTGACCCGTACCTGCTGCTGCGGTGCCCCTAGCGCCACCAGCGCCTGCAGCAGCTGCCTCCCCTCCAGCCACAGCACCACCAGCGCCACTCGAGCTGCGTGTGCCACCCCGTGTTCATCCCATGGTAACTCGTGCACGGGCCGGTATTGTGAAACCTCTTCTGAAACCTTTTATGATTGCTCATAATTCTTTGCCCGAGGTAACTTTTTCTTATAAATAGGCTCTCACTGATGATAATTGGAAGAATGCCATGATTGATGAATTTAATGCCCTCATTCGTAATCAGACATGGGATCTTGTTCCTCCGCCGTCTCATGGTAATATTGTTGGCTCCAAGTGGGTTTTTCGCATCAAACAAACGGCTACAGGTCAGGTTGAACGGTATAAAGCTCGGTTGGTTGCTCAGGGCTTTACATAGAGGTATGGCATAGACTATGGTGAAACATTCAATCCTGTTGTTAAACCTGCTACAGTTCGTACTGTCTTAACTATTGCTACTTCTCGCAACGGGCCTATTCATCAACTTGATGTTAAAAATGCGTTTCTTAATGGCACTCTAAATGAAGAGGTCTACATGAAGCAACCGCCGGGTTTCATTAACTTGCATTATCCTGATCATGTGTGTAAGCTCAACAAGTCCCTTTATGGTCTCAAGCAAGCTCCTCGTGCTTGGTATACTCGTTTTGCTACGTTTTTACAAAAATTGGGCTTCCGCAGCTGTAAGGCTGATTCCTCTTTATTTGTCTTACATCGTGGACATGACATGGCTATATTACTGGTATATGTTGATGATATTGTTCTCACTGCTTCTTCTCATGCGGTACTTCACGACCTACTTTGCTCTCTTAGATCCGAGTTTGACATGACCGACTTGGGGCGTCTGAATTGCTTTCTCGGCATCTCTGTATCTCACTTATCTACAGGGCTATTCTTGTCTCAGTCTAAATATGCACATGATCTCTTGGACCAAGGGAACATGCTTTCTTGCAAGCCTGTTGTCACACCTACGGATTCCAAATCCAAGCTTTCTCTCGAAGACGGCGAACTCATGACTGATCCCACATTATACAGGTCCATTGTTGGTGCTCTTCAGTATCTCACCTTCACTCGCCCTGACATTTCTTACGCCGTTCAATAGGTCTGTCTATTTATGCATGCTCCACGCTCGTCACATCGGATGGCTGTTAAGCGCATCCTTCGGTACATCAAGGGCACTATTGATCATGGTCTGACTATCTCTCCGACTCGTCTTAACCAACTTATAACTTACTTCGACGTTGATTGGGCTGGATGCCTTGACACTCGCCGTTCTACTTCTGGTTCTGTGTTTTTCTCGGAGGCAACATTCTCTCCTAGTCCTCCAAGTGACAGCCCACTGTCTCTCATTCTAGTGCCGAAGCTGAATATCGTGCAGTTTTCAATGCCGTTTCAGAATGTTGTTGGCTCCGTTCTCTCCTCAGTGAGTTGGGCCTCCTTCTTCCACGGGCTACCTTCGTCTATTATGACAATGTCTCTACTATGTACCTGTCTACCAACCCTGTTCAGCATATTCGTATGAAACATGTCGAGATTGACATCCATTTCGTTCGCGAGCGTGTCCAGATGGGTCTTGTTCGGGTGCTTCATATTCCTTCCTCCCAGCAAATTACTGATATTTTCACAAAGAATCTTCCGCAGGCTCTTTTTCTGCTTTTTAAGTCCAACCTTCGCATTCGGTTACCCCCTGCTTCGGTTGAGGGGGGATGTTAGACTATATTGTATAGGTCTTATTATTGTATGTATCTGAGCTCAATGGGCCTGCCTTGTATATGATATATAGCCCATTACAGTTCTATAAATATACGAGAGGGCCACAGCATAATGTGTGCACTCCATACTTTCACAATGACTCTAATGTTTGGCAATATATTTTATTGGTGCTCTAAGATTTTCAAAATATTTATGAAGTACCCAAACTTTCACAATTGTTTTCAGTTATTTTTTCTATAACTCCATTAGAATTTCATTAAATTATGCGATATGACAAATAAAATAAAAATAAAATACCTCAAAATAATTTAAATATCTTAATTTCAATATTTAAAAAAATAGCCGCCCACACCCCCCTCCCCCCCCCCCCTCCCAAAAAAAAACTACTAATAAATAATTTCAAAATAAAAAAATAAAATCATATTCTTATATTAAAATTATTTTAAATATCATTTTGGTGTGTAAAATTGTTTTAAATATATAAATGAAACTTTTACTTTTAGTTATAGTTATATTACTTTCAAGTGTCAAGTTAGTACAATTTTAACGGAATTCTAAAAGAGTTATTGGGGTAATGTAAGAATAAAAGTTACCAAAATTAAACTTATTGTAAAATTTTTTTGAAACTTCATGACATTGGGAAATTATATTATCAAATTTAAGGATACCTAAACTAAATTGTATTTAAAATTTTAATCGTTTGAATGACTGTGATATAATTTATGAAGTTGAGGGAGAAATTGATTTTAATTAATACTTTGGGATCGTCTTCGACGAAAAAGAAAGCACCGGGGGGGGGGGGGGGTTGTTTCACTGATTTTGTTCAATAGTTCGGGCGGTGTTTTTGAGAAACTATAAAAGTAAAATAGAGTAAGGAAAATGAGTGCAATAGAATACATCAATGCCCTTTATATATAGGGAGAGATAGCTGATACAGTGAAAATTGGGAGTTGAGATGCAAAATAGTAGTATCGGGTCTGAAATCAAGCAAGATGGCAATATCGGGTTCAAAATTCTGTTAAATCTGGTTTTGATTTTGGCGGGAAGCGGTTTGGCACCCGCAAGGCTTGTGCGCGCTGAAGGGTAGCTGGAGGCACGTGCTGGGCACGTGCTGTTGCGCCAGATTTTGGGATTTTTCAGCTGATTTTGTTATTTTATGCATTTCTGATGAGTTTTGCTTAATTTAGTTATAATTTGCTATTGTCTCATTTTGCGTCCACTATAAATAGTTAATGATTGTATCTCCAGGGTTTTATGCTTAATGAAGATAAAATCTCTTTCTCCCTATCTCTTCTTCCTTCTCTTCTCCCTCTAAATTCTATCTGTTTCCCCTCTAATCTATTTCTTTTCTCCCTCAAAATCTATTTCTTTTGTTTAAATTGTGATTGGGGTTCTGTTGGATTAAACCCTATGTCATTGGTATCAGAGCATCGATTCTCTTGACTATGGGAATCGAAATTGAGCTCAAGGCAGCAAGTACACTCGAACTAAGGCTAATAAGGGCTTGATCGAAGAAGAACTTATACAATCAGCTTGAGGAGAGTTGTAATTGTGATTGTGAGGTTGTTTCGATGGAGTATAAGCTTGATGGGATAAAGAAAATAACACTCACCAGTAGGAATTTAGGGATCAATTCTGCAGCAAAGAGAACATGTGGACCGTGGAAATATGAATGAAGAAGAATCAAGTTCAGCTGAAGCAAGGGTGATTAATAATCAGATGCTAAATTCCATGGATGGTAATAATTCCTACCTAGCTAGGTTGAGTTTAGTAGCTTTCCCTCTATTTTACGGAGATGATGTGAACAATTGGTTGAATGGGTGTGAGCAATCCTTCCTTATTAATCAAACCCCTAGAATAGATAGGGTTAGATTGGCTTCTAACCACATGATAGGGTTGGCTCTCCAATGGCACCAAAATTTCATGAAAATTAGGGGAATTATGAATAAACTGGATTGGAATGAGTATGTGAATGCCCTTAGGGTAAGCTTTGGGGTTGGACATTAGGAACCTGTGTTTGAGTTAATGAAATTGAGACAAAATAGATTGGTTAGAGAATATCAAGCTAAATTCGATGCTATCGCAGCTAAAACCAACTTGAATGAGCCCCAAATCATTAGCTATTTCTAGAAGGTTTGAGGGAAGATATTGGATTAGAAGTTAGATCAATGCAACCCTTAATTCTCTACCACGCTTTGTATTTAACTAAATTTGCTGAAGCTAAGATTGAGGCCTTAGCTAAACCACTCAATAACTCAAAGCTCCCTCTTCTCCTATCACCCAATACCCAAAAAACCACCATCAATCCTTACACGTTATCAAATTCCCAGCCAACATACCAAGCCCCTAGTGTTTCGAACTCATTGAGGACTAAAGGCATCCTTGCTAGAGTTGAGTGGCAAGTGATTGATGCCAAGGATCTATGTAGTTTTTGCAAAGAAAATATTGAGGTGGGACATAGATGTAAGGATAAGGATCCATGTCAGATCGAGGGTAAGCAAATCAGTAGTTACAAGCCCAATCAAGCAATATTGGAGGAAAAAATTGCGGCAGATTTAGCACCATTTCAATTGAATAGAGGGGCTGAGCTACTACCCTCAACTCTACAGCTGAGAAGTGAACAAGAACAGGACCCAAATGCAAGCCAAGCAACTGAGATAAAACTTCAATCACTGCAACTACATGACAAGCTGAACTTCCTGCAGAAAATGGATCAGGTTAAGGAGCAAAATGCATTTGATATTAATGGCTTTTGAGATGATAGAGTTGTTGCATTTAATGAAGTAGACATCCAACCAGAGTGTGGGACTCCTAGAGTCATGGCAAGACCTGTTGCATTTCAAAGTAATGTTATGCTAATTCTGGTTGTAAGATCAATGCAAATTACACCTGAAGAAGTGCAGATAATGGAAAAATATCATGGGAACTCTAAGGATGTGGGTCATACTCTGAAGTTGTATCATGTGCTACGACCTCCTGAAGTTGTGCTACACAAAGAGTATTTGATTTCGATAAATTCAGCATCACAAGGACAACAGCAGCACAAAATTGAACTTGTAGGACTAGAAGATGGACTTAGGGAAGCATATCAGCAGGGTGGGATGGAAATTGATCATTTGGAATGCAAATATCAAGATGCTTGGTCCAACAAGGACAACCTGCTGCAACATACAGAAAGAAGTGGTGAAACCAGAGGCAGAAGGACAATGCTTAAGCAATTGTTGAAGCTATTGGACTGGATTTTATTGTGAGAAGCAACTTCTATGAAGAACTCATGGCAACCCTACCAAGGAAACCAAGACAAGATTGCAACTGTACCATAATTAGCACATCAGATGTGCTTGAGGATACAAGTATGACCACACATTTGTATATGTTGCAAGTGTTAACTGGAGAATTCGACCCTAATACGCTATCTTGGTCCTCAGTGATTTTTGGCCACAAGTTATTGATGTTGCGCAGCTCTGGTTGCTACAACAAGTTAATTCGAAGGACCGAGGAAGGCACTAAAGCTTGGCTAGTTTGGTTTGACAGTGGTAGACCACCAGACACCTTTTATAATATTGGTGCCACCCCTACTACAATTGACATTTTCGGACTTTCACCCTTGAGGACAAGGGTGAATTTAAAGGGGGAAGGTGTTGATATAGTGAAAATTGGGAGTCGAGATGCAAAATAGTAGTATCGGGTCTGAAATCAAGCAAGATGGCAATATCGGGTTCAAAATTCTGTTAAATCTAGTTTTGATTTTGGCGGGAAGCTATTTGGCACACACAAGGCTCGTGTGCACTGAAGCGTAGCTGGAGGCACATGCTGGGCACGTGCTGTTGCGCCAGATTTTGGGATTTTTCAGCCGATTTTGTTATTTTATGCATTTCTGATGAGTTTTGCTTAATTTAGTTATAATTTGCTATTGTCTCATTTTGCGTCCACTATAAATAGTTAATGATTGTAATCTCTAGGGTTTTATGCTTAATGAAGATAAAATCTCTTTCGCCCTATCACTTCTTCCTTCTCTTCTCCCTCTAAATTCTATCTGTTCCCCCTCTAATCTATTTCTTTTCTCCCTCAAATTCTATTTCTTTGGTTTGGATTGTGATTGGGGTTCTATTGGATTGAACCCTGTATCAATAACTAATGAAAAGACACTAAGATAATATTCACAAGGATATGAAGTGATATACTAGGGATCTCTAGGATAAACTCATATCACAATATACTGGAGATCTCTAGGATATGCTCTAGTATTTCTTCAATAGAAACTAAAAATTTAGGGGTTCACTTTGATTTTAACCAATAGTTCATGGGGTTTCTATGAATCTTATCCTATTTTAGAATCCAAATATTGTTAAGAAATGTAGAACCTAAATTGAAAAATTAGTAAGAGTGTGCAATATGTTGTGTCATGCATTATTGAAAATTAAAATATATACCTAAATCCAGGAGGCACATTGGGAGAGTGAAATTGAGGGTGCACCATAACCTTAAGGAAGTCTCTCCAAAAATTAACTTTCTCAATAGAAGTGTTAAAGCTGGTGCCATATCTTATAGGGTCCATCACATGCTTTGCCTCGTACACTCGCTTCTCCTTCTCTGTCAGATCAAAAAATTCCTTGCCCTTGTTCATCATCTCCTTGACTAATTCTTCTTCCACCCCATGATTCACCACCTATGTAGAGACATAAAAAACTAAAGATTATAAGGTGTTTTTAGATGGTTAGTTGTGTTGTCTATTGTTTGTTTTCGTGATAGGCAGTTGGTCGGATATTAACAGAGTGGGAAAAATCTGTTATATTCACTAAAATTTGATAACTATTTGCCCCAAAATGAAACATCACACATGATTGTGGAAATATATAGGCAAGCCATATTAACATTTGGCAAATATTTTATTGCAATTCGTTGGGTTTTTGGGGAAAATGTGGCATAACTTATAGATATTATTTTAATTATGCATTATATTAGTATTTTCTGCAAAAAAATTAGTTAGATTCTTAAAAAAAATTTATCAAATTCTACTCTACTGTATATATTGAAATGCCAGTGTACCTAGATAATAAATGTTCAAACCTCAAGGTATGTAATTGATAATTTCCCTAATTAATTTAAGAAAACATGTATATATATACTCAATTTATGTATGAAATTTATGTATCCAATAATGTGGTAAATTAACATTTGAATTACAAACTATAACATTAGATAATTCCACATTGATGGTTACAGATAACTTTTAGATACCTATATTAGGGTGAGTATGGGCGCGTAATGAAGATATGTTGGATATACAAATGCAATAGCAAAGGTACAGGTTAGACTTGTATTCCCAAGTGGTTAAAAATATCCATTTAAGATATTTGGTAGGTGTAAGACCCTTGATATTGGGATGCTGCGGGCAGGGTGATGCCTAGCGTTAGGCGCATCACACTTCAACCATTGCATAGACATGGTCACTTGGTGCACAAACCTCTAATGCATGATTGGATGTCAGCACCTATTTTTGGCCGCGACATGGGACATAACAAACCGTGACATGAGCATTGACCTTGTGAGGGCATGCGTGCTTTGAGATGTGCATTGACTTAGTTAAGGGGCACTAGTCAAGCGAATGATTATGCTCAAGCATGTGCACGATAGTTGCGCAGACTAATTAAGAACAAACCCTTAGCTAGATGCAGCACACACATTGTGCTGACAAGAGACAGACATCGATTAGGTACAAGTATGCACGCAGTGTGCATCATTTGTGTGGATAAACCATGCCTAACGAAAATGAGCCTAAGCATGGGATCAGTAGACTGAGTGCCATGTGCTTGTTGCACAACACTGGCCCAATGTGCTGAACTTAGGTCAGGCACCTTACATGCACAAGCAAGGGCAAAGCATGTAAAGCTAAGTCCAGCGCACGTTTGATGCGCAGTGCTAGCTGTTGACAGTCTCTCAAATAGACGTGAAATGGCACTAACTCAAGATGGACCCTGAGTGTACTAGAGCATTGAACGTTACCTTAAGGAGGTACCATGGACACTCTTATGCAAGGCCTTGGCCAACAAATGGGTCCAAGGCTTGCTTATGCGACACGTGGCATTGATGGGTAGCGCACTAGCGCTACGCACAGGCGCATGTGCCAGGACCTAGGCTCTAGACGCACTGTGAGCACTTGCAGCAAGGGCACTACAGTGAGCTGGCACGCAGCACAAGGTTGCAACAGTGAGCTAGCACCGGGACTAGGTGAGTAAGCATGTGCACGGGGTGTGCCATGCAGTGCACATGTGAGCGTTTCTAGCCCACACACGATGCAGCCAGCGCTAGGCAACGGCAGCGTATGATATGCGCAGTGTGCGTTACCATAGGCAGGAGCACGCGTGCCTTGTCTGGGCACGACGCTGGGTGCACGCATCGCAACACATGTTTGCCCTGGAACACTAAGCATTTAAGGAGCCTTGCACATACGGAAAGGGGCTTGGCACATGTGGGTCATGTGACTTGCTGGTTATTGAGCATGAGAAATGAAGCTTTGAAGGAACACCCTTGACCCCGAGTTTGGCCGGAGTTCTTGATCAGGATCTTGGCCAAGAAACTGCCATAGAGTTAGAGGGAAGCGCTTCTTTGGGCAGGAAAAATAGTAGGGAACAATTATTGACTAGGATTTGTCTCGGTAACTACCCCTTGGAGAGGCACCACTCAAGGGAAGTGGGAAATCTGATGCTGAAAGATGCTCCCAGATGTTCCATGCAATTTCCTCCCTGACCAAGTCATGGAGGAGTTCCAGAACATCTATAAATAAGGGCTATTTTGCCTAGAATTATCTTCATTTAGTTGTTGCTCATATTCTAAGGGTTGTACATAGTATGAAAGCAAATTATGAGGGTATCCATTGTAATTTAAAGAGTGCTCAACAATAATCCCTTGTGTCTGTGCTCAATATCTTGTGTATATGATTGTTGATGCTTATTTTTGCAGCGTTTGTATGTGCTTTTGTGACTGATAAGATGAGTGAGGAGTAACCTCACTTCCGTCACAAGTAGTTAAAAAAATATTTATGTCAGTTTTGATATCAGAGCACCTAGGTTCTGAAAACGGGTGTTGTCCATAATCGATTTTTATCGTTGTCCAGACCAACGGCTGTGTTGTTAAATTTCGTAGCTATGTCCAAATCAGGTTTACCCCTTGTATTTGAGTTTCAACTTCGATTTTCTAGTTAAGATCTAATTTTCAAATTGTGGCCTTGGCTAGTACTTGAGGGTTGTCCCTAGCAATATTTTAGCTGTGCTTGGCTGCTTAGGTGTGGGTTTGCCCTTGTTATGGTATTTTTGTTATGTCTGGTTGCTTACTTGTAAGCTAGGCTCTCAATTGCGTGGAATTTTGCTTGGGCCTTCTCATTTGTGTGTTGGGGCTGTTGTTTACCCATAAATTCTAGATTGTTTTGGGGGCATAAATTGAGTCCTCTTGTGATTAACTTTGGTGTCGCTTGCCTGATTGTTGTGTTTTTTTGTTGTGACCTTGTTACCATGATTCAAAATCAACAAGGACATGGAAAATCCCTTAAGACTAATGAACATGTAAACCGAATGGAGGAAATTCAATATTTGGAGTATAATGCTGATGACCTTCCTCTGAGAACAATTTTGAGTGTCATGAAATCTTTGTCTAGTGATACTCCATCCCTTAAGGAGATGATCCAGTCTGTAATTGCTGCTCGTATGATCTCATCTTTAGCCCTTTCTGCCCCTACTAATGTATTTCGTAGATTAGGACCAAATGTTGCTTAGAGTTTTTCCCCTAATGTGCCTCCCATAGTTAAAACTTCCATCCCCATGTTGGAAAGTTTGAAAAAGAGATTTTGGGTCTATGTAAGACTCTTGATGTAGGTGCTCCATGACGTGACAAGGGTGGTATCAAAGTCTCTACTCCGAAAGCTTTTGAAAGTGAATGTGATGCCAAGACCTTGTAGAACTTTCTTTGGGACATGGAATAGTATTTCATGGCTGCCTGTGTCAATAAGGAAAACAAGGTTGTCATTGCATCTATGCACTTGATGGGTGATGCCAAGTTGGGGTGGAGAACATGTGTGTCTGATGATCGTGCTGCCAGACATGCTATGACTAGTTCGTGGGAGGCCTTGAACAAGGACCCTCAGGACCAATTCTTTCCAAGTAATGCTTCTTGATTAGCCCGTGAGTCCTTGAAGGACCTCAAGCAAAATGGTCCCATTCATGAGTATGTTAATTCATTTAGTTCAGTTATTTTGGAAATTATAGGCACAATAGATGAAGATAAACTCTTTAACTTTATTTATGTTCTTAAGCCTCAGGCTCAACTAGAGTTAAGGCGTTAAAGGGTCTAAGTTCTTACCTCAGCCTTAGCTACGGCTAAAACACTAGTGGACTTCAACATGGGTCATGACACTAGTAAGAAGGAACACTTTAAGAAAGGAAGGAAAAATGGTTTTTAGTTCACTAAAAATAGAAAGAGTCCCACAATGGAGCCTAATAACATTAAAGTATCTGCAAAAACTAGTGGGTATTACAAGGGAAATGGTCCTAAGTTTGTTGCTTGCTTTACATGTAATGGTCCTCACTTTACAAGGAATTGTTCTTACAAATAGCCTTTGAGTGCTGCCATTCAGCATGATGAAGATGAGGATGAGGATCATGAGCCATCTCCATCCTATATGAGGATAAACTCGCTAATGTTGCTGAAAGAAACAGGTTTGGGGCAATCCTGTTGGTGTTTGATCATCCAAGCAAGCCGTTGGGCTGCTATTTTGTTAATGATGTTCTGATGTTTATGTTTCGTTACGTTTTGTTGTTTTAGGTTTTGATGTAGTTTCGTTTCAATGGCTTTTGTTAAGTTGTTTTGATAATGGGTTGTCATTGCTTTATCTGATGTATATATGTTGATTATACATGTTTTGATGTACTATTAGATATGAGGTCAGTGAACCAAATAAAGGACTTATATGCACCTTAATTAGTGATGAGCCTTATATCAAATGAATGTTAAAACAGTACAACTAATGAACTAGTTTGTGACCTAAAATGTATTAAACCCAAAAATGAATGAGAATATGTCAAAGCACCTAAAGGACTTGTTTGCATTTGGACTTTAGTTAGTCTAGTGATGAACAATAGTTAGTTCTGTCTAAGGCTAGTGCTCTGCGTAGTTGGAATACGATGGTGCTGGTGCACATAAACGACTAAGGCAAAGGACAACCTATGTCAGTTTCTTGGGCTACTTAAACTTCCTGCCGTGGACGTTAGCTTCTTTTAATAGGGGAGGTATGTAAGACCCTTCACTGGGATGCCGCGCGTAGGGTGATGCCTGGTGTTAGGCGCATGAAGCTTCAACCATTGCATAGACATGATCACTTGGTGCGCAAATCGCAAGTGCATGATTGGATATCAACACCTAGGTTTGGCTGCAATACGAAACATTACGGACCTCGACCCAAGCATGACCTAGTGAGGGCATTTGTGCTTTAAGCAGTGCATTGACTTAGTTAAGGGGCACTAGTCAATAGCATTATCATGCTCAAGTGTGCACACGATAGTTACGCAGCACTAGTTAAGCATGGACTCTTGACTAGATGCAACACATGCCTGTGGGATGGACATCGATTAGGTACAAGTATACATGCAACGCGCATCCTATGTATGGACGAACCAGGACTAACATAAATGAGCCTGAGCATGGAATCAATGGACTTAGGGCCATACGATTGTTGCACAACACTGGCCTAAATGTGCGGAATGCAGGTCAGGCACGTTATGTGCGCAAGCAAGGACAAAGCATGTAACGCTAAGTCTAGCGCATGTTTGATGCGAAACGCTAGCGGATGACTAACTCTTGGCTACACACGACGTGGCATCAACTCAAGACAAACCTTGAGTGTGCTAGAGCATTGACATTACGTTAAGGCAAGACCATAGACCCTCTTAGGCCAAGGCCTTGACCAATGGATTGGTCCACGATTTCCTTACTTGACTCAAGGCAACAACGTTCAGCTTATTGGCGCGCTAGGGCCCAGGCGTTACACACTAGACCCCAAGGCGCTTGGCGCAAGGGTGTAGTAGTGTGCTGGCACCAAGACCAAGTGCGCAAGCTTGGGCATAGGGGGTTCCATGCAGTGCAATTGTAAGCGTTTGCAGTACACACATGACGCAGCCAGCGCTAGGTAGTGGCAGCGCGCGGGTATGGTGCTGGCACCGCATGATGTGTGCAGTGTGCGCAACCTTCGAGAGGCACACGCATGCCTTGTCTGGGGCACATTGCTAGGTGTGCAAGCCATAGTGCCCATTTGCTCTGGGATGCCTAAACACATGGGGAGCGTTGCACATACAAAAAGGTGCTTGGCGTGTTCAGTTCACTTGACTTGGCGGTTATTGACCATGAGACGTGGAGCTTTAAAGGAAGACCCTTGACCCTTAGTTTGACTGAAATTCTTAACTAGGATCTCGACCAAGTAACTACCGTAGAGTTGGAGGGAAGCTAACATGGCACATGGTGACGTCTTGACCTGATAACCACTCATTTGGGAGGGAAACGCAGTAGGAAGCAATTATTGACTAGGATTTGCCCCGTAACTGGTCCTTAGAGAGCCGCCCCTCAAGGGAAGTGGGAAATCAAGTGCTCGAGGTTGCTGCCAGGTGTCCCAAGTAGGCACCTGGTTGGCCAGATCATGAAGGAGTGCTGGAACTTCTATAAGTTGGGGGTGTTTTGCCTGGAATTGTATTCATTCAGTTGTAGTTCATATTCTATGGGATGTACATAGTTTCAAAGGAAATTGTGAGGGTTTCCATTGTAACTTAAAGAGTGCTCAATAATAAAAGTCGCCCCTTGTATGTTGTGTTCCATATCTTGTATTTATGATCATTGATGTTTATTTTTGTTGCGCTTGTGTGTGCTTGTGTGCATGTTAGTCTAAGTAAGGCGTAACCTCACTGCCATCACAGATAGTCAGGAAAATATTTGTGAGAATAGGTAATATGATGCGAGCGGCATGTATCGCAAGTATGGCGTGTTGGGAAAGGCACTCCCTAGAACCGCTTGGCCAAATTGACATCTTTCTTTATTGGGCTATAGTTACGTGTATGTCGGCATGCAGTGCGGAGGGGGTATGTTCCCTTAGCTTGGTATGTGAGGGTAAGCTTCTTAAGAACTGGTCGTGCTACCTTGTACTTCATTCTTTGTAGTTGTTATTGTTGGAAAAAACCATACAAGCTAACATTCAGTTTTATGGGGGATTTATATCCCATGTTAGAAAAATAATGTGGATAATTCTTTTTTTTATGGGTATTTTTTGAAAAATATTTTTCTTAACAGGTATATTTATTTTTCGGCAAATAAATTACGAAAACCATTACTAGCCGTTTGAAGATGTTAATAACTGCAGAGTTATTACCAAGTATTCCTGTGCGTTTTATAGCTCTTGGTGTGCATTCATGGCATCAGTTTTTCTTTAATATTACCCCGTTGGCATTTATACTATTTCATTAGGTTACATTCATCGATAGTAGTATAAATTACAGAGCTGTAGAAATTACACGGAGAACAACAACAGCAGCTTCCTCTTCCTTTCTCTCTATTTTTCCCTGCTCCGTCTCTCTCTTTCTCAAAATAAATACTTGGGCAAAGTTCTCAGACTCTCCTACCCGACAATTAGCGAGTGCACGTTAAGAGTCGGACCGTGTAAATCCTGGAGGGTGGCCGCCGATACTACAGTTTGCACCGGAGCAGCGGCAAAATCGTCTTTCAGGACAGTAGTATTTCCTACGGTACGGTATTTTCGGTACTCTAATCAACTATCCCTCTTTCTCGTATTATTTGATAGTTGTGTTTAAGTACTTCGCTGCATTTTTTTTTTGGGGGAATTTTTGCAAGCTATTACTGCATCTTCGAAATTTACACTTGAAATTTTTAGGATATTTTACTGCATTTTAACTGCAAATTTTCAGCAGTATTTTCTGCATATTTTACAGCATTTTAACTATAATTTTTCAGATGTATTTTCAGCAGTATTTTCAACAATATTTTCCATTATATTTTCTTAGTATTTCGTAGTATTTTCTATTGTACATATTGTTTGTCTTATAATCTAAAAGATGAGTTATTCACGTACTGATATTTGAACATGGCAACCAAATTATCTCTTCTCGACATGTCTAAGATTGAGCCCTTTGATGGGAAGAACTATAAGAGATGGTCCCAAAAAATTTTGTTTTTCCTACAACAAGTATGTATTGATTATGTACTTTATGAGAAAAAGCACATGGAGGTGAAAATGAGAAAAAAGCTTATGAAGAAAAATTCACCGTAGACGACCGAACCTGTAGGGGAAATTTACTGTATTACATGAGTGATGGGCTCTTTAATATTTATGTAAAATTAAGCGTGGAAAAAGAAATTTGGGATTCCCTACAGAAAAATATGGTGACGATGCAGGAATTAGAAAATATGCGGTTAGTAAGTGGTGAGATTTCAAATTCATGGACAATAGACCAATAATTGACCAAATCCATGAATATAAAAATATAGTAACTACTCTTTTGTCAGAAGGCCTTAAAATTTGCGATATAACTCAGGCCTAGTTTTAATCGAAAAACTTCCACCTTCTTGGAAGGACTATAGAAATTTGCTTATGTATAAAAAGAAGGACCTGACATTAGAGAAGTTAGTTAATTACCTGAAAATCGAAGAAGAAAATAGGCTTAAGGACGGGGGGGCACTCATATTCAGATTTTTCAAAAGCTAATATCGTAGAGGCAAGGCCGAGTGCATATGACAGGTTTAAGAACAAAGGAAAAAAACATCATTCAAACTTCAAACCTGCTGGAAGAATTCAAAAGTCGAACAACAGGTTTCTCGGAGATTGCTTTCACGGCGGAAAACGTGGACATATGGATGAAGATTGCAGGAGTAAAAAGAACCAGCCTAAGGACCCGAAGCACAGAGCCCACCTTGTAGAGAAAGAGAATATTGTAGCTATTATTTCAGAGGTGAACCTGGTGAACAATATGACTGAGTGGATAGTGGATACCGAGGCTACCAGGCATATCTGCACAAACAGAGACATGTTCCAGGAGTACCAAAAAGCGATCGATGGAGAGGTTGTCTACATGGGCAATTTTGCAGTAGCACCTATCCTCGGGAAAGGGAAGATTTCTTTAAAACTCACTTCTGGAAAGTTTTTTACTTCAACAAATGTGCTGCATGTGCTTGATATGCACAGAAATTTGATTTCGGTTAGTCTTTTAAACAAAGTTGGGTTGAAATTATACTTTGACTCAAAAAAATTAGTCTTGACCATGAATGGGAAATTTGTGGGCAAGGGTTTTTGTAATGGTGGCCTTTTTGTCCTTGATGCTGTTTGCATGAATAACAATGCTAGTACCTCATCTGCTTATATTATTGAATCTCTTGACTTGTGGCATGCTCGCTTAGGACATATAAGTGTTGAATCAATTAAATGACTTTAAAAAATGAATATGATCCCTAGCTTCAGTGATACCAACTTTAATAAGTGTAAAGTATGTGTAGAAGCTAAACATGCTAAAAAGCCTTTAAATCAATTGAGAGATAATCAGATCTTCTTGAGCTAGTTCACAGTGACTTAGGAGACTTTAAAAGTCAAATGAGTGGAGGTGGAAAAAGATACTATATGACCTTTTTAGATGATCACTCTAGATACTCAATGGTATATCATTTAAGTACTAAAGATGAAGCAGAAGAAATATTTTTAAAATACAAAGCTGAAGTAGAAAATCAACTAGGAAGGAAATAAAAAGAGTTAGGTCCAATAGAAGAGGAGAATATGATCCCACTTCTCTAGAAAAATTTTGTGAGGATAATGGAATAATATATGAGGGAAGCCCTCCTTACTATCCACAATCTAATGGTATCGCAGAAAGGAAAAATAGAACTTTAAAAAATATGAGGAATGCTATGCTTATTAGTTCTAGACTACCTGCTAACATATGGGGAGAGGCGATATTATCTGCATTTCATGTGCTAAATAGAGTTCCTCATAAAAAAGCTAGATAAAACCCCATACGAGATGTGGAAAGGTTATTCGCCTAATCTAAAATACTTAAAAGTGTGGGGTTGTCTAGCCAAGGTTGGATTAGCTGACTTTAAACGGAGTAAAATTGGACCTAAGACTTCTGATTCTATTTTTATCGGGTATGCTCATCACAGTGTTGCTTATCGATTTTTGATCAAAGGATCTAATAATCCATATGCATGTGGTAGCAGTAAGGAATCTAGAGATGCTGAATTCTTTGAACATATATTTCCCTTGAAATCTAATGATGCACAACTTACTAGTTTGCCTTCTCATAATGTAACTGCTAATCATGATAATACTAACGATATAGACATTCCTGAAATTTGAAGGAGTAAAAGAGCTAGGAAAAAAACCAACTTTGAACCTGATTTTGGTACCACTTTCATATCACAAGATAACTTCATAAATGAAGAAATTACAAGTATCTATATGTTAGAGGAAGACCCTAAAACCTATGATGAGGCTATAAGATCAGTTAGTTCTACCTTTTGAAAAGAAGTTATTAATAGCGAACTAGAATCAATACTAAGTAATCACACATGGAAATTGGTAGACCTTCCTAGAAGTTGTAAACCAATAGGTTGTAAGTGGTTCTTTAGAAAGAAAATGAAGGCTGATGGGACAATAGACAAGTTTAAGGCAAGGTTAGTCACTAAGAGCTACACCCAGAAAAAGGGGTTAAACTATTTCGATACTTATTTACCTGTCACTAAAATAGCCATGATTAGAACCTTGATCGCCCTTGCTTCTATTCATGATTTAGTAGTGCAATAAACGGATGTTAAAACAGCTTTTCTTAACCGTGATCGAGACGAAGAGATTTACATGGAGCAACCTGAGGGTTTTGTTGTTCCTGGTAATGAAAATAAAGTTTGTGAACTAGTATAATCTCTATACAGTCTCACACAGGCACCTATACAATGGCATGAGAAATTTAACTGCACGCTAGTAGCTAATAATTTCCTTGTGAATAATGGTGATTCTTGTGTGTATTCTAAATCTGATTCAAATGGATGTGTAATAGTATGTCTATATGTTGATGATATGCTGATATTTGGCACAGACTTTAATATTATTAGTGAAACGAAAAATTTTCTATGCACTAAATTTGAGATGAAAGATATGGGCGAGGCAGACGTAATTCTAGGAGTTAAAATTGTGAGAACTTCCAAAGGCATAAGTCTAATCCAGTCTCACTATGTTGATAAGATACTTAGAAAGTTTAAAATAGTTAGTACTGATTCTGTAAGAACACCTTATGATTCCAGTGTATATTTAACTAAACATAAGGGTGTTGCTATGCTCCAATCTGAGTATGCCAAAATAATTGCTAGTGTTATGTTTCTGATGAACTATACTAGACCTAACATTGCATATGCTGTAAATAGACTCAGTAGATACACACATAATCGTACTCAAAAGCATTGGAACGCATTAAAAAGATTGCTTAAATATTTGAAAGGAACTGTGGATTGGGGACTTCACTTCAAGAAGTTTCCCGCTGTTGTAGAGGGGTATTGTGATGCCAATTGGGTGTTTGATAATGACAAAATTAACTACTCTAGCGGGTATGTATTCGCACTAGTTGGAGGTGCTATATCTTGGAAATCGTCTAAGCAATCTTGTACTGCTACGTCTAATATGGAATATGAGTTTATTGCTCTTGAGTTGGCAGGTCATGAAGCCGAGTGGCTAAAAACAAGGCTTATAATGGCAAGAGGACACAGATTAATCTCAGGCATAAGATCGTGAAAGGTCTACTAGAAAGTGGAGTGCTATCACTGGACTATGTAAAATCTGAAAAGAATCTTGTGGATCCGTTGACAAAAGGCATTTGTCATAAAATGATTGTAGAAACATCGAGGGGGATGGGACTAAAGTCTATATATAAATAAACTATGATGCATCCAATTTAGTCTTAACAGGTTCAATGTGAAAAGTCATAGTTTCATTCGAGAGATGCACTGTGTTTTATGTTGTCCCTCCCTATGGTGTGACAGTGAGAAAATGGGTCCATAGCCATATATTGCACTTGATGGACACTGTCTGTACTAGGGGTTAGGTTGAGCTTTAGCTCTTAATGGATCCATATCCATATGTTTGGTGGTGTGCGGTAACACACACTTGATGGGATCAACCTATGTAGGTGTTGGAGTCTGGCCGCTCCCTATGAAGGTTCAAGACTTGCCTTCTAGAGCGTCTATGAATATATAGGACGAGCGCATGGCCAATAAAACCCGTCGAACCACATGAGTTGTCGTTATATTACCAAGAAGTAAGGTTGAGCTCTAGCTCTTAATGGATCCATAGCCATATGTTTGGTGGTGTGCGGTAACACACACTTGATGGGATCTATCTATATAGGTGTGGGAGGGTGAAGGCTTAAGACTTGCCTTCTAGAGTGCCTATGAATATCCAAGACAAGCGCATGGTCGATAAAACGCACCAAACAACTGGAGCTGCTGAGATCTGGAGTTTAGTATGTGTCGGAGTGGTAGACTATACAACCCCTTGTGAGGTTCAAGACGAAAGTCACCTCGCAAGATGTTGGTCCTATACTTGGGTTACACTAGGTGACCATTCAAGTCGCGAGACATCGGCACTGAAAAGCTGAACTCCCTTTGCCCAATCCATCTCTCTTTGTTCTCTTCTGCTTGTATCATTTGTGGAGGAATGTTGAAAAATTGATACAAGCTAACATTAAGTTTTATGGGGGATTTATATCCCACGTTAGAAAAATAGTGTGGATGGTTTTTTTTCTTTACCGGTATTTTTCGGAAAATATTTTTCTCAACAGGTATATTTATTTTTCGGCAAATAAATCACGAAAGCCGTTACTAGCCGTTTGAAGATGTTAATCACTGCTGATTTATTACCAAATATTCTTGTGCGTTTTATAGCTATTGGTAGGGGTGCACACGGTCCAGTTTGGCGGTTTATGGTTACCAAACCGGACCAAACCCTAAAAATACGGTTTGAAAATTTTCTAAGCCAAAACCAAACCGTTTTATCTCACAAACCAAACCGGACCAAACCGTAATTCTAGTCCGGTCCGGTCCGGTTTATGGTTTTAACAATTATAATATAAAAATTGTTATTAACACTAATATAAACATAATTTGATCAATATTAAAATCATCATTAATTACAAAAACATAAAAAAAAGGGAAAACTTTACTTCTTTTTCTAATTAATAGTAGAATATATGTTTATACTACATCCTACATAAACAAAAACTTCGAACAACACGTAAAATTAGTTTGTTAAATTTAGTAGTAACGTTTTTTGGAAAATTCAGCAGTAACATTGGGTCTGTTAAAATTTTTGTTAAGTTGTTAATGAAATATTTAATAGTTTAGTCACAGTTTGGGTTCAATTAAATCGAGTAAATATTACTTGCATCTAATATAATTTTGTCGTTAAAAATTACATTATTACCTCAAGTTAAATTTGACCAAATGACTAAATTGACATAATCTAAATTATAAGGGGACTAAATTGACATAATTAAAAGTATAAGTTGACAAGATCAGAAAAGTACAAAGGCCTTTGGTGTAAATAATCCTAATTATTTTTATCGAGTTATCAAGTAAATTTTACCACTAATATAACTTGTTATGATTTTGATGACATAAATAATCATTGGATTATTTAGTTTATGATTTTTATGGTTTTACCGAAGTTTCTTAAACTAAACCATAATTTTTCAAACTATAAATCAAATTAACCAAACCAAACTGTAATTTACGGTTTGGTTCGGTTTGGATTACGGTTTAAACCGTATTTTGCACACCCCTAGCTATTGGTGTGCATTCATTGCACTAGTTTTTCTTCAATATTACCCCGTTGGCATTTATACTATTTCACTGGGTTACATTCATCCATACTAGTATAAATTAGGTTTAGAGAGCTGCAGAAATTACACAGAAAACAACAACAGCAGCTTCCTCTTCCTTTCTCTCTATTCTTCCCTGTTCCGTCTCTCTCTCTCTCAAAAAAAATACTCGGGCAAAGTTTTCAGACTCTCCTACCTGACAATTAGAGAGTGCACGTTAAGAATCGGACCATGTAAATCCTGGAGGGCGGCCGTCGATACTACTGTTTTCACCGGAGTAGTGGCGAAATCGTCTTTTAGGACAGTGGTATTTCCCACGGCACGGTATCTTCGGTACTCTAATCAACTATCCCTCTTTCTAGTATTATTTGATTGCCGTGTTTAAGCATTTTGCTGCATTTTTTTTTCCTTGTAATTTTTGCACGCTGTTACTGCATCTTCAAAATTTACACTTGAAAATTTCAAGATATTTTACTGCATATTAACTGCAAAATTTCAGCAGTATTTTCTGCATATTTTGCTGCATTTGAACTGTAATTTTTTAGCAGCATTTTCTGGATATTTTTCTGCATTTTATGTGTATATTTCTGCAGTATTTTCAGCAATATTTTTGCTGTATTTTTGCAGTACTTCGTAGTATTTTTCGTCGTACACATTGTTTATCTTACAGTTTTGAGGCATACTGGTTGAAAGTTTATATTGATTGGTATTGACGTAGAGGTCGATATTGCTCAACTGTCTTCCTTAACTTGATTAATTAGAAGAATAATTGGTTTTGGGTAATATATGGCATCACCACTACTTCTTTATATGGTCCATAGAACTCTTTCTATTCTTGTGTTAATATGTCAACAAAAATAATTTTATGGGAAAGCACCTTCCCTTCGTATCATAACAAACAAAGTCATCCTTCTTAATAATGGAAGTTATTTCTAAAATTGGACATAAAATCTTAAACAAAAATACTTATTAGCAAATCATATCTTGAATAAAAATAGTTCCATGGAGTGTGTTTTGGGGGGGGGGGGGGGGGGCGGGGGCCCGGAGTTTTCCATCGATTTGAATGAAGACACATTTGTAATAAAAAGATGTGAACTTTTCATATATGAAATTTGTCAAGAGTGCTTGGCACAGTGTAGAAGGATCTGATACATAAGACTTATAAAATCTCAATGTAGGTTCCATTCTTTGGATATGCGATAAACAATATTGTGCTCTTGTTCTTTTAGATGAACTTTTAATCTCCATTGCAGCATGATAAAGGAGTTGTCAACTTTTTATATTGGCACATGATCCAATTCATACATGAGCTCATATCACGTTCCATACTAAAACCAAATTATATTAGATGGAGCAGTTACTAAGATTATACGTTGGTTTTCTCTCTATTGCAATTGCATTTGGGATATTATTACAAGACTTAGATGGTATTTATAATTCAATGGAGTCCTATCTCAGGCCCCGAAAACAACTGATGCTGCGTAAATTCAAGAGGGTGTATAAATTTCAGGCAAAACACCTAGATCCTTAAGCAGATAAAATTGGATTGAGATTGATGGACTACCACTCTAGTCTTGGCCAAATGAGTGCTTCACTAATCTTGCTAATATTAGGGGCAAGCTCATTAAGGTGGATGCCGGAGCATATGCAATGAGATGCATGGAAATGGAAAAGGAACTCACTGACACATTGCTCCCCACCAATTATTTAACAAGTGGTCCAAGCAAAATTTAATAAGGGATGTCATGCAGTATTAGCTATAGAAGGTAGTTCTAAACTAATCCCCCAACTGCTCTCCAAAAATAATTCCTTTGCCGACTCTGCTAGACTAATAGGAATACATGCTACACCTCCCCAAAGTGCACAAGGTGCTAGAGCTTGTTGTTGGTGTAAATAGGTAAATGAGCGATCAAAATATATAACTCTTTTATTGCAATGAACTTGATTTCAAGATTACAAGAGGATGAAAGAAACAACTTTAAACAGATAATAGAAGGGAAAGAATTGACCGAAAAATTACTGCGTTGTCACAAATCTACTACCCTAAGTCATTTATGCCCCCACAGAGGTGTAATGGGATGAATGGCACTCTGACTCGCAGGGTTAATATGACACCCACCTCAACAGTGTACTCAGGGCAAGTGTGTTAGACTACATCCCGACTTGCTCAGTAACAAAGGAAAGAATATTGACAAAGAAAAGAAAGACGTGAAGGAGAAGGAGAAATTCTATATTTTAGTAAGTGAAGTGTGTTTTCGATGATTTTGATAAAACCCTAAGGTTTTGTATTTACTGAGAGAAATCCTCGTTCATTAAGAAAAATATCATGGCAAAAAATCTGCCTTAAATAAAGAAAGTGGTGGATATAGGAGTGCCTAAAAATTCGGTCAGTTATGGGAAAAATCAGTTAAGGAAAGAGCGGGAAAAGACGTGGTCAAAATGCATACTCGAGCTTGAGCTTGTAGCCTCGAGCCTGGAGATCACAAGAATAGACAAAGCCCCAAGCTAACAGCCTTAAGCACCACTAGGGATGACATGTAGAGCTCGAATAACATCCTCGGGCACAACCCAACAACAAGAACTCAACTCGAGTTAGTTTACAATAAACAACTATGTGGGTCATAAAAATAAAAGTTTGTGTTAGAAAAAGTCTAACACCACACCATACCACGAACGCCGGCTAGCTCGACAAGGAGGGGTTTGCACGCGCACGCATGTGTGGTTCACAAAACCCACTCTAGACCCCGCAATACTTTACCAAGTACAATAATATCGGGGTACTTAAACTAGACTTTCCTCTAAATTTTCAAGGTGGGATTGGGGTAGAACCCAAGACTTCCAAAATTGAAGCACACCATTCCAAGATCTAACAATCCCCCACATGGTTCAATTTTGAGAAAGGAAGGAAGGAAAGAAAGAATGTTATTGAGAAGTGAGGCTCACACTTGATGATGCTATTATCTTTTGGGCTTAAAACTGCACCAAATGATTAAGCATGTCCCACAACCACCCATTAGTAAACAAGGTGAGCAGTCATTAGTGTAGACATACCTAACCCCTTCATGTGGTTCTCTAGGATGAAACGCACTCAGCGATCTGGATATATGAGGTCCCTCAAAAATAATCTAAAACCTGGCATCAGAATTGCTTTAAAGAGTAAGCTCATACTCTTGATGGGCGCACTTTCTACTTCCATAGTCCCGCAGGTGAGTCCATCAGGTGTGCTGCCCCACACCAACACAAATGGCTATGGACGAAATTAAGAGCATCAAGCTCAACCTCCGTCATATGAGATTTAGCAAATGCTACAGTCACTCACACAGAATACATGGGAAGGGTTCGAGTGGCTGTCACAAATTTTTCGGCTTTTGAATTTGTTTAACCCATTGAATATTGAGAGTAACTCTAGAGACAGGTATCCACAAGGATTAGGACACATATAGGCGCTTTAGACCCATTCCCTTAGCTATTTCATTTATCAATTTCCTTACAAGTCTTTTTGTAAGAGGATCTGCTAGATTTTTCTCACTCCTTACAAATTCGAGTGAGATCACATTGTTCGTGATCAAATTTCTCATGATACCATGCCTAAGGAAAATATGCCTCTGCTTGCCATTATAAATCTCACTTTGAGCAACTCTAATAGCTGCTTGTGAGTAACCAGTGCAACGACACTGACGGCATGGGTTTCCCCCATAATAGAATGTCTCCTAGGATACTCCTCAACCATTCAGCTTCCATACCTTCCATCTTAAGCACAATAAATTCCAACTCCATGGTTAATTTAGCAATACAAGTTTGTTTAAATGATTTCTATGAAATAACACAATTAGTAAGCACAAATACAACCACTAGTAGAATAAATTTCATCATAGTCAGACACCTAATTAGCATCACTATATCCCTTTATCATAGCATGGAACCTTTTGTAGTGCAAACTCTAATTCATGGTACCTTTAAAATACCTTAACAGCCTTCTCAAGGAACTTTAGTGCTCTTCACTAGGGTATGGGTATAGCAGCAAAGTCTACTAATGGCATAGGCAATTTCGGGATGAGTGAGTTCATCAAGAACATTACGCTACCAATTATCTTAGCATATTCAGCCTCTGATGAACTATCTCCTATATTTCTCACCAAATAAACACTAGGGTCATATGGAGTTGTAGCAAGTATGTAGTCAAAGTGATCAAACTTTCTCAATATTTTCTCCATGTAATGGGATTGACTCAAGGTCAAATCCTAAGGTGTTCTAGTAATTTTAACCCCCAGTATCACATTGTCCTCACCTGGGTCTATCATATCAAAATATGTACTCAAGAAAGACTTAATATCATTCACAATATTCACACTCGTTCCAAAGATAAGCATGTCATCAACATATAAGCATATAATCACACAACCGTTATCAAAAATGCTTTGAATACACACAAGCATCACCGCTATTTACTACAAAACCATGCGTGACCAAGGTATATCAAAAATTTTGATGCCATTATTTAGGAGCTTGTTTAAGTTCGTATAAAGACTTTACAAGTTACACACTTTATGCTCCATTCCAGGAACCTTGAACTCCTCGTGTTGTTCCTTGTAAATTTCTTTCTCAAGGTCACCATTCAAGAATGCGATGTTCATGTCCATTTGATGTAGTACAAGATTATGTATTGACGATAAAGCTAATAGGGCTCTCATAGTGGTAATCCTAGTTTTGGGTGAGTAGGCATTAAAGAAGTCTATTTCATGTTTCTGGGTATACTTTTTGGCCACTAGCCTAGCCTTGAACTTCTCTATGGACCCATCAATCCTTGGTTTCTTTCTAAATACCCACTTACACCCTATAGGTCTGCATCCTCTAGAAAAGTCCACTAACACCTAAGTGTTATTGCTTGTTATAGAATCAAGTTCATTACTTATGGCCTCTCTCCAAAATGGAGCATCTATGATTTTCATGGCCTCATCATAAGCATTGGGATCTTCCTCTAGCATGAATGCATTAACAACATGTTTATCAAACTCATGACATTCTGACAAGAATATAGTTATGAAGTTTGGTCCAGAGCTAGTCTCAGTTCAAGCCCTCTGACTTCTTCTAAGTTCTTGATCCTTGAACTCAAGGGGGCATGACTTGATGACGATGTAGTTACAAAAGGAACAGGATTAGGTTAAGAAATAGGCATAGATTCTTTCATAGGAAATCTATTCTCAAAGAATTATGCGTCTCGAGATTCTATTGGCTTACTGAGCCCAAGGCTCGAGTCAATTAAAAGCATGAATCTATATGCAACACTATTTATGGCATAACCAACAAAGATAGCACGTACAGTTTTAGGACCAGTTTTGATTGTTTTAAATTCAAGAATCCCTACTTTAGCTAGACACCCCCACACTTTCAGGTATTTCAGGTTAGCCGTATAGCACTTCCATAACTCATACAGAGTTCTACCTAACTTTTTATGTGGAACCCTATTTAGTACATGACATGCAGATAACATGGCTTCCGCCCACAAGTTCGAGGGTAGCCCTGAGCCAATAAGTACGGCATTCAGCATCTCTTTTAGAGTTCTATTTTTTCTCTCAGCTATACCATTTTGTTGAGGTATATAGGGGGCTAAGACCTCATGAACTATGCAAAGTTTCTCACAATATTTCTTGAGGAAGGTAGTGTCACACTCACCTCCTCTAGCGGACCTAATCCTTTTGATCCTACGATCTAGTTAGAACCCGAGACCAAACTCCTACGCACATCAGGAACATGTAGCATGTTCAGCAAGCACATAGTTTTTCTAGAGTTGGGTTTAAGGAGGACCTTTCCCTTGCCGAGGGATGGGACCGAACTAGAATTTTCCATGAATACCTTCTCCTTGTTAGTGGCTAACTCATATTTATGGATCAGGCCCTTATTGGTGCAGATGTGCCCTGTGGCACCGATACAACCCACTCGACCATGTTGTCAATCATATTCACCTTGGAGATCATGGTAACAAACACATCTTCTTTCTCGGTGAGATTATCCTAGGGCCTATGTGCTATGTGCTTTCCAGGTCCGTATCCCTTCCTGCAGTTCCTTGAGTTATGGCTAGCCTTGCCACAAGTCCATTATGTTCCTTTGTTCCTCTTTTTTCCATCATCAGCATTTTCTTGTGGCCTCTTTCCTCGAGATTAGCCTTGCTTGCTATTAGAGCCTTCTTCTCGAGCCCTAGGTCTACCCTTGTTCCAAGGCTTCCTGAACTTGCCTTTCTTTCCCGCGTTTTCTTGATTCAACAATGCTAGCCGCCAATAACTAGTGCTCATAGGACTTCCCCTTGGCCTTTTTATGATTCTGATCTTCCAAGTTAATGTGGTAGATCAGTTCCGGAAGAGTCATGTCCTTCTTCTTGTGTTTTAAAGATGCTTTATAATTTTTCCAAGAAGGAGATAGTGTTTCAATAAGACAGTTAGCTTGAAATGTTTCACAATACTTCTTGCCCTCATTCATAATATTGTGCATAAGGTTTTATATTCATGGATTTGAACAAGAACAGGTTTTTCATCAACCATTGTAAAAGCTAACCACTTACTACAAATATATTTCTTAGCTGCACGATCATCAAAGGCATACTTGCTTAACAACGCTTCCCATATCTCTTTAGCGATTTTCATATTGACTTAAATTTGATAAGAGATATCGCCACATAATGGAAAAGCGTTCCACGGTTATCTTTCTCGAAATCTTTATTGGACCTCGGTGGGGTTCTGTCATTAAATAGAGTATATAATGAACCTCTATTTAGCCCAATAAGAACTCTATCTTATTAGTCCACGTCTTGTAGTTCTTCCCATCCGAAGGCTTAGTTTTAGACATACCAGGAATAATAAAGCTCACGTGAGTCATACTACGATTACTCATTATAATAAACAACTTAGATTGTTTGTGCAAATAGATGAATGAGCGATCAAAAATATCTCTTTTATTACAATGAACTTGATTTTGAGATTACAAGAGGATGAAAGAAACAACTTTAAGCAATATAATAGAAGAAAAAGAATTGACCAAAGAAATTGCCATGTCGTTGCGAATCTACTGTCCTAAGTTGTTTATGCCCCATAGAGGTACAATAGGATAAGCAGCATTCCGAATCCCACTATTAACATGGCATCCACCTCAGCAGGGTACTACAGGGAAGTGGTTTTGAGCATGTCCCAACTTGCTTAGTAACAGAGGGCATAATATTGACAGACAAAAGATAGTCGTGAAGGAGAAGGAGAAGGAGAAATTCTATATTTTTGTAAGTGAATTATGTTTTTGGTGATTTACATAGAACCCTAAGGTACAATATTTGTAGAGAGAATTCCTTGTTGGTTAAGAAAATTATCATGGCAAAGAATCCACATCAAATAAAGAAAAGTAACGGATATGGGAGCGTCTAATAATTCGGTCAATTATAGGAAAAATCATTTAAAGAAAGTGCAGGAAAAGATGCAGTGAAAATGTATACTCAAGCTCGGGCTTATAGCCTCGAGCCTCGAAACCTAGAGAGTAGACAAAGCCTCAAGCTAACAGCCTTGAGGTCCAATAGGAATGACATCTGGAGCTCGAGTAACATCCTCGAGCACAACCTAACAACAAGAACTCATCTCGAGTTAGTTTACGATAACTTAAACAAATATGCATGTGGGTCGTAAAAATAAAAGTCCCAGTTAGAAAAAGTCCATACCATACCACACCGCGATGCATCGACTGGCTCAGCCAGGCGGGGTGGGCGCGTGCACCTACGTATGATACACAAAACCCGCTCTAGACCCCACAATGCTTACCAAGTATAATAACATGGGGGTATTCAAACTAGACTCTCCTCCTCTAGATTTTTAAAGTGGGATTGGGGCAAAACACAAGACTTCCCAAATTAAAGCATACTACCCTGGAATTCAAAAGCTTGTTCAGTCCAGGACAACTTCTTTCAGCTGTTCATCCTTTGCATGAGGGATCTTCACTGCCCCGTTTGAGGTTGGGTAATGTTGATGTGAGGCTTGACGAGCGAAGTGTGGGTTTGCATTCCACGTTGACAACCACTTTATTGGTAGGTGGCCTTGGGGCATCCAGTACCCACGTCTGACCCTTATATCTGTTAAGAATGGTGCCCTAAAAATCTAAATTTGTCCCGTAAATGTTATTTTATTAAGGAATAAAATTGAAGCTACAACATCTTTTTGTTAAATTTGTGTAAGTGAGTGTAGTTTTCTTTTTGGTAACATCCATGAGATGGGTATAGTCCTCAGCCTTTAATTTACATGATTTTCTAAGTGGTTTAGGAGATTAAATCATATATAGAATTGGAACAAATGGTATAGATTGTTATATGAAGAACTTGTAGTCAAAGACAAGTTTGGATCACCTGCATGCCAAGACTATAACGTGACACTTTAGATGACTTATCTTGGTCATGTGGATGGCGATCAAAAAGTGTTATATTGGTGTATTTAATAAGATTGATACATGTACTACGCGTTGGGCTGCCCGGGGAAGAGATCTGCGTGCCGCGAGCCGGACCAATCGGATGCCACCACGGGGCCCGCGAGGTTAAAATGCTGCGTTTTAGTTATATTTTATCGTGAAACATTGCATTTAGTTGTTTCTTTGTGCATCCCACATTGAAATATCACTTGATTTTCGCTTCGATATCATACTATAAATAGGGGTACTAATTTTATGGTTTGGCATTGAATTAAAAAATTAAAGGTTTTCGAAAGTGTTGACTTTCAGAGATCTGATTGGAGAGAAAATTTTGCTTTGAAAATTTTCTTTCCTTAGTTTAATATTTTTTTAAGCCTACCCAGTGGGCATTTTTGATGCTATTGTGTAGAAAGCTGCTAAGTCTCTGTCTTCCTGCTGTTATTCTATTATTCTTATTTTTGAGCAATTCTAGGTATTCTTCTTTTCCTTTGTTTTGGTTTTTGGTTTTTTTATTTATTTACGGTATTCTTATTATACTTGCTTTAAGTTCCTGTTATTATGAATTTATTAAAGTATTGGCATGTAGATCTAAATTAAGAATTCAAATATGTAGTTTTAAAATTCAGAATTTAAATCAACCTTTAGTTTAAAATTAAGAATTTCCATTGCATTAACTTTATCAAATTAGGAATATTTTTGAAATTCGTCCCAACAATTGGTATCAAAGTTAGCCTCTAATTACATTCCTAATATATATGAATAGGTATAATAAGATCAAAATAAATAAACTAGCGATTTAATAAAATAGGGATTTCATCAAGAAGGAAAGAATTTTTAAGTTAAAGGTTTAAAGTGTTTAAATCGTTCACGAATTAATAGTTAATTCATATCTGTCAATTTATTAATTTGCACTTATGGTGTTCATATGATGAGATTGTGCGTTCTTAATCAAGATATGCAAAATTGAATAAATTGATCTAATGAAATTAGATTCATTATTTTAGTATTTTAATTAAAAATAAAATAAAATTTAAAAAAAGCATGGCGTTGATGATGCGTTGACATAGCGTTGACCTGGCGATGATGTGGCACTGAAGTGGTGATGACATGGCATTTTAAAAAATTTGTTAGTACTATTTTACATAATTAAATAAAAAAATTAATTAATCTAATTTTTAGAATAAGATTCTATAGTACATTATGAAATAATCTAAGTTGTAAGATACTGTCTTAAATTAAAAAATTTAATTAATTAATTTTATTAGTTAATTTAAGTTTTTAGAATAAGATTTTAATGAGAATATGGATAATCTAAATTGCAAATGCAAATTAATTAAACCATTAGTTTATAAAAGTCAAATGAGATGGAGATTCAATTGTTGAAACCTCACGGTCTCCATTGCCTATCTAACAGCCTAGTAGATTGATAAACCTCTCCGGGAAGGATGTATGTTTGCAAGTTATAGGGTTAGACTTCTATTAGGATAAACTAAAGTGAAAAGAAGCGATGAGACCATGTTGTAATGGAGTATTACGTGTATGTGCATGGAGGTTTAAGTAATGGTTTACACTTGACTGGTGTGATACATTAGCCTCTCTAGGAGCTCTATTGTATTATGTTAGAGACTAAGGTAATCATGTTTAGTAAGAGTTACAAGAAAACATGTTAATTGAGAATAGTTCTCAACCAAACTAATTTCGTATGACCCTGTTACCGGGGAGTGAGAAATGGTGTGTTTGGGTCATCATTGCATGCACGATAGAACAGTTTTGTGGATACCTGACTTATTGTGTTTGCTAAAATAAAAGAATAGATATCACTACTTTATACATGACTCATGTTAGATAGTTACACAAATGTTTGCATTTACACTGTTTTAAAATGATATGGCTGGTAAACTTTACTTGATTATAATGCATAATGTACTCATTGGACCAAATTACTTTGTCTGGAAAAACAAGTTGGACTTAGTTTTTTCACTCATAAGGGTCTAGAGTTTGTTCTCACTAAAGCTTCTCCACCAATACCCACTGCTAATTACACAGCTACTAAAAAACAGTGTTACGAGTGCTGGCATGGGTCTAATGAGTTAGCCAAGTGCTATATATTTACCTTAGTGTCAGAAGTACTTAGCTGTCAGAATTGAGAAGCAAATAGCAGCTATGATGATTGAGCATTTAGGTGAAATGCTCAAGGAGTAATATAAAGCAATAAGACAAGAACCCATAAAGAAGTAGCTCAACATGAGGATGTCCAAAGGAAAACCAGTTGAGGAACACATCATGAATTTGATGACGTATTTTTTGAACTAGAGATTCTCGGAGCTGAGTTTAATAGTCAAACTTAGTCAAATATAATTCCCAGTTCTCTATCCAGCTCATTTGCTCAGTTCAAGCTAAATTTTTATGCGAGCTACAAATACTATTCACTACTTGAACTAATGAAGATGCAAGCAACAGAGGATATGATTTTGGGCATGTGGAGTGCCCTGGAAGTGGGGAGGAGCAATAGTCAGTAAGTCAAAGGAAAGTGTTTCCTTTGCATAGAAATGGGCCACTAGAAAGGGGGTTGTACTAAGAACTTAGCTGCACTTCCTGCAAAGACTGCTAAGCCTCTTGGTGAAGGTATGTTAATATCTCACTTAGTTGAGTCATGTGCAGTTGAGAGTCCATCAGGATCCTGGTGTGTGGACTCAAGTTCAACTGACCTTGTTTGTAATATATTAAAGGGGTTCAAGCTAACCAAGAGGCTGAATAATGGAGAGATGTACTTGATAGGTGGAGATGGTACAAAAGTAGCGGTCACAATGTAGGAGATGTTAGCTCAGCATTTAGTGGTAGAGTTTTGATTTTAAGTGATTGATTATTTGTACCTACACTATGCAGGAATTTGAATTATGTGTCTCGTTTAATGGACAATGGTTATTCGATTAATTAATGTTATCAAACTTTATATTACCAGAAATAAATTATTTATTTACATAGGTACATATTTGAATGGTGTTCAAACGAATCTAACATAAGCTCACTTGTTCAACCTCCTAAAAAAAAAACAAATGTGAAAGGGATAGTGCCTTCAAATGGCACCAATGTTTAAGTGACATTAACACGAACATGATCCAGAGACTGGTTAAAGATGGATTGATAGAACTTTTTGACTTGAAGTCACTACTAGTTTGCGAATCTTGCATAGAAGGTAAGATGACCACGTCTGTCTTTAAGAGTAAACACAATAGGGTTGGTGATTTGCTTGAGTTGGTTCACACAGATGTATGTGGACCAATGAACGTTTAGGCAAGAGGTAGATATGAGTACTTTATCACATTTACGGATGACTACTCAAGGTATGGATACATTTATCTAATGAGACGTAAGTCAGACTCTTTTGAAAAGTTCAAAGAGTACAAGGCTAAAGTTGAGAAGCAGTTAGGTCAACAAGTAAAGTCAATTCAATTAGATTATGGTGGAGAATATTTTTCGGGTGAGTTTCTGGATTTCCTAACTGCAAATGGGATAAGATCTCATCTTTCTGCTTCTGGTACATCGTAGCAGTATAAGATATTTTTAGAGATGGTAAAGTCCATGATGAGTCATACTACTTTACCAATCTCTTTTTGAGGTTATTCCAAAGGAACAAGGGTGGTCTTTTGTCAAGTCCTTCTGATCAAGAGGCTTTTATAAATGTAAATGGGAAATGTTTAAGGAATGATTTTATAGTAAACTGCAAAAGCAAAAGCAGAATATTGTTAGAGGAATTAAAAGGAAATTACACTAATTCGGAAAAGCTAGACAGAAATCGGGACACAGTGGATGCATTAGATGCACCTACTGAAAGGGGCGAGAATATTCCAAGTACATGAGAGCCTAGGCGTAGTGGAAGGATTGTCAGGGCACCTGATAGGTTTATGACAGGAGCCTTAATGATTGACTGTGGCATTGAATTTGATCCTCTTAGCTACAATGAAGGAATAAAAGACAAGCATGCTGACCAATGGGTCTTAGCAATGAAATCTAAGATAGACCTAGGCATTCTAATCAGGTCCGAGATCTTGTAGAGGTGCCTATTGGCATTAAGCCCATTGGTCGTAAATGGGTGCACAAGTGGAACAAACGAGTGGATGGGAAGGTAGAGACCTTCGAGGCAAAGCTGGTTGCTAAGGGTTTTACCTGAAAGGAAGGAATTAATTATGGCGAGACCTTCTCACCAGTAGCCATGCTAAAGTCCACAAGGATACTCCTATCCATTGCAGCTTATTATGATTATGAGATTTGGCAAATGGATGTCAAAACGGCCTTTCTAAAAGGCCACCTTGAACAAGACATCTATATAGTGCAACCAGATGATTTCATTGGCAAAAATCAAGAGCATACGGTATGCAAACTGAAGAAGTTCATATATGGACTAAAGCAAGCATCACGCTCATGGAATAATAGATTCAATGAAGTGACTAAATCTTATAGGTTTGAGGAATTGGTTGATGAACCATGTGTGTACAAATGACATCAAGAAAAAAGTACTGACTTTCTTAGTAATGTATGTCTATAATATACTACCCATTGGCAATGATAAAGGGGTGTTGAACAACTGTAAGATTTGGTTGCCAAGTCAGTTCGATATGAAGGACATAGGAGAAGCCAACCATATTCTGGGGATAGAGCTTTTGCGAGATTGTAAGAGTAGGATGTTGGGCCTTTCTCAAGCCACATATATTGACAAGGTGTTGTCAAGGTATTGTATGGAGGACTCTAAGAAAGGGCTTTTACCTTTTAGGCATAGAGTTCCTCTTTCTTTAGAATAGTGTCCTAAGACACCACAATGGAAGGAGCAAACAGGGAATGTTCCATATGCGTCGGCTATGGGAAGCCTCATATATGCAATGCTGTGCACGAGACAAGATATCTGCTTTGCTGTTGGTATGAAAAGTAGGTATCAATTTGACCCGGGTCTGATAAACTGGGTAGCAATGAGGCATATTCTCAAGTATTTGAGAAGAACTAGAGATTATGTGCTGATCTTTAAAAGTGACGAGCTGGTTCCAGTTGGCTATACTGATTCAAACCTCCAATCAGATGGAGATGCTAGGCGATTGACGTCTGGATATGTCTTTACCCTTCGGAGAGGAGCCATTAGTTGGAAGAGTGTTAAGCAGTCTTGTATTGCTAACTTCACCATGGAATGTGAATATGTTGCTGCTTCAGAAGCTACAAAGGAGGATTGTTGGCTTAGAAAGTTCCAAACAAATATAGGCAATAACCCTCTAGATACTTTTACTAAGAAGACCTTTGAGTAAGACATAGAGGGGAGGGGTATAAAGTGCATAATAATTTGAATTTAGGACAAGTGAAAAATTGTTAGGAATGGTGTTATGAAAATCCAAATTTGTCCTGTAAATATTATTTTATTAATGAATAAAATTAAAGTTCCAGTTATTTCCTTATTAAATTTGTGTAATTGAGCATATATACTACATGTGATTTTCTTTTTGGTAACATCCATGAGATAGGTGTAATCCTCTTACTACAATTTACATATTTGTTCTAAGTGGTTTATGAGATTAACCAACAAATAGACTTGCAATAAATGGTATGGATTGTTGTTTAAAAACTCGTAGTTAAAGACAAGTTTGGACTACTTGTATACTAACACTATAACATGACACTTTAAATGACTGACCTTGGTCATGCGGATGATGATCCAAAAGTGTTATATTGGTGTGTTCAATAAGATTGAAACACTGAGTTGGACCATGTGAGTTACTTGTTTCATGTTGTACTGTTCGAATGACAACTCTAAATCCTAATAGTATTTTGGACTTGTGCATGGAATGTTAGCTGCTTTGATGTACTATGTGTAAGGTTTGAGTAAATGACTGAATTCCCACATGCATCGGGTAGCGACATGAAGCGTGATAAGGATTAGGTATTCGATATGGAATCTACAATCTCTTATGAGATATAGATATCCTCTTAATTGATTTGCAAGTGTTTCAATGATTTGGAATCTTTGGCCAAAGTGTTCCAAGTGTTTGACATTTAGAATTTATATTGTGAATTTGATTAAGTATAGATAGATTGTTGGAAAAGGACAAGTCGAGAACTAATGAAAACGCTGTGAGAAAAATAATGATAGTAGTTATAATTATTTTTTGTCATCGACGTCTAGTGGAGACGTTGTTGTCATTAATACAGTCTATTTGGGAGTTATCGAATAAATGGTTTAAGTCTAAAGTGCAGTGGGATTTATTTAGCGGAATTAAATCCCATTACATGATAGTCAAATTTTACCATGAGATGGTAATTAATTTAACTCATTTCGAGCTAGATTTAAAAATTGCCCCTAAATTCCCTGCATAAGCCTCTGTTTTTATTATCATCGAAAAAATATTAAAGACGTCATAAGATGAGTAAATTTAAGTTGTCCAAATATTATTCTTGAAATGAATTAAAATTAAAAATTATACAATAAAATAATTTTTAAAATTAAAATTTATAATATTAATTTTTTACATGTGAGAAATAAAGCTCAAAAAGAAAATCAAAAATTGCAAAAAGACAGTGGCAATCCATATAAAATGCTGGCAGCCAGTCAGAGTGAGACACGTGTTGCGCACTGGACTGCCCAGGGGAGAGTTCCTTGTGCCCTAGGGCGGATCAATCACATGCCGTTACGTGGCACGTGGTGACAAGGGTAAAAAAATTATATATATTTTTTTTCTATAAATACTTAAACCTCCCCAACTCATTTTCTCACAAAATCTTCAATTCTCTCTTATCTCTCTATACATTCATCATCTCCCATCTTCTCTAATTTGCTAATTGTAAAATTGTGCTCTAAAGTTCGAAGTTCGTAAAGTATTTGGCTGAAGTGTGAATTTCATTGTTCTCTCGTTTCGGTAATTTTAGTATCGTAATTTTTTTTGATTCGCAATTTTAGTTATTTAATTTGCTTTACTACTTGCATTTTATAAATAATAATCATTTATACTAATATGGCACACAACTCCTCATCATCTGGAGCCGGTCGTGCTAGTTCTAGCTCTTC
Source organism: Simmondsia chinensis (assembly GCA_018398585.1). Taxonomy (NCBI): domain Eukaryota; kingdom Viridiplantae; phylum Streptophyta; class Magnoliopsida; order Caryophyllales; family Simmondsiaceae; genus Simmondsia; species Simmondsia chinensis. The sequence continues at coordinate 8,152,028 of JAGTTD010000010.1, read as the reverse complement.
TCGGCCACCCAGAATCCCAAAAAGGACTAGAATTGTCTTACTTGATACTGAAGAACGAGCTTTTATACAACCAGACCCAACACCCCAATACCCTGATGATAGCATAGATTATAACTTTTCACAACCACATGATTATCATGAGTCAGGTAGTGGTGGGGTTGGAGACTCACAAGCTGATGAGGAACCCACCCCCACCACAGATGCCCAGCCTGAAACTAGTACCTTGACTAGTAGGCGTACAACTAGTGGGGTATGGAAGCACTTTACCCTTAATAAGATAACTAATAAAGCAACCTGTAAATTATGTGACCCACCTAAGAATTTTAGCCATCAACCCGGCAGTGGGACGGGCACACTAAATAGACATATACTTAGGTGCCACCCCGAGCAATTCCCGGAAAAGAGCCAACAACGTTTAGTACAGCAAGTGACCGGTGCACTTGCTAATTTTAGGTTCTCTCAGGAGAGCAACCGTAGGGGGCTAGCTAAATATATAATTTTGAGTGAAAGGCCTTTTAGTACCGGCGAAAACCCACATTTCGTCGACTACCTCCAACGAAATGTGAACCCCGCAATTGTGAGGATTCCTCAGAACACCGTAAAGCGGGACGCTTTTACGTTGTACCACAATCTTAAAATTGGGATACATACACTTTTTGCGACGAACACGAGCATGTTCTCGTTGACATCGGACGTATGGACGTCCAAACCCGGCCAACCTTATATGTGCATAACGGCACACTGGACCGATGAATCCTTCATCATCCAGAAGAGAATAATTCATTTTGGGCTTTTAGATTGCCCCCATACTGCCGAGGTAATTACGGGTTCGATTATGTCGGCAGTCCGCGATTGGGGCATAGAACATCGTATCTTCAGTATTACGTTTGACAATGCTTCCAATAACACTGCATCCGTAGCACATTTAATTAGGAAAATGAGACCCATGTTAGGTGGGAAGTGTTTTCATATTCGTTGCATCTGTCACATTTTGCATTTAATGGTAATGGATGGTTTAGATCTTATAGACGCATCCCTTGCCACCTTAAGATCTGTAATAATATCAATTAAAGCATCCGTCGCTAGGAAAAAAAGATTTAAAAATGTATGTAGGTTGCATAACATAGAATATAAACAATTTAAATTAGACTCCAAGACTAGGTGGTTGTCTACGGTAGTAATGTTAGAGCGCATTCTACCATACAAAGACGCTCTGATGGAATTCGCCCAGGAAAATCATGTAGAATGGCGCGATTACAACCTGGACGGTATACATTGGGAGACAATAGATGAAATTTGTAAATTTTTTAGCATGTTTAAAGACGCGACAACATTTTTTTCGGGTTGCTACTATCCGACCATGCCTCAAGCAATATCAATATTGCTTGATATTGTAAATTGGATGGTGGGTAATCAATCCAACCCCATTTTGTTCGGATCGATTGCGGCAATGAAAGAAAAGCTTGCCAAATATTTTTCTAAACTACCTCTTACTTACTGCTTTGCTACTATTTTAGACCCTCGTTGTAAACGCTCAGGTTTCAACTTGTTTTGCCAACATTTTTTCATGTATTTGAATCCTTCTCTTAATATCGACACTTTCATTGCCGATGTCGATAACGACTTGCATAATTTATTTTCTCAATATTCCCGTCAATTAGCGTCCAATAATCCTAGTACTGCTGCAGTAGGATCTTCCACATCTAGTGGAAGTAGTTCACACACGTCATATTCGTGGAAATTGTTGGAGCAATTTACGCCCACAGCAGCCCCCACATCACGTGACGAGTTAGATTATTATTTGCGGACACCGATGGTCCATATTTTCGGGCCGCCGAGCAACCCGAATTTTGATTTGTTACAATGGTGGAACACAAACCAAACCCAGTATCCCGTGCTTTCCACCATGGCACGTGATATACTAAGTTGTCCGGTGTCTTCAGTAGCATCGGAGTGTGCTTTCAGTCTTGGTGGCAGGTTGCTTGGAACGAAGAGGGCGAAGTTATCGCCGTCGAGCTTAGAGATGTCAGTGTGCTTGAAGGATTGGCCGCTAGCTGAGGCAAGAGATCAACAGAGAATGAAGATGGATTCATCGAGCGATGAAGAAGACGACCGCACAACTGATACGTCAAATGATGGCGTAGAAACCCCCCGATATGACTGATATCAAGATTCAAGACTTTTGTATGTTAATTATTTACTTTCAAATATTTACGTCAAAAGATGACCGCACACTCCATATGTCAAACTTTATATTTTTTGATAAATAAATTTATATTTTTAAATATTAGGCCCCAACTTTGTATTTGTATTTGATACGTTATTTATTTACTGATATTTTTTTGATAATTACTTGTTATATATTGTATTTTATTTATTTTATATATTTAGTATTATTTTTTTTGAACATGTATACTTGGAAAGAAATATATTTGTATCTCATATTATTTATCAATGAATTACAATAATTTTAGTACAAAACGACTATTTATTTTTAATTTTTTTTTTAATTTAGTTAAAAAGGCCGGGCCAGACCGGCCCGCCCACACTGTAGCGTGCTCGGGCCTGGTCACCATTAGGTAAAACACATGGGGCTGAATTTTTGCCGTGCGTCCCACATTGAAATTTCACCTATTTTTTGCTCCTGTATCATACTATATATAAGGGTATTAATTCCATGAAAAATTTAAGATTTCTGAAAGTGTTGACTTTCAGAGATCTAATTAGAGAGAAAATTTTCCTTTAAAATTTTCTTTTCTCAGTTTAATATTTTTCAAAGCCTACCTTTCAGGCGTTTTTGAGGTCATTGCCTAGAAGACTGCTGGGTCTCAGTTTTCTTGTTATTATTATGGTATTCTTCTGGTATTCTTATTTTTTGAAGAGTTTCATGTTCTCTTCTTTCCCTCTCTTTTAGTTTTTGCATTGGTAGTCATTTACAGTTCTCTTATTATGCTTGCTTTAAGTTCGTGTTATTATTATGAATGTATTAAAGTAGAGGCATGAAGATTTAAATTCGAAAATTAAATATGTAGATTTAAAATTAGGAATTTTAAATCGGCCTTAGATTTAAAATTGAGAATTTTAAACCCTTTCGTTGCATTAACTTTATCTAATTAGGGAAAATTTTTCAAATTTGACCCAACAATACCTTCCCCTACTGAGTCAGTTATTCAACCGTTAGTAGCTCCCATCAAGGCAGCTTGAGTAAAACAACATCCTCTCCTTCTCTTGCCATGGATGAAACATGATATGGTCAAATCAGCTAGACCTCAAGAATAAAAGCCTCCTTAAGGAAATCTGGCCCAAATGTTGCAAGTGACATTGAATCAACATCCTTAAGGCTTGAATCTCTACTGGATTTGGAGCCCTCCCTGCCACCAACCCTTGAAACCCCTCATGATGATGATAACTCTTTGAGAGCTATCCGAGTTTCTCTTATGAAGGAAAGCAAAAGGCGGGGGTGAGCAGAAGAAAGGTGGTGACGGATCGGCATGCTCTTAACTTTGTTATTATTAGATGACTCATACAAGTCAACTAGGATTCAATATGTAATTACTTTTGTACCCCTAGGGTTACTATGGTAGAAGGGTATTATGTGTAAATTCCCTTCTCTCTTGCCCCATATGTAGGGATGCTTGTACCCATCTTTATTCTTAAGAAAGTACAATACAAATGTTTGCTTCATTATATTTTTACATGGTATTAGAGCGGGAATAATCTCCCCTCACCATTTACTTCGGCACGTTCCTCTTTTCATTTCTTTTTTTTCTTTCTGCAAAATTAATACTGCAAATTTAGCTCTCATTTTTTTTTTATTGGTAATTTGCTTATACTTTAATTTATTTCTTTCTTTTCTGACTCAATGGCAGCCCCCCAACAAAACCCTAACCCTAGCCATCTCCAACCCCCCCTCTCCCTCCAGTACTGGCGCTACCCTGGCACCACTAGTGGTGGCCGGACGTGCATCGGCTGAGATCCCCCCATCTTATGGTATACTCCCACCAACCACTGCCACATATGCAGGGGTGGTGATCGACAACCCACATGTCGGCTCCACCGCCTCACCCTCCTTCCTCTCCGGGCAAAATGACTCCGGCGCCGCCATCTCTGGATGTCAGTTCCCTCTCTGAGGTCAACATTGCTCCCAAATCTAGGCATGGACATCGCACCCACACAACCCTCCTTCCCCATACCCCATTCCACTAAAGGTGGTGGCACCCCCACGATTACATGTGGCTTCGCCACCATGGGTATGGGTAGTGCTGCTCCCACGGGTGTGGGTTACAACAATACCTCTAACAATGGTCAACCTTTTTGGATCTCTCCCAAGCAAGGCCAACCTTTTTGACCACTAGAGGAATGAGATTCTACTAAGGGAAAAAGCCTTTAGTCATCCTTAAGAATCTTGTTTTACTTAATGTTGTAGTAGTTTTTTTTTGCCATACAAGCGGCTTACTTGTATTGTTTTCTGTATAAGCCATATACTCTTTAATACTATCAATGAAATACGCATTTTATTAAATACGTCTCTCAGTTTGGTAGTTCCTTTTGTTTATTTTTTTTAAATAACTCAAGGATTATTGAATTGAACCTCTAAGCATTGATATTTAAACTAGGCTCATAAATCAGGGAATCTAAATTTAAGGATTTCCTTATTAGAATCCTAAATTGATGGCACATATTTCTTTGTGAACCTTGCATTGAGGGCCCTTGGGTGTGTTCTCCCGTCTAGGTCATGAAGTAAGTAAGCGTTTCCTCTAAACACCTCTATGACTCTGCATGAGCCCTCCCAATTTTAGGACTACTTCCCAAAGATGCAATCTTTCTGGCCAATGGGCATAACCATTTTCCAGACTAAGTCTCCTAAGTCAGAGGACCTAGGTTTGACCCTTTTGTTAAAGACTTCAGCCACCCTCTTCTTTTGTGTTTCTAGCTTGTGAATGGCATCAAGCCTAACTTGGTCCAAGTTAGCTCGTCCGTCCAACCTGCTCACACTCAAATTCAAAAAACCTTCCCTTATGAACTAGCCTAATAGACTAAACTGTGACTTCCATCAAGAGTACAACATCGTGTCCATATGTCAAATGGAAGGATGGAAAGGAGTTGTCCTAGTGCATCGCATTTGGACGTTCTGTAAGCCTAAAGGGCATTATGTAATAGCTCGTGCCACTTTCTAGGAATATCCTCAATTATTTTCTCAATAGTGACCTTTAGAATCTTGTCGGTAGATCCCGCTTGCCCATTAACTTGAGCATAGTAAGCAGTTGAGTTTAAGATTTCAATTTTGAAACTTTTCGTAAACTCCTTAACCTTAGCCTTATTGAACACTTTAGCCTAGTCCACTATAATGGTTTCTCATATTCCAAACAAACATAGGATGTATTCTTTGATAAAATCAATCACATCTTACTGATTGATATTCCTATATGGTTTAGCTTCGACCCATTTTTTGAAGTATTCTGTAGCCACAAGAATGTAAAAGGCTATGGTTTGACCATAGCACGCATTTCAGCTACAAGGACTCTTGGTACATGGCCATGTCTTTTCCATGCTCTGCATCCTTTGGGCATGCTTAATGCAATCATCCATCATCGATTGCCAATAATAGCCATAATGCCTGATGAGCCAGTGCGTCTCATTGCCAGCTAAAAAGGATTCAAAGATACCCGCACGATATCTTACTATCTATAGCATTGCTTCATCTAAGTCTAGACACTTGATGAGCAACCCACTAGCATCTCTATTATGTAACTCTCTAGATTCATCAACCAGATGGAATCCATGAGCTCTCATTTTCATCTTTCTATCTTTGAAGTAGTATCAAGGATTATTGAAGTAATCCATCAAGGACAACCTCCAATCCTTACGCTGACTTCTGACAGATTGATATGCCTCAAAACAATCCAAGTGTTCACTTATAATGACTTTGCACTCAGAACTGAAGGACTCGGTGAATTGAATGTCATGGTCCAAAACCTTAGTCTTAATAACCATAGTCTCTTCACACCATGTCCTAGGTAGCTTGTACCTTAAGGCTAACTAAGCCAGATTGTTGGTTGTCTTATTTTGCTCTTGAGGTATGTGTTCAAACTGAACACCATTAAACTTACTCAACAACGTTTACACCATTAAAATGTACTTGTTTGAGGTATCACTTAAACACTAAAATTTTCCTTTTGCTTGGCAAATGACGAACTGCGAACCGCCTCTTATGATAATATAGGGAACTTGCATTTTTAGGAGAGTATGTAGGCCTGTGATCAATGCCTCATACTTTGTCATATTGTTGGAGCACTGGCCAAATAAGGTGATAGCTGACTTGGTGATGATCCTAGCAGGAGATTCAATCCCAACCCTAACCCTAGCATTTAAATTGGTCTTTAATTCATCAACATATGGCTTCCAAGGGACTATTTTGACGACTAGGAGTTGCCTTTTGTGACACATACACCAATTGAAACTGAAGCTGAGAAATACTCCACTTTTTTAATCTATCACTCATCAAAGGTTTCTCCAGCATGCATTTAAGCTTATATGTTTGAGCATCCACATATATGGTAAATGCTAAAAAGTAATGTCTCAATTTCACAGATTCATAGAATAGAAATAGACACAATTTCTCAATAGAGGAATATTTTATTTTACATTCATTCAAACAATGGCTTAGGTAGAACACAGCTTGTTCAAACCCCTGCTCATTGTCTTGCACAAGCAAAGAACCAATTGATTCATCAGAAGCAGAGACATAAATCTTCAGTGGCTTGCCCTACTTTAGTGGAATCAATACAAGGGCCCTAATCAATTATCCGTTTATGGCCTCAAAGGCTACTTGATTTGTCTCCTCTACTTGAAATCTTTCTCAAACCTAAGTCTTAACTGTGGAGAGAAGACTTTGGTTTTCCCTATGATATTTTAAATGAAATGTCTTAGAAAATTAACTTGCCCCAAGAAGCACTAAAGTTTCTTTTTACTTAAAGGTAGTTTGGCCGTTTGAATAGCCTTACTCTTATTCATATCCACATCAATGCCCCTCTGGTGCATCAGTAAACCAAGAAAAATTTCAGTGCGCACGTCAAAGGTGCATTTCAATGGGAATATCTTGAGGTTATGGCTCCTCATTCTAAGGAATGCTCCTCTTCAATCTTCCAAGTGTTTGACTTGGGATTTCGCCTTGACAACGATGTCATCCACATAGACTTCCATGGTCTAGTCAATGAGATCATGTTCATGGCTATGTTGGTGGGTGGAAGCAATGTTTTTCAAGCCAAATGGCATAGCCACCCACTTAAAGGTCCCTATCGATCCAAGACAAATGTTTTTTTGTAGGTATCCTCCGAAGCAATAATAACTTGGTGGTACCCATAGCAGCGATCCATAAAGGATAAGATCTCATGCCTTAAGGTTGAATCAACGAGAACATCAACTATTGGTATTGGGTATTCATCCTTTGGATGGCTACATTAAGATCTCTTCAATTAATATAGACTATAATTTTGCCATGCATTTTGATAACAGGAACAATACTTTCCTACCACTCAACATACCTAGCAGTCCTGATGAATTTGCATGCAACAGTCTCTTAATCTCTTTTTTGACCAAATCTATTACTCTTTGGAACATCCTTCTCTGGGCCTGAATTATAGGTCTCAGGCCTGGCTTAATAGAAAGGCTATGCTAAACCACTTTATGTCTAAGACAAGCATTTCATGATGATCTCAAGTAAGCTTCCTTGAATTCACGAAGTAAGGTCAAATACTGCTTCCTTTGCTCTTCAGAAAGTAGAGCACTCAAATAGGTAGGCCTTGGTCTTATGTTGAGCCTAAATTAATCTCCACGAGGGGGTCCTGAACTTTAGCCCTTAAGTCCTCCATCTTGGCTGGTGCCGCTCTTAAGTAAGATAGCTCTAGCTCTTTTTCTTGCATCATTTGGACTTCAACGCCATTTTCAACAAATGGCTGCTTAGCCCATAGGTGGTCCTCAGCATGCCAAGTCATTATTTCTTTGCTATAGCTGAGGAAACGGTCCTTTTGGCCATAAATTGGAGGTCTTCGCTCCACTGCATAAGGCTTCTGGTATGCCTAGAGGGTCCCTTTCATTTAGAAAGGATCTCATGCATCCTTAAGTAAGAGTCTTTTGACCCTACATCCACTTGATCAAACTCAACTAAAGAAAGCAGGCTGTTAAGAATGGCTACCATTTCCTGGTGTTGTGTAGATTGAGGAGTGATCCTTCTGACCTCTAGTGGCCCCACACTTTCTTCATAAAACTTTGCATGAATATAATTAAAGCAAGCCATGATTGGCTTGTCATCTACCATAAGAAGATTTTCAACTAGTGGAGTAAAGAAGTGGTACAATAATTAGCATGTGGCCAATCTCTCCTAAGCAAAGCATTATAGCTTGAGATAGTATCCATTACAAAGAAAGTTGTTAGCTTGCTTAAGCTTCCAACAGTTAATTCAATCGAGACTCTGGAAAACAAAAAAATTGCAACATCTGAAGTTATCAAGTCATTTCGAGATTTACCACTAACCCCCAACATATACGGAAGCAAGACATTGATGGCAGCACCATTATCCACCATCACTTTATTCGCCAAAATTCTATCAAGCTTGGCCTTACTATATAGGAGCTTGAAGCATTTATTGGGGTATTAGACCCATCAAACATCATCTTCATTATGTCAAGAGTGTCATCAGTAAACTTGGATATTGGGGTTTTAATTTTAAAAGACAAAAGATTAGGATTAACTTTGGTAGCTGCCACTTCAGCTACAAGTTCCACCTAGGGATCTGCTTTTGATGCTAACATATCTCCCTCGAGGCCTTCCTAAGCATTAGTTGCCATAAACTACAAGAGAAGGAGCAGGGCAGTTCTAACATCAACCTTCTCAGGGAGTGACCCAAACTATATTTGGACCTCTGAGTTTATTTCTTTATTAAGACTGCAATCCATTGGTGCATCTTAAACTTGCTTTTGAGGACTACCATTAGTTAGCATATCCTGGTTTGGAGATTAATTCTTTTGTTCAACCTCTAGAGTCTGAGATTCCTCCATGGGTCAGAGGAAATCTTCTTCGTGGAAGTCGTTCTCTATGTCGGACTATGTTGGCTTGACACAGTTTGAAAGCTTCACTAAATTGATGATGAGGGGGTTGTACTCCCTTTCTTTATCTGATGCTTTTTAAGTCAACGAATTCTTGGGAAGCTGATCTCACCAAGATTCTTTACACTCAGAAGATGAGAGGCTAACCCATCTCTTGAGATTTTTGCATGGCACACCTTTACCAATGGTGGTTAAAGATTTGCATTTAGTTAATGGAGCCTCAAGATCCAAGACTCAATGCACTTGTCCTTATGGACTCTGGCCTTCAAAGAGCCTAATCAAGCAAGTGTCATGTAGAGCTCTTTGTTTTGTTGCTTTTTTTTCGCAGCTACCTTCTCTTCTAAGTTTGTGTAAGGTTGAAGGGACTTGCATCCTCTTGCTTGAGGGGATTCCTTCTCCAAACATTAACAAAACGGACCCTTGAAGGCTGTTGTCCTAATTGTCATGGTCTCTACTGAGTGTCTACATCAAGCAGGTGGTATTTTGGATTTCTCTTTGGATTCACAATCCTCTTGATGACTTGGGCCTTTAATGACCTCGAGAAGGTTCAATAAATGATGCCCTCTTAGAGGAACTGCCTTTCTTTCTTGGCTAAAGGATTAGCTTTTTCATTTAAGACACCGACTTGTGTCCACAACCTCTGCAAAACTCCTAAGTGAGATGTATGAGTTTTTTTAATGCTTGCTTCTTAGTAGCAAGTAGGGATGGCAATGGGACAGAGTGGGTACAAGGGGTGTCTCCTCCATACTCGTACCTACCATCCAAATCCTATACCCACACCCGCCCCATTACCCGTCACAGGTATGAAGTGGATACCCAAGGCGGTTACAAATCCATGCCCATACCTGCCCCATTACCCTGGGGTATCCTACGGGTATCTATTACCCATCCCGTGCCTTCCCTAATATACATAAGAAACGATTCTCTATACCTGCTCATATTAGTTATTTAATACTATTTTTAAACTCCAATTATATTTTTTTTATAATATTGATAAATAATTTGGGTTATTAATTTTAAACACGTATTTTTTAATTTGAAGGTTAATTATGTTCAAAATGAAGCGGGTATAGTGGGCATGAGGTGGAATGCGGTGGGTATGGAGTGGGGCAGGACGGGTACAAAACTATACCCACACCCGCCCCCATACCCGTGATAGGTACGGGGCGGGTACACTCAATTCGTACCCACTACCAGCCCCACTTATACCCGTATCCACCCCAAATTGGGCGGGTACCCTTAGGAAGTGGGTTTTACCTACCCCATTGCCATCCCCAGTACCAAGGACAGTTTGCCAGTGGTCATCAGTGGATATTTTCCTGGCTACGTCTTCTCTTCTAGAAAGGAAAATAGCTCCTTCCTCTAGTTGCTTTTTTAGGAATCTACTGAACGTGGCATAGTGGCTTGTCGAATGTTCAGTAATAATGTGCCATTTACAGTACCCACTTGGTAATTCTATTAAGGTCCTGGGGAACCCGAGTTCCCCTCTCTCCAGTAGCTTGTAAGACAAAGCATTGGTTATTGCCAGACTCTCTTTATCTTCTCTTATGTTGCATAGAGACACACCATTAGTTTTGCTATCATAGGTACTACGCGGTTTTACTGCCTCAATTGTATTAACTTGACTAAGATTAGGGAAGAGGTCTTTATCAACATCCATATACTTTTCTCCAAGGAAGTTTAATTATGTTTCCTCAATGGCACTTAGACCACCTTTTTACAGATTGCGTAGTTCTTCGTTTAGTGCATCAACAAATCGTGCCATTCATAGTACGCCTTCCCCTTTGTTGAAGTGGGTTCGGGTTTTCTGTGTTTGCCCCTAATCTCAAGTTTATTGTTTTGCTCATGCCCATCAGATATGACATCGACTCTTGAGAGGTCAGATGAGTATTTCCTCAAGTCTTGGGATTGATATGACTTCCTGGCTTCATATCCTTCTTGACAAAAGAATTACAAACCATAGGAGGCCCTTTGACGTACTCAACAATGTCAATTTGAAATGGAAGATATTTGTCGTCATCAATCAAGTCATGTAGATCAGTCCCATCACACTATTTTCCTTGAGGTTCTCTTCTTTTAGAATAGCCTCATATCTAACAGCACATTTTACCTGCTGTAGAAGTGTTATGAAGTTTGAACCTTCAAACTTCTTCCTAAATTAAATTTCCAAGCCATTCAAAGCTAACTTGGCATATTCAACCTCAGGAAGGGCTACTGTGTATTTCAAACTAGCTATATTCAACCAGTTAATGTAATCTTCCACAGATTCACCCGGCTTTTTTTTCATTCAAGCCAAGTCAAATATGGAAGTTCCTAACTCCATTCTTGGGAACTAGGCCTTGAATTCCTTGGCCATATCATCCCAATAGTAGATGGAATTGGGTGGTAAACTAATGTACCACTGAAAGGTGGTCCTTGTTAGTGAACTAGGGAATAACCTAAGTTTGAGATACTGATTGTCAATCGCTTCCCTGCATTGGCAATTAAATCTTGCCAAATGCTCGAGGGCAAACATGCTTCCTTCTCCTAAAAGAAGAGTGAATTTGGGGATTTCGTATCCTTGAAGAAAAGGATAATCCCTGTCAATTAGTGAGGGTACGGTTCACTATACAAGGGTCTATTGACCCTTGTGAGACTTGGCCCATACATCTACTCGATAAGAGTGGCTAATTGGTCTTGTAAGAGTAGGTTTGGCACATGATTGTGTTCCTACTGTTGCCCCCCAAGTGGTTGAGGGTCTCAAGAGGTGCAGGTTACCACTAAGCTCGCATCACAATTAGGTGTGGGACCAATTGCTCCACCCCGACCAACCCCCCCCCCCCCCCCCCCCCCCCCCCCCCCCCCTAATTAAATAGGGTAACCCTCTTGATCATTTTCGTCACGTGTCACATTGGCCATAAAGTATATTCCAGTAGAACCTGGGTTACATGGCATGCTTAAGGGTACACCTACATTAGCAGGTTGTTGGTGCATCTTTGCTTGATTAATCCCCAAGTTTTGATCTTGAGGACATGGGTGGTTAACTTGTCTCCCAGTTTCATAGGTATGAAGAGGTCTAGGAGGAGAGGCCTAGTCCCCAAAACTAGGTACCTGTCATTGTGCACCTATTCCAAGGCCTTAAGTGGGCCTAGAGACAACTCCTCTAACATGAGGAGTGTATGAACAGTTATGCCTTCCTGTCTTAACTACAAGTGACACTTGCACATTGGTGTTGAGATCCCTAAAAGACAGAAAAAAAAAAAATTTTCCCTATTTTGATGGTCTTGCAATCTTATGGGGCACATAGTCAATCCCATGGCTGGGTTCCAAGTGCGTAACACTCAGGTTACCAAAAGCTGGGTCTCCCATTCTCTCAGGGACTATGTGCTCAACCTAAGCAACTGGCAATAGCGAGCTCGAGGGAGCAGCATGTGGATACCCTGTACTGATGAAGGAGGCATAGATTGATATCCTCTCTAACGGCTTGGACTAAGCCATTAGTGGCCTTAGCCTACCTTAATAAGATAGGTTCAACCTCAACTACTGTCTACCTTGCCATGTCCTTAGCAACAAGGCTAGCAGTAGAAGACAAGGTCGATTTCATCTCAACTAAGACCTTGTCAATTTCTCTATAAAACCTTTCATTAATTGAGGTCCTAACATCATTGATCGCAGTTCTCATGGCAGCGAAGTTTTCATGCTAGGCCGCTAGAGTGTGTTTTGTTTCAACATATTGTTTCTCAAAGGCCTCTTTAATGGCTTGCGAACCCTTTTGTTAACAATTTCTAAATGCCATTTGAGCATGGCCATAAAACTTCTACGAGAACAGCCATCAAGCCCATTACCCTCGTCTTCTTGCATGTCTTCATCACCATCGCTTTCACTGCCACAGTTGTGACTGGTTTCCTCCTCTCATGATACATGGCTTTGTTTAAGAAGGTGCCTCAAGTTGAAACCCAATTAAGGCAAGGCCTTGTGGTTCTTCATGCTCAAATCTTCTTATTTTAACCATTGGTGAATGGTTTGAGATTGCATTCTGGTAATCCACGATGGGATTGAAGGCAATGAAGTCTTCTTAAGTCTCCCACTATGGTCCCGTATTATTTCTTAATAAGGGTGACGAGATCACCAAAAATATAAATGTAAACAAACATGCAAAAAGAGACACACTGTGACTAGGGAGTGAGCTAAATTCGGACCATACATTTTTGACCTCAACCCCTCATCATTTTCGGAGAAATGGAGGTAATATCTTTGTGTATCTAGCTTCAGTTAATATGAGAGTTCTACTTAGGATTAAATTAAAGGACTCTTTAAATATTTTTGTGGATTTTTTTATATATTTTGACAGAAAATTAAATGTATACCGACTTAACTTAAGTGGCAGTTATAGTGATGGAGCAAGGGCCAAAGACACCTTTCCTTGTACAGTTAAAAGTCAAGAATTGGGGTGGAGACAAACTCAAATGCTCAGCAATCCACTTATAAGCCCAAGTCGATCAAATTTCTAGGCCTAGCGCCCTTGAATTATAATAACTCAAATGAGTTAGAGTTTGACAAGATTAGATGGAACAAACTGTATTTGGGTCACTAGATGAGGACCAACGCATTCAAGGTCAGGCCTTGGCCTCAAAGCCTTAAACTAAAGCCACAATTATTGACTTGTGGAATTCGGGAATAGATTAAAGTGAGAAGTTCATAACTGAAGCCCAAAACACTGTATTATTGAAGAAGCAAGTACAGCAAGATCTATGCTACACTAAGCTAAATTACACTACTCCTAAGTGAAAAGCACAAGTTTTGCTACAGAGAAAACTTGACGAAGTTTTATATGAGTGATGTTGGACCCTTATAGCTACAATAGTGTCTCTTATTTATAGCAAAAACTAAATAACCGCTTCTCCCTATTTTTGGGACATTTTCTTCCCACATCAGCCCATTAAGCTCCTTAAGGGCTTGAATGATCGATGAACATGCCCTTGATTTGGTGTGCTCGAGCATAAGCCCATGTCTACTTTTTCAGCTAAAGTCTATTCTAAATGCTCTGCGTCCTCTTAGATAAGTTTGGTATCCACATATTTGAAATTGCATTCTCAGTAACTGTCTCAAGTTATGAAACCACCTATCTTGCAGCCTTCTTGGCAGTCCCTTGAGCTGGAGCTCCTTTTACTCTTCAACCATCTCGAGGTTCGAGTGGCTTATACCCTTAGGGTATAAACTTCTTAAGTAGCTGGGCTCAAGACATCATTAGCTTAGTACCTAGAGCTTTGACTTTCCTTGAGGAGGATCTTACATGGTAAGCACATGGCATTTTATCCAAAAACGGTGTCGTCTCACCTCTCTCGAATTTAAGGTGTAAACACTAGTTTCAATTACTTTATTTGTTTTCAATTATTTTATTTCATGCTTGATAGTGTTTTATGAGTCAAACATTTGTGTGATTATTTACTAAAACATGTCAACAGATGGACATAGTCCATGATGATGTGTCAATATTTGATATAAATGGTCAATAAGATTGAGCCATAGATAGATTTAAATCAAAAGTTGTGTTTTCTCATAGTATATTCATAGCCCGCGAGAAGGTAAGACAACTTATCTGATAAGACTACAATTAATTGCCTAGGTCCTGTGGATAAAGATCTAGAAATATATTGATGTTTTTTATAAGATTAGAACATAGAGCATGAATTGTTTATTTCGTACCTACTATCAAATAAATAATTCTTTTCATAAGACAAGTGCACTAAATCCTGAGATAGTCCTCAACTCGTGCCCATAGTGTTTGTCACTTTAATATACTCAGAAATGAGGTGACACAAGGTGGAAAATATTATTGTATGTTGAGTAATAGTATGAAGTGTAGCGGAAATGAAATGTTCAATCAGGAATCTGGAGTCTATTTTGAGATAGATACGTTCCCTTGAGAGTAAATTTCCAAGTGTTGATAAATTTATAATCTTTTGCCAAATTCTAAGTGATTATCATTGGAATTGTGAAGAAAATTATTTTTGTGTCATAGAATTTTTCAAAAAAGCCAAGTCAGGAATTTAACGAAAAGATGTGGGAGATATACTTGTATTAGTTTAAATTACTATTAATTGAAGTATATGAATTTTCTTTTTACAAATATATTTAATTATAGAATGTAGAAATATTTATTTAGTAGAAATGTTAAATGATAATCAAATGTGATCATAAGATAAAAATTGAATTTGGCCCATTTGAAATTAGAATGAAATTGTCTCTTAGGGTCCTGTACAAGCCTCAAAGAATACATTTTTTCGTCAAAATATCTAAAATTGAATTCATGAGATGTTTATTGATTTTATGAGATAAATAAATTTTATGTTAAATATTATTCATAAAATGATCTTATATAAAAGGCAAAACAAGTCAATGACTGCAATACACCAATAGTAGTGTCTAAAAAACAATTAAAAAACACACGCCAATAGGACTGCAACAGCTAGCGCAACCCAACTCCGCGCTCTATGGTAACTCAACGGCTATGGGATAGTCATTGAAAAATTGAAAACCGAATAGTCTAGTAATAAAATGACAAGTGGTGGAGAGTCATTGTTGTCTACATACCATGCCCGGCAAAATTTTGTTCTGCGTATTCGATTCGATGTGCCCATATGTGTGTATATGTACAGGGAATGACTCGAATAAAAATAAAAATTTTATGATAATATGAGAAAATTTAATCTGCACCGATAAATTTCAAATAAGATTGATTAACGATCTTAATTAAATCTTTTTTTTTTCTCTCTCCTCCTTTTATATCTCAAATTTTTTAACTTTCTCCCTCTCCTCTTCTCTCCTCTCGTTTTTAACTTTTTATCAAATTTTTTACTCTCTTTTTTTACCTTTTTGCTCACTCTTTTTTTACTCTTTTTTTACCTTTTTAAGTTTCCACCTTTGATTAAAAAAATAAATTTCCACCAATTTCTTTTTTTTCTCTCTCCTACCATTTTAAAGTTTTCACCAATTTTTCTACTCTCTCTCTCTCTCTTTTACCTTTTTGCTAGGTTTATTTTTTGACCTTTTTAAGTTTCTACCTCTAATAAAAAAAAAGTTTTTACCAATTTTTTTTCTCTCTCCTGCTTTTTTAACTCTGCACCAATTTTTTTTACTCTCTCTCATTTCTTTTTTAATATTTTACCAATTTTTTTTTGCTCTCTCCATCTCATACTAAGTTTATACGCCAATTTTATTTACTTTTTCTCTCCTCTCTCTTCTCTACTTTACACCCCAATTTTTTTATAACTTCTCCTTTCTCTCTCCTCCCTTTTCTACATTTATACCCAAATTTTTTTATCTCTGCTCCGCTTTGTATGTTTGTTTCCCAATTTTTTTACTCTTTCTCTCCTCATGTTTCTACGTTTGCCCCTAAGTTTGCTAAAGGTAATTCATTCTTTCCTCTCTCTTCTCTACACACATCAACATCAATATACTCAGTACATCAAGGGCTCTCTCTTCTCTATTTATTAAAATTGCATTATAACCTTTTTTAACAATATTAGGTGAAGTTTATAACAAAAGATGAAAAATTAAATACTACGAATTAAAAACTAATTAACAAGCACACAAATTAAGATTTTATAATTATTGGCCAAATTAATAAAAGTGTAAAAAGATTTGTCGATGTTGTAGTTAATTGGAGGAACCAAATAGGGTACCAATACGCCGTCACTGGATCCCATTAGAACGCCAAAGTTAAGCGTGCTTGGGCGAGAATAGTACCAGGATAGGTGACCTCCTGAGAAATCCTCACCCTCAGGTTGAGGGCACTCGGAAATAGCCTATCTTCAGGGGTAATACCTTGAAGGGGGAAGGCTGCGTATATCCGCCTCCGAACCCTACTTAGGTGGGAGCCCTTGGGGCATAGGGTATGTTGTAGTCAATTGGAGGAAAAGGTTTAATACAGTAATATTCAATTAAAAGCTTCAACAAAGCATAAGTATAAATTCTGAGATGATTGAGAGTTAGTGGCGGACGCACGTTGAAGGAAACGGAATGCGTAGGCACCGCCGCTTTATCACCTAATCTTTAGAAGTTATATACGCACCAATACTAAAATTATAAATAGTATAAAAAAAAAAAATCAAGTTGTGAATCAATATCAAGAAGTCACTTTTAGACTAGTGGTAGAGTGTGTTATTAAATTTTTGTAGGTCACAGGTTCAATTTCGAGTATCGTGTATTTATTACCTTTACCCTAGTTTTTTTTGTTTGCTTCCTTAATAACTTGCACCATTAAATTTTTTTTAATGCGAATACCATGAAAATTAAACCCTGATTTTTAAAATCATAATTACTGTTATCGCTTACCTTTCTCTTTCACCCATAATCGTGTCACTCATATAGTGTAACTAGTTGATTTTCTTTCTCTCAATTGTTTAATTTTATTATATTGATATGTATATATGTTCATTTTCCTAATTATTTTATTTCTAATATAAAGATGGACCCCACATTGTTGGAGTCCTGGATCTGTCACTATTGAGAGTCTTTATATTGAACTATACAAATAGATTACTTATTTTAATAATTCTGAATTTTAATATTTGTTGCTTATAGTTATAACCTTAAAAGCTCATGCTTATTTTCAATTTTAATTATAGATTATTTTAAGTCACTTATACAAATGTTCATACTAGCTCAATAGTTAATAGTTTACCAGAATTTAGTTTCATATTCTAACTTTTTGTTTGTTTTTGTTATAGTTGAAAATTAATGATGGAGGCTCAACGTGGTGAGTTAGACATTACGGTCACTCCGAAGCCGTCTAATAATTTTAATTTCACAAATCATTTAATCCTCACATGTGCTGAGGACATAAAACCGATAGAGGGAATGATTTTTGATACCATACAACAAGAAGAGGATTTCTACAAACGGTATGCCTTTAGTGTTGGCTTTGATGTTCGAAATTCCACGGTGGTCAAAGATAAAGAACAAGGATTTGTAATTTGGAAATACTTTTTGTGTTCAAAAGAAGGTTGGAATTTACACGTGAATAGTTCCTCTTGTAAAGAAACTAGTATACCTAGTATTAGAGGAAAAGTAGCAATTATGGAAAAAAAACAATCAAGGTAAGAAAACGAAAGATACCAGAGAAGGGTATCGGACAAGGATGAAGTTGAAGAGGATCATAGAAGGAAAATATGTAATCAAAGAATTTATAGAAGGACATACACATGTACTTGCTACCCTTAGGAAGAGAAAGCATTTAAGGATTGGAAGGAAAGTTAACTCGATGCATAAAAACATTGTAATCATATGTCATCGAGCTAACTTGGGAACCGCTCAAGCATTTCAAATGATGAAAGAGCAAACCGGTGGATAAGAGAATGTTGGGTGTACTCAAATGGATTTTCAAAATTTTAAAACGCGGTTGAAAGCCTTAGTTGCAGATTATGATACACAGATGTTTACAGAAAGTCTTAAGAAGAAGAAGAACCTAATCCCTCTCATTAGTTTGCATATGAAATGGGATGATGAAGATAGGTTGAAACATGTGTTTTGGACACATGACATTGATCAGAAAAATTATGAAGCATTGGGGTATGTTGTTTCATTTGATACTACGTATGAGACAAACAAATACAGTATGATTTTTGTTCTTACTAAAACAAATCATCATAGATAATGCCATATAGAACTGATTAGCAAAACTAGTTGCAGAGGCCGGGTATTAGAAATAGTAAATTATTATTATTTACAATCTTCTAAATGTATTCTAAAAAAGAGTAAATTACTCTTGTTTACAATTTTCTAAATACAAGAAGAACCAAATTTGAGTTATCCCCGTAATAAAGGGAAGGATAAAGAGAATAAAACTGGGGTGTAAACATAACAAATTGGATTATAAACATAAAAAAATTGGGGTGTAAACGTAAAGAGGAGAGGAGATATAGTAAAAAAAAAAATTTGGGTGTAAACTTAAAAAGAGAAAGATAAAGAAAACAAATTGGTCAAAGGTTAAAAATGAGTGGAGAAAGAGAAAAAAAAAAAAAAAAAAAAAAGAGGTGTAAACATAGAAAAATAAGAGGGAAAAAATTAGTAAAAGATTAAAAAAAGAGTAAAAAAATAGAGAAAGGTTAAAAATGAGAGGAAAGGGAAAAAAAGGGAGTGTAAATATAGAACGGGGATGAGATAGATAAATTAGTAAAAAGTTGAAAAGGGATAGTGAGAAAATTGATGAAAGATTAAAAAAAAAGAGCTGAGAGATAGTTAAAAGAATTATAATCCAAAAGGATGAGAGAGAATAAAAAAAATTTGGTACAATCTTAAAAAAGGATAAGAGTGAGAGTAAACAAAATTGGTGAAAGGTTAAAAAGAGGAAGAGAGAGAGAAAAAAAAAAGTTGATGAAAATTTAAAAATATTAAAAAAATTGGTGCAAAATTAAAAAAAGGAAGAGAAAGAGGAAAAAAAAAAATTTAGTAGAAACTTCTTTTTTGATTAGAGATGAAAACTTAAAAAAGTAATTTGCTGAAATGTTAAAAAAGAGAAGAAAGAAGAGAGAGAAAGTTAAAAAATTTGGGATATAAAAGGAGGAGAGAGAAAAAAATTACGGATTTAATTAGGATCGTTGATCATTCTTATTTAAGATCATTAAATTTTTTTATATTCTCACAAAACTTTTATTTTCAATCTAGTCACTCCCTATATACACACACAACCTAGCGTAAACACATGGCTTTACCCACGATTAAAAAAATTACAGTGTGGCATAAAAATTTCTGCAAATTTTATTTTTTATAGAACAGAAAGGAAAATTTTGCTTTGAAATTTTTTCTAAAATCAAACATTTTGATAATCCATTCTCCAGGTGCTGAAGCGATCATTATGAAAAAAAAAAAAAAACCCTTAAAGTGTCAAGAGTTTTCTTCCACTGCTTGTCCCCATATTCATAATTCAATTCTTGCTCCAGGTATGGGTTTAAGTTTTACTTTAATGTTTTCCTTATATTGTTTTCTGAGTTGGTTCCCAAAATAATACTAAAAAATAAAAAAATAAAAAAAAATGCCAAAAAATAAATATTTACCAATCTACAGTAAACGCGGTTTACTCCAAAAATAACAGAATTAAGAGAAAAATATTTTTTTCAGTTATAAAACGCGTCTTAAAGACGCGGTTCATTTCAAACTAAACCGCGTCCGCAGTTATTCTGTAACTAAATGTTCATGTAAAACTAAAACGCGTCTTAAAGACGCGGTTCATATAATTGTAAAGGACGGGTCCTAAAGTCAGGGACGCCCACGCTCGAAACGAATTCAAAATGAAATGGATGAGAATGACTATACACGAAGAGTCACACGTGGGTTCTGTAAGAGAAAAGGTCATAATGTATTGACATGCAAGAGGAAAAAGGAGCACGAGGCTCGGTTAGCAGCTAGTAGCAGTGAAATATATGACGGTAATATTTATTTATGTTTCATTTTTTTGAACATTTATTTATGTTTTATTTATATTATTTTTTATATAGTAGTTCGTTATTTATATATATCTATTAGTTTGTTATTTATATTATTTTACTCATAAACCGCGTTTACTAAACGCGGGTTTTCTAAGAGTAAACCGCGTTTAGTAAACGAGGTTTATATAAGAGTGAACCGACTCTTGTTTTCTATGTATTTTGTCTAGATCTATTTTACTTGATACTTTCTAATGTCATTATGAACCTATTAGAACAGAGATCTTGATTTGATTAAAAAGTTCAATAGATCTGGCTTAAGATTTAAATTTAGATATAAAATTTCTTCAACTCCGCCTTTTTTAAGAAGATTTTTTTTTGGTAATATTTTTTCAATATCTACACAAGTGCTATGTTCCCTCATGCAATTATCCTAGTCAATGGCTCCACCAGAAAACTTTCACAAATACATAGAGGCCTTAGACATGTATTCACTTCCTCCGCTCTTGTTCATGATTTATTGCTGAAGTTCTGAATTACCTCATAATTCAAGAACAAGTCTTGAGTCCCTTTGAAGGAATCACAATCCCTCTGAAGGATCCTGAGCTGTTAACATCTCACAAGTCCAATGAAAAGATCACTTAATCATTTAATATAAAACACAATCACTATAGTCCAATGAAACTGAGAAGAATTATGAGTGGTTTCCATCTTTTATGTGGCCTAATAATAAGAGTCCTCCTTCTTGGGTGCCTCCTATTTCAGAAATCATTAGCTGTAAAAGTGGTTCCCTCCCTATCAAATACCGTAGGTTCCCTAAGGAATTAACCCCAGATGATTTAACAGATGGAAACTAGTCATGGATAGCCATTAAAGATTCACCTCATGAAATCTAGACTTCTCTCATGAGGTGGTAGGCTCAATTTGATTAAATTTGTCCTTTCTGGTCTCGTTGCACCACCTCTCTATTTTAAAAATGACGTCAAAGTAGCAAAAAAAATTGTCCAATTTGAGAGGAATTTCTTTGGGGAAGGCATACCTGAGTCATGTAAGCAAGCTCTGGTCAAGTGATCCACACTAGAATTATCTAGACAGATAGGAGGACTACGCATCCTAAATCTATCAATTAGAAAATTTTTTCTCCACTTTAGATGGTGGTGATGGAGGTCTGATCTAGAGGCTTCACCCTTTTGGAACAAAACATTATCCAACCAAGTACAACTTCGCTCAACTCCCAACACTCCCTCCCCCGTATATCATAGATAAGGGTTGTTGGTGAGATATCTATACTATTCTCAACACTCCGACTCTAATACAATCAACGGCCTCATCAATACAGATCGAAGTGTGCTACTACAATAAGGAACATTTTTAGGGGATAGTTCCTTGAGAGAAAAACATCCTAGGCTATTCTCCATTCCCACACATAGATATTCAACCATTAATCACATGGTTCTTGGGATAGTATGCCTTGGAATTGGAACTTTGGGTGGAAGCCTAGGCTTTTTGGCGAGGAGGGAGGACAATAAGTTGTCAGTAATCTGTGATAGTCAGAAAGCTATTATCTATCTTGTGGCCCAAGAGGTTTCAGTATGGTAGCATATCTCAAAGGTACTTTTTATGCTAACTCTTTCCGTAAAGCTGCTACTATGGCTTTAGGATTGTGGTCTCACAAACACTTGAAAGGAATCTAGAATGGTTTGGTCCCTCTAAGGATTGAGATTTTGTTATGGCTAGCACTCCTACGAAGGTTAAATACAAATAGCATGTTGATGAAAGTAGGGATTTTGAGTGCATAAGGAAATTCGTACTCGTTTTGCTCTATTTAAAATGAGTCTTGCACCCATCTTTTCCTTCTTCCTGGGTTCACATGGAGTCTCAAAGCCAGGAAAATACATTGATGGATATTGTCCTAACTCCAAGGCCTCTTCATACAGTGATAGTATGCTCCCTTTAGAGGAGATATGAGGAAGGCACGGCTCATGATCTACTTTTGATAAACTGAACTTGTGCAGCTAGGAATGTACTTGTCTTCACATATTGTTGTTCAAATTAGGATTGCATTCGTGACTACATTAAATGGAATGTGATCTCATGGTTTTATGTTGCATCAAGATCTTTGGGTTCCCTAATCCATTTATTGATGGAAAACCCGCTACATTTGTGATCCCAAAAGATAGCCACATAGAGATCTCATCACATTCCTTGGATTTCCCCTAATGAGGAATTCCTTAAATAGAGTGTGGATGGCCCATCACTTGGCTAATCGAGACCGACAACGAAAGGTAGGGTCCTCAAAATTCACATGGAGAGTTATTAGCATGCCCTCTTCTCCCATTGGTGTACATGAATCAACTCTTCCCATTGCTAATTTTGATACGCTCTGGGCATCTCAATCTCCAAAGATTGGATTTTTTACTACTCACTAACCACTAAATCATATTCTTCCAACAAAATCTCTCGGATAATGGGTCCACAAATGTTTCCTTACAAGTGGAACTTTTCGATTACAGGTCTTGAGCTCTACAATTTAGCATTTTCAATTTTATTCATACTCATAGAAACTCAAACTTCGTTATAGACCATTTTTGACGTAAGAAATTTAAGGGATGCAATCTTCACTTCTCAGCTTTGATCATGATACAATCTGGAACATAGTGTTTAAGTGAGGGTCGTTTAGGTATTAGTAAATAGGCTTAAGTCCTTTAAACATGTCATATCTCTCCTCTAACTTTATATATAGAGACCCTTAGTATGGAGGAGGAACAAGGATGATTTGAATTGAATTCTCCCTCCCCTCTCTAGGTCTCTCCCTCCCCTATGTCTCTCTCTATCTCCTCTTCCCTTTCCCCTTACTACGCAAATCTTGTCATGAACTTGTAAATTTTTCGATACTATATAGTTTATACCAATTTTACACAAATATACTATTATTTTGATTTGATTGATAGTTTGATTGTGGAATCGCTGATTGAATTAGTTGGACTAAGTGTTGAATCAATATGGTTTGTGTTACATCTTGTAGTATTAAGTTTTTTACATGTAGATTGTTTTAATTCTTTTTGCCTTTTTGATTCTTATGTTTGACGTCTGTATAATATGACAAGACACCTTGCCTTTACATAAGTAGGGAACTCAAATCTTATCATTGCACGTCTTTGAATTATATCACTAGTTTAGATAATATGTGCAGGTCAAAGGATTAGTCGAGATATGCAACAAGTGACCCATACACTTCAGTACGCAAAAAGTATTTCTATCAAACAAATAAAATCTTTCCCTTTTTTCAAGTTGAAGAAGTAAAGAATTATGAATTAATTTTCCACGTGAGACAAATGATCTTATCGATGTAGTATCAGAAACTTGCTGACCGAAAGGTTGCATGATCGAATTCCAATAATCCAACTCTTGATATTCTTACTAGTGTAATTTCAACAGAAAGTATAAATTGTGTTATACATTAGTCACACTTCAAGCCTGCATTTGTATAGGAGTCATGGTAGAAACAGCAACCACAACAACAAATCCAGTGCCCTAAGGACTCCCATCTAAGTAGGGTTTGGGGCGGGGTTAGATGTACGCAGCCATACCCATTTGAGGTACTACCCCAACGAAAGGATGTGTCTACAGCCCCAACCCTAGAAACAAAAGGTAAAAATAATTTAAAAACAAAAAGTAAAGAAAAGTGAAAAGTAAAAAGTAAGTAAACAAACATGAACAAGAACGCAATGGGTCAACGAGCAGCAAAAATTTAGCAACAGAAGAACAAGTATACCACATGCAATCAAGTAAGCGGCAATAAACAATATCTAATGTTAAATCCTAGAGACTCAATGCACTAGTTTCGTTGTTCCCCTCCATCCTAAAACTACTACATCAACTACACCTATTTTAACCTGCCATTTAGCTCTATTTAAGGCCATCTCCTCATTTTGGCTCAATTGGTTGTGGTCATATCTAATCATATCCATCCAATTTTTCTTTAGCCTGCCTTTAATTTCAGATATTAGTTTATGTGCATGTTTAGTTTGGTCATCTCCTTCATCCTTCCGTGCACATGTGAAGTTGTTTGTATTTCCTGACCCAAGCAGTGTTCGGTGGAGGACTCATCTTAGCATATAACATTATTCATGACCTTCAGATATTAGTTTATGTGCATGTTTAGTTTTCCATTTTCTTTTTGTAAAAACCGTGTTTGAAAAACTAGTTTTTAAACATTTTTTATTTGTTTAATTTCAATGAAAACTGAAAAAATAAGAGCCAAAAAGAACTTTTAATTTCTTAAATTTAAGAACTAAAAAAATAAAACAATACCAAACAGCTTGAAACAGTTTTTTGACACATACCATAAAAAAGCCCCAATCTTGACACGCTCTACCCAAGTCTTGGATGATTTTCCACTGTTGATCTGGACAGCTAGATACGAGAAAGGAGAAATCAATGATAGGGATTGAATCGTAGGGGTGGGAATCAACGGTTGGTATTTGATCAGTGAAGTAGGCGTAGTTGCCTGGGATGGTGGTGAAGCCAGGTGATTCAGCTAATTCCTTCACAGATTTCATCTTTGTTGAATAAGTCACAATGGTCATGACAAAAAGAAAAAGGGAACAAAATGAGAACAATTTAATTAGCAAAAAGGAAAAAAAAGGGAAATTTTTTAATGCGTTTAAAACATTTTTTGCATTGTTGAAGAGCCAGTTATACGAGTGACTAGTGTACTATCCACGTTAACTTATCGGTATATTCAAACGCGATAAATTGGTGTACTAAAATCTCTCTTAATTTATTGATGTATTCAAAAAGTAACAAAATGGTCTACTATAATTTATCAGTGTATTAATAAAGTGACAAATTGATGGATTATCCTCCTTAATTTGTAAAGGTATACCAAAAGCCTCAAATTGATGTACAATCATTTTTATTTTATTTTATTTTTTTTGAGCGCATCATTTTTAATTTATTGGTGTATTCAAAAAGCTCCCCGACCCTGCTTTAGTAGGAGCCGCAAGGCACTTGAATTGTTGTTGTTGTAGTGTTCAAAAAGCTGACATATGGTTGTACTATCCTCAATTTATTTGTGCATTCATAAAGTGACAAATTGGTGTATTGTCCTCCTTAGCCACAAATTGATGTACAATCATTTCTTTTTTTTTTTTTTTTTTTGTGGAGCACATTATTTTTAATTTGTTGTTGTAATAAAAAAGCTGACATATGGTTGTACTATACTCAATTTATTGGTGCATCAAATTGGTGGTCCTCCTTAATTTGTGGTGCATTGAAAAAGCAACAAATTGGTGTAGTATCCTGCTTAACTTGTAGTGTATTCAAAATGCGGTATTGATGTACTACTATCCTTAATTTGTCAGTGTATTCAAAAATCGAAAAAGAAGAAATATGTGTTTTCAATTGCATTTACTGATTTCAGCATAACAAAAAAAAAATTTGCATTAAGGAAGAGAATGGAATAGTTACCTTAAGATAATAAATCCAGCAATTAAAATTTGTAACTGACATTTAGCAATTACAATTTATAATTGAAACGCACAATTATAACATAAACTGAATTTCATATATTCATATTTCACATAGTAAATGAATAATTAAGATTCCAATAAGCCTTTAAAAAGACAGAGCACAAATCAACCCCTACCATACCATTACATGAATGCAAACTATTCTCCCCCACAAGCAATACTCACAAGCATTTAACAATATTCTCCATTCTCTATTCAAATTATAAGTTCTATTATCATAATTTTTTTACATTGATAAGGTGGAAATGGAGAAAAATGATTCCAATGGGGATTTAATCCGGATGGTGCCTCCGATCCCGAATTTCCCCACCAATAAGCTATGTCTTTGAAATACATATCCTTACATTTATGCATAATATAACTAGCTTTTATGTATGGTTATTTTAGGTACATGCTAAAGTATTTCGCTTACATCTATTACTGAATTCACTAAGCCCCAATCTTCACTGCTTGACTATCTTAGGGATTTAATGTTTGATCACATTGTTGTCACACTGCCCCAACAAGTACACCTCCATTTCTTACCTATAAATATTCATACTTTTAATCTACTGTTTAGTTTCAATTTAATCGAACCATAAGATTAAAATTTCACAGAGCCTAATGACAAGTATCGCATGCAAAAAAAAATCAACTCTCACCTATCCAAAAAATAATACAAAAAAAATTAATGCCATGATTTTTTTCAAATAGTACACACTTTTTGGCTAAAAACTATTGATATGATACATTATTATGGCAACAATAGATATCTTTCATTAAAGTATGGTGAAAACTAACTTTATTCGAAGTCAATAATTCATCCATAATAAACAATACTACAAATGAAATAGTTTTTCTTGTAATGTATACCGTAATATCAAAAACCATTCTTATTTCACAAATACTCATTAATAATTTGTAAATAAAGAAAGTATTCGTTGTAGCCTTTAAAATAAACTCAACAAAGAAATGAAAATTCATGAAAAAATTAAAACCATGAAAACAAATGTCTTGAATGTAGAGAGGAAATGGTTACTTAATCAATCATTCAAAATATTCAACTGATTTGAAGTGAAATAAACAAATAAAATTGAAAGTTATAAAAAATATATTAAAATTAAATATTTAAGACTAAAAAAGTTAATACAAATACCTAAAAATAAAGATATTAAAATATCAAAGAAAATAAAATTAACATATAAAATACGAAAAAGTAATTTACAAAGTAGTCAAATTAACAAACACAACGAAATGACATAAGAAATTAGAAGGAAAGAATAAATGTCATGATTGTAATTGAAAAAAAAAAAGAAAATAGTTATTGTAGCATTAATTAAGGTATTCAATTATGCATTTACAATATAATCAAAACAAAAGTTAAATTCATAAAGAAAATACACATTTAAATTCAAATCAACAAACAAAATTGAAAGTCCATAAAATGATTAAAACTAAATATCTAAAACTGCATAATTGAATTGAAATACATAAAAATAAATAGAATGAAATGTCAAGGAAAAGAAAAAAAATCACTTCCCCAATATTAGAAAAAAAGAAGTAATTATTAATAATTTATAGTTGAAAAGAGTATTCACTCAAGCAAATAAAGTAAAAATAACTAAAAAATCAAAAAGTCATGAAAAATTAAAAGCAAAATAATGAATGTTTTGATTGTAAATAGAAATCAACAATAATTAAGGTATTCAATTATGCATTTAAAGAAAAATCAAATAAAATTAAAAGTCATAAAAAATAAATTAAAATTATAAATTTAACACCGTAAATGTTAATTCAAATACAAAAAGAATAAAGAATATGAATGAAAAAGAAAAGAAAAAACACTCACCAAATAGGGAAAAGAAAAATAACAAAATATCCTTATTAATTTTTAAAGCAGATCTAAAAAATTAAAAGCAAAATTATTAATGTCAACATTGTAAATAGAAGATATTCATTTACGAAATAGAAACTAAAACTAAGAATTTAGAATTAATAAAAGTTAATTAAAATAATTAAAAAATAAAGAAAATTAGGTTAAAAAAAAAAAAAATAAACTCTCTAAATATGAAAAAGCACAAAATACTCATTAATAATTTGTAAATGAAAAAGTATTTGGTGTGATTTTAAATGAGTGTTTTAAAACCGTTTACTCGAAAGCGTACGAGATCGTCGTAGCTAAATCGGGAATACGGGTCATATCCGCAGGGAATCAGAGTTAAGTTGGATTTTGTTATTAACGAGCGGTTGAAATCGAGTTTTGTTTGTTTAAATAATTTGTAAACTGAAATAGCAAAACTAACAATAAGCTAAAAGTGTCAATTCAATTGAGGCTAGTTTAGGGAGTAAATTTAGGATAGCTTAACACGTATCCCTTCATTATATTTCACTTAGGACGTTAATTTGAAGGACTTAGACTACAAGCTCTAAGCCTGGGTTAATATATAAATTCGGTCTTAGGGTAATGAACTAGTCTAAATGCATAACCTATCTTAGGACCCTAAGTGTAGCATAGGTTATTTCATGGGCACTACTTAATTCATTTGTTACTCCTAATTCAATATTAACTTATATAAAAGATTGGGTTCAGGGTTGGGTACAACCTCAACCTCTAACCACGCGTGAATTCCTGTTATGTTATGGTCTAGGCTACAAGCACAAGACTAATCGCTGCAAAGTTGGAGATCTAGTCATGGCTACAAGCACACATACAAAAAAATCCAACAATTATAAAAAACTCCCCACAGGTGTGCGAATATAACATAACTAAATCAATCGTCAAAAGCATAACATAAATCTGGGATACGGGCCGCTACCCGCCCTTCATCCCCTAAACTAAGAAAGTTTACTCCTCCACGGGAATTTTACACATCTTTAAATTTATATAAAAGAAGATACTGTGGGTAAAATAAATAAAAGAGTAAACTCCCTCAATCTTCGTGTCGATATTGATCCGAGCCTGAATTCTCCCAGTATTCCAACCGCTTGCGCTTCAGCTTTTGAGAACCTGTAAATCTCGTAGCGGCTTCGGGTTTGAGAGAAACGGGAAAACGTGCGGTGAGAAAAAGCGTACTCAAGGCTGACTTTCCCTTCTCTATTTATAGGCGCAGGAGGAGTTAGGGTTCCGTACGGAACCTTCCCGATCGATCAGGAATAATGCCCGATCGATCGGTGAGCTCACGTAAAACTCCCGATCGATCGGCAAGCTCTCGGTTAGTGTTACCAGGAGCAGCTGATCGATCGGTTCTTTGGGCCCCCTTTTATTGATTAAGCCCTAAAGCGATATGGAATGTACTCGGTTCGCCAAATTATGATCCAATGGGTCTTTCATCTGCACAAATGGTTGGGTTTCTCCAATCAGTCTTCAAAAGTGCCTCAATAATGCTTGATTTTGCCATAATTCTTCTTTCGTCCGCTTTGATGTGTTCCACATAAAAATGTAACTAAACAACAACCGAGCACACATGTAGAGGCCGAATATATGACAAAAATGAGAAATAAAATATGTAAAAATCATGCGTATCAACATCCCCAAACCCACACATTGCTAGTCCTCAAGCAATGTTCTATTTAAATTAGCTACTGGCGGAAAAGTCGAGTCAGGCATTTAACCGTAAAGGTCACTTGTGAAATTATTGTTCAACCAAACTTGAGAGTGTACTTGAGAGTAGCGAATCCTTATGTGACTTTATTATTGCACTAGTTCTGACTTAAGTCTCCGTTATTAAGGTATTTTTACTAGTGAGTTATCTTAGAACTTCTCTCCCCTTCGTTTTACTTCAAAACCCTCTGACTTAAAGAAGAAATAAAGGTAATAAGTAAAGGAATAAGTCACCCTAACCCTTCACCACTAATCAATAGTGAAATCAAAAGACTTCTCTTTTCGCTCTTGTTTTCCCTTCTTCCCCTTTTTTTTTTCTTTTCTTCTTGGTTAGGTGTGTCTCCCTCTGACCCATGTAACGAGTTTTCAGCCGGCAGCTCCCGATCCAGTTGGCTCAAGATACCAGGTTTTAAGAGATCCCTACGGACCTAATGGCTAGAGTCTTAAGGATCCACAACCTAACCTGCTAGCACATACCTTTTTTTTTTTTTTTTTTTATGTGTATTAGTGCTTATTTGGGTAACTACAAAGTTGATTCTTCTAAGCTTTCCGTGTGGCCCATGTAGCGAGCTTTTGACCGGCAGCTCCTGACCCAGTTGGCTCAAGGTACCAGGTTTGAAGATACCCCTACGGCCTTACTTGCTCGAGACACAGGGGCTACAAGAACAAACCGGTCACCTTTTTTTTTTTTTTTTTTTTTTAAGGGTTACCTAAGATAAAGAAATATACAATTGATTTCAACATTATTAGAAGTAGAAAAGTGGATTCCTATTCCTAAAATTATTACCTTTATTTCGACCCAAACAGTAAGATATGTCACAAGATTAAGGATAAAAAGTAATAATCTCACTAACTAGTTAAAAGAGAAAAATATGAATTCAAAAGTCTGATCCAGCAATAATCTCATCTCATAATTATTCTAATAGTCAAAGTACATCTTAGAACTGGGCTACGATAATGGTCACAAATAACCTCATACTCATTTATGCCTTCCAAAAAAAAAATGTGTAGCTAATTTATGCTCAATTAAGCTTAAAGGACAAACAAAGTTTACTCTTATCTGCCATCCCCAAACCCAAACCTTGCATTGTCCTCAATGCACCATAATTAAAATAAAAGCAAGGAAAGGAGAGAGACGACCTGAGACCATGAATGGGCATCCACATATGTCGAGCGAATCCTAGAAGTTGAAGACAGACAAAAGCAAGCTACAACGAAAAAGTAAAAAAACAGAGAAGACTGTGGACTAAAACAATTTGTTAATAAAGAAAAAGAAAGATAAACATAACAAATGTTTAGTACATGAGTAACATAAATGACTCAGGGAGGGGGATAAGGTGGAGGAGAACTACCCGTCTGCAGTCGATAGAGTTCAGTGACCAAAGACTGAATGTGATCCAGACGGTCCATAATATCAGTAACATATGGCGGCACGTGGCTGGGATCATCAGAAGCAGGTGGCATGGGTGGGCGTCCCTCGCTGCGTGCTGCTTGGGTAGGAGAAGTGGCCCGGGCCGGGGCATCTTCCATGTCCGACTCCTCCCCTCGCGCATCGGCCGGGGCAAGTGAAAGGAAGGTCCGACAATGCTGGGTGGGATCAAAGTGGAGGAGCGGTGCGCAAGCTCGGTCAGGAGCAATCAGTAAGCGCACCCAAGCACGCCGTACAAGCCTTGTGATTGACCGAGTAAAGTACAGAGCATCGCCGCCAACAGAGAAGCGCTGAAGCCTGTGGCGGACAGCGGTAAAACTCTGTAGGTAAGTGGCCCCCACATCCACCCATGCACCCCAGTGGAACTTCCAAAGAAGATCTAGTATAGGGCCGGTACGCTCCTGGGCATGACCGGTAGGCCATAGATTGGCCTTAATAATGGTGTCCAGGAGCCACATATGTGACGGAAGAGCAGAGCGGAACGTGGTGGATCGACGATCTCTCGCACATTGGCCGCCACATAACTCAGTGATAATGTCCACAGCCTTTGGTGGGTTAACAGGGGGGTGCCAAACAGATTTGTCAACATATAAGGGATAACCTATAGCCTCGGCGACATCCGTGGCATCAAATCGGATGGTCTTGCCACGAATAGTGACGTCACAGTAGGTCCGACCCCCTTCTTGTTGGAGAGCATAAGAGGAATAAAATTCCCTCACTAAAAAAGGGAAAACAGGGTCTTCCACCAGCTCTCTACCAAGAAGGTAGGTAAGATCCCTATGTTGGCAAAAGAGAATGGCCCAAGCGCCCTCCCTCTCATCTTTAAGATCCTCACCAAACACCATCTCCCCAGATATAGGGGCAGCATTGACTCGAGCAAGAACATCGGGCTGTTGGGAGCTGCTGCCCTCCTCAATGCGGCTCCGCTTGGCACGCGGCATAATCTAGAAATAAGAACAAGAGCAAATGAACTCGAAGATAAGGGAAAGAAACATTAAAAAAAAAAAAAATAACAAGAATAACACCCCAATCTTGGCCCACAAAAAAAAAAGGAAAATAAAACAAATAAAATAAAAATAGAATAAAATAAAATAAATAAATAAATAAATAAAATAAAAATGACAAAAACCCTAGATCGGAACCAAAAGAAAAAACACATCCCAAACCCATAGATCCAGTTAACTTAAAACGAGCGTAACTCCCTGCAAGATTACCCCACTAGCGGCATATTCCAGCAACCACAAGTATCAAAGGGCGAAATGAAGTCACTGATAACCTATATAAACATGGTTTATGAACAAATGTGTAAACATGGTACAAAGTCAAGAAATGGACTAAGGCACTTCAATAAAACAGGACAACAAACAAAGAACGACCTAAACGTGCTCTCTTGAAGTAAAAACAGGGTCAAGTGAAAGATAAAAGAGAAGGGAAACGCATACCTTGCAATCGAGGGTAAAAATGAAGAGAAATTGGTGCTAGGGCCGGCTTTGGTGGTCGGAACGGCGAGTGCCAGAGGCGGAGGCCGGAGATGGTGGCCGGAGGTAGGGGGTCGTGGGTTAGGGTTTGGAGGTGGGGGAAAAATAAAAGTGAGGTGGGGAAGGCGATAGATCGGGGTCGTTTTTTAAAAAAGGGGATTCGTACCGAAGGTTCCCCGATCGATCGGGATAAAGATAGATCGGACCCAATCGATCGAGGTTTCGAGGCAGAAAGCCCCAAGCCGTAGCACTCTCAATCAATCAGATTTAATGCCGATCAATCGGGGAGGCTGCAGTATGTCCTGAACAAAAAAAAACTTTGGTTTTGAAAATTTTTCATAAAAAAAGTAAATAAATAAGAAAAATAAAAATAATAAAAAAAAATACGGCATAAACTACGAAACATAAATAAATCGGGTTGCCTCCCAAAAGCGCTAAGTTTAACGTCTTCAGCCAGACGCGGTATTTTCTACAACTATAGGCTGATCCCGGCGTGGGGTCCCTAAGATGAATTTCTTCAGACTCATGTGGTCTATCCCCTAACCCAATAGCGTGTTTAAGACGATGGCCATTGACTGTGAGAAGGCAAACATCATTGATATCTCGAATTTTAATTGCCCCAGAAGGGTATATGTGGACCAGTTCATAAGGTCCATCCCATCGTGAACGTAGTTTCCCGGGAAAAAACTGAAGCTTGGAGTTGTAAAGCCAAACCTTTTGACCAACTTCAAAACTTTTGTGCGAAATTCTTTTGTCATGAAAAGCTTTGGTTCTTTCTTTGTATAGTTTGGCATTTTCATACGCCTCGTATCGTATCTCATCCAACTCGCTGAGTTGAAGCCGTCGGTGCGACCCGATACTATGCATGTCATGATTAAATTGCTTAATGGCCCAGTATGCACGGTGCTCAAGCTCCACTGGCAAATGGCATGCCTTCCCGAATACTATGCGATAGGGAGACATGCCTATTGGAGTCTTGAAGGCTGTACGATAAGCCCAAAAAGCGTCGTTCAACCTTCAAGACCAATCTTTGCGGTCCGGTCTAACAGTCTTCTCAAGACTAGACTTTATTTCCCTATTCGAGACTTCAACTTGGCTACTAGTTTGAGGGTGATATGGGGCAGCTAATTTGTGAGTGATAGAGTATTTTTTAAGAAGTGACTCAACCGAACGATGGGTGAAGTGTGTCCCCCCATCACTAATTATAGCCCTAAGAACACCGAAACATGAGAAAATATTGTCTTTAAAAAACTCAATGACCACCTTGTGGTCGCTCATCCTAGATGCAATGCCCTCGACCCATTTCGAAACATAATCAACAGCTACTAGAATATAAACAAAACCATGTGAATTAGGGAACGGCCCCATGAAATCAATGCCCCAAACGTCAAAAATTTAGCAAACTAAGATGGGGTGCTGAGGCATCTCATCACGTTTTGTGAGGGCACCCGTGCGTTGACAGCAATCGCATGCCCTACAAAAATCACGAGCATCTCGGAAAAGAGTCGGCCAAAAGAAGCCACTTTGAAGGACTTTCGCCGCTGTACGTCGTCCCCCAAAGTGTCCTCCATAGGCTCAACTATGACAAAATCGTAATACACTCTCATGCTCATTCTCTGGGACACAATGACGTACTACCTGATCAGAACATGGCTTAAACAAATCCGGATCATCCCAGAAAAATGCTTTGCTTGAGAAAGGAAGCGGTCCCGCTCTTGTTTTGGCCAATGGTTAGGCAATTTCCCCGTTGCCAAATAGTTAACGATGTGGGCACACCATGGGTGTCCACTTCCTGCAATAGAAAACAACTGTTCGTCAGGAAAACAGTCATCAATGGGACTAGTAGTGGCGTCAGATGGGAAAATAATCCTTGAAAGACTATCGACGATGACGTTATCCGAGCCTTTCCTATCGCGGATTTTTAAGTTAAATTCCTGGAGTAATAAAACCCAGCGAATTAACCTAGGTTTTGTTTCCTTCTTAATAAGAAGAAAACGAATGGCAGCATGGTCAGAAAAGACTACTACTCTCGAGCCCAATACATAAGATCAAAACTTGTCAAGTGCGAAAACTATAGCTAGTAATTCCTTTTCAGTGGTGGTATAATTCTTTTGGGCTTCATCCAGCGATTTACTAGCATAATAAACAACGACAGGTTTACAATCCTTCCGTTGACCGAGCACGGCTCCTCCAGCATAATTAGAAGCGTCACACATAATCTCAAAAGGTAATGAGTAGTCGGGACATTGAATAATGGGGGATGTAGACAATAAAGTTTTCAACTCAGTAAACACCGCTAAACATTCATTATCAAAAACAAAAGGTACATAATTAGCAAGCAAATTTGACAACGGTTTAGCAATTTTACTGAAGTTGGGGATGAAACGCCGATAGAACCCAGCGTGGCCAAGGAAAGATCGAACTTCCTTCACCGAGGTCGGTGGAGGGAGGTTGGCAATTAAGTCCACCTTGGCCTTGTCCGCAGTAATACCTTCTTTAGACACTACATGTCCTAAAACTATGCCCTGTTGAACCATAAAATGGCTCTTCTCCCAACTGAGTACCAAATTATACTCCTCGCAACGCTGCAAAACGAGATCTAAGTGAGATAAATATTCATCAAAAGACGATCCAAACACAGAAAAATCATCCATGAACACTTCTAAGTAGTCGTCCAACATATCCGAAAAATGGACATCATACACCGCTGGAATGTAGCGGTGCGTTGCACAGGCCGAAGGGCATCCTTCGGTATGCAAACGTACCAAAGAGGCAAGTAAACGTTGTTTTCTCTTGGTCCTCAGGGTGAACCGGGACTTGGTTATACCCTGAGTAGCCATCTAAGAAACAATAGTACGCTTGACCTACTACTTTATCTTGGATCTAGTCCAAAAAGGGGAAGGGGAAATGGTCCTTGTGCGTTACCGAGTTCAACCTACGATAATCAATGCACACTCTCCACCTTGTAGTGGCTTGCATAGGGACCAATTCACCTTGGGCATTCGCAACGACCGTGATTCCTGACTTCTTAGGGACTACCTGAACCGGACTGACCCAGGGGCTATCAGAGATGGGGTATATAATACCTGCATCTAGCAACTTCATGACCTCATTCTTAACTACTTCCCTCATTTAGGGTTAAGCCTCCTTTGCATTTGCCTAGAAGGTTTAACATTGTCCTCTAAATGTATTCTATGCATGCATACAGAGGGGTTAATTCCTTTCAGATCAGCGACTGACCACCCTATGGCTCGTTTGTGGTTTTGTAAGACAACTAACAATCTAGATTCCTGACTCTCAGTTAGTTCAAACACGATAATTACAGCAAGGGTGTCATCTTGTCCTAAAAATGCATATTTTAAGGTGGTCGGGAGAGGTTTGAGATCCAACACCGGTGGACACTCAATAGATGGTTTAGCAAGTGCACTAAGTAGGCCAGTTAGGGGTTCAAACATTAGACCCCTAGCCTCAATTCTCATTAGCTCCTGCATGTCAAGCAAATTATCAGCATCAGTACTCATATCAAAATCAGCAAAAGTGAGCGAATCAGATGGTTCGTCTTCCTTGATTAAGTCAGAGGATACTGACTCAACCAAAGGATCAATAGCATCAACCATGAAGCAATCAAGGTCATCCTCATTAACAGGGAACTTAGCAGCGTTTGACACATTCAGTTTAACCTTAAGATTTCCAAAGGACACTTCTAACACCCCAGTTCGACAATGAATGATAGCATTAGCCGTTGCCAAGAACGGTCACCCTAAAATGACAGGGGTATGATTCCTCTGATGAGGAGTAGGGTCCATGTCAAACACAATAAAATCGACGGGGAAGATAAACTTATCAACTTTGACAAGAACATATTCCAACATACCTCTAGGTAAACGCTCTGATCTATCTGCCAACTGCAGGGTAACACTAGTTGGTTTGAGATCTCCCATCCCCAATTCCTGAAAATTTAGTATGGAATAAGGTTCATGCTCGCCCCTAAATCCAAAAGAGCCCGACTCATGTAGCTCTCTCCTATGACGCACGGGACTGTGAAAGCTCCTGGATCTCTACACTTTGGTGGGATGCCTGACATTAAAATGTGGCTCATTTTTTCAGTGAGTCGGACTTTCCTAGGGACATGAGCTTGCGCTCTCTTCTTTTTAGCACATAGGTCCTTAAGAAATTTAGCATACATGGGGACGTGTTTAATGGCGTCAATCAGTGGCAGGTTAATCTTGACATCCTTAAACAAGTTCAGTAACTCTTCCCTCTTCGGGTCATCCTTCCCTTTTGGTCCTAATAGGGCCGTAGGAAAAGGAACAATTGGTTCGGGAGATGAGCCTAGTAAAGGTGTGGGCACTCCATCCTTATCAACAATGAGGTGTAAAGTCCCATCCTCCTGCTCAACTTCTATCTCTACTTCTCTCAAATTATCCTCACCCATGGCCAAGACAACCTTAGCCTGCTCATGAGTGACCTGGCTAAGGTTAGGATTAGCTGCTCCCCTGGGATTAGCGAGAGGTTGGAAGGGTAAACTCCCTTCCTCTCTCCTGTTCATGGCCTGAGCTAATTGTCCTAGTTGGTTCTCTAACTTAGAAATCGATTGTGAATTAGAGTGGACCAACTGTTGGTTTTCCTCCATAAAGCGGAGCATACGTTCCTCAAAATGAGAAGTGTAGCACGGAGGTTGGGTTGGTGGATTAGCATTAGGGACTGGAGGATGAGAAGAAGAGCCATACCTTTGCCCTCCGTGGAAACCAGGAGGGTGTGCCTTACCTGCAAATCCTGGTGCTGGTTGTCTCATGGCTGGGTTCTGATTTGTTTTCTGCTTCCATGAGAAATTGGGATGGTTGTGCTACCCTGGATTATAGGTTTGCTAGTACTGATTGTTGTTCCTTGAGTACTCCTGCGCTGCATAAGCCTGGTCCTGCACATACTCGGGAAACTGTGACGCATATAAACACTCAAAAACAGAATGATCCTCTCCTGAACAAATACTGCATGGAGTAACACCCTCAGATGATGATTCGGCTGCATTAGCTGGAAGCACATTAGTGGGATTTGCATTTAAACTCATCATCTTATCTATCTTTCTACTAAGTGCATCTAGTCTTAAATTAACATCATCTTGAGGTGCTACCTCGTAGACACCACGCGTGTTTCCCCTAACCACCCTTCGCAGAAGAGGCTTGGTCGAGGGAATGTTCATTAAGGCCCTCAAAAAGCGTCCAGGCCTCGTCCTCGCCTTGCTGGTTAAATGCTCCCTCGCATGAAGCATTTGCCATTTGCTTGTTTGACACACTAAGACCAACGTAGAAGTTTTGGACAAAAGCCCACTTGGCTGACCCAGGGTGGGGACAGCTCCTAAGAAGTTCTTTGAACCTTTCCCAACACTCGTGAAACTACTCCTGGTCTTTTTGTTCAAAACTGTTTATAGCGCGCCTAATAGCCATCGTTCTGGCTTTAGGGAAAAACTTGAACAGGAAGCGTTGTTGAAGGTCATTCCAAGCGGTGACTTCACCCCTGGGTAGGGATTGAAACCACCTCTTAGCCACGTCTTTTAACGAGAACGGAAAAAGACGTAGTCTAATTGCATTGTTCGAGACACCTTGATAATGACAGGCTTCACATATTTCGAGGAATGCGTCAAGGTGCTCGTATGGGCTCTCGGTTGGCTTCCCATAAAATGTGGGAAGCATATTGATAATTCTAGGTTTAAGTTCGAAGTTGGCGTTACCCACAACAGGTAACGCAACTACGGTGGGCGCAACATAAGTTTGGGGGGTGAAGTGGTCCCCAACCGTACGTGGTTCGTTATTAGCCATGGTTCGTTGTGTACTCTCCCTCGCTTCTAACCGCCTCATGGTAGACAAAGTCAGCTCGATTTCGGGGATGTAAGGTAACAATTCAGGACCGAGCGAACGTCTACCGTGCATGCAATATTGAAGTTGGGAAAGATCCACGCTAACCTCGACTAATGACTCAAGTAAAAGAAAAAAAAAATAACTACGCAAAATAACTCAAAGCAATAAATAAAAAGCAAACAAAACAAAGTCCATTAACCCTAAATTCCAACTTGGCAAACCGATTCCCCATCAACGGCGCCAAAAACTTGATGTGATTTTAAATGTGTGTTCTAAAACCGTTTACTCGCAAGCGTACTAAATAGTCGTAGCTAAATCGGGTATACGGGTCATATCCGCAGGAAATCGGAGTTAAGTTGGATTTTGTTATTAACGAGCGGTTGAAATCGAGTTTTGTTGGTTTAAATAAATTGTAAACTAAAATAGCAAAACTAACAATAAGCTAAAAGTGTCAATTCAATTAAGGTTAGTTTAGGGAGTGAATTTAGGATAGCTTAACACGTATCCCTTCATTATATTTTACTTAGGACGTTGATTTGAAGGACTTAGGCTACAAGCTCTAAGCCTGGGTTAATATATAAATTAGGTCTTAGGGTAATGAATTATTCTAAATGCATAACCTATCTTAGCACCCTAAGTGTAGCATAGGTTATCTCATTAGCACTACTTAATTCCTTTGTTACTCCTAATTCACTATTAACTTATATAAAAGATTGGGTTCAGGGTTGGGTACAACCTGAACCTCTGACCACGCGTGAATTCCTCTTATGTTATGGTCTAGGCTACAAGCACAAGGCTAATCGCTGCAAAGTTGGAATTTAGTCGTGGCTACAAGCACACATACAAAAAATATCCAACAATTATGAAAAACTCTCCACAGGGGTGCAAATATAACATAACTAAATCAATCGTCAAAAGCATAATATAAATCTGGGATACGGGTGGCAACCCACCCTACATCCCCTAAACTAAGAAAGTTTACTCCTCTATGGGAATTTTACTCATTGTTAAATTTATATAAAAGAAGATACTGTGCGTAAAATAAATAAAAGAGTAAACTCCCTCAATCTTCGTGTCGATGCTGACCCGAGCCTGAATTCTCCCAGTATTCCAACTGCTTGTGCTTCAACTTTTGGGAACCTGTAGATCTCGTAGCGGCTTCGGGTTTGCGAGAAAGGGGAAAACGTGCGGCGAGAAAAAGCGTACTCAAGGGTGACTTTCCCTTCTCTATTTATAGGCCCAGGAAGAGTTAGGGTTCCGTACGGAACCATCCCGATCGATCGGGAATAATGCCCTATCGATCGGCAATCCGATCGATCGACTAAAAGAGCCGATCGATCGGTGAGCTCACGTAAAACTCCCGATCGATTGGTGCTTTTGGCCGATCAATCGGCAGGCTCTCGGTTAGTGTTCCTATCCAGGAGCTGCTGATCGTTCGGTTCTTTGGGCCCCCTTTTCTTGATTAAGCCCCGAAGCGATTTGGAATGT
Organism: Simmondsia chinensis; assembly: GCA_018398585.1. Lineage (NCBI taxonomy): Eukaryota > Viridiplantae > Streptophyta > Magnoliopsida > Caryophyllales > Simmondsiaceae > Simmondsia > Simmondsia chinensis. The sequence goes on along the minus strand of JAGTTD010000010.1, from coordinate 8,112,155 downwards.
ACTCGGTTCACCAAATTATGATCCAATGGGTCTTTCATCTGCACAAATGGTTGGGTTTCTCCAATCAGTCTTCAAAAGTGCCTCAATAATGCTTGATTTTGCCATAATTCTTCTTTCGTCCGCTTTGATGTGTTTCACATAAAAATGTACCTAAACAACAACCGAACACACATGTAGAGGCCGAATATATGACAAAAATGAGAAATAAAATATGTAAAAATCATGCGTATCAGTATTCACTTAAACCTATAAAATAAAATCAACAAAAAAATAAGAAATCGTCAAAAAATAGAAGCAACACAATGAATGTCTTCTGATAAAAAGAAAATACAATGAATATCTCGATTGTATATGGAACATACCCAGTGCCTCAAGGGCTCCCGCCTATGCAAGGTCGGGGGGGGGGGGGGGGAGGGGGCAGATGTATGTAGCCTTCCCCCTTCAGGGTGTTAACCTGAAGAGAGGCTGTTTCCGAGTGCCCCTAACCTGAGAATGAAAACTTCCCAGGAGGTTATCCATCCTGATTCTACTCTCGCTCAAGCATGCTTAACTTCAGAGTTCTAATGGGATCCGATGACGGTGTATTGGCGCCCTCTTAGGTTAACGAGTACATGGCAAAAAAAAAAGAAAAAGAAAGAAAGAACAGTTAATCTTTGTGCCTGATAATGATCAAATCCTTTTAGATGATGATGAAGAAGATGAAGTCTTTATGACTTTGACAAACCCTCAAGGAAAAAGGCCAGCTAATTCAAATCAAACTCTTGCTTCCAACAAAAAAGCAAGACAAGTTGGTCCAATGGATGTCTTTACTAAGCGAAAACCATCAGCAAGTGACGGGAAGGGGCTAGAAACAACCATTAATCAAGCCTATAAGAAAGAACAAAGAGAGAAGGCTTGCAGTGATTTGCCTCGATGAATGTATGATGCGGGCATCTCATTTAATGCTATTACTTATCCTAGTTCTAAAGTTGCTATGGATTCTATTGCTAGAGCTGGAATAGGAATGAAGCCGCCAAGCACATATGAAATCGGAGTTCCTTTCCTAAAGGAAGAAGTAAAAAAGTACTGATGAGTTGATGAAAAGCCACAAAGAGGAATGGGCTAGAAATGGATGTTCAATCGTGTCTGATGGATGGTTTGATCGATCATAGGCCATTAATTAACTTTTTGGTAAAATTTTCAAACGGAAGTATGTTAATCGAGTCAATTGATGCATCTTCTTATGTTAAAACCGAAGAGAAGTTATTTGAGGTTCTTAGCAAAATTGTGCAAACAGTTGAGGAATCCAATGTTGTGCAAGTCATAATAGACAATGGAAGCAATTTCACTGCAGCTGGTAAGAGAATAACTATCAAATATAAATCATATATTCTTAATATCTACTTGTAAGTACTAATTATCTCTTGACTTTATGGATTAGGTGCATTGTTGGAGGCAAGATTACCACATTTATACTAGACACCAAGTGCTGCACATTGCACTGATTTGATGCTCGAAGATATTGGAAACATTACCTCTATCAATAGGGTAATCAAAAGGACAATTCAAATGAATAGTTTCATTTATCAAAGGCTGAGTTTTCTAAGCTTGATGAGGCATTTCACTAAACAAAAAAACTTGTTGCAGCTAGCGAAAACAAGATTTGTAACTAACTTTATCACATTGTCTTCAATACATAAACAACGAATGTCTCGATTGTAAATTAAAAAAATATAGTTATTCACCTATCAAATACTAACAAACAAAATTCAAAGTCAAAAAAATAAAATAAACTAAAGATTTAAAGTTATGAAAATTTATTAAAATACATAAAAATTCGGAGAAATAAAGGTCAATAAAAAAGAAATTATCATTCCAAATATCGAAAAAAGACACGGAAAAACGTATTCACTTAAACCTGTAAAGAGAAATCAACAAAGAAAATATAAAAAATAGACACCAAAATAACACATGCCTTTATTTTAAATAAAAAAAATTAGTCATTCTATTAACAATTAAGGTATCTAATTATGCTTTTAAGGCCAAATAAGGAAAAAATTTTAATGTCATAAATTATAAATTAGAACTAACTATTTAATACTGTAAAAATTAATTCAAATACAAAAAATTAAAGAGAATAAAAGGTTACAGAAAAAACACTCCAGGCACAAAACACACATTTATGATTTTTAAACAAGTCACAAAAAAGAAAATTAACACTCCAAATTTAAAAAAAAAATATATATATATATATCCATCAATAATTTGTAACTGAAAAAGTATTCATGTTATCTTTTAAAGTAGAGTTAACTAAAACAAGTCATAAAAAATTTCAATGAAAAATAATAAATGACATTATAAAAAATAAAATGTGTTGTTCTATCATCAATAACGTTTAATTAAATAATTAAAAGTGACAATTGATGCAACAGTTACAATCTCAAGAAATTCAATCATTAGAATAGTTAAAGTATATACTTTCTTATATAACTGAAACCCATTTAAGTTAATACAAAAGTTACAAGTTAATGAAATTCAACCATTAAATTATGTCATACTTTTCTTACATAATTAAAGCCAATTTTTTTGGTCAAATATTGAAACAATTTTATTTCTTATTTGTATATATGCTAAATCATTTCCAATTGTTATGTTTACATCCAAACCAAGGCTCCAATTTTTTGCCCCTTGCAACATCAACAATAAAAACTAGAAAAAGAAAATCACAGTATACTGACGCATTGCCTCCCCCATAGAACATCCCCGGTGGACTTCAAACATAAAAGAAAATACTCATAACCATGAAGTTATTCTTCATGTAAACCAAATTATATATGCAACTACTAATTAGTGCATACTTTTGCTGTGAGAGAGCAAACCAAATTATTGAGACAAGACCATGAAGGGAAACACGATATCAAACTTATTAGCCAACAATTTTGTTAATTTACAATAATGCGAATTAAGTACATTGAACATTTATTCTGGAACTTAAAAATAGAATAGTTAAGTTAATGTAAAAATTTACAACTACAAAATATAATACAAAGCAAATACCTACCATGCATCACATGGGAAAAAAAACCTATAATTGATAAATCATATTGTCAACATAAATAAAGTACAATTTGCCTATATGATGACTTATGTACATTTAAATTAAGAGAAAAGATTTGATCTTATTGGGAACTCCATATAAGGGTGTTCAAAAAAATCCATAACCGAAATACCAACTCAAAAATGTGGCTAACCATATCGAACATCCTGTTCAATTAACTGAACCGAATAAAATATTATATTTATAATATTATATTTTTCACTAGGTATGCCTTTCTAATATATAAATGACTAGTTCATAATGCATTATCAACTTTATTTTTTTTCCACAATTCATCTCTTTCCATAGAATACTTATGCTTCAATCCTATGTCTTAAATACTAAGCACTACCTTACAGTAGTATTGTGCTACTCATTTGTCCACATTTTAGTTAAAATGAGATATTATACGTTTCATTTTCCAGAGTTGGATTATACGCACATAATTTGTTAGATATTCTCAAATTTAAAGCATTTTTTTACAAATTTGTAAACTATTAAGGAAATAACTCTCATAACATAAAAGAAATGTTGTATTATACTTTGGATAACTAGTTAACTGACATAACCGAAACAAATTACTGATCTGCCGAAAATAGGTTAATTGATCTTTTCAATTATGGTAACGATTAGAGATTTTTTAGTATTTTGGTTAAGGTTCATCGAACAAAAATCCATTCAAATAGGATCCAAAATAACCCGATTGAGAAATAAAAAAGAGATAAATCAAACCTCGAGAATTGTTGGATTTGAAACCAGGAAATGCAACAACATAAATATTCTTTTACTTTAATTAGGGTTTTTTTGAACTTAATTAGATTTATGTCTTTTGTTTAATTAATATTTTATTTACTAGAGTTTATTTTTAATCCATCACGTAATCAGATTTAGGACCTTTGAATTATGTAAAGATTATATTCGGTTTAGTGAGAATTACAATACGATTGTTCTTTATAATTCAATTTAAATTTAGAGTAAAGTTAGATAAGTGCTTATAAATGTATCTAATATATTATACGAAGTCTCCAATTCTCTCAAAACCTTTCCCTTCCTAATCCATGCAGTTTTGGAGAGCAACCTTTGAGTTGCCCATCTTGCTTTTCAGGACTTAATTTATTATACTATTGCACCACATATAAGCAATATAAGCAAAGATTGATCAATTATATTAATTTTTTAAAATAAAGAGTTATAAGTGGGCATAAAAATAATGAGTTAATTTGAACAAAAAAATTTAAAAACATTTAACATACACTTAAACATTAGAACATTTTTTAAAGACATTCCAAGTTTCAAATGCTAAAAAATTTGGAAGAAAATTATGTACATAGTATTGATTGTTGAAAAGATTTAATTAATATTTTTATATTTAAAATAATTAAATTAGTCATAAAAACACTAAATGGTTCAAACTGCAATTCACCCACAGCATCTTTGTGGCACATACAAATGTAGCATCAAAAATAAAATTATAGAATAATAAAATTTTAGATTCTCTTCAAAGTGTGCATCCTTTTGAAGAAAGCGATTGATAACGACAAGAATAGATACCTCAACTCATTCCAGAAATTACATAGGCCAAGAGGATGGGAAAAAAATGTACATAGATACTCTAACTATACATAGTAATCACAAATGCTAGTATGTGAAAATCCCTATGGTCTTATATAACTTATAGCAATTATTAAGTTTATTCATCTCATATCTCGATGTTTTACTATCATATGTATTTGAACATTTGATCATATAGTTACTGCCTCATATGGATTTTTTTACTTGTTGCCTGTCCTATTTTGTTTTTTTGTTCTAGCCCTTTTTGAGTCCTTTTAGTTCACATGCCCTAATCCTTGATTTTTTTGGGTGTTTCCCTTTTTATATTGCGGGTTTTTTGATTGCTTATCGAAAAAAGTATCATCACTACCTCAACATATAAAATACAACTTCATATATTTAACATTCCTACAATGCATTCATGTACCTTGCCTTTTAGTTTATTAAAACTTTGTTATTGGAAATTAAAATATAACTTTTTTATTACTATAATTTATGTAGAATACCGTTACTTTAAAACTTAAGATTGCATTATGTTCAAACAATTAAAAAATATCTAAAAAACAATAACATATAGTCAAACTAAAATTATTTACAATACTATGCGCTACAGAAAAGCGAAGAATTAGGAAATCAATAATTTTCTTCTCATAAAAGAACAATGACACCTTAAATTAAATAAAAAAATTATCTTCTCGGTTCAAACTAGAAAATTTACTGCAACTATATAAATAAATATATATTACACTAAGCATTCCATACGTTAGAATAAAAATACTAATATCATCCCAAAAAGAACATTATCTTTGCCAAAATCTAGAGGCCCTAGATTTGAAACAATGTCCAAGTGGGGTCGGACGTGTTATTTTAGCTTTAGGCCTTTCCAAGTTTCAAAAGAAAAAAGAACAAATACATAAGTATGTCCATATATCATATGGATGTCACCTATGTCAAACAAATTTTATCTATAACCTATTAAAACGTATGCCTGTGTCACCTATGTCATGTGGACAAATATATAAATTATGTTTTAAAAGTGCACTATTACAATTTCAAAAGATTGGTTATTGTCATATCATAAAAATGGGCAATAATTATAGAGAATAATAATACGTAATAAAGAGTTATACCACATGGAAATACATAACAATTTCAAACCAAAATCAAAAATTAAAAATCCAAATAAGTAAAATAAATAACAATTAATGCAAGATACGAATTTCAATATCACATATAGATATAATGGAACTAATATTAGCTTATTTATTTCATATATCCTATCAAACATAAATTAATGATCAATTGGAAAGGGAGCTCGAAACTACCAAAACTTGGAAGGCAGAAAAAAAACATAAATTAATCCATTATAATCATATATGCAACATAATAAAAACAACAATAGTTAATATCATGTTCCTAAGCTTTTAAAATTCTATATGGAAATTATGTTAAACTCCAAAAAACAATAATAACATACCAAATTTGATAACTGTTTTCGACGAATTTGGTCAGTGTGCTTATTCACCGTAGTGGAGTTCGGTATGAGGTGAGGTTTGTAAGGATGAGCCGAACTCAAGCTCTAGCTGCACGCCCAGCTTGATGTTTCTTGGATTTAGTCGAGGGCTGCGATGGAGTGGCAGAGAGAGAGAGAGAGAGAGAGAGAGAGTGAGTGAGTGAGAGGGTGAGAGATGTGGTGGACAGTGTGTGAGAAAAGATATGGGAGAGCCCCCTTTTATACAGTTGGCGAGGGTGGTCAATGCTGGTGATTGGGTCAAAGGGCGGTCAACGAGTTGTCAACACTAGTCAACTGGTCAAAGGGTGGACAACGTTGGTGTATGCAAGTGTCTGGGCCATAATATCTAAGTATCACTACTGTGCAGTAATATCCAAGTTCCATTACTGGGCAATAATATCTAAGTCCCAGCTGTGTCTGGGCTAGTAAATACCGGGCTAGTATTGTAGACATATAGGACGCCTTGCTAATATTTTAAAATACTGAGGCTAGCATTATAAACATAGAGTCCCTCCACTTCGTGGGCGAACTTTAGTCACTCCAAGTTCGGCCATGGAGTGGATCACACGTCAATTCTTAGCGTGACTTGCTAGTGTATAACGTTTGCCCTTGTGATGGGGATTTCAAATGTTATGCCCTAGTTTTTCGTACTTGCCACTCTTGTGCAGGCCACATAACCTTAAAAAATGCGTGTTGACGAATATAATATTTTGGTTTTTTGCAATTGCTATTCGTGCGTATTAACAAGGCGTGGGACATAAGTAAGCTATGTATCAAGGTTTTTTTTTGTTAGTTAACTGAATATAATTTGTTTGAGTGGATTACACGTCAACGCTGAACTATAGTTTTGTTATTGTACAATGTATGTCCAAGTGGTGGAGGCATTTAGCATCATGCTCTAAGGATTTTTTTTTTTTTTTTTTTGTAATTATTATTGATATGCATATTAACGGGGGCGTATGAATTGTGTATCAAGGCTTTGGCATTTAACCTATTGTTTAAGTCATTGTAGTCGGTAATTGGGCATAGGGCCCGTTATGTGTCTTAGTGGGTTTTTAGCCCAAATGTGGACCCTTACAGAGTATTTAGCATATTGTTTTGCCATATCGGGGACTTTGTTTGACCGAATGGGCCATCTTCATTCACGTAAAAGTGTTTAGAAGAATCTGAGCTTCTGGGGATTTTTTGAACCATAGATTATTTGCATTATTTTGTTCCTTTACTCTTATAAGTGCTTGCCGTGCTATGAGCTTTATATGAGGATATCAATATCATGACTAACCATTGGGTATATACATATTTAGTTTGTAATATACATAAAATGGTGAGCATGATGCACTTCAATCAAGTTATTTCAACGAGTAAGGCATATTTGATTGATGTTCCCAACTATTAACCTAATTTATCCATTTAAAACATAGGTGATATATATGATGCATCTAGATGAGGTTAGTGTTTTGCGTATCTTTTGAACCTGTAATTTCAATGTGATAAATGACACATCATGTATGTTAAATAAAAAGTAAATAATGGTGGTAAATCCTTAAGTGAGTCACAATGTCCCGTATTGTACTACTTATAGCTGGTAGCATCGAGGTGGACTGTGGTGGTAGATATTGCACCCGTTGCGGGTGGCTTGCACCATGGCGAACCGTGGTCATAAGTATTGCTCCTGTTGTGGGTGGTCGCACCAGGACGGACCATGGTGATAAATATTGCACCCGTTGTGGTTGGTTGCTCCAGGGCATACCATGGTAATAAATATTGCACCAGTTGTGGGTGGTTGCACCAAGCCAAACCATGGTGATATGCATTGCACCCGTTGCGGGTGTGCATCAAGGCAGATCATGCGGGTACTCGAGGCAGTAAATTGAACCAAACATGTTAGTGTAACATTGGATATGTCAAGAATAAATATAATGCTGCTAGAAACAGCACACTTTTACGGCCATTACTTGCTGAGTGATAAACTTATAGTATATCATCCTCAAAGGATGTTTATGACCTATATTCGCTTGTCCTAGAAGTTTTTTACAAGCTGATGAGCTTGGCATGGCTCATGTTTGAGGGGTTATAAGCAAATCATATGAACACTTACGAATGTTAGGATGACAAGCATTTATGTGCATTGTGTGACTTACTAATGATGTGTTTTTTATAGCTTGTGGTATGTCGCTTATGTTGGCATTAAGTATAAGAAAACTGTGTAAGGTGAGTTTATATGTTGTTAATGACAAAAGACCTTCGAGGATACTATTGATATGGCCCACATATTCTTTTGTACACATCAATCGCGTTACTCTAACCTTAGGGTCGCTAACTATTTCTAAGGATTCGGTGATCCTTTATTGTGTGCTACTTCTTTGACAGCGATCATTGTTAGATTGGATAGGCTATGAGAGGAGTTCTAGATCGTTTGTAAGAAAGTTCAAGACAATCTTGAAATAGACTGTCGTGTGTATTAATCTTGAAATAGACTGTCGTGTGTATTGGGCTATTTTTTCCTTATTGTTACTTATTTAGATTGTTACCCTCTAAAGGGGTTTTTACTATTAAGTTGTCATGATTGTCAAGAAGTTGTTTCTATGGTTTAGAAGTATTAATTACACTTCTATCATAGAATGCATACGATTGTGAAGATGGTGCTAAGTAGATGGAAGCGATATCTTATGCTGCTCTCACGAAGCTATTAACTAGTCGTGGTACTAAATAGCTTAAAAGAAAGTATGAGTTGTTTAGTTGTAGTAATATGTGTGGTCCAGGATGGATTTTTCAACTAAACATGTTTTCCTAGGTCTCCATAAGAGGCTAGTTTCCCTAATTATAGCTCAATCGCTAACTTGTAGTGAAGTCTCCTAAATATGTCACCATGTAGTACCATTCAACATGGTTAGGGGTGCAGTTTAACAGCTTTGAGAGAGACTGCATCTCATAGATATGTTGTTCCTATCTCATAGTTGTTCTGGTCTGATTTACATTGTGCAAGAGAAGCGTATTTTCCATCATTGTTGATTTTTAAGCCTCCTGATTTTGGAGTAGTTTAGCCTTTGTGCCAGGAATAACGTCTAGCCTATGACCTGGGGGTGAGGTTCTATAGTCGTGAAAAATGATTTGCGCCATCAAAATAAAGAAATCAAAGTTGTGAATCAGAACGAAGTACCCCAATCTTGAATGCTTTTATACACCTTTAAAGAAACGACCAAGGCAAAGTCCCACGGTCTTAAAAAGATTTACACTACTATTAAAGAAACGATTGAGGCGGAGTCCCCTAGTCTTAAAAAGATTTACACCACCGTTAAAGAAATGACCAAGGCGAAGTCCCCCAGTCTTAAAACCTATACCACCATTATAGAACCGACCGAGGTGGAGTCCCCCAGTCTTAAAAATATCTACACACCCCTATATAAAAATCCGTGAACAAGGATAAACTCTCTCAACCCTCACCATTTATGAAATAGTTTTGTTTTGGGATTTATTGCAAACTCAATATCTCCCAATGGTGCTTTGTCTCTAGCAACATCTAATTTTGAGAGAGGATGACATTGCACAATGTATCGAAGCTCTAGTATGTTGAGATTCCGTCTTCTGATTAAATGACACTTGTTAGTGCCTTGTGGACGGATAACGAGCATGTGCGTATGTGGCGGGTAGCTTAGTTGTTACGGGCGATAATGGTGTCTTGTACTCCCCTTGTATGTTTCGAGATCTCTTTGTGGGCGTAGATGGGAAATTCATGGAGTAATTGGAATAGCTGTGAATGGGAAGAGACAATAGACGTGCTAAAGGGGGTTATGAGGTCTTTTGCGTGCTCAAGTAAAGTCCTTAAAGTGAACCATGTAATTTTGCCGTCCTGTTGTAAGTGCTTTCACCGCTTTTGAGTTTGGTGCTTATATGTACCTTTTGATTTGCACTTGGGTCTCGATGTTGGATTGTGTTCATTGTGTACTACGGTTAATGACTTCATTCCTTTAACACTCTTAACTTAGCATTGTGGTGCTTAATTGTCAACTCGACAATTTGCGAGTAAGGATCTAGCACAGTGTGGTTCCTTATATAAAAGATATATTATAGTGAACTTGGTTATTTGATATAACGGCCGGCAAGCAGAGACAGGCTTTCCTACTTGCTAGTTGTTGAATATAATTTGTCCCACTATCAAGACTGGAGTAGTTTAAGATTGTAATAAGAACTGACGCGACTAAGATTCAGTTGAAAGGAAACTATAACAAAGATGGGTTCGATCAGGGTCATATTTGGCTGAAATTATAGCAGAAATGATCCAATTAAAGTTATACCAAATAGAGATTGGAACAAAAATTGGTTCAATGAAGACTGAACTAAACTGAGTTTGTCACAAGAATTAAAGCGAAAGTATGACAAGAACTGGCTCCATTAGGGTTGAATCAAACAAACATGATAAAAATTGGCTCCACTAGGGTTAATAAACATAAGTTCACCTAGAGCCGACAAAACTTAATTATTTAAGATTGAACTAAATTGAGATAACAATGTAAATTGGCCTCTATTAAAGTCAAACCAAATAGAGATTGCTATAAAAATTTGTTTAATCAAGGTTGAGCTAAGCCAATATTGTGACGAAATCTAATCCTTTAATGTGGAACTATATTATTGTTATAGTAGAACTTAACCCAAGATAGAGTTGAATAATCTTAAGATTGTAATAACAAAAAATTTGGTCCTTTTAGAGTTAAATTAAACTAGACTTGTAACAAAAACCGACTCTTTTAGGAATGAATCAAACAGAGATTGTAACCAAAATTGACCCTTTTAGTTTTAAACTAACAGAAATTCTAATAGAAATTGACCCCTTTAGGATTAAACTAAACAAAAATTACAACAGAAATTGACCCCTTTAAGGTTAAACTAAACAAAGATTGCAGTAGAAATTGAACCCTTTAGGGTTAACTAAACAAAGATTTTAATAGAAATTGACCCATTTAGGTTTAAACTAACAGAAATTGCAACAAAAATCGACCCCTTTAGGATTAAACTAAACAAAAATTGTAACAAAAATTAACCCCTTTAGGGTTAAGCTAAACAAAGATTATAATACAAATTGACCCTTTTATGGTTAAACTAAATAAAGATAGTAATAGAAATTGACCCATTTAGGTTTAAACTAATAGAAATTGTAACCGAAATAGACCCTTTAGGATTAAACTAGACAAAAATTTTAACTTTAGGATTAAACTAGACAAAGATTGAAACAAAAATTGATCCCTTTTCAGGTTTTAAGAGGAGAGAACACCTGACCTCGATACTGGCGGTAATTGGTGGAAACCCGTGCGGAGGTGGTGGTGGTAGCCGGAACTTCATGCGGTGGTCGTGCAAAAATGGGTATACAAAACGAAGGTCGGTGGTGTTTATGTGGTGGGTGAAGTATCATAGATGTTGATGGTAGTGTGAGGTTAGGTGAACATGATGGTCCCTGGAACAAAGTGGTCGTGGGAGCGCGGCTAACAACGGGCCACGATGGGCCACTGAGCAAGGCGAGCCAAGTTTCTGGTGAGCGAGGTTTCGGACGAGCCAAAAGGGAGGCGAGCAAGGAAGGGCGAGCTAGAGATGGCGAGCACAATGGGGCGAGCTAGAGATGGCAAGCAAAGAGGGGCGAGCTGGCTTCGGGTGAGTACGGTGGCAGGTGGAGGCAAGGCAGATGCACGTAGGAGGTACCGGGATGCATGGACACCGTAGCTTTATCATCCGATGTTTAGAACGTACATATGCTAGTACCAAAATTATAAACTTATTATAGAAAAAATGGTCAGTGAACCTGCATCAAAGATGTCTCCAGTGGCTTAGTGGCAAAACGTGCCTCTTGCTTGCTTTAGGTCGCCTATTCGAGCCTAATCAAAGATTGGATGTCTTTCATTTTTCCTTTTTATTACCTACCATAGTTAGTAAATTCACATATTATACACGAATAATGCGTGTATACGTATTAATGTTGTATAATACTCGTGTTTACTTATTTTTTCCAAAAATATGGAAAAATTTACGTATTTTAATAACGAATGTATTATATGTATTTTATGAAAAATACTCACTTTTTTTAACAAAAATTCATTGACACTTAAGAAATGATATTGAAATTTTGAGATAAAAAATTAGGTCAAACATATTATACACATTTATAAAAATTCACTTCTCTTGCTCTGTCGTTTCAAAATATACAATGAAGTACCTTAAGATTTTAAAATTTTATCACAATTTGTTGAACTTTTGTTGAAAATGTTGACATGATTTATGTAAATTATCCTAAGTATGTACAATATTTTTATTTTCTGTATAAAATAGGTCAGATTTGTACAAAATTTATCAAATTATGACATAGAGTACTTATATGATAAAATATTAAAACTTTATTATTGTATATATTAAAATATCAAGGTATCTATTACAACATAGGGTATATAAATGATAATTTTCCTCTTTTTTTAGCTTGTACATACTCTAATTTTGCAAAAATTGAAATGAATTTTTGAGCTGTATATTTGAAAATGTAACCGTTTTAAACACGAATACATCCATATATTTATTCTATGAGTCGACAAATTTTGTACCGAATTTTTGACCGAACTTTTAGTGTGAAAAGCAAAATAATACACGTATGTATTAAACTCCGTTTTATTCCCATACCGTATTTAACTAACTATGTTACCTACTGTTATTTTTTTTAACATCCTTCTATTCTAATATTTTTGTTTTCTAATAACTAATGACATAAAAATTAAACACTATTTTTTTCAAATCTTAGTTATTTTTCTCTCCTTTGTCCTCTCCTACCCTTTTTTTTCACCCATAATAGTTTGCAATTTTTTTATCAATTTCTTCTGATTGTATGAATATTAGTTTTATGTTATATTGATATGTATATAATATTATTTTTAGACTTTTATAGTATATAAACACACACGCATACATATAGTTATTTTACTCTTTAATTTATTATTATTGTCGTTATTATTATTATTGTTTTAATTTCTTTTTAATATAAATATGGACCCCACATCGCTAAATTCTTAGATCCGTCACTCAGTGGAGGTGGTCTAGAGGGAGCAGGTGGTTAGGGTTAGTTAGTGGTTAGGGATGAGGGTTGTGACGGTCAAACCCAAATGGGCGGCCAAAACCCCTTTTTTTTGTTTACTTTGTTGTTATTATTATTATTATTATTATTATAATAAGTATCCTATAACATTAAACATACATAACTTTTGACTTTTTGAGAGTTGGGGTGTGAACTGTATATCAAAACAAGGCTCTTGCAAAGCCCTATGCAAAAAGTATAATTTCTCATATTTTAGAGAAAATAAATCAAAGGCGTGACTGGTGCTTATTCAACGTGGTAGTGATTGGTGGCTTATATAAGCTGACCTTGAAGCTTAAATAAACATAATTTTTAATCCTTGAGGAGATACGAGTAAAATCAGCCATCAAGATAAAGCCCTTAAGATTTTATTTACCTAGGACATCACTACAAAAAAAGTGACAATTACCAACGGTAGTATTTCAGATTCTGTTGCTAATGGTTGTACATTACCAACAGCAAAATGTTACTGTTGGTAATGACTCGGAAGGAGTAGGAAGTGAAAATAATAAAAATCTAGTCCCAACAAAAGTAGATTTCTGTTAGTGTTGGTGTAGTCAATCCCAACAGAATAGATTTCTGTTGGTATTGACTAGCTCAATACCAACAGAAACAAATTCTGTTGCTATTGACCAGCTCAATGCGAACAGAAATAAGTTCTGTTGGTATTAACTAACTTAATGCTGGCAGAAATAAGTATTGTTGATATTGACTAGGACAATGTCTATAAAAATAAATTTTGTTGGTATTAACTAGATCATTACTAAATAAAATAAATTTTATTGGTATTGATTAAATTAGTATCAATAGATGTATTTATCAATAAACAAAATTTCGAAAAAATTAGTAATTATAAAAAATTTTATTAGAGTAATTTAGATATTAATGTTGTAAGGTTTGATATATCAATTTTATAGTGCCTTTTGTAAAATAATTTTTTAGTTAAAAATATAATTAAAAAATAGTTTAAATAACGATCTGTATTGGTGTAAGTAGGTCCCATTTTTATTCTTTCTTACCGTGATTTAGATGATTTTATAAAATATACATAACTTGCCGTATTAAAATATTATTTTACAAAATTTATGAACTAAAAAATTAGTGCACTAAACCTCATACTAGTAATAAGTTATAATTAAACATGTATTTTAAATAATTTATCTTTAAATAATAATAATAATAATGTTTTCAAAAAAAATTTATTTTCCCTCTTCACTTTCATTGTCTCTCCATTCTTTAATTTTATTTACTTATTTTATTTTTATATTTATACTTTACCTATTATCAAATTATAACATTCACTTATGTATCCCTACTTTACCCAATCTCTTCTCCAACCACTGGTTACCTTAAACAGTCAATCCTACCAGCTTGCACCGGCAACCACTATCCACGAGCTCCCCGATGCTCCACCACAATCACAAACACCACCCATTTGCATCCCTAATATCCCCAATTTTTTTTAAACAACCTAATATTCCCAATTTGTTTTCAAAAATTCAAAGACTTTGATTAAAAAAAAAAAAAAATTCAAAAACAAAGTTACTGTTGAAAGCATACCCATCCTCTCCGTCTCTCTATCTTCGTTCATTTTCATTTCTCTCTCTCTCTCCTTGACTCAAAACCTGCTCGCCGTCGCCGCTCGTCCCGCTCGCCTTCCAGTCGCCATTGCCGTCGCCGCTCGCCCCGCTCGCCTTCCCGTCGCCATCGCCGTCACCGCTCGCCCCGCTCGCCTTTCATTCTCCATCGCCATCGCCGCTCGGCCTGCTCGCCGTCCCCGGCCGCCCTGCTCGCCATCCCGTCGCCATCTCCGTTGCTGCTCGCTCACTCATCCTCTGTTTGCACCTCTCCCTCTCTTTTTTCGTTCGTGTTTTCGTTAGTTTTTCATTGATTTTTGTTGATTTTTCATATTACAGTTGATTATGTCTTGAAACTGAACCCTAGACATTGTTTTAAGGTCAAAAAATAGGAACCCTAGACCTTATTTGCAACTCTTGAGATCAACCGATTTCTTCTTTTGTGAAAATAAACCCTAATTAACTTATATCACTATTTTTCTTGGGTTACTCTTTATTTTTGTTAATTTAAGTTAAAATAGCTCCCAAAGTATAAAACCAACATTGGTGTTGACCTCTCAAGGTTGCCCTTTTCTCCTTTTGTGGTAAGCTTATGTCTATTGGTTGTAAATTTGAGTTATGGATTTCAGTTGTTTGAATTGAATGTACTTGACCTTTGTGGCAGTATGTTAAGTTTATGATATGCAATCTAGTTAGTTAAGTTAGGACCTTGCTTGGTTAGTTGTGAATTTCATAATTTCTGGATTAATGTTCCAACTTATATGAACTTTGAATTGAACTTCACGGGTTAAATTACATTCTGATAATGTATTTGTAAAACAATTCCAGATCAAACTATCAACCACTAGGTTAAGATTTTTGAAAAATTTAATGCTTTAAAGCTAAACTGGGATGTTATCAAATGGTTGAGAAAGATTTGAGGCCTTAGTTGCTGATTTCATAGTTGATAGTTTCATAACATATGACTTCGAGCTCAAATGTAAAAATTTAGCTAAAAAGTTCTGTTTTGGTAATTGGTATTGGAATATCATGTTGAGCATATCATTTTGGCATGTCTAATCACTTTTCTCTGTTTATTATTTTTTAGAATTAGTTGAAATATTGTGAAATACCTTGGATTAGTATTCTATTATTTCAGTTAGGCCTTCAAACTAGTGCCATAAGGTAAGCCTTTTTACAATTCATCGAATACTTATTGATTGGTTTATTGGCATAGCAACTTTCTATGTTCTTCATATGTTTCTTGTCATTATGAAAGTTTGTGAGTATAGTGTGTATGATTTTTTTAGGATAGAGGGTTAAATTAACAAAGTTCGATAGGTTTGTGCAAGTAATCTACTCTTTATATGTTATCTCTTGTTCTTTTATCAACAACTACATTAAAATATGAAACATCCATGGGCTCTTCAATATATGTTTTAGTCTCTAGAGTTTTGAAATTATACTCTAAATACGTACTTCTAACTTTCCATCATATCTTGCTTTCATTTTGTTATAAAAGAAATGATTTGCCTATGTTCTTTGACATGGCATTCAGAACCATGAAAGTTTCTGAGACTTAGTTTAGTGCAAGTGTAATGGGCATTTGATTCCATGGTTATAATTCTTATATCCACTGAACGATTCTTAGACACTAAGGTACATATGTATTGGGCATTTGCTTTTAGTGAATTTGATTTCCTGCTTCAAAATCTTTTTGATGAACCATTGTTGCATAAAGTATAATTTTGTATATTTCAGCGATTAGTTGTGCTTTATTCCTTTGCTTCCAAAGAATTGATTTTTCTAAACAAGTGCTGAGGTTTCTTGTTGCAGTTATTCTAATTTTGGTATATGCTCTTGTTTCTTGTTATTCATCTTGAATTAATTACCTTGTAGGTCTTGTTGACAGGTTTTAGAAGCCTTCTACCACTTTTTGAAGCTCCTAGTGATGTTCATGAATTAACATTATCAAGTAAATGTATTAACTAGTATTTCTGTGATATAATTGAGTGAATCATCTTGAGTGGATCATTTATTTGGCGCTTTTATTCTTTCTGTGATATAATTGAGTGAATCATATTGACTATTATTACTTCTTAGAAACATTTTCTCCATTGGACTCAAATTTAGGTAATTCTAAAATGTACTTAAATGGTTATAAATTATAATGAAATCATTTTTCATGTGATAATACTACAGTTTGGTGAACATTTCTTGGGAGACAACTGCATTTGAGGGAAATATACGTTGACATTATTGATGCTTATGAGTTAATAACTATATTAATTGGGAGCTCACATCCTTATGATTGTTTACCAATGAATAGCTCTAGAATGCATATGAATTTGCATGAGTTAGTACATGATGCTTATAAGTTAAGAGATATAGAGGAAATCATGACATACTCCTTTCCAAATTCAGATATAGGAGTTGAACTTTCTATTACATTATGCAAATATGAATGTTTTAGTGTCATAATATACTCCAATAGAAAGTCATGTTCTCTATTTACTAAGGAAATTCTTATGATGTTGTGTATAGGCTCTATGACAATGTTTTAGTGTAATAATTTGCCTTTATGCTAAAAAATTGAGATCGAGCTTATGTTGTTGTTTAATGTCTCTATTGGTCATTGTCATAGGAAAATGGAAGATCACTGGATGATGAGCTTAATCACGAATGTGAAGAGGAAGATTTGCCGATGAAGATTATGTGTTGGAAGATATATGATGTTAGTTGTTCTTGTTATAGACAAATTACTTAGAACTTTTTGGTAGATGATGGATTTTTCTTTTTAGCTATTTGTACTAGTTAGATTAGATTTTGGATGGAGTTGTAGATTTGTATTGGATGCTTTGCTTTTGTTGTGGATTAAACATGGATGGAGTTGTATACATTTTGGACGTAATGATAGATTTGATTATATAAATTGGTAAATTGTTGTGACGAGGTAATGCCACCCACAAACTATGTTTTTTATGTAGAGAGTAGCAATATGAAATTATTATTGGTAATAACAAAATAAGTCTTTGGTAGCATACCTTTTGCCAATAGATATTGTTTTGTCGGTAAAACTTTTACCAACAGAAAATTTTTTGTTGGTATATCATTTACCAATAAAGAATTTGTTATTGGTAATCTCCTTTACCAATAGAAAATATTTTGCTGGTAATCCCCTTTACCAACAAAAAAGCTTTTGTTGCTATAACTTTTACCAACAAATAAACAATTGTAGCGATTGCAGAGGTATTACCAACAACTTCAAATTTCTGTTGGTAAAGCCATTACCAACAGTGGCAATACCAATAGTGTACCAACAGACAGATTTTTGTTGGTAAAGCCTTTACCAACAGAAAAATTGCCATTGCCAACAACAATTATGATGTTGGTTGTAGTCACTTTTTTTGTAGTTTCCCCAAGCTTTGTGTTAAATAAGGCACATAGAAGATAAACCAGGCTAGCTGCACTCCCTACTTCAGTTGGATAACTTATAGTATAACTTAAAATAGGCGTAACTCTCAATCCCCGAAGAGTTACAAGTCAAATTTTATATCAAAACGAAGACCTCAAGGAGCTTTAGGTACCCGTATAAATTTTTTGAAGGTTTGATGAAGAAAAATACATGAAAAAGGATTTGGGCGAGCTAGACGCGTATATAGTGTTTAACTTACCTATCCGTTTAAAGCAAACATAACTTTTAATTTGTACCGAGTTACGAATCAATTTTTATATCAAAACGAAGCTCTCGAAGAGATCTAATCACCCATATAAATTTTTTGAACGTTTGATGAAGAGATGTACCCGAAAAGGGTTTGGACGAGCTAGGCGTGTATACAGGGTTTAACTTACCTACCAGTTTAAAACAAACATAACTTTTAATCTTTAAAGAGTTAAAAATCAAATTTTATATCAAAATGAAGCTCTCAGTAGGCGCCCATATAAATATTTTGAACTTTTCATGAAGAAAAGTACCCGAAAAGGGGTTTGGGTGAGCTAGACGCTTATAAAGCGTTTAACTTATCTATCAGTTTAAAACAGACATAACTTTTAATATGTAAAGGGTTATGAATCAAATTTTATATCAAAATGAATCTCTTAAAGAGATCTAGGCATCCATATAATTTTTGACTGTTTGATGAAGAAAAGTACCCGAAAAGGGGTTTGGGCGAGCAAGACGCGTATAAAGAATTTAGCTTACCTATCAATTTAGGACAGACATAACGTTTAATCCTTAAAGAGCTATGGATCAAATTTTATATCGAAATGAAGCTCTCAAAGAGATCTAGGAAGCCATATAAATTTTTTGAACATTTTGATGAAGAAAAGTGACTTTTTTTTTTTTTTTACCAAAGTAGCATACCTTTTAAAAAAATTACCATATTGGAATATCTACAAAAATATTTACCAAAATAACACATTTTACTGTGCATTGGTCAAAGTACGCCTTTTCAAATGGCATACAATAAACAGTGCTTTTTTATTTTACGGAAGCACGACTAATTTGTATTTAAAAATTATTGTACTAAAACTATTTCAATAAATAATTTAATATTTTAATAATTTTTTTAAATATAATAAACTTTAAATTTATTTTTTAAATGCCCCCAACTTGAGAGATGCAACAGGAAAACTTCTCAGGAGGTCTCCTGCCTAGCAAGGTCTGGAGGTACTCGAAAACAGCCTTTCTTCAGAGTAGCACCCTAAAGGAAGAAGGCTGCTTACAAACAATCCCCCCCCCCCCCCCCCCCCCAAACCCTGCATAGGCTGGAGCTCTTGAGACACTGACAATGTATATTTTTTATTGAATATATTAAATACAGTGAATAATAACAATAATAAATGCAAGTCATTTCATAATTTAGATACTCGTTAGATTTTTATTGGACCAATATTATATATATGAAAATTATGTATTACTTTCAGATGAGAAAACATAAATGTTGAAAGTTTTCAGAAACGATATTATACACAGTCAGGGCAACATACTTTGCAAAAACAACCAAGAAGAAAAATATTATTTAGAAAAAGGACTAGGAAAGGTATCAACTATTTATAAGTGACTCGAACAATTACTCAAAAAAATAACATGACAGCCAAAAAAAATATGTTATAGATGGCGTGACAATAAAAAAGATGACACATACAAAGTTATGATGAAGTTAATGTATTTTCTTATAAAAAAAATTTTAATTTTATTGTATTTAAAAATTATTAAAATTTTAAATTATTTATGTAAAATAGTTTAAATACAATAATTTTATAAATACAAATTAGCTGTACTTCCGTTAAAAAAAAAAAATTTGCACTGTTCGTTGTACTTTGTTTGAAAAGGCGTACTTTAACCAATGCACAGTAAAAGATGCCATTTTGTTAAATATTTTTGCGTGTATGCCAATTTGGTAATTTTTTTTAAAAGGTATGCCATTTTGGTAAAAAAGAAAAGTACCCAAAAAAGGGGTTTGGCTGAGCTAGACCCATATAAAGCATTTAACTTACCTATTAGTTTAAAATAGACATAACTTTTAATCCGTAAAGAGTCACGGATCAAATTTTATATGACAACGAAGCTCTCAAAATGATCTAGGACTTATATAAAATTTTTTGAATTTTTGATGAAGAAAAGTACCCGAAAAAGGGTTTGGGCAAGCTAGATGAGTATGAAGCATTTAACTTACCTATCAGTTTAAAACAAATATAATTTTTAATCCGTAAAGACTACGGATCAAATTTTTTTATCAAATGAAGCTCTCGAAGAGATCGAAGAACCATATAAATTTTTTTGAACGTTTGATGAAGAAAAGTGCCCGAAAAAGGGTTTGGGCGAGCTAGATGCGTATAAAGCGTTTAACTTACCTATCTAATTAGAACAGACATAACGTTTAATCCATAAAGAGTTATTGATCAAACTTTATATCAAAATAAAGCTCTTGAAGAGATCTGCGTGCGTGTGATATTTTTTCAGAATTTGTATTCAGAGAAAACATGAAAAAGAGGTATAAACTATGTAGCCATACTCGACCTTGTTCAATCAGACTTTCTTTATAAACCTTTGTTTGGGATATAACTTTGTAAAGAATCCCGAGGAATCCCAAGAAAGTGTTAAAAATTAAATTACTTGACACTTTAGAATGCTTGAGCCTTACAGGAAACATCAGGCCAGGTGCGAACCTATAGATCCTTCCCACAGACGGCGCCAATTATGTGTTTGATAAATTTGGTCAGTGTGCTTATTCGTTGTACTAAAGTTCGGTATGCGATGGGGTTTGTAAGGATGAGCCAAACTCAAGCTCTAGCTACAAGCCCAGCTTGATATTTAGTGGCTTTAGTTGAGGCCCATGGTGGAGTGGTAGAGAGAGAGAGAGTGAGAGGGTGAGTGAGAGGTCGAGAGATGTGAGGGAGAGCGCGTGTGAGAAAACGTATGGGAGAGCCCTCTTTTACAGAGTTGGCGAGGGGTAGTCAATGCTGGTCAATGGGTAAAAGGGGGTCAACGCTGGTGTATGCAAGTATCTGGGCAGTAATATTTAAGTCCCATTATTGGACAGTAATATCCAAGTCCCATTACTGGGTAGTAATATCTAAGTCCTAGCCCTGCCTGGGCTAATATTATAGACATATAGAATACCAGGCTAATATTTTAAAATACCGGAGCTAGTATTATAAACAATAGCATGTTGGCAATAATATTCTTATAATTATGGATATATTGATGCTTCTGCAAATATAGACAAAACTACAATTAGAATTAAACAAGGAAAAAAAAAAAAAAAAAAAAAAAAAAACGTGGAATCATGTCGTGGTTTCCATAAGTGCGCATAATCATTGAGTGTTATAGGGGTCAGTATAACAATAGTTAAAACAAACAATAATCAAACATGGAAGATTGTTTTGTGAAAAGTCAAAATGCAACAAGATAATAACATTTATAACAAACATTGTTCTTCTAAAAATAGGGCTATCACTTTTTACCTTTTATACAAATGCGTGAACAAGCTAATTCACTAACCCCATGAATACAAGGTCGGTGATGACATTTAACACATGACTAAAGCAACATTCCCAGCGCCTTAGGGGCTCTCGCTGAAGCAAGGTCTAGGGAAATGGATGGACGCAGCCTTCCCCCTTCAAGGTGCTACCCTGAAGTCAGGCCATTTTCGAGAACCCCTAACTTGAGGGGTGCACGAGGACTTCCTAGGAGGTCACCCATCTTGGTACTACTCTTGACCGAGCATGCTTAACTTCGGAGTTCTAATAGGATCCGGTGCTTGCGTATTGGTACCCTCTTAGGTAATACATGACTCATGAGGAAAAAAATAAATAATTTGAAAGGTAAATTTAAGCCATTAGTTAAAAATTTTAGGAAGTTTTTCATTTTTGATAAAATTTGAATTGTTTATTTGTTTCTCTCTTATTCTTTTGGTGAGAATAAAGACTGAAAACTTATTTCCCTTCTTCTTTCTTTGCTTAAGCTATAATAATTAAAGAAGGCTATTGAATCCTTCCCTTTTTCGTTCTAGCAATTTGGAAATTTGCATTAGTTGATATCAGAGCATAGAATGTTCCTAAAATGGCCCTTTGGAGATTGAAGTCTGCCTCCATTGGTGACATTTACGAGAGGGATGACTTTGATGACGCTTATTCTCGGCAGATTGAGAGAAGGTTTGAAGAGATAGAAGTGAGATTATAGCGTCTCAAGTTGAAGATAAAGCAAGCAACTATCTCAAACTCACGTCCAAGCCATGGGGTACAAAACAAGGACAAAGGAAGGCATCGATAAGTTGATCGTCCTTCAAGAGCACACCACCACCATCATTAATAAAACTGGTGAGTCATCACTTCGTCACCACCTCAACCCAAGAACAACCAACACCACGGCCTCTTTTGGTCTCACAAACCAGCTCTTCTAGAACCAGTCCAATCCCATAAAATCTATTTCACCCCTTAACAATAATAGAACCTATGATGAGCGTACCTATGACAAGGAGAAAAATGAGAGTATTGAGATCTTAACCCTACCACAACAGACAACTCGACCAACACCGATCTTATCCATTGCGCACAAAACACCACTAGTCCAACTTCAACCACCTCCATTGGGTCCACCAAAAATATCATACACTTCAAACACCATCGTGAGCACCAATTAATATAACCCCATATTTGAGCAATTCGATGTGTAAATTGAGAGCCTTTAGTTTGTCCATGGCCATATTAATCCACCAACAAGACTAATGGCCAAATTCAAGGATGAACGATTTTCAAGCGACCAAGAATGATGCGAATAGGCAGGAAAATAACCCGACTGAGATGTAAAAAAGGAGAAACTGAAGGTTGAGAATTGTTGGAATTGATATTGGATTGAGCAACAACATTAGTGTCCTTTATTTTAATTAGGATTTAATTTGGTTTTTTTTCAACTTAATTAGACTTATGTATTTTATTTAATTGATGTTTTATTTACTAGAGTTTATTTTTACTCCATCATGTAGTTAGGTTCAGGACTTTCTAGTTATGTAAAGATTATGTTAGGTTTAGTCAGAATTAATAGGATTGCTTTTTGCGATTCAATTTGAATTAGGTGAGTGCCTATAAATCGCTCATTAGTTTATAGTTTTGGGAAGCTTTTGAATTTGACGAACAATTCAAGGATCTCTTCGAAAAGTACATCTCTTATTCTTTTAGTGAGAATAAAGTTCGAGCACTTATTTCTATTGTTCTTTCCTTGCTTCGGCATTAAGAACTAAAGAAAGCTATTGAATCTTTCCCTTTTTCCTTTCGGCAATTTGGCAGCTTGCATCAGTTGGTATCAGAGCATATAATATTTTTGTCATTGCCCTTTGGAGATTGAAGTACTCCTCCATGGTGACATTTACAAGAGAGACGACTTTGATGATGACTATGCTCATAAGATTGAGAGATGGTTTGAAGAGATGAAACTGAGATTCAAGCATCTTGAGTTGAAGAAGAAGCAAGGGGCTACCGAGCTTCATCAGCTATCTCGAACTCATGACCAAGCAGTGGATTATGAGACAAGCACAAAGGAAGGTATCTACAACCGTCATTGTAGTTCATCCTTCAAGACCACACCACCACCACCACCACCATCAGCAAAACTATTGAGTCATCACCTTAGCACCACCTCAACCTGAGTACGACCAACACCATGACCTCTTTTGGTATCACAAAACACCACGTATCACCATGTAAAACCTAGTTCCGTGACCAAGACATTGCGTACACCACCTCCAATGTTTCATGCGACCTCCAATCACCACCGATTTGTCTACCACCCAGTCCAATCCCACAAAATCTATTTCACCCCTTAACAATAATAGAGCCTATATTTAGTACGTGTGAGGAGTCCGATCTTGATTTTTCTTCTCCACCTATCTTTGATGAGCCTACCTATGATGAGGAGAAAAATGCGAATTTTGAGATCTTAACCCCACCACAACATACATCTCCACCAAAACCAGCCTAAACTCTTGCTCACAAACCACCACTGGTCAAACTTCAACCACCTCCATTAGCTCAACAAAAAATATTATCCATTCAACAACCATGGTGTGCACCTATTAATATAACCCCACATTTGAGCACTTCAACGTGCAAATTGGGAGCCTTTAGTATTGCCCATGGCCATACTAATCACCAATAAGACTAACGGGTCGAATTTGAGGACGAAATCTTTTCAAGCGGCCAAGAATGTTGCAAATAGGCTGGAAAATTGCTGGAATTGAAAACGTGTTGAGCAACAACATAAGTATTTTTTTTAATTATGTAGGGTTTATTTAGGTTTTCTGAAATTAGGGTATATTATAAAAAAACTTCTTGTCTTTTACTTTAAAAATAGAAACCCCCTTTATAAATAAAAGCAGGCACAAAATCCCCTCACTTTTAAAATTTATCACTTAGCCCCATGTAACTGTTTTTGACCATTTTGCCCCTCAAAAATGAGGGGGGTTAAATGTTTAGTTATATTTTTAGAAAGGGGTTTTATGTTATTAAGCAAAATTTTTTTGTTTTTCACAATAGAATTATATTTATAAAAAATATGATCATTTTGATTAATTATAAATAATGATTTATAAGCTTAGAAGATAAAAAAATATTTTTAAAATTTTTATAAAAAATATTAGAAGATAAAATATAATATTTTTGTTGATACTATAATGTCACTACTATATAATTAATTAAAATAATAATTTTTATAAATATAGAAAATCCTTTTCTTCTAGAAATATAAAAAAATTCCTATTTTTCCTCAAAACATAAAATTCTACCCGAAAGTAAAATCAAATACTTAGTTATTTTATTTCAAGGGGTAAAATGGTCAAAAAATTATTCCAGGCAAAGTGATATTTTTTTAAAAAGTGAAGGGTTTAATGAGTGATTTTATTTGTGAGGCAGACTTTCTATTTTTGAAGCAAAAGTCAGGGGGTTTACTGTAATTTACCCTTGAAATTAATTAGACTTATCTATTTTATTTAATTGATATTTTATTTACTAGAGTTTATTTGTCCTCCATCATTAATGAGGTTTAGGACTTTTCAATTATGTAAAGATTATATTAGGCTTAGTTAGAATTAGAATTAATTGTTTTTCATAATGTAAATTGAATTAAGAGTAGGGTTAGATGAATTCCTATAAATAGGCCATTAGTTTTATAGTTTTAGGAAGCTTTAATTTTAAATAAATTAGAATTATTTATTTGTTTCTATCTTATTCTTTTGGTGACAATTAAGATTTTGAACACTTATTTCTTTGTTCTTTCTTGACTTAAGCAATAAGAATTAAGGAAGTTTGTTGAATCAAATCTTCCATTTTTCCTTCCAGCAATTTGGCAATTGACATCAGAAATGCTTTTCGGGATGGTTAATCAAAGCATGAACACCCCTAACTCTACATGTGATTTAATATTAATATATAAGTCAAGTGGGTTACTCTACCTATTGCCAATTGATTTATTTGATTGAAACCCACTTGGGTCTTATGTGTGGATCTCATATATATGTCAACTCTATGGACTGAGCCTAAAAGCTCGATGAAGCTGCACAGGTCTTATCATAAATTAAACCATATATATATATATATATATATATATATATATATATATATATATATATATATATGAGAGAGTTGAGGTTTTGGGGAAGGAAAGTTGAAATTATAGCACAAAAATTCATGGATGAGGAAGTGGAGACTTTTGGTGAGCAAACTTGTAATTAATATATAGTATGGATATAGATTTAGATAGATATAGATATTTGGGATTATTGATGAGAAAAGTCTTTGTGCTTAAGTCATGTTGGAATTATGTCTTTATTTTTTTTTCACTTTTTAATCCGTCCAAGTCATTACCAACAGTAATATTTTGTTGTTGGTAACGTACAACCATTACCAATATATCCTGAAATTCTATTGTTTGTAATGATCACATTTTTTGTAGCCTGTGGGGTACCTTGGATACTATGTGTGTGAAGTATTCTATATGCCTTCAAGCAACTAAGGTTTAAAGGCTAAATCCACCATGGCTCTATTATGAGAGTTGCTTGAAACATTAAGTGAAGGTTTAAGGACATTCCCACTCTTATGATGCATGTGGTCCACACTTAGCCAAAAAATTTTAATTAAAAAACTCTTTTATTTTTATTAAAATAAGTGGAGGAATGTTAGATATTTTAATAAAATATTTTTTTTAAGTTTATTTTTTATGATTTAATTTCTCTTCAACAACCAAATCCCAATCAATATACTTTAAATCACATTACAATCACAAAAAAAAAAAAAAAAAAAACCCAATTATTTCGTATCCCCTTGCATGTGAACGTTGAAATGCATGTATAAATTTATGTTTACCTGAAGCCTTTTCAGCAGAACATGAAAATAAAAAAAGAATCCATCGGTAAGGAAAATTTATATATTTTATCAATATTGCTTTTTGGGTTTTGGATAAGTAAGGTGTCGTGAAAGTTTTAGCTTTTAAGGTTGCGCAGACCTGAAAAGTGTCAGCTATAGTAATTGGGCGTTGTATCCTATAGGTGGCACGCCGGTACCTGTTGCACCAACTTAGATCCAGGAGGGCACGAAATCGTCTTAAAAGGAGTGTATCCGTGCCTCATTCAACTATTACATTATTAATATTTTGCCACCTCCACGAGTTATTGGTAATATATTTTTGCTTCGTACTTTTTGTATAGTATTTTTTATGTTTAGTTCCAACATTTATTAACGATTTGGTTATATAAATTGCAAAAGACCCCATATAGTCCCACCCAATAACTCAATTTATATTCACCCAACACTCAAGCATTAAAATCTTTGTCACCAACTTATAGCTAATTTTAGTTTAGAGACTAAATTAACACAAAGTAAATAGTATAATGACTAAAATGGACACAATTAGAAGAATAAATACTAAATTGATACAATAAGTAAAATATAAGATTTTTCGTGTAAATAGCCCATATTCTTACACTTATATATTATATACTTATAAGAGTTACCCACAATTAGGGGTGGGGGATATGGGCCCTGAATCCAAGACTTTATGCTTGATGATAGATAGCCTAACTACTATATCAAATCTAATAGCTCGAATAGTTTTAATGAATATTGTATTTTTATTTTTGAGCAACTTTATTGTATTTTTATTATTGTTAAAAAAATTCTTCAGTTATTGTTTGTTTTGAATGATTCGGCGCCAAGTAATTTGTTGGACTGGGCACCAAGAAATTTTTGGATTGGGCAGCAAATATTTTTTGAGTGGTGCCCAAGCAATGACTCCCATTATTTTTACGCTCTTTCCTTAACTGATTTTTTCCATAACTGTCCAAATTTTGAGGCCATATATCCGCTACTTTCTTTATTTGAGGCGGATTCGTGCCATGATCTATTCCTTAACCAACAAGGAGTTTATTTTTTAAATATTGGGGCTTAGGATTTATATCAGTCACTGAAAAACGTTGTTATCATTGAAAATGCAATTAACCAAATACTCTCCTTCTCCTTCACCGCTTTCTTTCTCTATCAATATTTTCTCTTCCATTGCTGAGCAAGTTAGGGTGTACTCCAACCTATCTTCCCGGAGTACATTGCTGAGATGGGTGTGGTGTTAACCTTAGGGGTCGGAGTGCCGTTCATCCCATTGTATCTCTGTGGGGGCATAAACGACTTAAGGCAATAGATTTGCTACGGTGCGGCAATTTTTTTGGTCAATTTTTTCGCTTCTATTATCTTGTTTAAAATCGATTTATTCATCTTATTTATGCCTTCATTTAGTTGCATCAATTGTTTTAATCTCTTGCCCATCAAAGCTTGAGATTTAGGCTTCTCAAGCTTGCGATCGTTCTATTCATGTTGAGTCTGATTACTTTGAATATATATTTAAATATTGTGAAAGCTTAGGATTGAATATTGTGATGATAAAAGTGATTCATATCTAGATTGGATCTTTTCAAATGCCAAAATAAGTTCCTCACTTAAACTCAATTTAAGTTCCTTTGTTTAGTCTGATATTGTATAATGATTGCTCTTTATCCTGTATGTTTTCCAACAATCTAAGTTGTTGATGTATAATGTGTAATCATATCAAAACTAATATTGTTTTTGTTAGCCCTAATATGTTGAAATCTAGATCCCTTCAAATAAGAGAGAAAGGAAGGAAAGAAGGAAGGAACGTACCCAGTGCCTCAAGGGCTCCGGCCTACGTAGGGTTTGGGGGGGCGGATGTACGCAGCCTTCCCCCTTTAGAGTGTTAACCTGAAGAGATGTTGTTTCCCAGTGCTCCCAACCTGAGGGTGAGGACTTCTCAGGAGGTCACCCATCCTGGTATAACTCACGCCCAAGCACGCTTAACTTTGGAGTTCTAATGGGATTCAGTGTCGGCGTGTTGGTGCCCTCTTTGGTAAATAAGAGGAAAAAAATAATAATATTGCACTCTGTGATTGGACAAGATGAAGTCCTTCCCAAAAAAGAATTGGAGTCTATTTGCGTTCTTAAATAATAAAATATTTAAAGGGTCAAACAATGATTTTAACAAAGAATATTGAATTTGTGAAGGAATAGACACTTTTTATATTAATTTGTGGTAAAGTGATTAAAACAAGTTGAACCTCTAGTAATGTTTACAAATTGTCAGATTCATGTGGCTTACTGGGCTTTAATATGAGATGACTCGACCTTAATTGAAATAACTACTAGCACTCTTGAATGAACATTAAGGACACCGTGAGTATAGGTGGTAAAAGGGTGTAATATCTCGCTTCTAAGATGAGCAAACGAGATCATTTTAAAGTACATCTTTTAAAGTTCAAAGATTATGCTATCAAGAAGTTCCTCAAATATAAAACAAAAGTTATAAATTAAATACCTTAAATCAAAGGGATTAGGTCAAATGGAAGTGGTGCATATGAAATCAACTTCCTCAAGAGAGATTGCTGATGAAAATAAATGCTTGAGAACATGATATCTTTTAGCTCGAGCTACCCTGAAGGTTATAGAGAGGCTCTATTGTGCATGCTACTCATTTAAAGGGATCATTGTAAAGGCAAGATGAAACCATATATGGGAACATGATCCCAAATCTCAACGGTATTTAAATGTGAGGGGGTCTGGCCAAAGTAGGTTTTCTAGTTATGTATTGGCTCTTAATTGAGCACTTTGATTTTGGGTGTTGGTAGTGCTAGTGCTTGCATAATAAAAGAAAATCCTAAAATTCTTGATGAGGTTATGAAAACATAAATGCACCCATTCTGAAAGATTTCATTAATATGAGTAGATGCTAGCGAGCTTCGCCAAGGGTTGATACAAAATCAAAAATGCTAATGTATGATATTAAGGGAGATACATTTATAGAACAACCCGAGGGGTTTTGAGGTTCCAATCTTTAAAATAAGTTTCTATGTTTGAAACTTCCTGTGTGATATTTTCTGAACCCCTAAACAGTGGCATCTTATTTGATTGCCCTTGGTTAAGTATGAATCTGTTCAAATGTGTGGATAATTATGTTGATGAGATGCTTAATTTTAGCACGAGTATGAATGCTGTAAATGCTATAAAGTCCTTAGGTTTATACTTGATATGAAAGACCGATGTGAGGGCAATTTGATATTTGGTGTGAAAATCACTAGAACACCTGAGGGGTTTAACTCTCGACTATGTAGAAAAGTCCTTAGAAGATTTGGTCACCTGATGATATTCTACATAAAGCTAAGTGTTCACTTGAAAAAAGGGAGGAAAAGTGATATTGTCATTAGCTGAATACACTAAGATGTTAAATAGCGTTATGTTTTAATGAAGAATACTCATTCTGATATGTCATATGTCGTTGGTAGATCTAATCTATGTATCTTAATCGAAATGATGAATATTGAAGTGCTCTAAAGTTAAGGTATTAATGAAGTACTATGGATTGGGTTATGGTATTAAAGGGATATTTTGATACCAGTTGGGTGTCTGATACTGATAAGAACCATTCTTCTAATGGCTATCTGTTTAGGCTTGTCAATGTTTCCATATTATGGGACCCCCCTTGGGAACTTGTAGTGTTGAATTAACCATAGAGTTTGAGTTAGCAGGTAGAAAATTTAAATGGCTGAGGAATGTAGTGTAAGACATTCCATTTTGGAGGTTTTGTTTAGCACACGAGAGCCTATGTGATAGATTGATTGACCATAATCTCTTGTGATCATTTTGGTTCCAATGATGTTCACTAGTTATTGATAGCTCGTGTGTATTGGTTATAGTGGAAATATGATTGTGATGATAATCTAAAGTCAGTACAAATAGTTTGATGATACTAGCACTTGGCTCGAGCTCTCTGATGATGAGTGGGTTGCCTTAATTTGAATAATAAAAGCCACTTTGTGGATTATGGTCTTATGTAAACTAACTAGTAGTGGTCCACTAGTTGAGCTGAGATGATTATGTTTCACTCTTGTGATGATATGTGAAACTAATATTCTGCGGTATAAAATTGTTTTGCCAACTGTGTGTATATTATGTGTATACTTGAGGTGGAGATATGATTTATCGATATGCTATGTGCTCCACTATTATTTTATGCTCACTGTTTTTGAAGTTGGTAGGATATGTTGATGGTTGTTTAATAGCTCGTTGCAGATGCCATAATATTGGGGTAAGATCAACCTGTGTTAATGTTGGCAATGACCAACTGAAGTACCCGCTTTGTTTATAATCAGTGTCGTAATGCCAATTGTAAGGGTTGAGCTTGATGCTAACCTACCCATAGTCCATTAAGGATGGTGTGGGCACTCCCTCCTGATGGGTTTGGCAAGCTAAGAGCATGTTGCCCTAGTTGTGGTTTCAAAAGACACGTGATCTCACTCGAGCCTACTAAGATGTGAGACTCTCTGATAGATCCTCTAATTGATAGACCTTTTTAGAAGGTAAGAGCGTGTGCCCGTTAGAGCAGGACCATGTCTAAGGGCCTTTTAAGAAGGCGAGACATGAAACAGCTGAGGGAATGAGACTAAAAGCCCCTCTGTGTGTCCTGATCCTGTTAGATACCCGTATAGGGAGTTACTCTCGATGTTCAGCCAGTCAAACGAAGTCAGGAATCCAAAAATTTGTGATAGCCACTTAAACCCTTCCCATGTTTGTTGTATGAGTGGCTCTGGGTTCTGTTGAATCTGCCATGATGGAAATTGAGCTCAAAGCTCTTAATGTTGTCCATAGCCCGATGTGGTGGTGTGGGGCAGCACACTTGATGGACACACTGCCACTTCCATGATGTGAGGATGAGCCTAAGGCTCTTAATAATGTCCATCGCCTTTTATGGCGGTGTAGGCAACGCATCTGATGGACTCAGGGTAGAAAGTCTTCCAGTCTAGAGTATGGACTTAATCTCTTGAGCAATCCTGATACCATGTTTCGGATTATTATTGTGGGACCTTGTACGTCCTGATCTCGAGTGAGTTTCAGCCACAAGAACCACTTGAAGGGGTTATGTGTGCTCCTCACAATGACTGCTCATAGTTCAAGACCTTGTTCACCAATGGCTGGCTGCGGGACACGCTTAGTCATTAGGTGCTATTTCAAGTCCAAAAGACAATAGTATCATCAAGCGTGGGTCTCACCGCTCAGTGACATTCTTTCTTTCCTTTTGATTCTAAACATTGAACTGGTTGGGGGGGGGGGGGGGGGGGGGGGGGGGGGGTGGGTGATTAGAAAAATGCTTCAATTTTTGTTTGTTTTGTATGATTGGGCAAGAAGTAATTTTCTGCATTGGGCAACAAGAAATTTTTGATTCAGCACCAAGTATTTTCTGAGGGGTGCCCAAGCAATAACTTCCATTATTTTTTCACTCTTTCCTTAACTGATTTTTTCCGTAACTGTTTGGATTTTGAGGGCCTATACCGCCACTTTCCTTATTTGAGGCGGATTCTTGCCATGATTTGTTCCTTAACCAACAAGGAGTTTATTCTATAAATACCCGGGGCTTAGGATTTTATCAAAATCACTGAAAAATGTTGTTATCATTGAAAATGCAATTAACCAAATATTCTCCTTCTCCTTCATGCCTTTCTTTCTCTAGTAGTATTCTTTCCTCCATTAATGAGCAAGTTGGGGCATAGACCAACCCATCTCCGCGGAGTACAGTACTGAGGTAGGTGCCATGTTAATCCTGGTGGTCGGAGTGTCGTTCATCCCATTGTACCTCTATGGAGGCATAAAAGACTTGGGCAACATATTCGCTATGGTATTTTTTGGGCCAATTCTTTCTCTTCTATTATCTTTTTTAAAGTCGATTTATTCATCTTATTTATGCCTTCATTTGGTTACATCAATTATTTTGTTCACTTGTCCATTAAAGCCTGAGATTTATGCTTCTCAAGCTTGCAGTCGTTCTATTCATGTTAAGTCTAATTACTCTGAATATAAGTTTAAATATTGTGAAAGCTTAAGACTGAACATTATGATGATAAAAATGATTTATTTCAAGATTGGATCTTTTAAAAGCTCAAAATAAATTCATATCTTAAACTCAATTTAAGTTCCTTTGTTTAGTCTGATATTGTATAATAATTGCGTATTATCCTTGTATGTTTTCGAACAATTGTGCCAATTACTATATGTATAATGTACATTGTATCAATTCAGTCATAGAATAAAATTAATGTAAAGTAGAGAACGAGATCTGTAATGGTCAAGTTATGACTGTGTTTACGTTCTATGGACTAGGTGTGGTTATATAGGTCATATGCATCTTATGTATTCATTTAACATCAATTTTATCATATGTATAAATTGATAAAATACAAATTATATGAAAATTAAATTAATGACTTAAAGTAAAATAACTAAATTGACAATTATCCGTCCTTTGAGGGAAGTTATTATCGTGCTGATACATTAGCCAAAAATGATGTTTCCATCAGCGGGGATGTTTGGATGCAATAGATAGGCTTTTGTTTTTCTTTTTGATGTCGGACGCGTGTACGAATTTGCTTATGG
Organism: Simmondsia chinensis; assembly: GCA_018398585.1. NCBI lineage: Eukaryota > Viridiplantae > Streptophyta > Magnoliopsida > Caryophyllales > Simmondsiaceae > Simmondsia > Simmondsia chinensis. The sequence goes on along the minus strand of JAGTTD010000010.1, from coordinate 8,078,877 downwards.
AATGAAAATTTCAATTATCAAAAAAAAGAAAAAAGAAAAAAAGAAACACACTACATTAATAACTATCAACTTATATTTACTTTTAAATTAAGTTTGTTCCCTTCCCACCGCCGCCCCCCCCCCCCCCCCCCCCCCCCCCCCCCTAATTTGTAATGTTTCTGATGGATTCAAAATTTTTGATCGCATATTATATTTAGAATAAAATAAAAAACGGGAAACAAAAGAAATAGATATAAAATGAATTAATTTCTAAATTTTAAAATATGCCTAGATATAAGTTACAAAAATTTCTAAATCCATGTAAAAGATCACAAGATAAGAGAGGAAAAATGAGGAGACTCTATTACTAATGTTGTGAAAATATGCATTCTCTTGGTTGGAGCCTACACATCTACTCATGCGGGTAGGGAAGTGCTTATTAAGGCAGTCATCTCGGCTATTCCTCAATATCTTTTCCATTGTTTTAAAATGCCTTCTACCCTTGCTCGAAAAATTAATAGTCTTGTGGCCAAGTTCTGGTGGAAAGGGAGAATTGACGATGGGAAACATATTCATTGGGCGGGGTGGAGAGGACTCGCCAAGCCTAAAGGTTTTGGCAGGTATGGGATTCTGAGATATGGAGGGGATGAACTTGGCTTTACTTGCTGATCAGATCTAAAGGGTGGTGGAGGAGCGTAATGACCTTTGGGTGAAAGTCATTAGAGGACTCTATTTCCCATATGGGGACTTCCTCTCAGCTCGGGTTGGCTCTAGACCATCTTGGTTATGGAGAAGCCTTTTGGAAGGTTGTAATCTTCTAAAAACGGGCCGTTTTAGAAATTGAGAAACGGCCGATCCCTTTAGGTTTGGGAAGATAAGTGGATCCCGAATTTCCCTCAAGGTGATGGCAAACCGTTGGGTTCGGGGTTTGGCAGTCTGCGGGTCTGCAACCTAACCAACTAAGGCTCAAGAACTTGGAATCTGGAGAGTCTTCATGGGCTGTTCTCAAGTGAAGAAGTAAATGCAATTCGAAGTACTCCTATTTCCGATCCTAGAGTTGAGGATAGATTGATTTGGAAGTGGGATCATAAGGGGATTTATAGAGTTAGACAAGGGTATGCCCAATGGTGTTGCTCCTTCCTGTCAATGCTTCGTCCTCTTCTTTTCCTGAAGAGAAATGCCTCAGTAGGCTATGAAAAGCTCATGTTCCTCCTCAACTCCACATTTTCCTTCGGAGATTTATATTTGATGCTCTTCCCACAAATTTTAACATTGCTAAGAGATCGTCAGATGTCCCCTCATGTTGTCCTACATGTAATCTAGAAGTGGAATTGGCTGATCATATCATGTTCCTATGCCCCTTTGCTAAACCAATTTGGTTTGTTTCCAATATCGGTTTCCGTCCTCACTCTATTGGATTCTCGGGTATCCCCAGTGGTGGGATTCTATTGTTTGTTCGTTTTCTAATGATCCTGATATTGTTACTAAGATTATTTTTCTATGTTGGTGGATCTGGAAATCTAGGTGCAGGTTCGTGTTTGGTTATAAGATGGATGACCCGTAGTGGGTTGCTCTCCGAGCTAATTCCGAAGCACTGGAATTTTTATCAGCCTCTACTGAAGTACTGGATGCCATTTTAGCCCCTGCTATTACTCTTTCTTCACTGTTAGTCCACATTTACGGTTTTGCTTCGACCTGGACTCGGCATCCTGCAGGTGAACTAAAGTTCAATTCCGAAGCTATCTGGGCGTCTCCTCTTGCTGTAGCAGGGGTAGGGGTGATTGTTTGGGACTTTGATGCGAAGCTTGTCTCGGGATGGTGTGGTTCTGTTTATGCTAAATCAGTTCGAGTTGCTGAACGAGCAGCAGTGAGCTGGGTGTTCGCTGGCTGTGTGTCTCGGAACTAAATCCGTAATCTCCGAGTCAGATTACTTTGAAGTGATTCAAGCCCTTTCTCCTGAATCCCGAGTTCCTTAGGATATTTCTCCAGTAGTTGAGGATATTAAACTTATGCTTTGTTTTTTTTCATGTTGTTTGTTTTTCTTGGTGTCCTCGTGCGCTAATGTGCCTACCCATGAAGTGGCATTGATGTATAGATTAGGGGCATGTTTCCATGATTGGGTTAATTCTCCCCCTCCCATGATTTTTGGATTCCATTGTAAATGATCAAGTTTTATAGAGTGCCCTCGGGTTTTTTTCAACCAAAAAAAAATGAAAAAATAAAAGAGTCTACACATCTAAGCTCAATTTCAATCAACCATTCAATCAAATATTAGTAACATATTAATTCACAAGACTCATTAAGATCACTAAATATCAACAAGTAAAAAAATATATGCAGAAATAAATAAAAATAAGATATAATATGGAAAACCCTCCATGGTAGAGGGAAAAACCACACGACAAAACAACAAAATCCAGTACGAGACACAGCACTTCACAACGTTATGGTTTCGAAATATTTGGTCAAAGTTGAAACCTACTAGCAATTTTAGTAATGCATAGATTATCAAACTAGGCTCGAGAATTATTAATTACGCCAATTAATTCACTCCAAAATGATACCTATAAAACTCACTCTAAATTGTTCACAAATGAATCACGATCTCCACTGAAAAATATCGAAGTTTAACAAGCTAAATTCCACACGCAATTTCTTGTGACCGCATCAACTCATTTTTTACCCCTTTTGCATAGAGGATAGCCTCACACCTCCTTATCAACCCTAAAACCCCAACTTTGTGTTTATTACATGCTAGTATTACCTCATGTGATGCATAGATTATGTTTATATTGTAAAAATATAATTTTTATGTATTAGTTTGTATTGAATTTAACACATGAATACTTTTTTATTATTATTTTCTAACTTTTATGTGAGACTATAGAATTACAGAATTTGAGATCTGAAAGATTTTAAAGGGGGAATATTTAGTAACAATATATAGGAAGAAGATGCGGCCTTGTATAATTTACAAAATAATAGAGTAAAAAAACTTGAATTTCTTGTTTTCTCATATATTGTTTATATTGGGGTTTAGATGCTTTGGTGACATCCTCATTGGAATTGATTGGATTAGGGTTTAGAGGCTTTTCGGGATAAAGGTACATGGCTATAATATATAGCATTGAAAATAAACAAGCCCAATATGGGCTTTCATGGGCTCAAAAGCCCATTGAGTTCCCAAAATTTATTTTCAACCCAAGAATAAACTTATAATAACATATGCATCACACAAATCTTCCCCTCCACCCACCACAAGGAGGAGCAAACTCCATCTCAAACTACTTGAAGTCCATACCGGCCAACCTAGTTCACAACTCCAACTTGCCACTAGGAACCACATTTTTCAACAGATATGCTATCCTCTTGTCTGCATGAGTCTTCTTTAGTGTCAACAATTTCTCTTCAACAACAGAACACAAGCAATGATGTAGCACATCAAACTGCTTTGACTGGGCATGATACTTAGAATTGTTACTTGAGTCGATTGCATTTCGACATCAGAATACCTCATAGTCTTTCTTTTCGAAACCCAATACTTAAGAAACCTCTTCATCCACAATATTTCCTTTCCCACTTTAACAACAATTATATACTTAGCTTGGACAGTGGAAAGAACAATACGCTCATGTAAACTAGACTACCAAGACATAGATCCCTTTGCAAAAGTGAATAAATAGCCCCAAGGAACTTTTCTACTATGAAGACATGTTGTCATAGCGGAATCAATATACCCTTCAAGAATCAATCCCGAACCTCCAAAACTGAAACATTATTTCGAAGTACCCTACAAGTATTTCAAGATCAACTTCTTCATTTCCCAATGAACTTTCCTTGTATTTGGAAGAAATTTGCTCACAGCACCAACAATATGAGAAATATCTAGTCTACTACAAATCTAGGCATACATCTAAGACCCAACAAAAAAGGAGTAGGAGACAAAAGCCGGTGCGTCTTTTCCTTCCTTGACTGGACGTGAATATTTACTCAATTTGAAAAGTCCAGTAACAGGTGTACTAACTGGTTCAGCACTCTTTTTGTTGAACCTAACAAGTGTTGGAATTGGTATCCTGAAAACCCTATTATTTGGTCAATTAAATAAAAATATTTTATTTATTTGTTGTCTAATTATGTTTTTCGAGTGAAATGTATATGTAATTGTTTTCTAAACCGTTCCATGAGATTGAAGTTGTCCAAGATGACATGTCAAGTTTTGCTTAAGTGGTCAATGAAATTGAGCTATATGTAGATTTAAGTCAAATTAGTGATATGTTGTAAAAGTATATGTTCATGGTCGGTGATAAGTTCGGACAACTTGTTTGATAAGACTATAATGTCATACTTTGGATGACTTGTCTTAGTCAAGTAGATAAAGATCCAAAAGTGTTATATTGGTCTTATCTATGTGATTGGAACACTGAGTTAGACCACTTGAATTATTTGTTTCTGAACTGCTATCAAAAATAATTAATTTTGTAAGACGATAACTCTAAATCTAGAAAATAGTTTGAACTCATGCATGGATAGTTTGTTGCGTTGATGTGCTAAAAGAATTAGTCACAGCACATGACCTAAATATTATGTGCATTGAGTAATGGCACAAAATGCAGCAAGAATAGGTGATTTACTTGGAATCTATAGTCTCTTAGGAGATAATAATTTCTTCTTAGGTGATTAGCAAATATATGAATAGATTCTAAAATCTTTAGCCAAAGCATTCCATATGTTTGACATTTGGAATTAATATAAAAAATATTTTCTATATTAATGAATTGTTCGAGGGCGAGTTAGGAATTATGGTGAAAGATATGAGAAAAATAATGAGAATTGTTAAAATTATTTTACTCATGGATATCTAATATATGGATTGATTGCCATAATAAAAGTTATTGAAAATTCTTGAGTAATGTATTTAATTCTAGAGTGCAACAACAATTATTTAGTTACTAAGTGTTGTTAAATGATGAACAATGTAATCAACAGTAGATAATTAGATTCAACAACTGTTCTTGAATGGAGAGAGAGGAGGGAGGTGGAAGAGGGTTGGAAAGGAGGAGAGAGGGGAAAGGAGGTTGTATTTGGGGGCTAGGGTGGCCAGCAGCAAGAGCTTGGCGGTCCGCGGTGGGCAGCAGCCGATGGGTGGTGGGTGGCGGAGGAGAGAGAGGAGGGAAAGGCTGGAGGGAAAAGGGCGAGAGAGGAGAAAGGGTATGTTGGTTTTTTATTTTTTATTTTTTTAAGAAGGTCACATTACAATCTTTTAATCTTGGCCGTCCATTATGATGTACGGCCAAGATTTAATCCTCTTGTCCTCTCACCCTCTCATAAAAATTGTGCCTTATATATATATATATATATATATATATATATATATCGCAATTCCTATTAGAAAGTGAGAGTGTGAGAGGGACAGAACTTGGCCGTATATTAAAATAGATGTCCAAGATTGGCCCCTTTTTTGTGGGATTAAAAAATAAAATAAAATAAAAATTTTCCAACCCCTTCCCTTCCTCCCCCTTCCCAACCCCTGTCACGAGCCGAGGTGTCAAGTAGCTATTTTTCGCTCTTATTTTTGTAACGGTTATGTAATGTAAAATTGTTAAGTATAAATTAGTTTAAATTTTGAATTGGGTTAGGAGGGGGGCCGGTTGGAGGGAGAATTAGGAGGCAAAGAGTCTGTTTAAATTGTAATGATGTAATTATTTTAATTAGAATGTGGGCTAGGGAGTAGGGTCTAGGCCTAAAGGGGGACGGTTGGGGGCTTCCCTCCAATTCTATATATACCCCTTGTGACTTATATTTTTGGCATCAACTAATCAAAAACACAATTTGAATTCTCTCTTCTCTTTCTCTTCTCTTACCGTTCTCTCTCTCTTTCTAACTTCTAACTCCTCTTCTTCTTCTAACTCTCTTCTAAAATTCCCTACTTCTACTCTCTCTCCCTCATTCTCCTCTTTCTCAAAATCTATCCAAGTCACGGGCTTAGATTCGTGACAAAGTGGTATCAGAGCCATCTTCCAATCAAAGAGGGCTTATCCTATCCTTATTTTCCCCCCATTCAGTTAAAACCGAATCAAAAAAAAAAAAAAAAAAAAAAACTGGCTATTACAAGAAGCATGTCATCAATCGGTCACACCGAGTCCAACGAGTGGGTCGACGCCGTAGACGGAAGGTTGGTCCGCTTGGAGGAAAGAATAGACCGATTGGAGGAACAACAAAACCGAACCATCACCGAAATGAAGGCCACCATGACAAACTTGGGGGCGGAGATGGCAAACATGGGGGCGGACATGGCTAACATGAGAGCAGACAATAGTGCCCTAACCGATGCCGTTGGTCGGTTAGTTAAGGTCCAAGAAAAGAGGCCCAAAGCGGAGACCGTGGCACCACCAGTGGGGGCCCGTGACAACGCCGCGCCCGGAGGGTCTGGCACCTATCTAAGAACCAGAGATGGAATCCTTCCGCCACCAACACATTCCTCGGAGCTTAGAAATAACCGTGTCCCACCTCGGGTCACGGATGAAGGAGAATTTAGCCATAGTAATGGGAGCAACCGCACCTTGTCCACCCACGCGCCAAAACTCAAGATTTCGAAGTTCGAAGGTACGAACCCAAGAGCTTGGATCTGTAAGTGCCTTAAATATTTTCGTTGGTATCAAGTGCCCGAACATGAATGGGTGGAATATGCCTCGAGCCTTCTTCATGAACATGGGGACATTTGGTTCCATGGCCTTGAGCTTAGACACCCACACATGACGTGGCTCTTTTTTATGGACGAGTTATGTAAACGTTTTGGGGACCGATCGCTCCAAGACATAGTAGAAGAATTTAGTAAGATGTCTCAAAATGGGTCGGTCGAAGATTATATCTTGAAGTTTGAAGAATTGAAGAGTTGGATGCTAATCCACCACCTGACATTGAGCGAGGCATACTTTGTCTAGAGTTTTATTAGTGGGCTTAAGCCCGCCATCCGAGCATCTGTCAAAGCAAGGCACCCAACCGACCTTAGCATGGCCTTTGAACAGGCCAAACTCCAAGAAGTTGCTGTAACCGAGATCAAAAATGCTGCCGACCTGTTGCCCAACCGAATTTCAGCACAAGGCCGGTCCCAAGCAATCGGCCAGCACCCTCGGCAGCACCCCAGGGCTCAGCCCAGTCCCAAGGGTCTGTGTCGAAGCCCGGCAGGGCTCGGTCCAGCAACAGCCATATAGGGTCCAGCACACCTAAACGAGAGCCCGGCCAATGTTATAAGTGCCATGAAAAATACTTTCCGGGGCACATTTGTAAGAAGGCCTTGCAAAGCATGGAAGGTGAAGAGGTCGAAGATGAAGCACAAGAAGAGGAAGTTTCGGTTGAAGAACAGGCCGAAGGAGAAGATAACGGGGTTATGGAGATTTCTCTAAATGCACTTTTAGGCCGAGTCACCCACAATACCTTGAGATTGAAGGGCCAGATTAAGAAACGGAAGGTAAATATCTTGATCGATAGCGGGTCTACTAATAGTTTCCTTGATGCTAGTGTGGTTCGGGAGCTTCAGCTTGAAACCGTGCCCACCGTCATCATGACCGTGATGGTGGCTAACGGGGAGAGCCTCGTTAGTTATCACAAGTGCCTGGGTGTGAGGTGAAAAGTCCAAGGCACAACGTTCGTCGATGACTTAAGGGTGTTGGAACTACGAGGCAGTGACATGGTCCTTGGGGTTGACTGGCTCCAACGATATGGGCCCGTAACATTTGACTTCACCAACCTCAGGTTCGCTTGCTTCAAGGAGGTTAAAACAGTCCGGTTACAAAGCACATCCAAGAAGGCCACCCTGCAATCAATTTCGGGTAAAGGCCTCACCAAGCTCCTTAAGAAGGCCGGACATGTGATAGGTCACCTCTTTAAGGCTACCGCCGTGGAGGTTCCCAATTCCCCTATCCATCCGAAGATAAAACGCATCCTCGATTGATACCAAAGACGTTTTTGAGGAACCGAAGACCCTTCCTCCGCCTCGCTCACATGATCGCCGCATTCCCACCTTGCTCGAGGCCAAACCCGTGAACATAAGGCCCTACCGTTATCCGCATAGGCAAAAGAACGAGATTGAGAAACAAGTCAAGGAAATGTTAGAAGCCTTCATCATTCAACCGAGTCGAAGCCCGTTTACTTCTCCAGTACTCTTAGTCCGAAAGAAGGATGGATCTTTCCGTTTTTGCGTAGACTACCGGCAACTCAACAACATAACCATCAAAGATAAATTTGCGATACCGGTCATTGATGATTTGCTCGATGAGCTTAAGGGCTCTTCCATCTACTCCAAGATCGATCTCCGTGCTGGTTATCATCAAATTCTGGTATGAAAAGAAGATCAACATAAGACCACCTTCCGGACTCACCAAGGGCATTATGAGTTCTGTGTCATGCCTTTCGGGCTCACTAACGCCCCCGCTTCTTTTCAAGCCTTGATGAATGAAGTCTTTGAGCCATATCTACACAAGTTTGTGCTCGTGTTCTTCGACAACATCTTGATCTATAGCCCGAACCTCTCCACACATCTTAGACACTTGACCGAAGTGCTTGAGACACTACGTATGCACCGCCTCTATGCAAAACGGAGCAAGTGTACTTTCGGCCAAGACCGAGTTGAGTACTTGGGTCACGTAATCTCAAGGGAAGGGGTCGCAACTGATGAGGGCAAGATCGAGGCCATGAAGAAGTGGCCAAGACCGAAGAATGTCAAGAGCCTCCGTGGATTCTTGGGGCTCACTGGGTACTATCAGAAATTCTTTCGTGGGTATGGAACTTTGAGAAAGCCGTTAACCAACCTCCTCAAGATGGGGGAATTTCATTGGAATGAAGAAGCCGAACGAGCATTCAAGGCCTTGAAGGAAGCCATGACGACCGCCCCGGTCCTTGCACTTCCTGACTTCTCCAAGCCTTTTGTCCTTGAAACCGATGCTTGTGGGATTGGGATAGGTACGGTCCTATCACAAGACGGCCGACCCCTTGCCTACCTCAGCAAGGCCCTTAGCCCTCACCATCTTGGGCTTTCGGTCTATGAGAAGGAGCTTCTTGCAATACTTATGGCAATTGAAAAATGGAGACATTATTTGATGGATCATCACTTCATCATCAAGACCGACCATGCAAGCCTCGGCCACCTACTTGAGCAAAGGATCACCACGCAATTACAACTCAAGGGGATGTAAAAAATGATGGGCCTACAGTATAGCATCCTTTACCGCAAGGGAGCCGAAAACCGAGCCGCCGACGCACTCTTAAGACGGAATGAAGACGAAGCTACCGCCACCTATGCCCTCATGACCACTTCGGTCCCCCTTTGGATGCAAGAGCTCTCCCCAAGCTATGAGAATGAGGCCCATACCTCCAAGCTAATAGAGCAACTTGTCCTTGACCTGACAAGCAACTAGCCTTATTCTTTTGAAGGGGGTCTTCTTCGATACAAAGGGAGACAATATGTGGGAAAGGATGGAGGAATGAAAGAAATGGTCCTACAAGCACTTCATGACTCTCCAACGGGGGGTCACTCCGGATCCTTTGGCACCTTAATAAGGGTCAAACGCATGTTCTATTGGCCCAACCTTAAGAACAGTGTCCGAGAATGGGTAAAGAAGTGTGATACTTGCCAAGGCACAAGGCACGAGAATGTGGCCTACCTAGGACTCCTACAACCTCTACCGGTGCCCAACCAGGCATGGGAAAGCATCAGTATGGATTTCATCGAGGGGTTGCCCAAATCCGGAGTCAAGGATATCATTAAGGTGATTGTGGACAGATTTATTAAGTATGCTCACTTCCTCGTCTTGACTCATCCATACACTGCAAGCAGGGTAGCCCAACTATTCTTGGACCAAGTCTACCGAATTCATGGGTTGCCCAAGGATATCATTTCAGATCGAGATGCATCCTTCGAAAGCCTCTTTTGGAAGAAACTCATGTGCCTAGCCGGGATCGAGTTGAAAATGAGTAGTGCCTACCATCCACAATTTGATGGGCGAACCGAACGGGTCAATCAGTGCCTTGAGAGTTATCTTCGAGCCATGGCTCTCCATAAGCCGAAACAATGGTCTCAATGGCTTCCTCTGGCAGAATTCTGGTACAACACTCACTATCACTCATCATTGAAGGGGACACCGTCCCATGCTCTCTACCGTTATGAACCCAGATTCCTCGCCCTTGACATTCCTTGCATTTCTACATCCTGGGATGTGGAGGACTTTGTTAACAAAAGGCAGAACTTAATTGGTCTATTAAAAGAGAACTTGAACGAAGCTCAGCACCGCTATAAACAGCAAGCCGACCATCGAAGGACTGAGAGAGTATTAAAAGTGGGTGATTGGGTGTATCTGAAGCTACAACCATATCGGCATACCTCCGTCACCTTGCAAAGAAGCTTGAAGCGGGCCGCTCATTACTATGGGCCATACCGAAGTAAAGCTCGGGTCGGGGAAGTGTCTTACAAACTCGAGCTCCCCGAAGGTTCAAAAATTCACCCAGTGTTTCATGTTTCCAGATTGAAGAAAAAGGTAGGAGACAACGTACGTATCACTTCGGACCTTCCTCAAATTGACGGGAACGACGAAACCGAAGTTGCTCCACAAGCCGTTCTCAACCAACGGACCATAACCTGCTACAAGAAAAGAATTAAGCAAGTTCAAGTCCGATGGAGAAACATGGGAGAAGACGCCGTTACTTGGGAAGATTGGACCTTCATTCGCAAACAATTTCCGAACTTCAATCCCTGAGGACAAGGATTAATTGAAGGGAAGGGGATTGTCACGAGCCGAGGTGTCAAGTAGCTATTTTTCGCTCTTATTTTTGTAACGGTTATGTAATGTAAAATTGTTAAGTATAAATTAGTTTAAATTTTGAATTGGGTTAGCAGGGGGGCCGGTTGGAGGGAGAATTAGGAGGCAAAGGGTTTGTTTAAATTGTAATGATGTAATTACATTAATTAGAATGTGGGCTAGGGAGTAGGGTCTAGGCCTAAAGGGGGACGGTTGGGGGCTTCCCTCCAATTCTATATATACCCCTTGTGACTTGTATTTTTGGCATCAACTAATCAAAAACACAATTTGAATTCTCTCTTCTCTTCCTCTTCTCTTACCGTTCTCTCTCTCTTTCTAACTTCTAACTCCTCAACTTCTTCTAACTCTCTTCTAAAATTCTCTACTTCTACTCTCTCTCCCTCATTCTCCTCATTCTCAAAAATATATCCAAGTCACGGGCTTAGGTTGGTGACAACCCCAAACCCTTACTTTCTCTCTCTCATCCCAGCCACCCGCCACTACCAGTCCACCACCACCGCCCCTATTTTCTTCTCACTTCCAATATGCCTTTCTCTCTCCCCTTCCTCCATAATCATTCATCCCAGCACTTGCCGCCATTGTTGTCGTCCGTCCTTTTCTCTCTCTTCCAATCTCCGTTCTCTCTCCCACATATCCCTTCACCCCCTTCCAAACCCATTCAGTAATGACCATAAGATGATCTGTTGTCTAATCGCATTGTTGAAACCTCCTTCTTTGTTAAATTCCAAGTAGTCAATATTCTCTTCCAGGTTCAGCATGGTGATTGATTTATTACGATCTGGGAGTCTTTTGAATGATATTTGTTTGGGAAAAAGCAAAAGAATTATAGCATAAAGCATTATTCAAAGTTTTGTTTGGTTGTGGGTTTGGTAGAGAAGATAATGTGGAGGGTCAAAATAAAAGAGCGAAGGTGATAGAATACAAAATTAAATCAATTGGAATCACAAGTTAATAGCATTATATTAATAGTTTACCTCTAATAATGAATGATTTTACATAAGAAGGGAGGGGGGAGAAACTAGAGAGAAATAAAGGGGGGGGGGGGGGGGGGGGGGGACACACTTTACATTCTCAACGTGATTTTACCCTAGCTATCTCTTCCTATTTATAGAAGGAAACTCCTAAAATATCTACAACATATCTAAGGTGAGGTGGCAGCCCGTGGAAGGATCTAGAAGGTGGATGTGGATGGCGTTGCCGAGGCATGGATGTTGGGCGTGTCAGGAAGGAATGCACTGATGCTGTAATGGCCGTAGTTGGGTGCACGCTGCAGTGAAGCCAAGTGTAGAAGATTAGCGGGAGGGATGGCGAGATGCGAGATGGCAATAATGGAGGGCGACTTGGTGGTTGGATGCATGTTGGCAGTAGGCTGAGAGGGAGCATATGGCGGTAGCAGCGATGGTGGTAACTGGAAAGGATATCTTGGCGGCTAGGCAATACACGTAGTGTATCAATATCGCCCCCTTGAAACGATCCTCGTCCTCAAGGATCGAGAACAAGGCAGCTGCCTGGGCGGGTGGGGACTAGTGGAATGGCGTCCTGCTGTACGCCAAATGCTACTTTGGCTCGTACTACTTCTTTCCCCTCCGAAGACCCTTGCCCCCAAGGGTCATGGACACCGAGCCAATTCTAGAATGTGGAAAATCCTCCCGGACCAAATACTGTGTTTTGGAACCTCAGCAATACATAAGCCGCGAGGTTAACCAAGCTGCTATCGTCCTTGTGGTATACTCAGCAGTCAAAGGATTGGTGGGAGGAGTGGAAGCTTGGTGGAAGTTGTTGCAACCTCCTCTAATTCGAAAAGTAGTTGCTGAAGCTCCAGAGGATCTGACCAAGTTGACATTGTATCAGCTGAGGGCAATATATGCGGGATAGAGATTGGCATCATAATAATGGTGGATGATGGCGTCGTTGTGGGGAAAACCGATTTCCCATCCGTCATTTTCACCGAAGGGTGAATGGCGACATCCACTGAGACATCAAGAAGCAGAGCAGATGCGATATCCGGAATGGGGTCATGGCTCGGGTCTGAAGTTAGTTATGGAGAAGAGGCGTTGTCTTCTTCAGCGAGTTGGGCAGGCATCACAATCAGCTGGCTCATAGGTGTGTCAGATGTTGGCGGAAGATGCTGGGGTCAAGGGTTGGCGGAAAGGGCTCTCATGGGACTTGGGGTGGGCATGATGGGTGCCGCACTCAGAGACCCCTTGGCAGCTAACTTCTCAAGATAGGCGAGACTGTGTTCTTGTCGTTTGGCTAGCAATTTAGCGTCACGGAATATTTGGGGCATGAATGAGGTGACGCCTTCAGCTATTTCTTCCCACAATCCGCCTATGAACATTTCCATCTTTTTCCTTTTCGTCAACCCACACATGTCCACTAGAGACTCAAATCGACTCAAGTACTCACCAACACTGGTCATTTGGTGAAGCTTCACGAGCTCCGTGAGCTAGTTATCAGTGGCGATGAGTTGAGCGATTTTGGTGTTTCGAACAGACAAGGCATCCCTCACTTCAGTTAGCCTTTGTATGTTGCACTCGATTAACGCAAGGCAATGCTTGTTAGCTTCCTCCCACTCTCTCATCAGAGTTGAGGACCGGGTTGCTTCAGCCATGGAGGGGGAATATCGGTAGTGAGCTGAAGGAATCACTAAGGCATTTCGTCGAACATCTTGAGTGCAAGTTTGATATGGGTTTGGATAATGATGATTGGGTTTGGATCTGGGCTTGGGTTTAGATTTTGGGTTTGGGTTGATGATGATGGAAGGATGAGTAGTGGTGTAGTTGCTGGTGTTGACTATGATCGAAGATGATGGTGAGCTGGAAATCAGAATGGGATTAGGTGATGTTGTTTGCTCGTGACGGTGGTGATGTTGGACGAGGTGATGTTGCTGATGAAGGTGATGATGATGATGATGGTGAAGATGGTGCCGAGGATGAACTGCTCTGATACCAATTGATACAATACAAAATATAAATCAACTAGAATCACAAGCTAATAGTATTATATTGATAGTTTACCTCCAATAATGGAGGATTTTACATAAGAAAGAGAGAGGAGAGGGGGGGGGGGGGGGGGGGGGAGCGAAACACACATTACATTATCAACATGACCTAACCCTACCTATCTCTTCCTATTTATAGAAGGAAACTCCTATAATATCTACAAAATATCTAAGATGAGCTGGTAGCCCGTGGAAGGATCTAGAAGGTGGCTATGAATGGTGTTGTCGAGGCATGGAAGTTGGGCATGTTGGGAAGGAAGGCATTGATGCTATAATGGCGGTAGTTGGGTGCACGCTGCAGTGATGCCAAGTGTAGAAAATTGGCGAGAGGGATGGCAAGATGCGAGATGGTGGTACAAGTTGGATGTCTATTGGCGGTAGGCTTAGAGGGAGCATATGGCAGTAGCAATGGTGGCGGTAACTGGAAAGGATATCTTGGGGGCTAGGCGATACACGTAGTGTGTCAGAAGGATGCAATAAATTGAGTAGAAGGACGAAAGCTTGAGGTGGTTTGGACAATTCATGGGGGATTTGAGGATAGGTGGTTGAGGTGGTTTTAAAGATTCATCAGAGATTTGTGGGGGTAGGTGCATCAAATTGATTAGGGATAGGAAGGAGAAAAGCATTGGAGCCCTGGGCGCTCTTCATTGCAGAAGCACTTTTAAAGGTATCGAAAGGGCTTGTACCCCAACCCCTTCATACTAATTTTATGTGAGAAAGAAAAAGACTATTTTTATACACTCTGATGCAAGCACCTATTTGGTACTAAATGGAAAGAAGAATTAAAGTGTATTCATTTTATTCAACTAGCTAAAGCTAAGAAGACTAATTTAACTCAACTTGGAACTTTTAGAAAGAACTTGTCGGCCCTAAAGGTCATTTACATTATAGTTTTGATAATAACAATCATTTAGTGAGTTATTAAGCTTTATTGTTCTAACCGTGTTGAAAATGTCTCATGAGAAAGTAAGAAATAACAAGAATGAGCGTGTCGATACCAAGAATTAGAAGACAATGGGTCAAGAAAAAAATGATCAAAGTTGAAGAGAGGATTAATCCAAAATCAAGAGAACGAGATCCTAGTTCAGGGGCTTCAAGTTGTTTGTTTTTATTTTTTAGAACTTAGGATTGAGATATATCGATTATTTCAAAATCTCAATATCGATTTTGTGATGCTATAACAAAAATAATTTTAAAATATTTTGAAACTTGTTTTTCCAAATTTTAGTTGAAAAAACACTTAATTTAACACCAAGCCAATTTAATTTTTTAAATGGAAATATTTTCTAAAATGGTGTTAAGGGAGACTTGCCCAAAATAATGAGATTAAGAGAAATTTTTCTGGGTGATATTTCAACTTGATTAAGAAAAAATATTATTCAAAAATAAGCTCAAAAATATCAACAAATCAAGTCCAATGCGCAAAAACACCAGGGCATACTGAGTGTGCTCACATAAGAAGCATGTATTGACATAAAGACAAACAGCCGACACACAGAGGTTTTGTGTTGACACCCAGGCCCGTGTATCAACATACAACATTGCGACTGCTCTAACGACTATATTTTAAATCCAATTTCTTTTCAGTGATTTTCAAAATGCTTCCTAACAGCTCTTACGTGTCCTTATACTACAAATAGGGCTTAAATTCCTTGATAAGTTAATCCAACCCTCTAAGCTTTCATTTATCAAAAGTTCTTGTGTTCTACTTGTGCTTTAATGTTTTTAATCTCATGTTTTTCTTGAAGTTTTTTTTAAGCATCACTAGTTCTCTTTGCTATTAAATATATTGAGTTTTATTGGCATATCCTTAGCTTGTTTCTAAGCTTGATTAATTGTCAAATCACTCTACAAGAGTGAGACTTTTAGTGCTTAAAATTATTTTCTTGTAAAGGTTAGATCCTAAGCCTACTTTACAAAAGGATCAATTGCAAAATGTTGGGTCTTAAGTCTACGTTACAAAGGGATCAATTGTAAAAGGTTGGATCTTAAGCCTACATAAAGAAAGACCGATTGTAAAAGATTGGATCCCAAGACTAAGCGTTAAACGGATCATCAAACTTAGGGAAAGACTCAAGTGACAAAGAGCAGCCATTTTAGGAGTGGACTAACGTCTGGGTTGGAAGTCAACTGCTGCAAAAATCATTTTGCATTCTTTTCTTATTCCCTTTACATTTTATATTATTGTTTGTCATTCAATCTTATTTTTGGTTATTAAATTTTAAGTTTTCGCTTTATCGTAAAAGAACCTAGTTCACTCTCTTCTCCGGCCCCAGCATCTTAGGTTGCTCTTTGGGCCTTCAATTCAAACGAGAAAATAAAAATGTCAAATTTTATACAAAAGAAGAAAAAAAAAATCCCAAATTAGAAATTATAAGCTTATTCGCAGGATACTCTTTTAAATCCACCATAAGTCCTACCCTAAATCAGCTTGCAAGATTGAAAATTTTATGACCTAAAAAATGAATACATGCAAAAATCCAAAAGCTTAAAGGAACAATTCTATTCTTATCAATATTCTAGCTTTTAGAAGGGAAATAAGAAAAAAATATGAAAAAAATGAGAAAAATAATCCCTACCTGGACTTTGAGCTTATATAAGGTGAATTCTCATGCGATTCTATGTTTCTATATGCACCAATTCCCCTATCTCGTGAATTTTCATAATTGGAAAGTAACTTGACTAGCTGTCGTCTACATCTAAATCATGGTCTGCACCATTCTCCCCAACTTGAAAAGATCTCACCCCGAATTTTTCATAGCTTCATGTTCATTTTTCATGCCACGATAGGGAACAAGGTGCTTGATAGTGAAGACATCAAAGGTGTGGATGCCACTCGATTGTTGAAGGCAATAAGAATTTGGGTTGATCGTCTTCAACACTCACAAAGGCCTAAATTCCTAGCAGAGCCTTTGTGGTATTCCCATAGTTGGCACCAATCGTGAGCTGGAAATTACCAAAACTAATCACCCATGTTGAATTCCACTGCTCGACACTTGCAATATGCTAGCACCTTATACTTTGCATTAATGCATTGTAAACGCTCATGGGTCTACCTATGTATTTGCAAAAGATTGGCGATGAAGTCCTTAACTTTTCCAGGCATAGAAGCAGGGCTAAGTCAAGTGGTTAATGAGAAATCGAGCCATAAATGACATGGAAACACAAGAATCCAGCATTGCAGTTGGCAGAACATTTAAAAGTGACTTCGGGTTAGAGAATAATGTATATTGGGTTATATTTGTATATATTAGGCCCATTGGGCTTATCATGTATATAGTCTGTACTTTGTGTAAACATTATAAATTTAGAAGAAGTCTCCTATTCTAGGGGTACCAAGCATTCCTACTTTTACACTTTGTCATGGTATCAGAGCTAACCCTAACTCTCTTGTAAAAATAAGGCAAACCCTAGCCATTTTCTCTTTTCTTTAACCCTAGTCGTCGGCGCCGCCATCCCCTCCCCAACCACCACGCCTCTTCGTCATCTTCTTCCTCCTCTCTTTCATGGCAAATGCAAGCTCCTCCACCACCACTCCTCATGATGCAGTGCGGCCCCCGCCCGCCGGCAGTCCTTCACTCCCCACACCATGTAGCGTCTCATATATTCGACATCAAATTTCTTCGATACTAATCTGAACTATCCATCCACATATCTAGTTTTGTGCAGATCATTTCTTTCTACCTATAAAGGTTATGCTGTGGATGATCACTTTGATGGCACCTCCTCTCAACCTGCTACATCAATCCCCACTATCACTACTGGAGACAAATTTATAATCTTCTTATTTCCTAGATACTCGGTACTGTCTCACCTAACCTTGCTAGTGTTGTGTGTGGTACTGATGATGATGTCACTGCTGCATCACTTTGGGGTTCTATCACCCAGCGTTTTACTGATTTTGCATAATCACGTCAATTGCTATTTAAACGTGAATTAACCAATATTAGAAAAGGCAATCTCTCCATGTTAGCCTATCTCACAAAGATTAAATCCCTGGCTGATAATTTCAAATCTGTCAATGCCTCCACTGATTTTGATATGGTTTTAGCCGCGGTTGACGGCCTTTCTAAGGAAAAAGACTTCAGTGCCGTGTGTACATCAATTACAGCTCGTGTTCCCTTTCTGTCATTTATTGAGGCTCGCTCTATGTTGATGAATGGGGAATCTTGCCTTAAGAACACCAATGTAGGTACTTCCTCCATTCTCCTAGCAGAAGGTACACCGGTTGCAAACACGAACCCTCAGCCGCTTATGGCTGCGCCAGTTGTCTCGGCGCTGTAGCAACCGGATATAGCCGAGAAGCCGCCTGCTTTTCCCGCTCAAGAACAGCAGTCTGGTTATGGAAATCAGTATGGTAATGGCTGTGCTAATGGTTGTGGTCGTCGAGGTCATGGCAATGGTCGTGGTCGGGGTAGAAACGGTCGTAGTTATGGAAATCAATGGCTGCCGAATATGTGGGGTCCGAATTTCAGGGGAATGCCGTACATGCTGTTTATCCCGCATTTTAACAGGCAATATCGACCTCCTCCTTTTGGTTCTTCTGCCTCGGGTGGTAACATTTCTAATTCACAGTTTCGTCCTACAAATAATATTTATACCACTAACTATGGCTTCTATCCAGGTTTTGATGCAAGTCAGCTCTCTCTATAATAGTATTTCGCCCCTAATCTTGACCCCTCTTGGTCATGGATAGTGGGGCCTCCTCCCACATGACAAATAATCCAAGTATCCCAACGTCCTTGTCTTCATATACTAGGTCTGATAAAATTTTAGTTGGTAATGGTGCTTGTCTTTCTATTGCTGGTATTGGGTCCTGTTTCATATCTACTCCTGCAGGTCACTTTGTTTTAAACAAAGTTCTATTTGTTCCTGGTCTCTCCAAAAATTTACTTTCTGTTCATCAGTTTTTGTTCAAATCACAATTGTCTTCTCGAATTTGACTGTTTTGGTTTCTCTGTCAAGGATCCTAAATTGCAGTCCACAATCATCTGTTTTGTCAGTCCAGGGCCTCTCTTTATAGTACCAGGATCACCTACCACTACATTGTTCGTTGCTTCACGAGTCTCCTCTTCTCTTTGGCACCGTCGCTTAGGCCATCCAGGAGAGCCCGTTTTGTCATCATTAGTCAACCACAATTTTATTTCCTGTTCTAGTCCTTTAGAGTCCAGCTTGTGTCATTCTTGCCAACTAGGTAAGCATAGTCGTTTACCCTTTCAGAAGTCTATTTCTAGTACTACGCATCCTTTTGACATTGTTCATTATGATGTATGGACATCACCTGTTTTTAGTTTCAGTGGTTATAAATATTATTTGTTATTTTTGGATGATTATTCTCATTTTGTGTCGATTTACCCGATGCGTTCTAAATCTGAAGTGTTTGATTTATTTCTTCAATTCCGTGCTCTTATTTTAAATAAGTTTGGTGTGGAAATCAAACAATTTCAGTGCAACATTGGGACTGAATACATTAATCATGATTTTGATGGACTTTTTATGCAATGAGGTATTCTTAGGCGGGTCTCGTGCCCTCATACATCCCAACAGAATGGGAAGGCTGAACGAATGCATAGAACTATTGGTAAAATGATGCGGTCTCTTCTTTTTCAAGCTCGTATGCCTCTGGAATATTGGGTTGAGGCTGTTTCTGCTGCTAGGTTGAGGCTGTTTCTGCTGCTATTCACATTATCAATTTATTACCCTCTACTGCTATTAAGAAAAAGATCTCATATCAACGTTTGTATAAAGAAAAGGTCGATTATGTTCATCTTCGTGTTTTTGGAAGTGCCTGCTATCCTAATTTGAGTGCTACTACTCCACCTAAACTTGGGCCTCGTTGTTGTTAAGCTCGCTACAGTTCGCGAGATTGTAGCTCTTGCCACTTCTTGTCAGTGGCCTATTTATCAACTTGATGTTAAGAATGCCTTTTTGAATGGTTATCTTAATGAAGAAGTTTATATGAAGCAACCTCCAGGTTTCATCAGTTCTTAATTCCCTGATCATGTTTGCAAGCTAAACAAGTCTCTTTATGGTCTTAAGCAGGCATCCCGGGCATGGTACAGTCGCTTTGCTTCGCTTCTTTTATCCATACGCTTGGCTTCACCGGCTGTAAGTCTGATTCACCCCTATTTGTCCTACATCATGGCAGTGACGTGGCTATACTGTTAGTTTATGTGGATGATATAGTTCTCACTGCATCTTCTACTATGCTTCTTTAAGCTATGCTTCGTTCCCTGTGTTCTGAATTCGATATGATAGATTTGGGGCGGCTTAATTATTTTCTTGGAATCTCGGTCTTGCACTCTTCCAATGGTGTCTTTTTATCTCAGTCCAAATATGCTCACGATCTGCTTGATAAGACCAACGTGCTCTCCTACAAGCCTGTGGCTACACCTATAGACTCCAAGTCTAAACTTTCACTAGATGATGGCGATCTCATGTGAGACCCCACCTTATATCGATCTACAGTTGGTGCTCTTTAGTATCTTATTTTCACTCGCCCTGATATCTCTAATGCTGTGCAACAAGTATGTTTGTTTATGCATGCTCCGTGTTTGCACAATTGGATGGCAGTTAAACGAAATCTCAGGTACATCAAGGGCACCATTTCTTATGGATTAATCATTTCCACTTCTCGTATGGATCAGCTTGTGGCATATTCTGATGCAGACTGGGCTGGATGTCCTGATACTCACCAATTTCCATTTGGTTTTTGCATTATCTTGGCAGTAACATCATTTCTTGGTCTTCTAAACACCAGCCTACAGTTTCCCGCTCCATCGCCTAGGCTGAGTATAAGGCGGTTGCAAATGCCGTCTCAGAGTGTTGCTGGCTTCGCTTTCTTCTTAGTGAGCTTGGCCTTCTTCTTCCACGTGCTACCTTACTTTATTGTAATAATATCTCGGCTATGTACTCGTCCACTAATCCTGTGCAGCACGTTCACACCAAGCACATTGAGATCGGCATTCATTTTGTCAGCGGCCGAGTTCACAACAGATAGCTGACATCTTTACTGGGAATCTGCAGTGGCATCTCTTTCTTATATTCAGACACAACTTTCATATTCGTTTATCTCCTGCTTTGGTTGAGGGGGGATGTTATAGTATAATGTATACTGGGTTATAATTTTATATATTAGGTCCATTGGGCTTATCATGTATGTAGTCTATACTCTATGTAAATATTTTAAATATATGAGAGGGCTCCTATTCTAGGGGTGTCAATTATTCCCATATTTACACTTTCTCACTCCGTCTGGTACAGCTTCTAGTCTTAGTTCTACTCCCTTCCTCCTACAGGTAACATTTACAAGTTTCTTTGCGATTGGTTAGTGAACCTTGTTAGGCCATCTACCCATGGGTGGTGAACAATGCTCAAATCCAGTGATCTATTTGCACATTTCCAAAGTCTCCCCTAGAAGTTATTAATAAAGCAAAAATCCATGTTATAAACAATGATGATGAGTAACCCATGATGGCGGTATGCCTTCTTGAAGTACAAATATGCAAACATACATTGCTTTAGCTGCCCTTTTTTGGAAAAGCAAGTGTGCCCTTATTTAAGAACGAGATAGCAACCACAGAACTGGGGCAAACTCCATGATGTTTTCAAGGCAAGTCGGGTTGGAAATCCATGCTAATATCTATCCAGGGATGGCTTGGAACAGGAACTGACATGTAGGGTCCAATATTGGTCATCATTCCCTATGAAACCTAGCAAATTTGACATATGTTAAAAGACTATTAACAACTAATTCGCCTTAAATAGCAATCCCTCATGTATAGAGTAACTCAGTGTGACTCCCTAGTTCGCTTCTCGCCAAAGAGCCAAAAACACAAGATCATCTAGGTACTAGTCAAATCCAATATTTTTGTTTGACTACTGCTCAAAATCAACATTTCCTAGCTTAAGAAATTTGCCAACTTGTACCGAGCCCCGTATTTGGGCTTAAGAACAAAATAAAAAACCTAAATGTGTCTCGCCCGCTTTGCGTACCTCTCTAAAGCTTGATGGGCATTTAATATACTTTAGTACTACATTATCCAAGTAAGATATGAACTCCCTATTTGAGAAATAGGACTTTTAGTGCCTAAGTGCTCATGCCACATAACAGAACTCCACATCATACGTCTAGTGTTTCAACTTACTCCCACTAAGCTTCTCACTATATTATGCAGTTGACCTGCCCTCAAGGCTGAGTACTACTCCAATCCCAAACTTTGAGGCACCAATGTGTAATTGGAACATCTTTTGGAAGTCGGGTAATGCAAGATCAGATGTTGTGGTTAACTTAGACTTAATTGTATCAATAGTGTCTAAAACTTGCAATTCCCATAAAAAAAGTCCCTGTCGTCTTCTACTCTGTATTGTAGGGCAAATCGAGAAAATACCTAGTAGGAGATTTCAGCCTGAGCAATGGATCTTGACGCAAAACATCTCCGTGATAAAAATGGAGTGGAAACATGAGCTGGATTTGGTATGAATTTCTATTAGAAAGAACCAAGTTTGTAAAAACTATGTACCTCCATCAATGTACTGGGTTGTAGCCTTTCCAAAATAGCCGCCACCTTACTTTAGTTAGCCACTACGCCGTTCTCTGACACTAAGAAGCAAAGGAACTTACATGGTTTGTCATAAAACCACACTTCTTCAAAGTGGAAATTAGGTTTTGCTCTCCTCAGGTACTAGGTGCTTTACTCAAGACCTGGGTTATGGATCAAAAAGTCATAAAAGTACATTACAAAAAATTTCTGAATGTAAGTTTGTAATACTTGGTTTGTGAACCGCATGAACATACATGGACCATTGTACAACCAATATGACATAACTATACAATAATACAAGCTTGTCAGGTTTTGAATGTCAGCTTCCATAATCATCCTCTAGCCAGATCCATATTTAATGGCGCCTGCTCTTCTAGTCTAGCTTATTAAATACATTTTGTTGGCCCTAAAGACCATTAGATTGTAATTTTGATGATATCAAACATTTAGTGGGTCATTATGCTTAATTGTTCTAACCTTGTCGAAACTAACTCATAAGACAACTACAAAAATAAAGATTAATCAAGTTGATATTAAGTGTCCCAAGATGATGGATCAAGAGAAAGATGATCAAAATTGAAAAGTGGATTGATTTATAATCAACAGAATGAGATCCAAGTCTAGATGCTTCAAGAAGCTTCATTTTGTTTAAGACTTATCGATTCATGATGCTATAAACAAAGTATCCTTGAAAAATTTTTAAATTCGATTTCCAAATTAAATTTTAAAAAGAAATGAATTCAACTCCAAGCCGATTCAACTTGTTGATAAAAGTATTTTATTAATAGGCATTATCCGTAGCAAGCAAAAAATAATGAGATCAATAAATATTTATTATGGTGATATTTTAGGTTTATTAAACAAATAATGTTGAAAATGGTAACAAAGTAAAGCAATGGCTAAAGGAGCTTTAGAATCACCCAAGCATGATGAGTGTCGGCACATAAGGAGCACCTGTCGACAACAGAGACGAACAGTAGCCAAAGTAGGGTGTATTGTGTGTCAACACACAAGCCTATGACAGGATCAAACATCTATTTTTTAAAACTGGTTTCTTCGTATTCTTTTCAAAAACTTTCAAATGGCTCCTTGGGTCTTTTTGGCCAATTAATAGGGCTTGAGTACTTTGTCAGATTCATCCAATTCTCTAAGCTTTCATTAATTAAAAGTTCTTAGGTTCTACTTGCGCTTTAACATTGTAATCTCTTATTTTCTTGAAAGTTTCTAAAGCATCACTAGTTCTCTTTGTTATTAAGTATTTGTTATTAATTGACATATCTTTAGCTTTTGTTAAGCTTAATTAATTGTAAAATCACTCTTTTGTGAATATGATTCTTTTAAACTCGTTATTCGCAAGAGTTTGGTCCTAAGCCTACATACTGTTTACACCTCAAACTCAAGGCAGTTTGGAAGATGCTATTTTTTAGGTGGAATGTCATATGCATTTATCATGTGAGGCCATCCTCGAGGGATGCTAGGCCTTTGGATATTAAAACAATGGCATCTTAAACCCAATATCTTGAAGAGTTAAAATCCTTTAAGGGTATCAACCATTCAAGATGGTTGAAGGGGTAAAGGAGGCTTGAGCTTAAGAGACTTCCCAGAAGGCTACAAGATAGATTGTTCTGAAGCTCGAAACAATTACTTAGAGCGCATTTCTAGATACTTGGGCCTCAAGTCTATCCAACATAACATGGGGCATCTAGAAGAGACTCCAACAAGTTATGCCAACGTGGGGCTTCTAGAAAGATGCTTGAGCAGACACTTTCAGGGCACATTCAATGCCCATTCAACATACCAAAGAAGCATTTGATATAGACATGGGAAGAAAATGCCGGAGGAATAGTATGCTACATTTATTTCGTTTTTCTATAAATAATAGACACTATTGTAGTTGCAAAGTGTCCAGCACCACTATACAAACTTCTTCAAGTTTCTTTACAGCACACTTGTGCTTTTTACATACAAGTAGAAAAACTTAGCCTAGCTTAGCTTAGCGTAGATCATCTTTGTACTTGCTTTCTTCACAATAATATAATACTTCGGGTTTCAGATATGAACTGTTTATTTTAATTTGTTCCCATAATCGACGAGTTGAGAATTGAGGTATTAGTTTAAGGCTTTAATGACCAAGGCTTGACCTTGATTGCATTGGTCTTAACACTAGCGTCACAGC
Source organism: Simmondsia chinensis (assembly GCA_018398585.1). Classification (NCBI taxonomy): domain Eukaryota; kingdom Viridiplantae; phylum Streptophyta; class Magnoliopsida; order Caryophyllales; family Simmondsiaceae; genus Simmondsia; species Simmondsia chinensis. Next base: position 8,054,367 of record JAGTTD010000010.1, on the reverse strand, counting down.
TGAATCAGTCAGGTGAACTTAGGTTTGTGTTATTGTTTAAGGGCTTTGATAGCAAACGCTTGACCTTGATTGCATTGGTCTTCATCCAGTAACCTAAATACGATTAGCTTTATCTAAATCTTGTCAAATTCTAACTCATTCGAGTTATTTCAAGTCAAAAGTGCCAGGCCTAAAATTCTGATTAACTTGGGCTTATAAGTGGACTGCTGAGCTCTTGAGTTTTTCTCCATCCCATTTCCTAGATTTTAAGTGTATATATAAAAAAATCCACAAAAAAATATCTAAAAATTCTCCTTAATTAGAGCATAAACAGAATCCACATGAGTTGCAAATCAAAGTCGGATTCACCAAAAGCAACATTCTTTATCAATAAGAAGGTGACTGGTTGAGGTTAAATACATGTGGTCCAAAATACAAGCTTATTCTCACGTCGCTGGGAGTTATTTTTTGCATGTTTGTCTGATTTGTATTTATGGTGACCACACACATACTAAGTAAACAAAAAGAGCAAACATGCCTTTTGGCTACCACAATGGGAGGTTTAACAGAGGACATAATTGTCTTGAACCTCATTGTGGATTATCAAAATATGGTCTCACACCATTCATCAATGGCCAGAACTAGAATATCCAGTCTCATGAGCCTGAGGAACCCAAATGGTTAGCCTTGATGAGATCTCCACTTGAGCACCCTCTAGAACAAAGCCCCATATCATGAGGAGATCAAACTTGTCACAATCGCGATAACGAAAGCGAAGGTAAGTGTATTGGGCTTGATGGCTATTCAAAAGAGTTTCATGGCCATGCTCAAATGCCGAATGGAACTCATTGATCAATGGCTTGAACAAGCCACGAAAGAGGTATGTGAAAAGCAACATGCTGAAACAGAGCATACTCTAGTGGCTCAGCGTGAAAATTTAGCCACAATGAGAGCTATTATCAATTACGTCGAGAACTCAATGAATGAGAGACTTCATAAAGAAATAAATAGAGTCTTGGTTGAAATGAACTCAACCCTGTCTTCCACCACTACCCTCATATTTAAGGAAGTGGCAAGACAGATATTAGTTGAATTTGGGCCTAGCTTGGTTAGACAGGCTGAGACCCATAACAGCTTAGTTCAAGCCATTAGACAGGACATCAGGCAATAAGGCATGTTCCTCCTCCCTTAATTCCCATTAGGTACCCTCTTAATGTTCTTTCAAGCTCGAATGTTAGTGGCTCAAGTTGAAAACACATCCCAAAGAAAACTAGGAACCCAGCTATGGGGGTACTCACTAGGACTCTAGCCATAGGATTGACAACATAACATATGGTGTAGCTAGCCCTATGACCAAGGGTATACTTTAACTTCAAGAAACCTCAACGCTAATGTTGAGGTTACACCTATTCTTTGGACAGGGGGCACAACCATCCCTACCCTCCTCGTCTAGGAGAGGCTACCTCGAGGCCTAATTAGAGCCTCGAAGTAGGTGGGTAAGGCAAGTTCCCAATGTTGGGGGATCAATGTCCTCATCCTTGGCATCTTTCTATATGTGAGACCGGGGGGCATGCTAACTTCTTGCATCATCGAGATTAAACCTTAGGGATTGATCATGTTAGAATGGCCTAACAATCTGTTAACCTAGGTTTCCCTTCAAGCATGCCACGTATCCAAGGATCTGTTGGTAGATTCTTAATGGCCAATCAACCATATGGCCAGAATGATTAGGGGGTTACTACCATGCATTTGTAGGACAACATCCATTCCCACATCCAATTGTTATGGGAGCCCAAGGTTATACTGCAAATGCCCTGTGAGGTCCTTAACCCCTTGGGTGCCAATGGAAGGTGCAATAACCATGTGCCAAACCTACCCCTCTAAGATCAATTCACTGCCCTTATTAAGCAGATGTATAGGCCAAGGCTCAGAAGGGTCAATTGACCCTTTATAGTGAACCATGCTCTAACTATATTAACAGTGACTACCCTTTCCCTCGAGGATATAAGATCCCTAATTTACCCTTTTCTTAAGAGAAGTGAGCGTATCTGCTCCAGAGCATTTTTCAAGATTCAATTGCTAATGCAGGGAAGCAGTTAACAACCCGCACTTGAAACTTGGGTTGTTTCCTAGTTCTTTGATAGCGACTGGCTTTCAGTGGTACATCAATTTACCACCTAATTTCGTTTATAATTGCGTTGACATGGCTAGACAATTTCAAGCCCAATTCCCAAGAATGGAACTAAGAACCTCTATATCAAACTTGGCAAAAATGAGACAAAAGCCACGTGAATTCGTAGAGGATTATATTAACTGGTTCAAAAGAGCTAGGTTAAAATGTACAGTGGCTATCCATGAGGTAGAATATACCGAACTAGCTTTGAACGGCTTAGATATTGAGTTCAAGAAAAAGTTTGAAGGCTCAAACTTCACAACTCTCCTTTAGTTGGTAGAATGTACTGCTAGATATGAGGCTGTCTTGAAACAGAAAAGCCTAAAGAAAAATAGCGTGCTGGAACCTACATACAAATCTGATTGACAAGGAAGAAGATTCTCCATATGAAATTGACATTACTGAATACATCAAAGGAGCTCTTATGGTTTTTAATCCTTTGGTAAAGACGGATATTAAAGTCAGGAAGTCAAAACAGCCCCAAGACTCTAGAAAGTACTCATTTGACCTCTCAAGAGTTGACATTATATTTTATTGTCTTGAGGCAAATAGTACGATCAAGGTTACAGGAAAACATAAAAAAACTAACCCTAATACACTGAAGGGGAAGGTATACAGTAAATGGTATGATTCGTTCATTCACTCAATGAAGAACAGTGTAATCTTCAGAAACATAGCTCAAGATGCCACTGAGGCAAGGGAATTAATTTTTCCGGGAGAAGGATATATTGTAATTAATAAAGACCCTTTCCCTAGTCCTATTCAAGTTATTAATACCTTTGCTTGGAATAATCAAAAGTATTGTTCAAACTAACCATTTGCCCTCCTTGAGGACAACAATGTTCTTCAATGATGCTTAAAAGTTAAGGGTAGCAAACAGCATGTTCCACAGGTTGGTTGTCGTGGAAATGTTAAGCCTCCTAGCACACAGGCAATTGGATGATGGGATATGTCGTTGGCATATCATTGAACTCCATCCCACAAACAAGTATTAATTTTTAGAAACCTACTGATGTAGGAAGTCAACCATTTCGTTGTCAGTGATCAAGAAATTGGCTATGCAAATTAGCAAAGTTCCTGGACAGACCTCAAACTTAACAAGCGAAGAGGAGATGTCTCAAGACCTGAGAGCATATCCAAAAAAGTACGCCACGATTGTTTCTTCTTGGAGGTGAAGATTCTATTCAAGAAGTCCTTCATGTACAAGCTAATTGAAGATCCGACATTAAAGGCACAACTAATCATAAGGACTGGCCATCTGAAGAGCAATCCAAAATACCACCTCATTGAAGTGGACACCAATCATGGACCACGTTAACCAGGACAACAACACTTAGGAGTTCGCTGTGGTAATATATGGAGGAGAAACCAGCTTGAGTAAGAAAATGTTAGCTCTTCCAACCTTACATGAACTCAAAAGAGGAGGCTGCTTCGCAAGAAGGTAGCAAGACGAATGGCTTTACTTTATACTTGTTTGGCTAAGTTTTCTGATGAAGAAGACAGAGGCTAAAGGATAAGTATATTGAACCAATGGATCTTAAAGATTTAAAAGGTCAGGCAAAACCTTTAGCTGCCAACGCTAGGGGTGAGCCATGCAGCTTGCCAAGAATTCATGGGCTCGGAGAGCATCTGACAATGAGGAGGATTATAGTCCCCTCAGTATCAATCCAGTGGAACCTCTAGACTGTGTCAATCTAACATGGTATCATATAGAGAATGATTTCTACAAGGAAGAGTTCCCCATGCCAATCGAGGAGTCTAAAACCCATAAGGTTGAACCAAAAGATCAACTTCAAGACCAAGATATGCAAATCAAGAACAAGCTAAAGTTAGGACTTCCCTTCTCCTTCCTTTGGAGTCTATGGCAACTAAGGTGCATGGAGGCCTCGAAGGGGGTGTAATAGTAGTTGAGGAAGATCCCTAGGTGAAGCTCGTGGTTGAAGTGAGTGCCCCCAAAGTTAATTCTAATCCTTTGTCTTCTAAAGCTCAATCTCCAACATCCAAGTCGACTGATAACCTTCCTTATGTAATAACAATGATGTTTGATGGTCCTACTACCGCCAACAAACATTTTAAGCCTCTATACATCAAAGCCAAATTTGATGCCATCTTGATGAATAGAGTTTTAGTGGATAATGGCATAGCCATCAACGTGTTTCCTGCATACATGTCGGAGGTTATTGGTACATCTTGATATGATTGATAACTTCAGATGTAGCAATCTGTGGCTTTTCTAGGGCCACCACAAAGTCTGAAGGGGTTATTCCGATTGAATTTCTTGTTGGCAATTTAAGCTAATAGTTGTCTTTGTAGTAGATGCCACCTCAAGCTATAATGCATTGCTTGAAAGAGATTGGCCGTATGCCAAATATTATATCCCTTCTTGACTTCACCAGTTGTTAATTGTTTGGAACCATGCCAAATATAATGTTGTCATGGCAGATGACAAGCCATTCATGGCTTGCTCCAACTTCATTGGACTAAAATTCTGTGAGGATAGCGTGGGACCATTAGTTGTGAGAAGGGCCACCTCTCAAATTGCCCAACATGAAGAGGTAATATCCATCCTTAAAAGCCCACTAATCGAAGTTGAGGTGGAGTCAGATGGCTCTGAATTTTGGGTATGCATGAGAGCCCTTCTTGATAAAGGGACATTCAAATAGGGGGAAGCCAAGCTTTCCCAATAAAGGCCTGAAGGGCCATCTCATTAACCATTACAAAGCTAGTGGCTTGGCATGCTCAGGATCAATTATGAGCCGAGCAGCCATTTGCTTTTGGAAATGGCTTCAAAGTGTAGCTCGTACAAAAAAGTTGTCTGACCTAAGAGTAACACCAGCTAAAATGGAGGACCTACGAGTTGAGGTTTAGGACCCTCTCCTCAGGCTTAACTTAGATTCAATAGAAGACCTAAGGCCTACCTATGTGACTGCTCTGCCTTCGGAAGAGCATAGAAAGCAGTAAATAACCTTACTCCTTGAGATCAACAACTATTCACTTAGGACCATCATGAGATGCCTGGCCTAGAATTAAAAGTGGTTGAGCATAGGCAACCTATCAAGCCAGGCTCGATGCCCATAATTTAGGTATAGCGAAGAATGTCCCAAGAAGTGATATATTTGGTCAAATAGGAAATTGAGAGACTCTTAAAGGCCAAAAATTCATCAAACCAACTTGTTATATTAAGTGGCTGGAAAATATTGTTCCAGTTATTAAAACGAATAGCAAGATTAGAGTCTTTATTGATTTCATAGATCTAAATGCAGCCACCCCAAAAGAGGAATATCTTATGCCTATAGCTGACGTTCTCATTGATTCAGCCCCGAAACATGAGATATTATCTTTTCTAGATGGCTATTGCGAGTATTACCAAGTCATGATTGCTTTAAAAGATATCCACAAAACTGCATTTAGATGTCTTAGGTCAATATGGGACCCTTGAATGGGTGGCCACTCCATTTGGATTAAAGAACGCTGGTTCCATCTATGAAAGACCCATGAAAATGATCTCTTATGACCTCATTGGCAAGACCATGAAAGTTTGTATAGATGAAATTGTAGTGAAATCAAAGTCCCAGGTTGAACACTTGGAGGACTTGAAAGGTACATTCCTTTGAATGAGGAACAACGACCTCAAAATGAACCCACTAAAGTATGCCTTCGAAGTTTGTGCTGGAAATTTCCTTGGCTTCTTGGTACACCAAAGGAAAATTAAGGTTGATACAAAACAAAGCTAAGGCTGTTCAAGAGGTCAAACCAACTTCGAGCAAAAAGGAGCTCCAATGCTTCTTGGAGCAAGTTTTCATTTCAAATATCATAGGAAAGATTAAAGTCTTCTCTTAGTTACTAAGGCTCAAGTATGAAAAGGACTTCAAATGGGAGAAGCCACTCCAAGCTGCTTTTGAGGCCATCAAGAATTATTTGATCAAGCCACTAGTGTTGATTCCACCGAAGCAGGGCAAACCGTTGAAGATTTATATCACTAAATTTTGATGAGTTAATTAGTTGTCTACTTGTACAAGACAACGAGCAAGGGTATGAATAGGTTGTGTTCTACCTAAGCCATTGTTTAAATGAATGTGAAATCAAATATTCTTCTATTGAGAAATTGTGTCTAACTTTGTATTATACATCTGTAAAGTTAGGACATTACTTCTTAGTATTTACCATCTATGTAGTTGTTCAAGCGAATGTCCTTAAGTATATGTTAGACATACTTTAATGAGATGAAGATTAAATAAGTGGAGTACGACTCTACTTTAGTTTGAATTAATCTATGTATCACAAAATTCAGTAAAAGTTCAGGCTCTAGTAGATTTATTGGCTGACCATCCAAATATTCAAACTAAATCTATCCATGAGCCAGATGAACATAGATGAACATTTGGTAATTGAAATGATCCCTCGAAATATTTTGAAGGTTCAAGGACCAAATCACATGCCGAAGTGGGGATTGTGATTGAATCCTCTACTAGGATCATCACTAAAGTATTTGTTTCATTGGTAGGCAAGTGTTCTAACAATATGGTGAAGTATAAGGTATTGATTATTAGCCTGCAAACTCCCCTAGAAATGTGAGTCCCTATTATAGTTGTGAGACAATTGGTGATTTGCCAAATATAAGGGGAATTTCAATTTTTGAGCGACACCTAGAACATGTATATCTCAATAGTGCAAGCTATGTTGAGGAAGTTTGACGGTGTCCAATTAAAACACGTACCTCATGAACAGAATAAAGCTGCCATCTGGCCCAAATAGCTTCCGGGTACAAATTGCCCAGGATATGGTATGAAGAAACTATGGTCATCAAGACCAAAGTCTTGGACCATGACCTTGAGATCACTGAGTCATTTAGCTCTGAAAGCGAGCTAATTACAAGTGAACCCTTTGATTTCTTTGAAGCATAACAATCTATCACAAGTCATTAGAGGAAGCCCTTGATGGATTACTTTAGGAACCCTCGTGTGTATGTGAAAGACAGAAAAATGAAAATGAAAGCTCATATATACCATCTTGATAATGAATCTAGAGAGCTATACAAAAAGGATTCTAATGGAGTGCTTCTCAAGTATCTCGACCTAGACGAAGCAACATTAGTGAAGGTTAGAGCCCATGAAGGAATCTGTGGATCCATTTGACTAGGAATAAGATGCGCTGGCTCATCAGATGTTATGATTATTATTATCCATCAATGACGGTTGATTGTATCAAATAAGAGGTGCAGAGCATGCCAAAGGCATGGGCATGTACCAAGGGTCCTGCAGCTGAGATGCATGCTATAGTTAAATTATGGCCCTCTCGGGGAGAGGCAATGGACATTATAGGGGAGACCAATCCTCCTTCTAAGCAAGTAGCATTCATATATTCTTGCAGCCACAAATATATATATATATATATATAAGCTAATCTATATAAAAGTATTAATCAACAAGATGTGATTGAATTTATTAAAGAATATATCTTAAGTAGGTTAGGAATCCTAGAAACCATAACTATGGACCAAGCTAAAGTCTTACATGGGTCTAAGGTTAAGGAGTTAACCAAGAGTTTGAACATCATGATTTTGAACTGAACACCTTACTATGCCCAAGCAAAATGGCCAAGCTGAATCTAACAATAAGATTCTAAAGGCCAACATTGAGAAAATGATAGAGGATTATCCCAAAAGGTGGCAGGAACTGCTACTTGATGCTCTTTGGGCCTATAGAACGTCCAAACGTGATACAACCGGGACAACTTCCTTCCATTTAATGTATGGCCATAATGTTGTACTTCCAACGGAAGTTACGATTCAATCTATTAGGTTGGCTTATTAAGGGAGGTTTTCTAAACTTGAATACGATCAAGCAATGATGGACAAATTGACTAACTTTAATACAATTAGGCTTGGCGTTCTTTATAAGCTAGAGAAGAAAAAGAAAGGAGTGGCCAAAGTCCAAAACAAAAAGGTCAGCCAGGGCTCTTTGACTTAGAGGACTTAGTCAGGTCGGTGGTATTACCCACTGTCTAGAAAGACCAAATCTTTGGAAACTACTCCCCAAATTAGGAGGTTGCAATCAGAGTCCTAGAGGTATTTAGATGAAATGCTTATTTACTCCAAGATCTAGATGAAAGAACTCACCCGAGGGCCATTGATGGGAGGTTCCTTAAGAAATACGTGCCTTTAATTTTGGACTCTAGCAAGAATGTTGTTAGGATTTCCCACATTGTGGGTCCAATTTCAGTATCAACGTCTTAAGGATTAACTTAATGATCTTTAAGTAATTGACATAATAAGTTTATAAAAGGTACTACCAAATTGAGAGGTGTATCAGAACGAAATATGTATTTTAGTAATGATTTCAGAGAGAAGTACATGGAAATTACAAAAATTGAAGTCACTTGTATGGCCCAAAACTTCTATACAATATCGGTAAAGTTAAGTTCTAATCCTAACCAAGGACTCCTCTACGGATGCTAACTGCTGATGGCTTAATTTAATTGTTTATTCACTGAGATGGCTTCTTCTTGAAGGGTCTGTTGATCTTTTTGGGCCTCTGTTGCTTCTTTTTCGAGTTCTCCAACTCTTGACCTTTGAAGGATATGCTGCTGCCTGAGAGATGTAAGTTGATCCCTAAGCTGGCTAACTTGTTGCTCGAAACGGTGGACTTGATCATCTAGGCCCTTGATATCCTGGGCTTGCTGATTCTAAACATCTTTGGCTGCTTGAAGTTCTTTAAAAAGGAGTTGTAAACCTCTTGGGCTAGTTGAGCAACTAAGGTCCTAATAGCGGCCTGACACTGCCACTTCTATTGAATAAGTGCTGGGACATTGCAGGAAATTCTGATAAGAAGCCTCTCCAATGCCTTAAGCTCCTCGGAAATAGTAGGTGCCACCTTGGGGTCTTCTTTTAAGGCCTTCATGAGAGAAAGAGCTTCTTAATGTTCAGTTTCCTTAGCTAAAGAGAGAATAGGGAGACAAGCTAACTCTCCTAGCCTCTGGAATCTTGGACAAATGTCTTGGTCCAATTGCTGGAAGGCTTTCCTTTAGCATCTCTCGAGGAGAAAACATCCTTGCTGAGATAGGAGGAGGGTTGGTCCTTGGTAGTGTATCCTGATTAAGGCAACATTGAAAATGTCAGAATTGAATTTCAACTTTAAAATCAAACAAAAGTGTGAAAGGTCAATACTCACTTATAACACTTCAGTTGGAGGTGTAAAGGGAGTTGTTGTTGGCACCTCAGCCATAGGGACACCTTCCCCAGGGGAATCTCTAAAAATGATACTTGTTTGTTATCACCAAGTCATGGTTGAAGAATAAAGGATCCATAAACCAGATTAAGGGATGATACATTCACGAATCTTTTCAATGGTGTTTGAGGGTATTCCTAGAAGTAGGAATACAGCCTGAATGAGTTCCTGTCTTGAGGGAACTATAAGAGAAGCTTCTCTAGGTGTCACTCATGAGGGACTCCAAAATACGAGTGATTATATCCCCTCCTTCACCAATGCTTGAGCCTAAAGACAGTTTCCGGACAAGACTTTGGCACATGTCTTTGTAGTGGAGAGTCTAGGACTTCCACTATGATTAGAGTTATTGTTGCCTAGCATCATACAAGTGTGAGTCAAGATAGCCTTTGAGAAAATCAACAAGGAAAAAGCCAATCTAGAAAGGCTAATACATCTAGTTAAGAGACTTTGGCTCTTTTGTTTTTTTTTATATCTCCTCTCACTAGCTATGAGATTGGTACTTTCTCTTCATCTTCTTCTTCTTCATTTAGTGCCTAAGTGCCCTTGGTTGGAAGGGCAAGGGTAATCCTTCTCCTAGTTCTCTTCCTTGAACTGCCAACCTTAGGGGCTGGTATGACAGCTTTTGGAGGAGATTCTTCCAAAACCATCCTAGTGAAATTCCCGGTATTTAAGAAAATAGAACAACCTTAGAAATCTCTCAAGCCTCTAGAGATGTATCGGAGCTTCTAAGGCTAGTTACTCACCTTGTTTCGAGAATTCTTGGCTACCTGGGAACACACAACTCTGCAGTTGAGTGCCTATAGACTCTTAAAGGGTTACAGAATGTTACTTGATGCCTTTGTGTTTTTCTAAGAAGGCTTTTGGAACTTAAAAGTTAGGTATATAACCAGGGACTTAGACTACAATGGAGATCGCTTATGACCACTTTGAAAACCATTTTAGTATAGAAATACGCTATTTTTCAGACTTGTCATGCATCAACAGAGCGAGGGAAAGGAATTTTTGCTCCCTTTCTTAAGGATGCATTCATTAGGTATCACTAAAATTGTGCACAAAGACATTTTTCATCATTTAAAAGACACGAGGTTGCACCCTCCATTCATGAACCACAAGAGTTTGTCCTCCCAATTCATGAAGGGAAGGTTCTTCGCTAGTTCATAGCACTCTAGGAGGAATACCCACAAGCGCAGTAATAAAAAAAGAAAACCTTTGTTTGTAAGAAGGGATATCCTCAGAAAGGTGAAAGATTGGTCCTACGGTGCATTAGTTTGAAGGAAGAAGAAGGATCATTCTTAATTATCCATGAAAGATCTTCCTCGATGGAGTTAAGGTCAATAGGGTTTTGTATACTATCTAAAACCATTGAAACATCTTATTGAACTAGACGAGTCATTTGCTCTATAGGGTTGTCAACATCAGTGATTGGGCAGAAAGAGCATTAGTAATTTGTACCATTATTAGTGGTTTGAAGGATTCTAAAAGCTCTAAGGATGAAATTAGCAGCAGAGAAACATTTTTGAAGCCCTAACGGTCATATTTGTAGACACATAGTGACAAAGAAACTTGAAACATCAAACAATGCTTTCCCGAGCTCCTTGTAGCCGTTGGAGGTCAAATCAGGCATATTTTTTATGGTTGGAAATCTAAAATTGCAAAAAGCTAAAAGGGGGCATTTGTTTACAACCCAAACTCAAGGGATTGGGATGATACCATTTTAAGGTGGAATGTCATGCATTTGTCACATGAGGCCATCCTCGAGGGATGTTAGGTCTTTGGATGTTAAAAAAATGGCATCTCGAGTTCATTTGCTTGAAGAGTTAAAATCCCTTAAAGGCTATCAAGCATTCAAGATGGTTGAAAGGGTAAAGGAGGCTTAAGCTTGAGGGACTTCCTCGAAGGTTGCAAGATAGGTGGTTCTGAAGCTTAAGATAGTTACTTAGAGCACAATTCTAGATATATGGGCCTTAAGTCCACCCAACAGAACGTGGGACATCTACAAGGGGCTTCGATGGGTTATGCGAATGTGAGGCTTCCAAAACGACACTAGAGCACACAATTTCATGGCACGTTCAACGCGTATTCAGTGCTCTAAAGAAGCATTGGGATAGACGAGGGAAGGAAATGCCAAAGGAATAGGATGCAGCAGTAATTTCAATCTTTAAAAATAAGAGACATTATTGTGTTGTAAAGTGTCCAAAACCACCGTACAAACTTCTTCAGTTTCTTTATAGCACACTTATACTTTTTGCATAGGCATAGCGTAACTTAGCCTAGCTTAGCATAATGTAGATCATCTTTGCACTTGCATTATTTAGGGCAATACAATACTTCGAGTTTTAGGTATGAACTCTTTTTCAATCTATTCCCTCAATCAACAAGTTGAGAATTAAGGCGTTGGTTTAAGGCTTTGACGGCCATGGCTTGACTTTATTTGCGTTGATCTTAACACTGGTGTCACTGCTTAATAAGTAATGTGACTTAGGTTTGCATTATTCCTTAAGGGCTTTGATGGCCAAGGCTTGACTTTGATTGTATTTGTCCTCATCCAGTAAACCAAGTACAGTTTGCTCTATCTTAATCTTGTCAAACTCTAACTTATTCGAATTATTTCAAGTCAAGGATGCTAGGCACAAAAATCTAATTGCCTCGGGCTTTTAAGTATACTGCTGAGCTCTTGAGTTTGTCACTACACTAGTTCCTAGTTTTTTAAGTGTACGAGAAAAGGTGCTTGTGGGCTTTGCTTCCTTACTGTAATTGCCACTTGAGTTAGGTCCATATCCACAAAATTATCTAAAAAGTCTCCTTAATTGAAGTATAAGAAAAATCCACATTAGTTGCAAACCAAAGTCAGATTCGCCAAAAGCACCATCTCTTTTCCTCGAGAAAGTGATTAGTTGAGGTCAAAAACATGTGGTCCATAATTTAGGCTTGCTCCCATGTTGCTGCAAGTCCCTTTTTGCATTTTTATTTCACTTGTATTTATGGCGGCCACATACATACATTAAGCAAACCCCAAAAAAAAAAAAAAAAAAAAAAAGCAAACACATACAAAAGCATCACTTTTAAAAAGCTTGGATCTTGAGCGTAAGTCACAAAAGGATCAGTTGTAAAAGGTTTGTCTTGAGCTTACGTACAAAAAGACTGGTTCTAAAAGGTTGGATCATGAGCCTAGGTTTCAAAAGGGTCCTTAAGCTTAGTAAAAGGCTAAAGTGATAGAAAGTAGTCACTTGGAGAATTGACTAGCTTATGGGTTGGAAGTGCAGCACTGTAAAAATCATTGTTCATTTTCCTTTTCTTCTTTTTACCTTTTGTTTCTTGTAACTATTATTTGTCTTTCATTTGAATTATTGGCTTCTAATGTTTAAAGTATTCAATTTATCTAAGAGGAACCTAATTCACCCCGCTTCTCCCCTAGGTTGCTCTTTTAGCCCTCACCTTCAAGCTATTCAACTAATACAACAAATACTAAAAGCCTTAGAGTTAAAAATATGAAACATATTGTTATCTTGTTGCTAGCTTTGTTTTACTCCATCTTGTTATACAGACTAATCAATGATATGGCACCCACCATAATATCAAACTCATGTTGTATGTCTATTCTATGGAAATAAGAAACTCAATGACTTCTTTAAGAAGGTATCTACATGCACCTTTAAAAACTTCCCATAACTTGTCCATCATCTCTCCCTGGTCTACTAAACTGTTCTTTTCTATCATAACATAAAAAATTATTTTAAAGCTCCTTTGGCCAACATGACTCGACACTAAAGGTAAGGGTTCTTGGTTGAAGCTACTCATAATGCCTCCTTCTTAGATATAAACTATCTTGGTCCCTCAAACAAGAAGCTGCGGGTGTATCCCTTCACGAATCGCCACCTATCACACTGCCATGGACGTCTAAGTAGTAGATGATCGATGTCTGTGGTGACTGCATCATACCATACCTCATCCCAGTATTCACTATAAAAAAGTGACTAATAGTAACAAACTAGAAAAATTTTTGTTACAATTGATATACCAATAGCAACAAATAATTTTTTTTGTTTCAAATGCAAAATCTCATATACATGGCATGTAGGGTTGACCCCTTTTGTAACAGAGAAACCAATCTGTTGGTATTGTATATATAATTACCAACAATACACTTTCTGTTTGTTGGTAATGGCATTTTAATAAAAAAAAATTTTATATCTCATGAGCTAAGAAATGAATTTTTCACTTCCCTGCAATATTACGTTAAAAAAATAAAAAATAATTTATCAAAGAAACAATAACAACAACAGCCCCAGTGTCACAATGGCTCCCGCGATAAGCAGGGTCTGAGGGGGTGTGTGTACGCAGCCTTCCCCCTTCCGGGTGGAAAAGAGGCTGTTTCCAAGGATTCCTAACCTGAAGCAATTTATCAATAACATATAGATAATTCAATTATATTAATTTTAATACATAACATAGATTTAATATTGGCAAAATTTTAAAATTTATGTCAATTCACAAAATTTTGAGTGCGAAAATTTTCACTAAACCTCTCAATTTTGATTTCAAAAAATTTTATTAATATTTATTATAATACTTAATTTTGAGTACAAAAAATTCCCGTTCTCCTCTCTCTCTTGGCTTGCTCGCTTTCGCTGTTCTATCTCGCTCTCTCTCTTGGTCTCTACCCCTCGAAACCCTAGCTCGGTCCTGCAGGCGGCAGCGCTCCACGGCTCCCTGCGGCAAAACTACAAGGTGGCTCAGGTGACGGCGACTCGACGGTGCAATGACAAGCAGGTGGTGGCGACGACGATGCAGAGGTTGAGGGTCGTTCGCCTTTCCCAGTACTTCTTCCATCTTCGACCACCGCACCCAGGTCAACGGCGGCGTCATTCTCTTCTCTGGTGGAGCACGGCGATGATGGAGGTGGTGGTGCACGATCTCCATTTCGATGGTGGGCTTTGATTTTGATACATCATCAACCCTCTCCAGACCTCCGATCTCCTCCACGTTCTTTCTCTTCTCTTCATTGCCGGAGTACCTCTCGGTTGGTGGTGGTGGTGTTGTACCGGTCTCAGTCAGAGGTGGCTGCGGCGCTCCAATGGTGGTCCGATTTATGTTCTCCTCCTCTAGTACCACGTTGACCAGGTTTTTAAGCTCAAACTTATCTCAAATTTCATTTTTCTAGTATCCTCTCTCATCTGGTGCAAGTCTGCTAGAAAGAAAAGAATGGACACTGCGAAATTGACTCTATTGCTAAGGTATCAATTTCGTGTTTTAATTTCCAATGTAATGTAGTTTAATTACAGTTAATTGAGTGATTATGCTAGGTTTAGACAGTTTGAAAGTATTATCTTTAGGATACCTTTCTCGGTCTTTTTGCTAAGATAAAGTATTATCTTTAGGTCTTCGCTCTTTTTTCTCATCCTTCTCTTGTTTCAGGTACAAAATAGGGTTAGTTTGTAATGAAATAGGGTTAATGTAAGATTCTTGCAAATTTTTGAAAATTGAGTAGTTTAATATAAGATTACTATCAATTTGTTAATAATTGAATGGTTCAATATATGAACACCTAATGTATTAATGTTTGGTGTAGTGTTAGTTTGATGTATGCTATCATGATTAGTTTGCTCAATTTGCTCTTGATTTTGAGAAAATATGAACAAAGCATACGGTGTTTTAAGCTTTTTTTTTTCCCTCTTAAATGTAGATTTCAATGAGTCTCGTGCATTAGATTATAATGTTTGATGCTTCATGATGATTAGTTGTGTTTTTATCATGTTTTTTAGATTTTGAATTGTTTCGGTGTTTGTGTAGTGAATTTGAGTTGTTGATTCATATTAAAGTTTGAGGAGATATGTTATCAACATCTTTATATGCTTGTAACAAATTTTTTGCATTTGAATGATTAGACTAGGATTGAATGTAAGCATTTTGTTCTGCTGATTGGTTTTGCATTTTATATCAGAACATAGTATTGTTAGGAGGTTCAACAATGTTCAAAGACTTCCATAGAAGGTTACAAAAGGGATCTTAAGAAGACTGTAGATGCCAGGTTTCAGGCATCCGAAGCTCGTTTTTGTGGAGAAGTGAAGGTAAATGTTCTTGCATTCTTTGATGTTTAAACATGCAAAAAATCAATCATTTTAGATAGTACTCAGAACTATATGCTTTTCATTCTTCATTAGAAAGCCATGGATTAGGAGTGTTTTAGAGTTTGACCAACTCTTTCTTTTCACAGTCGCAACCAGTGGAGGTCAATGTAGTCTTTATCCAAACTCGATGTTGAATCTGCCACTGCTCTAGTATGGTTTATCTTTATTTATTTTGTATTTCAATTTTTTATCATGTCACTTCTAAAAGTTATGGTCATCATTTATTAATATGATATCAGGTTGACATTGATAGAACATTAGAAGAGCTTCCATAAGATCTTGATGAGGCAACAAGAGTTGAGGAACACAAAAAAATCTTTGTACAAGTTGTTGGGGAAGACAAGACTAGATAAGCGAAAACATATAGGTTAGGCTTTAAAGTCCCTCGTAAAGTCCCTCGATCTGGTGTGAAACGCTCTCTCTTAGCTCAAGAGCAAGTGAAAAACAGGAAGTTGGAGGCTGAGCTCAAGCTTGAAATCTATATGTGAGCGGGTAGATTTTCTAATGGCAACTATGATGAAAAGGGGAAACAAGGTTAGTGTGCTTTTGCATTATTTTGAAATTCCACATAATACAAAATTTAATTAGTTACCTTAGAATTGAATGTTGAAGTTTAATTGCTTTGGATTTTTTATGCATAGTTTGGATTGCACTTTTAAGACCATAAATCATACTAACCTTATTTGGAACTTTGAGTTGCTCTCTTTCCCGCCACCTTTGTTGTCTGTGCTGAATTGAGTTTACTTTAGTAAACATATGCTCTCAATATGACACATGGCTATAAGGTGCTATAAACATACTAGCTTCAGTTAGCTTTGGGGCCCAAACCGACCCTAAATCATACTAGCCATATGTCATCATTAAGTATGGATACTATAAACATATGCTCTCTCGTTTAGCTTCAGTTAGCTTTGGGGCACAAATTTGGCTTTTGTTAGACTTATTTAGACATCAAGTGGGGCTTGTTTAGCTTCTTTGAGGCTTGGTAGAGTAACATGGTATTTCTGCATAATTGACAATTGATCAGATTGTAAAGCATCTTTTTAAATCAGTTGTTAGTAACAGGGGGTAAATGGTGTGACGTTTCAATATTTAGACATCAAGTGGGGCTTGTTTAGATTTAAGTTGGTATCCTTTTTGTTACTCTTTTTTGCAACTGGTTCACACATTTGATCTTTATAATTGGTTTTCCAATCTAATTTTGTTGTCACAATTCTATTTGGCAGCTAATTGTGAGATGGTTGGTATTACCAGGGGATCTAAGAGAGTTCTATCTCCATTTTTTATTGTTGTGTTTAGATTGTTTATGGTCTGCAAAACATAGTTGTTGTTTTTTGATATATATCGCGAAGATCAGAGTTCAGTGTGTTCATAAGCTATTGGATATATCAGTTATCACTATTATTTGGTTTTGGGTTTTTTTGGATACTAAGCTGGGTTAAGAACTTAAACTTGGAAAGCTAAATATTTTCAGGAATTTTATTTATAAACGTTGGCCTTGTTTGGTTGTTACAACATGACTATGTTTTTACTTAAAACACTCGATTCACTTTTGACATGTGACTAATTACTCTAAAGACAAGTGATCTACACCCTTACAAAAGTTTTCGTTTGTTTATATTTGTTTTACAGGAAACTAGTTCATCTCGTGACAATGAAGTTTATTATGAGGAACAAGATGGGGATGATGGCTTAGAATACGAGGATGATGCAGTGGAATATGACCTGAATGAATGATTGTTCAACTATGTTTTTTTTTTTTTTTTTTTGATTTATAGATGATTGTTGTTAGATGTAATGCATGACAAATTTGTTGGTTGGTATGATGATGATGTTGGGTTTTTGGTTTTGTTATTTTCATTTTAGGGGGAGTGAAGTTTTTATCGACTTATGATTATTATCAAGTTCAATTATGTTTTCTAATTGGTTGAAAAATATGAAATTTAGCTAGTTAGAAACTAAAGTACAATGCTGTTATGTTTAGCAATAGTGATAGAACTATAATGACATTATTGTAATTTTGTTGTTGGTAAAACCAATAGCAGCAGAAAGCACCTTGTTGCTGTAACCATTTTGTTGCTATTGGGGTGCAATAGCAACAATACACATTTTCCATTGCTATAACTTTTAATGACAACAGCAACAACGTAGCAACAGACAAAATTCTATTGCTAAAAGTTACAGTAAAAAAAAAATAGCCAATAGCAACATAAATTGCTTTGTTGCTATTAGCAACTTTTTTTGTAGTGATTTTACCCTAGTAGAGAAAGTAACGAAGTAACGTTATGACAAGGTTACCTAGTCCACCCCTTCTTCAAACACAAAAGTGTATGAGGATTTGAATGCATCTTCTCCTCCAATGCCATCTTTTTGACAACCGCCTCAATGATCATGTTCTCGCAACTACATGAATTAAAAACTAGGCAATATCACCTTCCCACCAATCGTAAAAGTTACCTAGAAGATTTTGTTTACCAACCACGTATCTCCCTTAGCTTCACGAAGAGAAAGAAAAACCTCTTGACCACCAGCGGATAGCCCTCATCCTCAACTACTTCCTCCTCGCAATTAATTCCTCCTTTGTGCCTACCTCTTTAACATCAAACTCGCAATCACAGGCTTCGGCACCCTTAATTTAAAGTCCTTTGCCATGCTTTTCTTTGTTATGACACTCAGCAATACAATGTTTATTCATTCTGCACTTAAAACATCTTGTTCAATTTATAGGCTTGGTGCTGGTTGCTTAGTTGCATGGTACTAGCCCGAAATGATTTCCCAAACTGTCACCACACAAGGGTATTGCTATGGAGTTTCACATAATTGGCTTCCTAGCTACCCAGTTATCTACTAAAAGAATGATTATTCTAGCACTGACTACGCTGGCTCTCTACATCAAGGCCTATGGCAAGCCTCAAAAACAAAAACAACATCAAACATGTTGAACACCTCCTAGAATGACTCCTTTTTTCCTACCTAAATAACAATCCGCCAATTGCTCCTCAATTTCCACCAACTTGTTTCTGGCTACTAGTGCATAAATTTCTATGGTATAATCCTCCACACATTGCGATTCTTAATGCAATTCAGGAGTTTGAGTATGTTAGCCTGGTGTGATTATGGGATAAAGAGGTACTTCTCATGTGCTTCTTCATCCTTTTCAAGTTCTCAATCTTGCTCTTGTCTTGCCTCAAATATGAAGGCTTAAGTTGCTGTCGATAAGCGGCTCCATCCTCGTAGCTTAGTTGCCCCCCAAAGGAACCTGCTGGTGCTTGAGAACCTCCTTAAACATGAGTATTTTCTAGTGCACACCATCCACTCTAGGAAATTCTCCAATTGCCTTCAACCTTGGAATTCCGAGGTTTAAATCTCAATGTTGAATTCCTAACATCTATCTTCAAACTACTTCTCCTGCTGCCAGGTCACATGCTCATTACGGCGGACCTGCTTCTCAGGTTGGGGGTCCTCAGAAACAGCCTCTCTTCAGGGTAGCCCCCTAGAGGTGGAAGGCTGCGTACATCTATTCCCTCAGACCCTGCTTAGGCGGGAGCCCTTGGAGGCACTAGGTTTGTTGTTGTTGTTTTTGTTTCTTCAAACTACTTAGATGTCTTATGGGAGAGCCTATCCCTCCTATGGTTGCAAGAATGGACAACAACCCCTATTAATGTGGTTGTTGAAACTTGCCTCTAAATTGTCATCACACATGCCCTGTTGGTGCAAGGTTGAGTCATGTTGTTCGATAGCCAAATCTCTATGATGGAATCTGGCCTCTATCTCCTCAAATATCCTCTTGGATTAGCGAGCACCATGTGCCTCATTGATCTCTCCAATGAGCATATATCTTTGTGTCCCTTGGACTATGGAACACTCTAAACCTAATGCCAAAAGGATGCAAATGCCTACTCAATATTTAATTGGAGGAAATGATTCAATAACTTTCCTTTGATTAAACTTGATATACCTAAGAAGAAAAAAGAGAAATGACTCAACCTTTAACTCTTCAAGATGACTCAATAGTGTAAGATACCAAGTTTTATAAAGAGGGGGAAAATTGTCAAATCAAGAACGACAAGTTCATCTATAAGCTTTTTTTTTCCCTCCAAACTTATCTAAATCTTACTTTTAATCAGCTTGCAAAGCTTAAAAACTTGAAATTTAAAAACTGAAAAGTTACATATATTGAAAGGAATAATCATATTTCAACTATATATGATTCTAGCGTCTAGAAGAGAAATAGGAAAAATGTGTAGACAAAGGGAAAATTGATCTCTAGGCAGATTATAAAATTCTTGAAGGTGAATGCTAGTGCGACTCTACTTTTTTATACTTCGCCAATCCTCTTCACCAACTTACATACTCATCAAGTGACTTGGAAAGTACCCCTTGGACCCGTATCTCGGTCTGTTTTACCTTGTTAAGGCTTTTAAGGCTGATATTATAAGACATGAAGTTTTGTGTTCTAATTTTCAATCAACCCCGCCTGAGGCCCGGATATTACAATGTAAAATCACTTAAGCTTTGACATTATAAGCGTTTGGAGTACATAGTTTTCTAGTTGAAATAAAATTATTTCTTTTCATATCACATCACGGGACCTTGCTTAAGCGGGAGTCCCTATGGCATTGGTTTGTTGTTGTTGTTTTATTCACATGCTTACTCAAAAGTCCTAAAGTCTACTTTGAATGCACGACGCGATTGGGAGTAGATTTCACTTCATCAATGACAACAATAGAAGTCATTTATTTTTTTTTTCAAAACCACAACCAATATTGAATCTAACAGACTTTATCCATCCCCTCTGTATGCATCAGTATGCATACCTGCTTTAATGAACATATACAAGTTTAAGCCAGTTGATTGGTAGAGAATCGTGGCAGTTACGGGCAAAATTCCTTAATTGATGCGGAATCGTTTTGGTGTCTCCGTCGACAATTAAAGACTTCTACCAGGAATTTTTTTTTTTAGGAATAAAAGTCTACCTTCTAAACCTAGCCTAGCCTCCCTTTTATAGAGGAGGAATTACAACTTCAAAATTTAAAATTAAATTTAAAACCAAATCAAATTTAAAATCAAATCAAATAACCAGTTACCCCGCCTTGAATTCCTCAACAAACGTCTTGCACCTTGATTCTCACGTATGAATTCAACCGTGTTCCCCGTGCCGCCAATCTTTGTGACGCCAAGCAATACGCCAATGGCAAATGTGCTGCTACTTCTTCTCATCTATCCTTGGCATTCTCTTCACGCCTATTATGGGATTCACTGTCTTGTTCCGCATAACCCTCCAAGGGATATTTGGCAGCTGCATCATGCTCTCCCAGTTAGAGAGAATTCACCCTCGAATTCTCTGTGGAATTTCCACTAAAGGCTTGTCTTTGTCACCAAATCAGCTCCCGACCGCTGACCCTTCCCGGTATCTGGCCCATCTTCGTGCACCGTAAGACTTACGCGGTACTGATCCTTCCCGTTCAGTAAAGCGTTTTCTTCCTCAACGTCCGAAAATTCATCACGGAGATTGGTTTCTACCCTCTGTTCTTCAACGTTGGCATCTCTGGTTTTGGACCGATGCTACCTCGACCTAGGATCCGATAGCTCCTTGCCCAAAAATTGATTTTAGACACCTTCCTCCGTCTCCTCTTGGATAGCGCCCTGTGTTAATGGGCGTTGGGGTAGGGATCCCGGTGTAAGGTTAAGATTTGCCCCAAGTTGAATCAAGCAGTGCTCAATTCGTCCGAATCTCTCTTCCAGTTCCTCTAATCTCCTTTCGATTCGCTGATGTCGGTCATGGTCAACAACGTGACGGCATACCTCGGTCGCCAATGGGCAATCTCAGAAAATGTTATGGGCTCTTATACCAATTGATGCGGCTCATGAACGGGGAAATAGAGATAAGAGAAGGTTTAACGGCCTTCCCTTTGAATTTTATTAATTTTATAACAAAATTTCAAAGAGGGGATAGAATTCATTTCATCTCACACTAGAGATAATAGAAGAATAAAAATAACAATTGCAATTTTTTT
The DNA here is from genome assembly GCA_018398585.1 of Simmondsia chinensis. Lineage (NCBI taxonomy): Eukaryota > Viridiplantae > Streptophyta > Magnoliopsida > Caryophyllales > Simmondsiaceae > Simmondsia > Simmondsia chinensis. Next base: position 8,032,844 of record JAGTTD010000010.1, on the reverse strand, counting down.
TTTTCAAGAATAAAAGTCTACCTTTTAAACCTAGCTTAGCCTCTCTTTTATAGAGGAGGAATTACAATTTTAAAATTCAAATTTAAATTTAAAATCAAATCAAACAAAAAAAAAATTAAACAAGAAAAGAAATCATAAATTAAAGCTTAAATTGGAAGAAATCAGTTAAAAACGGAAAGAAACTAAAGAGTTCAAATTTCAAATGCCCGATTACCCCGCCTTGAATAACTCAACAACCATGTGCGCCTTGATTCTCGCATATGAATTCAACAATGTTCTCGATGCCGCCAATAGCGAACGTGCTGCTGCTTCTTCTCATCTGTCCTTGGCGTTCTCTTCACGCCTATTCTAGGCTTCACTGTCCTGTTTCGCATAACCCGCCAAGGGATATTTGATGAATGCATGGTGCAACAATTTCTCTTCTAAACCGAAGAAAGTGGCAAGATCCATTGATGGTATCAAGAAATGGTCTAATAGGCAATAGGACGCGCGGAAACCTCAAGTTTTGCTGCTTATTGTTAGTTTATGTCTCAAATTCCTTGTCTTCATGAAGGGACTTGCTATGAGCATGCCGATCGATCGGGAGTATTTCCCATTGGTTGGGAAGTACGTAGAAAGCAGAAGGATCCAGGAAGCTCTCCGATCAATCAGGAAGTACCGATCGATCGGGGAGCCGATCAATGGGGAGATGTTGATCGATCAGGACCAAATCTATGCGTGACCTAGTTTACCCTGAGTATAAATATGACGTGAGGGTTTCGTCATTAGGTATCCAATAAAGACAGAGCGCCATCATTAGAGAGAGAGGGGAAGTGAATTGTAATTCTTCCATTATTTTGTTCAATAAAAATTCTCCATCTCTGCCTGCGGTTTTTCCCCCTCTCGATTGAAGAGGGTTTTCCACGTAAATCATTTTCTTTTTTGTTTGTTCTCTTTTACCTTGTCGTTTACTTCTCATATTTGTCTTAGTATTTAAATCGAATCCAATTCTTAGGTATAATTTCCTTCACAAATTGGTGCCAGAGCCCTAGTTGTTTGATTTGGTGCGATGACGTCCATTGCGAAATCTAAAGTTGAGAAGTTTAGTTGTGAAGGGAGTTTCGGTTTATGGAAAATTCGTATGAAGGGCCTCTTGACTTAGAACGGCTTGAAGAAAGCTTTGGACGGGAAAGAGAAAGAGCTATAGAGTATGTCAGAAGGATAATGGGAGGACTTAGACGAAAAGGCTCTTACCGCTATTCAGATGTGTCTTACAGATGATGTGTTGACAGAAGTTCTGGAAGTGAAAACCGCTAAGGAGTTGAGGGGGAAATTGCAGGAGATGTTTTGCATTAAGTCTATCTCCAACCAACTTGCAATCAAGCAACGGTTGTTGACCTTTCTTATGTCAGAAGGTACACCTCTTAAGAATCACATTAATGAATTTAACTCTATTATTCAAGAGTTAAAGGAGCTTGATGATGCTCCTAAGGATGAAGATTAGGCTATGTTATTGTTGTGTTCTTTCTCTACCTTTTATAAACGCTTTGTTGAAAACATGATTTATGGTGGTAGAAAATCTATCACAGCTGATGAGGTTAAAAAAAGACTTACTGAGTAAAGAAAGAATAGATACGGAGTTGTCCGACTCCGTTTATGACTCAGGAAGTGGTTTGTTTGTGAGAGGAAGAACTAAAACAAGAGGATCTGATTATGGTGGAAACAAGTGTAGGTTTAAGTCTCGATATAAAGACCTATCCTATAATTACTATCATAAGAAAAAGCATATTAAGAAATAATGTTATAAGCTTATGGGAAAACAAAAGGCTGATAACGGAAATGATCAGAAAACGAATGATTAATCTACAGAAGCTAGTGTAGTTGAAGATTAGAATGATGTTGATGTTCTGTTAGTGACCGAATCTCAGTCCAGATCTAAAGACAATTGGATTCTAAATTCAGGCTGTTCCTATCACGTTTTTCCAAATAGAGACTGGTTCACCACATATGAGTCAAATCAGGATGGAGTTGTTCTAATGGGTAATGATGCAGCATGCATAGTTTTGGGCATGGGAACAATTCGAATTAAGATGTTTGATGACAATGTTAGGACATTGGGTGATGTATGTCATGTTTCTGATTTAAAGAAGAATCTTATCTCTTTAGGTACCCTTGATTCTCATGGGTACAAGTACACAGCTCAAGGTGGAGTTATGAAGGTCATTAAGGGTGCTCTGATTGTGATGAAAGGTAGACAGGTAGGAACTCTATATGAACTTGTTGATTCCACAGTGACAGGATCAGTAGCTGTTTCTTCATCATCTATGACCGATTCAAATATCACAAAGCTATGGCACATGAGGCTTGGTCATATGGGTGATAAGGGGTTGTCTGAGCTCAGTAAAAGGGGCTTGTTGTGTGGTCAGTCTACAGGACTGATGGAATTCTGTGAGCATTGCATTTATGGGAAGCAGAAGAGAGTCAGCTTCAAACAGGCAGTGCATAAGACTAAGGGGACATTAGATTACATCCATTCAAATTTATGGGGACCTTCTAGAGTGGCTTCCAAAGGTGGTTCGAAGTATCTTCTAAAGTTTATTGATGATTTCTCCAAGAAATTTTGGGTCTACTTCCTAAAGCAAATGAATGAAGTGTATGACACTTTCAAGAAATGGAAGGCTTTACTTGAGAAATAGACACTGAAGCAAATTAAAAGGTTGAGGACAAACAATGGCCTTGAATTTGTTGAGGGTGACTTCACCAAATTCTGTGAATATCAAGGTATTGTTAGACATAGGACTTGCACAGGTACACCTCAATAGGACGGAATTGCAGAAAGACTGAATAGAATGTTGCTAGAGAAAGCTCATTATATGCTGTCGAATGCAGGTTCGGGCAGAGGCAGTAAAGATGGTATGTCCCTTAGTGAACCATTTACGTCGTTCATCTCTTCAGTTGAAGACTCCAAAGGAGGTATGGTCAAGATCCTCTGTAAACTATTCTCATTTAAGAATTTTTGGTTTCCCTGCTTACGCTTATAATGTTAATGAAGGAAAGCTCGAGCCTAGAGCCAAGAAGTGCATATTTCTAGGTTGCACTTTAGGAGTGAGGGGATTTCGCTTATGGGATTCTAATTCTCATAAATTTTTGATGAGTAGAGATGTCACGTTTGATGAGTCGTCATTACTCTATCCACAGAAGAAGTCTTATATTATTTATGATTCTAGTCAGGAGCAGATGCCAGAGATAGTTTAGCTACAGTTGGGTAGCATAGTTCTGCAGCGGAATGAATCCACAGAAAGTATAAAGGCACTTCCAGAAAGGATTTCTACAAGAAATGAAGTGGTTGAAACCAATCAGCAGGTAGAGCAGTATACTATAGCTAGTGGAAGACAGAAGAGACAAGCTAAACCACCACAACGGTATGGTTATGAAGAAATGGTAGCTTATGCTCTTACAATAGCTAAGACGATTGATGATAATGAGCCTTCCACCTATTCAGGAGCTGTTTCTAGAGTTGCTTCAGAAAAGTGATTGATGGTAATGTACGAAGAGATGGAATCTTTGCAGAAGAACCAGACTTGGCAGCTTGTTGCGCCTCAAACAAGGAAGAGGATCATTGATTGCAAAAAGAAAAGAGGGCATTCCAGGAGTTAAAGATGCAAGGTACAAGGCTCGATTGGTAGCCAAAGGTTACAGTCAGGTACATAGTATTGATTTTCATGATATCTTTTCACCTATTGTTAGACTTAGTTCCATTCGAGCGATACTTGCCCTAGTAGCCATGCATGATTTAGAATTACAGCAACTTGATGTGAAAATTGCATTTTTGCATGAAGAAAAACAAGACCGTGTTTGTTTGTTGAAAAGGTCCCTTCATGGTTTGAGGCAATCGCTAAGATAGTGGTACAAAAGGTTTGATCAGTTCATGACCAGCCATGGGTTCTTCAAGAGCAGATATGATAGTTGTGTCTATTTCAGGCAAACTTGTGCAGGTTCATTCATTTATCTTCTATTATATATTGACGATATGTTTATTGCAACTAAAGATATGTTTGATATCAACAAACTAAAAGCTATGTTGAAGATTGAATACAAAATAAAAGATTGAGGAGCAACTAAGAAGATACTTGGTATGAAAATTAAGAGGGACCGAAAAGTAGGAAAGCTATTCTTATCTTGGGAAAAGTATATTGAGAAGGTTCTGGATCCTTTTCATATGAAAGATGCTAAACCAGTTAGCACTCCTTTGGCAGCTCATTTCAAGCGTTCGGCATTAGCTTCGCCATAGCCAAAGGAAGACATCAGAAATATGTCATAAGACCAGTACTCTAATGCAGTTGGTAGTATCATGTACGCTATGCACACGTCCAGATATTGCACATGCTGTTAGCAAGGTAAGCAAATATATGGCGATTCCAGGAAAAGAGCATTGGCAAGCTATTAAATGGATTCTCAGGTATTTACGTGGCACTTCTGATAAATGTTTGGAGTTTGGGAGAAGTAGAAGCTATTTAGATAGTTATGTTGATTTAGATTATGGTGGTGACCTTGATAAGAGGAAATCAACCTCAGGTTATGTCTTTTTCCTTGGTAACTACGCTATTAGTTGGAGAGCTTGTTTACAGTCAATTACAGCACAATCAACTACAGAGGCAAAGTATATGGCAGTGACAGAAGCGTTTAAAGAAGCTATTTGGTTGAAGGGCTTAATCAGTGAGCTTAGTGTTGATCAGGGTGCAGTTGTCGTTTATTGTGAAAATAGTCAACAATTCATTTATCCAAGGATCAGATGACCCATCATGACAGGACAAAGCACATAGATGTTAAACATCACTTCATTCGAGATCTGATTGAAGAGGGCAAGGTTGAATTGAAGAAGATTGGCACTACTGATAATCCCGCTGACATGTTCACTAAGGTTCTACCTAGCAGCAAGTTCAAGCATTTCTTGGACTTGGTTGGGTTTTCTGTTTTTCGGAGTTAACCCCTTGAGGGGTGTTTTGTGGAGAAGGTAGAGAAGTTCTTTTGTAAGAAATTTGTGTCAAGGTGGAGATTTGTTAGGTTGTGTCTCAAATTCATTGTATTTATGAAGGAGCTTGCCATAAGCACGCCGATCAATCAGGGGTATTGCTGATTGGTTGGGAAGTATGCAAAAAGCACAAGGATCCAAGAAGCACTCCGATCGATAGGGAAGTACCAATCGATCGGGGAGCAGATCGATTGGGAGATGCCGATCGATCGAGGCCAGATCTACTTGTGACCTAGTTTACGCTGAGTATAAATATGATGTGTGGGTTTCTACATTAGGTATCCAAAAAAGAGAGAGAGAAGAACTGAATTGTAATTCTTCCATTATTTCGTTCAATAAAGATTCTCCATCTCCGCCCATGGTTTTTCCCCCTCTCGATTGAAGAGGGTTTTCTACCTAAATTATTGTCTTCTTTGTTTGTTCTCTTTTACCTTGTCATTTATTTCTCATATTTGTTTTAGTATTTAAATCGAATCCATTTCTTGGGTATAATTTCTTCCACACTTATTATGTATCTTAATGTATATGTTTATTATTGCCTATTTTTTGTAGCCTTTTGTATGATGACTCTTGTTATCTTGTATTGGCATTTGTACTCGGTTGCCTCACTTTCAGCTTTGGGCTTTCTCCCTCAATTTTTGAAATAAAAGATACCTGATAATACGAAATTCTTCTTGTATACCTTTTTGTTGATAAGTAACGTGCCAACATCAAACAATAGGCAGTTCAACTAATCCCTAAAAAGTGCAACTTTTTTTCTGAGGATGTCCTTGATCATTATCTTTTTTATTTTCTTATGAATGCAAGAATTACACTTCTCTAGGAAAAGAATGAGACTTGAAACTTTAACCACTATCAAAAAAATGAGAGAGTTTCTATGATACCATCCCAGAGAGCTACATCTTCATCTTGAGTATCGCAATGAGAATAACTTCCCGCTACATGACATTGACCTCTCCACCAAGGCACTCCCTTTCTCCAAATTTGTCCCATTTCTTGACAATATAAAATCACACATCCCTTCTTCCATTGAGGCGGATCTTCTTATTTGCGTTTGGGTAAACGGGGCATGGAACCCTTCACGTAACTCAACTTGCACGCCCTGACTGCCATTCCATAATCCTTGAGCCCCACTATGCACTGGTCGTTGACCCACTGTCGATCTCGGCCGATCAACGGCAAGGATTGGCTGATCTTGGTATGGTGCACCGGACACTATTGGGGCGCGGCACAAGGGACAACTAGTATGAGACCTAAGCCAAGTATCAATACAATGAACATGAAAAGCGTGAGTACATTTGGGCAATAATCTAATGTGCTCACCCTCACGGAACTCCCCTATGCACACGGCGCAATCAGACCCTGTGATCAACCTATCACCCTCGTGGTACCTACACACAGTGATGGAACCTATCACGGCAGGGTCTAGTCCGACTGTGGAGAGGCACAAAGCTGCGTGGACCACCGTAAGACTTTGTTCGTCATCCACGGAATCACTTCTTTCAGAATTAGTACAGCCGAATTTATAGAAGCGTTTGGAGTAGAGAAGGTACAAAAAGAAGAGGAGGAAACCAGAGGAGAGAAGAGAAAGAAGAGAGATGAGGAGAGGGGAGAGAGAGTGGGAGGAAGATAAAGACGGAGGTGGGGAAAGGAGAGAGTCTAGAGAGAAGTGGCAGAGGGGAGGGCAGAGAGACAAACAAGGGGTTAAACAGAACCCAGATGAGTCGTTTTTTGATGGGTCACAGAAATAAGAGCAGGGGTCCGAGTCTGAGTCAGGGTCCGGGTGTGAGTATGGGTGAGGGTATGTTTGGTTTGATACTTTTGCTGGAAAAAGCTTTCTAGCCATGGAGGGAGAAGCTACGTTGAGTTTGGGGGGTTTTTTATTAAGCAATGCTATAAATAGTTCACACCAATAATCATGGTTGCAAGTTGTTACATTTTTGTGTTAAAAAAAGAAAAAAAATTGTTACATTTCTAGGTCTGAAGTCATCTTTGTTGTTTTTATGTGTTGGCCTATGAAAATAGTCAATTTTGTTTAAAACTTTATGATCTAATACTTCTTATTATATTGTTGTGTATACTTTATTAAATTATATATGTAGGAGGGCAAAAAAAAAAAAAAAAACCAAATTAGAGATTGATACATTTGTTATTATCGTACTTTTCTACCTAATATAAAATGTCTTGAGTTTTCTCTTTTAGAAAACAACCTTAAGTGCTATAAATGTTAAAATCATGTATCATAGAGTACCTTATGTCAAAATTTAATAAACTTTTGTAAGAATCTTACCAATTTATAAAAGAATGCTAATATGATACATAATTTCGATAGTATATATAAGTCATGACAATGTTTCATCAAAAATTCTGCGAATTATGATAAAATATTAACTGAATATTAATGTAAAGTACCTAAATTTTGCTGCCAATCATGTGTCATTTTCACATTTTTGGACAAAAAAATATTAAATTCTAATAAAAATATTAATATATTGGTGAAATCTTATTCAATTTTAGCATTTTCTAACAAAATTTATCAAATTCAACAAAAAGATATTTGATTGAAAAAATTTTAAAACTTTAAGATTTTTAAGTGATAAAATACTTAAACTCGATATATATTATTATATATATTAAATTCTAATATACCTAGATAATAAATATTTAAATATAAGAATATTTAAGTAATAATTTTCTTTATTACATTAATAAATGTCAAAAATATTGCATTTCCTTTCTTTGCTTACATCGTTCTTTTGTTTGTTTTTGTTGGGTCGGCTGACTTGGAGGGTAGTGAAAGCGGCGGTTGACAACTAAGCAAGAAGCTTGCACGTACAGTGGATGAAATGGGCTGCTAGCTAGCTTATTTACTTAATTGAATATATTAATATACTCTTGATATTTTTCGTTATATTAGCTTATCCAAGGCGTATGCAGTCGATACAAAATTAAAATTGGATTATGTAATTATAATTTTAATGGAATTGGAATTCTAAATGAATTGAAATTCCACTGCTTGGCAAATTAAAGAAATTTGAGGCCAAAGTTACAACTTCATAACAATTCGAGTCATTGCGGGTTTTTGGTCAATCGAGTTGGAACATTTCGAGATTTGAATTAGCATCGGATTTTGATTGGGTAGAGTCACTTTGAATTTGAGTTATTCATGTTTTGAGTCAAATTGGATCAAATTTTAGTCATGTCTGATCAATTTGTATTCAAATCATCTCGCATTTTTAGTCAGTCAAATTAGGTCTATTTTGGGATCCACTGGAGAATGGTAGATTTTGAGTTGATTTAGGTCATTTCGAGCTTGGGTCGTCTTAGTTTCGGTTCAAACATGTTGTATCATTTTAAATTTCGGATTATCTCGGATTAGGTGAAATTTACGCTGAAAGCGAGATGATTGAGATCATTTTAGGCCTAGGCCATATTAGCTTGGGCTTAGCTAGGTCATGTCACATTGAAGTCGAGTCGTTTCATTTTTTGAATTTTAGCCATCATGTGTTTTGTAGCCTGACTGTAGCCTTTAGCTACCAAATGTGCCTTGTACCTTGCATCTTCAACTCCAGGAATGCCCTCTTTTCTTTTGAAGACCCATTTGCATTCAATCAGTCTTTTCCCTGTGGGAGGCTTCACCAGTCCCAAGTCTGATTCTTATGAAGAGACTGCATCTCTTCATTCATAGCAACGAGCCACTTATCAGCATCTGATCTCGATACAGCCTCTGAATAAAAAGTCGGCTCACTGTCATCTAACGACTCAGCAGAAGTGAGGACATAAGCAATCATCTCCTCATACCCATATCTCTCAGGAGGCCTAATTTGACGCCTCGGTCTACCACCAGCTATAGTATTATTCTCCACCTGCTAACCTATTTCTGCATTATCAGTAACAACATCAGAAACCTTTCCTGAGGTGTTGGAATACTCTCTAGCTGAACAATCTGCTGATCTGACTGTATCTCTATAACATCAGGTGTCTCAACCTGAGCTGTATCTCTGTCCATGGAGGGTGTGTATGGCGGATTAAGTAGAGCAGACTCATCAAAAGTAACATCTCTACTAGTCAGAAACTTCTGAGCACTTGGATCCCACAATCTATATCCCTTTACACCTAATGAATAACCAAGAAAGATGAACTTCTTGGCCCTAGGCTCCAGCTTTCCATCATTAACATATGAATATGCAGGACAACCAAAAACTTTAATCTGAGAATAATCAGAAGTTGAACCTGACCATACCTCCTCAGGAGTTTTCATCTGTAATGAAGAATGCGGTGTCTTGTTCATAAGATAGCAAGCCATGCTAACTGCTTCTGCCCACCATTCTTTCTTTAAACCTGCATTTGAAAGCACACATCGAGCCTTCTCAAGTAACGTCCTGTTTAACCTTTCAGCCACTCCATTTTGCTGAGGTCGACCTGTACATGTCCTGTGTCTGACTATACCCTTATCTTCACAAAATCTAGTGAAGTCACCGTCAACAAACTCAAGACCATTATCAGTCCTCAACCTCTTGATCGGCTTCCCTGTCTGTTTTTCAAGCAGAATCTTCCATTTCTTGAAGATATCATACACTTCATTTTTCTGCTTTAGAAAATAGACCCAAACTTTTCGTAAGTAATCATCAGTGAACGTTAGAAGATACCTGGACTCAGCTTTAGAAGCCACTCTGGAAGGTCCCCACAGATCAGAATGTATGTAATCTAACGTTCCCTTGGTCTGGTGCACTGCTGACTTGATGCAGACTCTCTTCTGCTTCTCATAAATACAGTGCTCACCGAATTCCATCAGTCCTGTTGACTGACCACAAAGCAGTCCCCTCTTACTCAGCTCAAACAATGCCTTATCACCAATGTGACCCAGTCCCATGTGCCACAGTCTTGTGATCTCTGCATCTGTCATAGCAGATGTGGAAACAGTAACTGAACCTGTCACGGTTGTACCTGCAAGCTCATACAAAGTACCAACCCTATTTCCTTTCATCACAATTAAAGCACCCTTACTGACCCGCATGACTCCACCTTCAGCAGTGTACTTGTACCCACTAGACTCAAGGGTACCTAGAGAAATCAAGTTCTTTTTCAACTCCGGGACATGACGTACATCACTTAAGGTTCTAATAGCCCCATCAAACATTCTCACATGAACTGTCCCAATCCCCACTACCTTACAAGCAGCATCGTTACCCATCAAGACAACCCTACCTTGTATAGACTTATACGTGGAGAACCAATCTCTGTTTGAAGTAACGTGAAACGAACAACCCAGATCCATGACCCACTTATCCTTGGACCTGGACTGAGAATTAGCAACTAATAGAAACTCCCCTTCACTATCCTCCTCTACGACACTAACCTTAGCGGACTTGTCTTTCCCCTGGTCACCCCTATTATCCTCTTTCAATTTATTCTTATATTTGTAACAGTATTTCTTTATGTGCCCTTTCTTGACACAATAATGACACGACAGGTTCTTATGTTTAGATTTGGACCTAGACTTATTCCCACCATTGGATCCCTAATGTTCTGGTCTACCTCTTACATGCAAACCACTACCTGAGTCATTCACCGAGTTAGATAATTCCCTATCTACCCGTTCTTTACTCACAAGCTTTCTTTTTACCTCATCAACAGTAATGGTTGGCCTAACCCCGTATATCATGCTTTCTACGAAGTCCTTATACGAATTAGAGAGCGAACACAGTAATATCATAGCTTGATCCTCGTCCTTAGGGACATCATCCAAAGCCTATAATTCTTGTATAATTGAGGTAAACTTGTTAAGATGGTTTTTAAGAGATGTACCTTCTGTCATACGGAAAGTGAATAACCAACGCTTCACTGCGAGTTTGTTGGAGACTGACTTGTGGCAAAACATGTCTAACAATTTCTCCCTTAACTCCTTTGCGGTTTTCATCTCCAAGACCTCTGACAGAACATCATCAGCCAAACACATCTGTATCGCCTTGAGAGCCTTATCATCCAACTCTTCCCATTGTGCCTCAGTCATAGTCTCGGGTTTCTTTTCTTTCCCCTCCAGTGCTTTCTTCAAGCCTTTCTGAGTCAGGAGTCCTTTCACACGGACTTGCCATAAGCTAAAGCTTCCCTGACCATTGAATTTTTCTACCTCGGTTTTAATACCTGATGTCATTGTATCAATTCGAAGAACCAAGCTCTGATACCAATTTGTGCGGAAATAAACAATTCAACTCGAATCACAATCAAATCAAATACCACGATAACGAGAAATAAATGGACTAATAGAGAAATGAAACAATTGACACAATGATTTACGTGGAAACCCCTTTACAATCGAAAGGAGAGAAAACCACTGGCGAAGATTGGAGCTTTTATTATTGAACCAAAAGAAGAAGAATTACAATATTCTCTCTCACTCTCAATTTGTATTGGCGGCGGCTCTGGGAATACCTCACGTTTATTTTTGGATTTGGATACCTAATGACATACCCTACGTCCATATTTATAGCTGCGCAGGAAACCCGATTCCCAATCGATCGGCCTGCTCATTGGAGGCGTCCTTCTTTTTACATAACTTTTCCGATCGATCGAGCTCCACCTTGATCGATCGAACTTCTCATGGCCCTTGTCCTTAATATGCCAAGTAATTTTCTGACATTTCCCTAACAGACCACTTAGACCATGGTTGCTCAAACTGTCCATCCATGCACATGAGACTTAAGGAAGGTATATGCAATTCTAAACACATATTTTCTCTCTTTTCTATCATCGGTGTTTAGGAACTCATGTGCTTTTCTCTGGTTGTCAAAAACATTAGTGGCAAGAGGCAAAGCCAGAGAGTTCAATGCTTTAATTCAACACCACACCTAGGTTTACTTGGAAGTGTAAGGTCAAGCATAAACCTGATAGCTTGGTTGATTGTTTAAACGTTAGACTCATTGCTCAAAGTTTTAGCCAAAGAGAGGGCCTTGACTACTATAAAACTTTGAGCCTAATTGCCATACCCACCATCATCAGGTTTATCCTTGCCTTAATAGTAACGAACTCGTGGTTTATTTGTTGACAAGATGTTAAAAGTTCATTTTTACATGGCATTCTCATTGAAGAGGTTTGCATGAAACAACCTCAAGGTTTTGTATATCTTAAGTTACCAAATCATGTATGTTGTTCGTGTAAAGCCCTATATGGGCTCAACAGGTCCCTCAAGCTTGGTTTCATAGGTTTAGCTCATTCCTTTACAGTCTTGTGCTCCACTGTAGTAAAGTGGATCCTTCTTTGTTCATGTACTGCTCCTTTGCTAGTTTGATTTGTCTACTGCTCTCTATTGATTACCTTATGCTCACCTAATCCCAACTATCACTTTACAAGGTCTTGCTGACACACTGTCCACTTAATTTGCCATGAATGCTTTGTTTGGTAATTGGGTAAAGGGGAGAAAGAGGGGGAGGCTCAAGAGAGTAAAGAGAGGGAAAGTAAGGTATTATCTTACCTTTATTTGGATAAGTCTAATAAAGAGGGACAAACGAGTTCATATTTTTCGGCAATTAGGTAAAGAGGTAAAGGTAAAGAAAGTTATAGTTAAATTGAATCCAAACCCACATGGCATGGCCTCTTCCTGACCCAGCACAAGTGCACACTTGACTTCCTTAACAAACATGACATGCCTGATGCTAAACATGTACATACTTTGCTCATGGCTCGGGTTCAACCATCTCCAACTGAAGGTAGCATATATGACTGAGTACAAGAGTGCGATAAGTTCCTTTCAGTATGTAACTGTGACTCATTCTGATATTCATTATGCCATTAATCATGTGTTTTATTTTATGCATAACCCCTTGTCCTCTCATTGGCAGATGTTGAAGCGTGTCCTTATGTACATTAAGAATACTCTTGATCATGGTCTCACCATCTTTCCAGGTTCTTTTATGATCACTACTATTTATGCTAATATTGATTGGGGTGGCTGCCCTGACACTCCATGTTCAACTACTGGTTTTGCCCTGTTCCTTGGTCCCAACGTCATCTCATGGCCAGCAAAGAAACAACCCATAGTGGCCAAGACTACCACAGAGTTAGAATATCGAGTCATTGCTCAAATGGTGGTTGAACATGATTGGATCAAATCTCTCATACGTGAACTAGGTCTTTGTCACTTAGATCCTGTTCAAATTTTCTGTGACAATGTCTCAGCCACATACCTTGTTTCTAATCATATCTCTGGTGATCGTAGTAAGCATGTTAATGATAACTTCCATTATGTACATGAAAAGGTAACTAAGGATGATATCCAGGTACGATTTACTCCTACTACCAAACAAGCTTTCGATATTATCACCAAAGTCAAGTAACCGACCTCTTCCGCTATCATAAGGCAAATTTGCATGCTGGTCCACTTTGTACAGATTGAGAAGGTGTATTAGTATAATACCCTAGATTGATATGCTTTGAATATGTCTCTTGTAATATTCTCCAAGTACTCTCTTGTAATTTTTCTTATATTTTTCTCTCTATATAACAATACAACTCTTTTAGATTTGCTCTTTAAAATATTCTATAATATGTTCAGTACACAATTTGGTACCTAGTTGAGTATGTATAGCATTGCTCGCTATGTGATCATCCAATAATTCAACTTTCAAAAAAAAAAATTATTGAAAAATAAAAAATTAAAGAAATCAAAATCCCGACGACACCATGAGGTCACACGCGTTTTGTGTTAGTATTATGGGTTATTATATGACCCAAAAAAAAAATGATGCAAGGATTTTTATTTTTATTTTATTTTTTTGTTAATATTTTTTTTTTTTAAAGCAAACATTGCCCCAGAGCAATTGAGTTAGGTAAGTTTATTAAATCGTATCTTACGTCGTACATATTGGTGCCTATGGTTGTATTGTAGTGTAGTGTATCTTTTACTTGAACAACTTGTATGTTCTTTTGAATGGTCAAGCCAGTTCATTTAATTAATCTACCAATTAAAACACGAGCTCATGACGAGCTTGTTCGACAAGCCCAGCTAAATGAACCTACTAGTTGTGCTATGTTATGAATTTTAGTCTTTGATTCATAGTGAAGGTCTATGGTAGGGTAGAAGAACTTAATCATTTCGACTTTTATTTTCGGGTAAACCTAGTATACCTTGTTTAAGAACTATAGATAGATATATATATCCTACTCTCTTGTATCCTCACAAGTGCCGCTTCTATATCCTCCTACTCATCGCCCACCCCCCCCCCCCCCCCCCCCCCCCCCCCTCCTCCCGTGGTTTCCACTTAAATCTTTTTATTATTGTTTCTTTCACTCTCTTCTCTTTTCATTTCAAGTTGAGATCTAGTTTTAATATTTAAATTCAACCCGATTCCTAGAATATTTTTCTTTAACACTTCTCATGTTTAAGCAAGCTCATGTGAGAAATAGCTAAACTTGGTTGAAGCTCAACTGAACCGAGGACGCTTGGGTGTTAGTAAGAGGAACCTATGAGTTTTGTCATGCCTTAGAAGCCTGAGGCACATAAGTTGTATGTGGATTTCGTCTAGTTGTTAGCTGATGCTTATTAATAATAAGGGTTTTCCACGGTTTTTGCTTTGTCTTTTGCTTGTATGAATCAATTTATGCACCTTTCTGTTTTCGATTTAGATGATTAATGAAGACACTCAATTATCAAAAACAAAACACTCAATCGGACAAAGCCAAGTTGGAGTTCGTGCTACCAGTGAACTTTGATTCTTGCTCAACTAAGTTATTTATTTCATTGGTCCCTAATATTTTTAGATTTGTTTAAATTGGTGTACCAACTTTTCTTTTGTTCAAATTGACCCTTAATATATATAACTTTGTTCAAATTAATCCCTTATCTTTATCTTTATTCAGAATGATTCCAAATATTTTGTTATTTGACAAAATTGATCTCTAATATTTTTAACTTTTGCCTAGCTTATTCATCAAGTAAGGTACTAATTTTGTCATAAAATAAATATAGGAACAATTATGAATAAAAGAAAAGATAAATAATTAATTTGAACAAATTTACTAATATTAGGAATCATTTTAAATAAAAGAAATGATAAAAGATAAATTTGAATAAATTTAAAAACATCAAAATAACTCTGCTCAACTTGATCATATAAGTCACGGAACTGAGTGTTGATTTTGTAAGGAGGGGCGCAGCGCATTCATTAATCACTATCTAGAAATAAGATGGATTCCAACCCAATTTGGATCTTAGAATCTTATAATTCTATGATCTCACAGTCATTAATCGATCCGTATCTTAACTACAATCTTAATTTTGTAAAATCTTACGATCCATTGATATTAAACAAATCTAATGGACATGATCATAATACGATTTTACGATTCTACCGATCCTACCATGCATACATAAAAAGTTAAAAAGCAAAAATTTCATGCATATATTAGAAATGAACGTACTTTTTTAACCTGAAGTAAAAGAAAGTTAAATTAAATGTTTATATATTCTCAAAAAACTTAAATTAAGCTTAGATTTAAGTTATAACCTTATATCTTATGCTTAAATTATTTAATGTTGAAAGTGGAAGCTATTGGGATTTGACTCGTGTCCTTTGAACATACCCAGTGCCTTAAGGGCTCTTGCCTATGCAGGATCTGGGGGGGCGGATGTACCCAGCCTTCCTCCTTCAAGGTGTTAACCTGAAGAAAGGCTGTTTCCTAGTGCCCCCAACCTAAGGGTGAGGACTTCCCAGGAGGTCACCCATCCTAGTACTACTCTCACCGAAGCACGCTTAACTTCGGAGTTCTAGTGGAATCCGGTGACGGCATGTTGGTGCCCTCTTTGGTTTAATAAAACTCTAAAACTATGTCAAAGAACCAACTTTTTAAAAAAGTTAAACTGATGGGTTAAGGTTTAAGATTGATTTTATGCCTTAAAAGTAGAATATTACGATTTTCATCTATATCCTGCAATTCCAATTCTATAAACCCCTTATGATCCAACGTAGAATCCCGATTCTAGCAACTTTGCTCACTCTCTCTACCATCTATTTCAAGTTGGAATTTAAGGCTTTGTGTTTCCTCTAGGTTTTGAGCCCTATGCTTTGAGCAAGCCAGAGACTTGTATGGAGAAACCCAGTGGAGTAGAGATGAGAAAAGCAAAATGAGTGATGACAAAAAGGGAGAGGAAAGCGTTGAAGCACAAGGAAAAACAGAATGAAAAGCGTGAGCTTTAGGAATTTCTGAAAGATATGTCGTCTAGGAATAGCATGCCGAAAACGACCAAGACCTCAGGCAAGCGAAAAAAGGGGAATGAGGTGAAATGGGGAAAATCGTCAAAGACAACCGAGAAAAAGAAAAAACGGAGTAGGGGAAATCGGTACGACAAGATCTCAAAAGCAGAGTACAATGAGATGATCATGAAAGCGGAGCAGGTAATAGAGATGAGGAAAATAGTAGGTTCGAATTTTGATAGTTTTGATCCACCTAGGGTGGCAGACTTGCTTGCTAAATAAGATGGATGGGTTTGTGGTTGAGGCGTCAGTCTGCCCCTGTTTCCCATGTTGTTCATCTGGTTTTTCTTCATTTGGGATCCATGTCTAAGCTTGTTCTTGCCCGTCTTGTATGGCCTGTGTATGGTGTCTGATGTGTTCTATTTGGGTGTTTTGCTTTCGGTGCCTATTTGTTCTCTGTTTGCTCTGGCCTCTTTTTTTTTTCCCACTTCCGTTTTACGGGGTGGCTAAGAGCTCGTCCTTTCGAGCTGCCTGTTTGTACCTCGACTGTACCGATATTTATCAAAAAAAAAAAAAGGTTTTTGCTTTTCATTTAATTGCTCATATTGGTACAACTTGTACAACAATGTTTAGACACGCATGAAAACTACCTTAAAAATGAAAGAATTCCACTTACCAAAAAAATGTCCATACGCTATATATATATATATGTATAATTGTGATACCTTTAAAATTATAACACAAGTTTTAAGTAAATATACGATAAGTTTTACCTAAATGTATCATATGATGCAGCGGGCAATCAGGCCTTGCCGGCTACAACCTGGGTTGGCGGGTAGAATTTGGTGAGTAGAGGATGCGGCTGGAATCTTCATCTGGAGTTAAGATTTTGATTTATTTTGAAATAAGGAAAGAGTTTTAGATTAGGAAAGATTTATTTTAATTTATCTTGATTTGATTTTTATCCTTATATATCTAGGTTTTTAGGCCTCTATATAAAGAGAGAAAGAGCTAGGGTTTTTGATTCATTCAATTCATAAGCTTTATTCAATACTTCCTTGAGTTTCTTCTACTCTCAGGTTGTGAGAAATTGAGTAACTTTTTTCCCCCTGTTCTTACTATTTTCGTAATAAGAGTTAAGGAAGGCTGTTAAACCTTCCCGTTCTCCAACTCTCCATCTTCGTGCTGCATCAGTTCGTATCAGAACTCAAAATGACTTCTGAGATGACCTGGGGGAGACAGAGATACGGCGCCGTTGGAGACGTTTGCGAGCGTGATGTTTAATGACAGAATGAGAGGAGATTCGAGGACTCTGAGAAGAAATTTCGGCGTAACGAGCAGTGCTTGATTCAGTTCGGGGCGAATCCCAACCAAGAACTGAGGGTGGTGAGGACGACACGGATGATATCTTCCACAACCCGTTCCCAGAGGTGGAAATACCAGACCAGCGCATGAGAAGAGAAGCCCCAATGCCGTTGGAGAGCGGAGGTGAGAATCTAGTCTTTGGATAGAAATACCAGAGTTTAATGGCGGTGGACGTCCAGAGGATTTCCGAGATTGGCTCGCTGCAGTGGATGAGGTCCTAGAATTCAGGGAGGTTCCCGAGCAGAAGCAGGTGCTTCTCGTAGCTACCTGGTTGAGGGGAAGAGTGGCCGCCTGGTGGCAGCAACTCAAACGTACCCAGCTTAGGCAGGGCAAAGCGAAAATTGAGTCATGGGAAAAGCTGAAGAAGCACATGATAGGTGCCTTCCTGCTTCACAACTTCGCCAAGATGATGTATCAGCGTTTGTAGGGTTTGCGTCAGGGCCTAAAATCCATGGAGGAGGATACAGTGGAGTTTGACTCGTTGGACACTAGGAATGACTTGGTGGAAATAGAGGAGCAACTGGCGGACCGATATGCTGGCGGGTTGAAGGAGTCCATACAAGAGGTGTTGAATATGTTTGACATCTTCACTGTCTCAGAAACAAATCAAAGAGTTGTGAACGTTGAGAAGTAACAACTCCAGCGTATAACTGGCAGCTCTTGGAATACATAGATTAGCCAATGTGAACAAACACGAGTACCTCCTCCAAACCCAGGCGCACAGAGCAAACCGGTTACTGCCAACACTAGCAAGCCAGTTAACAAGGATTTGGTGGGTAGGTCACGAACTCGTTGCTTCAAGTGTGGAGAGATGGGTCATAGTGCCACTGAGTGTCGAAAGGGTCATAGACTGGCCAGCATCATGATGAAAATGGTGTTGACTTTGATGAAGGGGGCCAAGCTGAGCTAGCACTGGATGAAGGCACTGTAGAAGGTGATGAAGGCCATTTACTTGTGATTAGGCAAGCCTGTTTTGCACCTAAGGAAGATGATGGTGACGACTTGCTGAGGAACAACATCTTCCAAACCACCTGCACTATTGGCGGAAGAGTATGCCGCATGGTGATTGACTCGGGAAGTTGAAAGAACGTGATCTCTGAAGAGGTTGTCACCAAGCTGGAATTGAACACTGAGGCACCCTTGAATCCACACAAGTTATCATGGCTCAAGAAAGAAAATCAGGTATCCATCTCAAAATGATGCTTGGTCAATTTTTTGATTGGGTCGAAGTATAAGGTTGGGGTTTGGCGTGATGTAGTCACCATGGACGCTTGTCATATGTTGTTAGGGCAACCAAGGCAATGCGATAGAGGCACCATAAATGATGGAAGGAAGAACACTTCTATCTTCGTCTTCGAGGGAACAAAGATTATCTTGTTACCCAAGAAGGATGAGGCACCAAGGGCATTGATGGCACAACACCCGAACATTCAGGGCAAGACCATGTTCTCCAGGGAAGTTGGGGAAAACAATATTGTTTTCGTGTTGATTAGGAAGGAAGGTAAGGACCCAACAGGAGTGGTACTGAGTGAGGATGGCGTGTTGTTGAGAGAGTTTGCAAATGTCTCTCTGGATGAGTTACCGAAAACACTTTCGCCATTGAGGGATATACAACATCGCATCGACTTGATGCTGGGAGCTGCCTTGCCAAATAGGCCTCACTACCGAATGAGCCCAGCTAAGCATGAGGAGTTCAGGCACCAGGTTGAGGAGTTGCTCGCTAAGAAATTTATTCGGGAGAGCTTGAGCTCTTGTGTAGTTCCAGGTCTATTGACCCCAAAGAAGGATGGTAGTTGGCAGATATACGGGCATAGCAGAGCTATCAACAAGATCATTGTATGCTACTGTTTCCCCATTCTGAGGTTGGATGACCTACTTAATCAGCTTCAGAGCGCAAAATTGTTCACTAAGTTAGATTTGAAGAGCGGATATCATCATATCTGCATCTCGCCAGGGGATGAATGGAAGACTGCCTTCAAAACATGGGAAGGGTTGTATGAATGGCTTGTTATGCCATTTGGACTATCAAATGCGCCAAGTACCTTCATGCAATTTATGAACCAGGTACTTCATTCGTTCATTGAGAAATTCATCGTTGTTTAGTTTAGTGATATCTTGATCTACAGTCAGAACAGAGTTGAGCACTTGGTGCACCTCAGTGATGTCTTAAGTACCTTACGAGAGCAATATTTGTTCGTTACTCTAAAGAAGTGTGAGTTCATGAGAGATAGGGTGACCTTCCTTGGGCTTCTTGTGACCAAGGATGATATATCAGCAGACAAAGGGAAGGTCGCAGCAACATGGGCTTGACCTTTTCCCAAGACAATTGGCGAAGTCAGAAGCTTCCACGGATTGTTTGTGCCTAATTTCAACTGGGTAATAGCGCCGATCACAGACTGTATGAAGGGTAGTTCCTTTGCTTGGACTCCAGAGGCAGCAAACGCCTTTGCATAAACCAAGAGGAGGCTGACCACGACACCGGTCTTGGCACTATCGAATTTCCAGAAAACGTTTGAACTTCACATGGATGCATCCGAGGTTGGTATTGGTGCAATGTTGAGTCAAGAAGGACGGCCTATTGTTGCTCGATGGGAGTAAGTTGAACAACCCCACTTATGACATTGCGTTCTATGCAGTGGTGAGAGCGTTGAGGCATTGGAAGTCCTACCTTGCCAATAGGGAATTCGTTTTATGCTTCGATAACGTGGCCTTAAAGTACATCAACAGCCAAGACAAGCTCTCGGATCGGCATGCCAAGTGGGCCAGCTATATTCAGCTCTTCCACTTCATAATCAAGCACAAGTCAGGCGCTTTGAACAAGGTGACGGATGCACTAAGTAGGCGAAGTCTCATCTTGTCCCAAAGCAGGATCTCAGTAATTGGGTTTGAGATGTTGGCGGCACAGTACAAAGACGATGACGCCTTTGGTGAGATTTGGCGAGACACAATCCGGATCTGTCCCTGGATACTCTATCCATGACGGGTTCCTCTTTAAAGATAATCAACTTTGAGTTCCAGGATCAAGTCTTTGCCTCAAAATAATTGAGGAGAAACACAACAAGGGACATATGGTAAGAGACAAGATGCTACAGTTGATTAGCGCCAATTACTTTTGGCCTTCATTACGCAAGGAGGTTGATAGATTCATCAGGCGTTGCCGCATATGTCAAGTGTCGAAGGGTGGAGTGATGAATGCCGACCTTTACATGCCCTCAAAAGGAGGAATTGATTTAATCTTTGTTGTTGTAGATTGCTTTTCCAAGATGGCACACTTCATTGAGTGCAAGAAGACCGCTGATTGCAGTCTATGCCCCGGGGTTGTATTTTTAGGAAGTTTACAAGCTTCATAGTTTGCTGGCAAGCATTGTCTTCGAAGGGGATGTGAGGTTCTTAAACTACTTTTGGAAGACTTTGTGGAAAATGGTGAATACAACCCTATTGTTCAGCATAGTTCATCTCCCTCGGACTGATGGACAGATGGAAGTCACGAATCACTCTTTCGGTTACTTGCTTGCCTTGTCGCTGACAACATCAAAAGTTGGGAGCAGAAGCTCTACCAAACTAAATTCGGCTATAACGGCTCGGTTAACAGGAGTATGAATTTTTTTCCATGCAAGGTAGTTTACGTCTTCATTCCGCCATCTCCGATGGATTTGGCATCATTACTGGATGTCACTCATCCTAACAGAAAAGTAGAAGAGTTCATCACCAACCTCCAAGATGTCCATGCGCAAACCCAGGCACGATTATTGGAAGCAAGCGCCATGTACAAATTGCCGGGTGATAAACTCCGGTGTCAAGTTCAGTTCTAGGTGGGCGATCAAGTTTGGGCCATCCTCACTAGAGAACGATTTCCGGCATGTGAATACGACAAGTTGACGGCTCGAAAGATTAGGCCTTTGGAGATTATTGGGAAAATCAACGACGACGCCTACTATGTACAATTACTAGCCAGTATGCGCACCTCTGACGTCTTCGACGTCAAACACTTGACCCCATACTTTGGCGAAAAATGAGCCTACGGACTTCATGGTGAATTTGAGGGAAAATCCTCTCCAGCCAAGGAGAGGATGATGCAGCCGGCAACCAGGCCTTGGCGGCTACGACCTAGGTTGGCGGGTAGAGCTTGGTGAGTAGGGGACGCAGCTGGAATCTTCATCTAGAGTTAGGATTTTGATTTATTTGGAAATAAGGAAAGAGTTTTAGATTAGAAAAGATTTATTTTGATTTAGCTTGATTTGATATTTATCCTTATATATCTAGGGTTTTTATCTATATAAGGAGAAGAAGAGCTAGGGTTTTTAATTCATTCAATTCATAAGTTTTATTCAATATTTCCATGAGTTTTCTCCTATTCTCGGACTGTGAGAATTTGAGTAAATTTTTCCCCTTATTCTTACTATTTTCGTAATAAGAGTTAAGAAAAGGCCATCAAACATTCCCGTTCTCTAATTTTTCATCTATGCACTGCATCACCACAATTTTTAACTATGCATAGTTGTACTTTATTTTAGATTTTTTTTCTTTTCAGTTAATTATGCTTAAGTTTTTTTATTAGAGTAAGTTTGCCTTAATCCCATGTATGTGTTTACCGACAGCCTCGAGCAACTAAAATAATGTTGTTTGGTTTAATGAGACACGTAAGATTTTTATTAGGTTTTCTTTTATTTTCAACCTTCGTTTGAGGTAATATAATTATGATTTCAGCCCAATTAGTATTTTTTAAGATTAATAGGGTTAATGTCGTATAAATAGGTCCCTTTGCTTGGTCCTCTTTTATCATTCTTTGCTAGGTTATTTGGTAGTCGTTGAATGAGTTTATTTTAAAAGAGTTTAATTAAATTCTTATTTTCCCTTTGGTTTTTCTTCTGTCACTCTTAAAATTAACAAGTTAACCAATAATGCTAACCCGATATTGTTTGGTACGATCAAATTTTTTTACATCGGTAATGTCAGGGGCAAGGGGTTGCTGGATTGGAACCCGCGTTCAAATATAGAATTTTAGTATTTCCTTGTACTGAGTATTTCTTGTATCGTACCCTCTATTTTTATTTCCATGCATTTAGCATAGGAGTAAATAGGCATAGTTAATAGAGCTGAATTTTCTCTAGGGATTCCTATGCATAACCAGCCACTGGGGGCTTTCATGGCCATTGGTGTAGTATTTTATTTCTTATTCTCCATCACTAATTAGGATAGAACCCTATGCTTCTTCATCTTCAGCTTGTATTATAAATTTGCATATTTTTCATGAATGAAGTATCCAATCCTCCAAAAGATGTTCTAGTATTTCCTTAAATTTAAGTTCTTTTACATTTTTTTACAACTTGCATCTCAGAGTTGGCCAACTGTCAACCCAAACATTGGAATAAATTGGGGACCTATTGTTTGGTACAATCTATAGATTAGAGGATCCCGTCCCCACCACCCATGGGTGTTGAATCAGATACAATATGTGATTCTGCTGTGATTTCTACCGCAATGAGATAACATGGCAAAAGGTAAACTACATATTAATAATTTAAGATTTGGTATACCAATTTCGAGTCCAAGAAATTTATGAACTTTTTTTTTCAAAAGTTGCATTTAGTTACTAAAATAATACCAAATACACTGTAAATTATGTAAAACATATTATTATTTGTTGATAACTCTACCATTCCCTCGCTATGATCCCCTCATTTACACATGAACTACAATTTTATGCCGCTACTAATGAAGAAGATTTAGAAGAGAGGCCTATTTACACCCTTACCCACTACTATTTTGATTATTTAGTTAAATACATTGACTATTTGGATTCTTTTTGCGAGTTTGCTTTGTTGGCCATGTAATCTTGTATTGTAGGTTATCTGTTGATTTTTTATTTCTTACTCCCGCTTTTATAAGGGTTCATTAAGGCCTTGCTTGTAGGAGTGGCCTGTTTTATACTACAACTTTGTTGCTAGTTCTCAAGAAAGAATAACATCTAATTGTCTACAATTGAAAATTATTTCACAAAGTTTACAGATTAAAAAGTTAATACAATACTGTGTTTTGTTTAGGCCCCGTTAATGCGGGTGTGTCCATTTTGTTGCTATGAATTTGTCTTTTTAATTATCAAAAAGAAAATTAATATACCTAATATCAGGCTACTGATACTTAAATTTTAGTTTGAAAAGAAAATCTAGCTTTACTCTAGCTGTGATATCTCCCAATTGGTAACTAATCATCAATAAAATAAAACGCAAGGTCTGCATGACATCATGAGAACACTAATCTGAACATGTTCTTTGGTTTTAATATAATCCAAAATTATGTCAGCATTTTTCGCCTGATAACTACTAGTCTATAGAATTTAAAGTCAAAACAATGTTTTGTCAGCTCAATTTTGTGCAATTCTCCATATTTTATTTACATTTATTTCCATGTGATATGTTAGGGCCTTGATATGTCTTGCAAAATTTAAAATCCTAAAACTATAAGATGAAAAGAAAAAATTAGAACTCAAGAATACTTGAGCTTTGTTGGCACGTAAAATTGGAATTGAATTATAGAATTATAATTCTAATTTCAATTCTGATGGAATTGAATTTCCATTATTTAATTAATCAAAAGAAACAGAGATCGGAATTATAATTACACCATAATTTGAATCATAAAGGGTTTTCAGTCAATTGAGTTGGATTATTTC
Organism: Simmondsia chinensis; assembly: GCA_018398585.1. Classification (NCBI taxonomy): domain Eukaryota; kingdom Viridiplantae; phylum Streptophyta; class Magnoliopsida; order Caryophyllales; family Simmondsiaceae; genus Simmondsia; species Simmondsia chinensis. The sequence goes on along the minus strand of JAGTTD010000010.1, from coordinate 8,008,606 downwards.
AAGTTTTAAATAAGCTACGATTGAATTTTAGTCGAAGTGGTTCACATTGGTTCAAGTTATTATGGTCAAAGCAATTCAAATTGAGTTCGAGTTATTCGGTAGTCGTGTCATTTTAGGTCAGGTATCGCATCGGATCATTTGGTTTTCAAGTCACCTCGGATTTTCAATTAATCGGATTAGGTGTTTTCAGGATTCAGGTTAGTGATGATCGGGTTTCAGTTCACTGAGCTAAGTCATCTTAGTTTTGAGACAAATGAGTTGTATTTTTCAAATTTCGAGTCAACTTAGGCTGGGTTTGAGATGTGTTGAGTCATTTTGAGTATAGGTCGTATTAAGTTTTGGGTTAATTTTGTCGGGTCATTTCCACTTCAGCTCAGCTTGTTTACATAACATTTAAGTCGAGTAGTTTCATTTTCTAGATTTGAGTCATCTCGAGTTTCGTGTCAATCAGGTTGGGTCACTTCGACTTTGAGCTAAGGTGATTTTGGTAATTTCAAGTTCATGTTATTCGAGTTGTGTCATATCTAGGTCAGATCAAATTTTAGGTCGTATCTTAAGTCTTTGTATTCTGAGTCATCTTAGATTTAGGTTAATTAAGTTGGGTCATTTTAAGTTTTAGGTCAATAGAGTTAATATAGAATTGCAATTTCTTACCCCCACCCCCAACGAATTTTCAATTAAAATCCAATTCCATGGAATTGGGCAGTGAAATTGTAATTCTAATTCCAGCAGGTGAACCAAACAATAGAATTAGAACTTTGGGCTCCAATTCAAGCCTCAATTCCAATTCTAGCCTCCAATTCTATACTCCAAACACAGCTTTGTAGAATTTTGGATATATTATTTGCAAAACACGCACCCAATTTATAATACAATGGAGGAAGACTAATGGACTAAGAATCCTATGCTGGGAAATAAAGACAGACAAAAACCATAAAAACTACACTAATTCTCCTCTCCCTCTTCAGCGGTCATTTACGTGGTCATAAAAGGGTCACGTTGAAGTACCTAATTCACTTAGCCAAATGTGTAACTACTCTAGATTTAAATACACATTAATTATATAGTACAAATACAAAAATACAAGAATATTAGCACCATATTTTTAACACTCCCATTCCAGTTGGAGAATGTAAATTTACAATGTCCAATTTGCAAAAAAGAGATGAAAAGGATGGTGACCCGAGAGTCTTAGTAAACATGTCCGCCAATTGTCTTGTCGAGTACACGGAAGAAGCTATCTCCTTAGCCAACAATTTTTCATGGACAAAATGACAATCAAATTCTATGGACTTTGTTTCTTTGATGGAAAACTGGATTTGAGGCAATATGAAGTGTCGCTTGATTATCACAAAACAAAATAGCCTATTGTTTAACATCAACTGCAAGACCAACCAATAAACTTCATAAGCACACCAACTCATTAGTAGCAGGGGCCATGGCTTGATACTCAGCTTTAGCAGAAGAGCAAGAAACAACAAATTGTATCTTAGAATGCTAAGAAACCGAGGCGTCACCTCAAAAACAATAAAACCCTTGGTAGATCATCTAGTGGTAAGGCAACCTGCAAAGTCAACATCACGGTAAACATGAAGATTAAAATCATAACAATGGAGAAGAAAAATTCCTTGACCTGATGCCTCTTTAACGTAATGAAGAACACAATAAGTAGCTTCTAAATGCATTTATGTGGGTCACGCATAAACTGACAAAGAATATGAACTGCATAACAAATATCAGGCTGGGTAATAGTGAGATAAAACAATCTTCCTACTAACCAACGATTCTGACTCAAATCTTCAAAAGGATCACCATTTTGACAGCTAAACGGTGATTTTAAAAAATAGGAAGAAATAGGTTTAGCACCTAGAAGTCCAGTCTCACTCAAAATATCAAGAGTACATTTCCATTGACTCAAAACACATCCGTCTTGAGAACAAGCTACTTTGTTACCAAGAACACATGGATCCTAAATTTTTAATTCCAAATGGCATAGACTTCACCCTTTCTATGTGTTCCAAGTTATTTCCAGTTATAATAGCATCATCCATGTAGACAAAAATGTTTGTAAAAACCGACCATGCACATAAATGAACAAAAAAACAACCCGACTTACGCTATGCATATGTAAATTTCTGATGCCCGTTCTGAGAGGCTTGTTTAAGTTCATAAAGTGACTTACGTAGACGGCACACCTTACCCACATGTTTTTTTTTTTTTGAAAACCTTGAGGCAATTTCATAGAAGCTTCCTCATCAGATCACTGTGAAGATGAGCATTATTCACATCCAACTGATATATTATCCAATTTCTAATGATAGCAATTGTAAGAACAAAACGAACAGTAACATGTTTTGCAACAAGCGCAAATATGTTATGGTGATCTATCGCTTGAACCTGAGTATACCCTTTTGCAACTAAACGAGCCTCGTAATGTTCAGTTGTACCATATTATTTGTACTTAATTTTGTGCACCCACTTAGAATCGATAGCACATTTCTCGAGTGGCAATTCTTCTAGCGTCCATGTCTTGCTCTGTTCTAATGCGAAAATCTCCTTTTCAATAGCCTCTCTCCAATGTTGGAATTGAACTACCTGAGTGAAATTTTGTGGCTCATCACGAGAAGTGATGGCTTGAAATAAAGTCGAATGTAAGTTAGTAAATCGTGCATTAGACACAAAATTTGATAAAGAATAAATTGTACATGAATCAACTAAAGAAAAGGTAGCATGAGGATGGGCTATTGAAGAAAGATTGTCAACAATATAGCCTTGATGTTTAATCGGCATCAGACGAACACGACTTGGTCTATCCGAATCATCTACCCTTGACTGCTGCCCACTGTCCTAACTAAACACTATTTGGTCAAGTGCAGTAGCACTGTTACTTGATGGTGCTTCGGCTTATGGTTCCAGTTTCTCCACCCGAATGGGAACACTTACTCCATGATCAACTTAACGTATTAAATCAAAATGATTATTATAGGTCGCATTTTGTCCTCCTTCGTCAAGACACGGAAACTTGTCTTTATGAAATATTACATCACGGGAAATAACAATTTTTCCATTATCTAGATCAAACACTTTATATCATTTCTTCCATGAGGATAACCGATAAGAAAAACAATGATTTCCACAATACCCAAATTTATCTTTACTACAATCTTTATTATGAACATAACATAAAGATTCAAAAACACTCAAATGACTATGGGAAGGAATTTTACCAAGAAATACCTCATAGGGACTATGCATAATTGGACATAAGTAGCGGTTTTGTTGCAGTGGTTCTGAAACCGTTGCATAAAGTTATTTTATGCGGCGGTTTTGCAACGTTTACAAAACTGTTGCATTACATAATATAAATGCATCGGTTTATGCTGCGGTTTATAAACCGTTGCATTAGGCCCTCATTATGCAGTGGTTTTGACCATTTTATGCAGCGGTTTTAAAACCGTTGCATAAGTTTAGTCATATGCGACCGTTTTACAAAACTGTTGCATAAAGTCTAAAAAATTTTGTTTTATTCACAAGGCAACCAATAATATTGCGTTTAAAATTTTTAGGTAAATTAAATATTAGTATATTTAGATATGGTGTAATAATTTTTTGGTTCATAAACTTCATGGAACAACTAAATACAACTACATAATTTGCTTATTTCCGATGACTCGTCGAGATAGATAATAAAAACCATCGTAAATGGTATAGCAAGTATCATGGGAAATATCAGTTGTCATGGAATATCAAACCATATGTAATTTACGACAATACTTATTTTCCATTGCAAACTATGAGTTTCTACATATCACAATAAGTTACAATACAAGGGTTCAAATCATGGTTGTTAAAATCGCGATTCAACTCGTAGAATCGTATGATTTTACGATTTTACTTTACCCTACCGATCTAAATTGTTTAAAAAACCATACTCAAGTAGAATCACCCCAGAATCGCATCAGAATCGGTAAAATCGCGAGTGTGTCACGTTATTAAAAAATATTTTAAAAAAAATTATTCTTTTATTTCCCTCCCTCCTCCCCTACATCTCGAACGCCCAAACCCTAAGTCCTCTCTCTCCTCGCTCCCCCTGCTTCTCCTCCTCCCCCTTCCGTGCTTCGACCACGGCCACGACGACAGCAACGACGGCGACACTCTCCTCTCCTCCCCTTCTTCGACGGCGACAACTCGTCTCTCCGACTTCAACGACAACCACCGCACTCCGCCACCATCCAGCCCCTGCAGGAGGCTCATTGGTCCAGCCTCCGGTCTCCGGTGCTCTCTGCCTAAGTCCTTTCTGTCATTAAAAGGTTAGTTTCAATGTCAAAACTCAAATAAGTTAGATTTTAATGTGTTTTTCTACATTTTTGTATAATATACTAAGCCCTAACTTTCAGGCACTGGGACTGTTGTTGTTATTGTGGTTGTATATTAAGCCCTAACTTTTAATATTAAGCTTATCTTTGATCATTAAAAGGTGTTTGTTGATTTGCCTCAATGAATTTTTTAATATGGTACACCTATTAAATCTTTTATGTAGTTCCATCAATGTATTATTGTGATGTCTTTATGGGTTAGTTAGTATATCTTGATGATTTTCACACATTCATGACTCCTAGATAGTGCATCTAAGGTGCTTGTTGATTTGCCTCAATGAATTTTTTAACATTGTACACCTATTAAATCTTTTATGTAGTTCCATCAGTGTATTATTCTATACTTATACCTAAATAGCAATTTGCCAATTAATATTGATGGAAAAGACTTAGAGGAAATGCCTATTTTTTTCACCGTTGTTTAAAGGGTTATTAATACTAAAGGTCCATATACTTTGCCTATTTTAATAACAATGCCTATTTCAAGTTACATTGGTCCAAAGTGGTGGGACGATGAAAAAAGTTCAAAAATTTAGGTAAAATTAGATTTTTAGTAATTCATGCTGGAAATTAGAGCTCTAGGTTAATGTTTATGGTCAAATTTGATTTTGAGTAAAATTCTCTAGTAAATTGCCTTTTCACTAACTTTTACCATTATTTGAAGTAAAATGAACTAGTTATGGAATTTTCATGTGAACGATATTACCAACATTTGTGAACGAGCTTGGCTTAAATCATATACGTTCATATATCAATTGTCTAACTAGATCTCGACATATTAAGTTTCTTCTTGGCAGGTGATGCCATTGATTTTTATGTTTATATGGTTTAATTGGCATATCTTGATGTCTTTACACATTCATGGCTTTTGGATAGTGTTTGTAAAGTTTTTGTTGATTCACCTCAATGAATTCTCTTACATGTTCATTAACAAAGTTCAACTGCTGAACATTAACCCTATTAGTGCTTGTGTGCTATGATTCAAGATCAATTCTTGAATCATAATCTGCGAAGAAGTTAGAAATAAAGATGAGAAATAGAAGAAAGAGATGAGAATTAGAGAGAATTAGGTTGAGAAAGAGAATTGAGATCAATATCATTCCATGAATAAAGATTACAATTGATGAATCCCTATTTGTACTAATTCAGTGTAAGGAAAATATCTAACTAAATTCACTTCCCCTAGACATAATCGACAATGGCCTAACTCAAGCCTTAACTGACATTAACTAACACTCTTAACCAACATTCCCTCCAACACTTAACTACCTTACACGGATTCAACTAAAGACGAATTTGTTATGATTCAAGCAAATCTTGAATCATAACCTAAAGTTTTTATGATTTTATATTGAAATTGAGGAGAATTGAGATGAGAATTAGAAGAATAAGATGAGATAGATGAGACTAAAAGAGAATAGAGATGAGAAGAAGAGAGTGGAAGTAGAGAAGAGGTAAGAGATAGAGAAATCTAGAGAGAATTTAGAGAGGAAGATCAAAACCTTCTTCATTAACATATGAATCTTACAAGACAAGCTCTCTGCTTATACTACTTACACTAAAGATTAAGAACAATGCACCTCGACATACAAGCTAACTGATATTCATCTAAGCAGTTGCAATATTTGACTAACTCTTGGACTGAATTCTTTCACTCCCTTGAAATGACTAATTATTATGTCATGATTCAAGATTACTCTTGGATCGTGGCATAGGATATATGAAGAATTAGAGAGATAAGATAAGAATTAGAGAATATTAGGGCTGAGAGAGAGATAGAATCAATTATCATTCATCAATAATGCCAAATTATAAAGCATGACAAGCTAATTATATTCCTCTTTGTTAACAAGAAAATATCTAACAAAACACTTCACCTCAACACTTCAATAACTCCAACTAACCATCCCGCCAATACTAACTGAAACCGTCTCTTCACCTATTGATTAACGGCTAATGAACTTATTAGATTATTCTAATGAATTAAACTTCTCTTTTACAACTTTTTACAAACTTCATTACAATCTTCACTTATTAGTACTAAATTCCATGTGTTCCATCTTCTCGAATCATGACATATTACTACTAATGGATATGGAAGAGGGAGATACAAGTTGGATGTAATTTGCATATGGATTGAATGCTAACCCATTTTTAGATTAAGCTTACTTGTTTTCCCCCTTCTTTTTTTTTTTTTTTTCCTTAAGCTGTGAATATGGAAGAGGGAGATACAAGTTAGATGTATATACCTCGGTGGACTAAGGAATTTGACTTGTGGTTGAATGACTTTCTTACTGAACAATTTGCAACCAAGGAGGCAATAGAAAACAATTACAATGCACCTACTTTGTTGGGAGGAAGTGAAGTCTTAGAGGAAATGTCTACTTTGAATCATGTGTACGGAAAGAAGGATCAAGCATCAAAAACGAGTAAAAAGAAGAATAAGACGATGAATAAAAATAAGAAGGCGAAGCGGTACCATCATCAGAAACAACAAAGTGTAACTAGCCCTTGGAAGAAAAGATCCATTTTCTTTGATTTTCCATATTGGGAGCACAATTTCATTCGTCACAATCTAGATGTCATGCACATTGAGAAAAATATCACCGATAGCATACTTGGCACCTTGTTAGGCATTCCTGGAAAGACAAAGAATCAACCCAATGCTCGATTTGACCTCCAACAAATGGGGATAAAAAGTGAGCTTCAACCAAAGATTTCTGTGGATGGTCGGCATGTGATGTTCAACCCTGCTTGCTACTCAATTACAACAAAGGAGAAAGATGTGCTTTGCTCTATGTTGAAATATGCGAAATTGTCGTATGGTTATGCATCAAACATAGGACGATGTGTGGAGCTTGATGGTAGGAAGATTTCGGGATATAAGAGTCATGATGCTCATGTAATTATGCAGGATCTGCTTCAGGCTGCGGTGAGAAAGTCATTGCAAAAACCCATTGCACTTTCCATCATGAGATTGGCTGCTTTCTTTAGGGGCATATGCAACAAAGTTATAAAGTCCGAAAATCTTGATCATATGGAGAAAGAGATAAGGGAGATATAATGTGAATTTGAAATATTCTTTTTGCCAGCTTTCTTTGACATAATGGTGCATTTACCCATACATTTGGTGAATGAAATACGGCTCGGTGGACCGGTTCATTGCCGGTGGATGTTTAGTGTAGAGAGAAAGCTTGGCAATTTGAAGTCATATGTACGTAACAAATGTAGGCCAGAAGGCTCCATAGCATAGGGTTACTTGGCTAATAAATGTTTGATCTTTTGCTCAAGGTACATGAGCAATAGGGCTACAACCAAATTTAACAAGAAATCTGGAGAGTTTGAGATGACATCTAATAATGATGCTTCATCACCTATTTTCCCAAGAGTGGGCCATCCTACTGGGGGAAAGAAGAGATGAAAAGGTAAATCAATCATTTTAGAAGCTCGTGTTCATAATATGGCACACAAATGTGCCTTATTCAACTCTGGCGATGAATTGATTGATAAGTACATCAGGTTAGATAATCTAAACCGATAGTTTCAATATTTTTATTATAACTATATGGCCCTCAATTATGTAAAATAAATGTAAAATACCTTATTTATGCAGTGAGCACTATCAGCTGGTACATAACCAAAAGAATGGAAGATCCAAAACCACCAAATTAAGTCAAGCTTGAGCACACAGTAATGATTTTGAATCATGGTTCAAAGACAGGGTCAATAAGAATATGGTGCCAACCTACATTCGGTATTTAGGTGATGGTCCAAATCGAGTGGCAAAGAGATATAGTGGCAATTTCATCAATGGGTATAGGTTCCATACTAGAGAGCGTGATGCAAGATGCAAAACTCAAAATAGTGGAGTCAGCCTCGCTGCTTTGACCTTGAGTTTCGCTAGTTCTACGGATAGTAAACCTATTACCGATACGATAACTTGCTATGGAGCAGTACAGGAAATCATTGAAATAGATTATTATGCTCAATTCAGTGTTGTACTATTTCGGTGTGACCAGTACGAGGTAGAGAATGATGAACATGGGCTTACTTGTGTTAATTTCAATAAGTTGTGGTCCAGGGATGAACCATATGTTTTAGCATCTCAAGTGCAACAAGTATACTATGTCTAGGACTGTGTTAATGAATTTGTGCACTATGTTATCAAGTAAGTTCCAAGAGAGCTCTATGATATTGCTTCAGGGATAGAGACCAATGTCCAAGACCCTTCTAATTTAGATGTACATGATTCCAAAATGCATTCTAGTCATGATAAAGTTAGTTTGGCTAGTGATGATGTTTCTAAAATGGCCATTGAAATGACAAACATATTGGACGGTTTACTTATGAAAGATGAGCAAGAGGAGGAAGAGGAGGATGAAAATGAAGAAGAGGAGGATGAGGATGAGGAAGAAGAAGGTGACTTGGATTATGATAATACAGACTGAGATTACGTATAATGTGTTTAATTATTTATGTATTTTAACCAGTGAGCATTTGTTTTTTGATATGTTGATTGTTTTTCGCTAGTTTTTCATGTTACTGTTTAAATATTTATGTGTTTTTTGTTACTTCTACATAGCAACAACGCAACATATTGTTGGACATGTTGCCTTAGTTCTTTTATTTTTAATGATACTAATTATTCTCTCTCTTTTTTTTTTCTTAATGTTTCAGGGTATAAAAGATGAAAGGAAAGAAGCAAACTTCTAAGAAAAGTACATCATATGGACCAACTTTTTGTACACTTGGGTCCATAGCAATGACATTAAGAAAAAACCAACAATAGAAAAGAGCAAACATTGAGCAACAACAAAGGAACGAGCTTCAACATATTAAGAATAGAGAAGAAGATGACTTCTTAGACAAGGAGTACGGGAGAAATGATGACCTGGGTGATGATGATGGATTTATCGAGAGCGATGAGGAAGAAGATCGAGTACGCTTTCCTTCACAAGGCTAAGATCCTGTAGTGGCACAAGATCTCAGGAGGTCCTTACTCAATGATTTCATAACGCCGTCGGAAAGAAGTAAGAGAGCTAAGTATATACAGAGACATCTAGACTCATTGCTGGACAAGGCTCGTGACACTGCTAATACGTCAGGTATATCCCTTTTTTTCATTTATCTTTCATAATTCAATCTTAGGTATCCTTTGGTTGAATCTTGTTCTGTGTTATGATTGAAGCCAATCTTGAATCATAACCTACATTTTTTATGATTTTATATTGAAATTGAGGAGAATTGAGATAAGAATTGGAAGAATAAGATGAGATAGATGAGACTAGAAGAGAATAGATATGAGAAGAAGATACTAGAAGTAGAGAAGAGTTGAGAGAGAGAAATCTAGAGAGAATTTAGAGAGGAAGTTCAATATCAATTATCAACATTATGACATTATAATGCATATCATCCTACTTGTACTAATTCTAACATAACCAAGAATCTTATTAGAGAGGATTGAGACTTGAAGAACTCTTAGTACTTCTGAAAAACATTTGAAATTCAGCTGGAAATGAGCAAAATGGGATCATCAACGTGAGCATTATAGAAAAATACTGCATATGTCTTACTACTACTAGACTCTCAAATCACAATCATAACATTACGTTTGCTCGAGATCAGTCCCATCAGAGAGACCAGCGGATGCCCAAAACGAACAAGCAAGTAGATCTTCATCACAAAAGCGTGTTAGGCTTGAACACACATCCTCACATAGTAGCGATCAAGGCACTCTAGAGAATAATGAAGTCTAAGGTAGTACTGATAAAATTTAGGATAGGTTATGTGTATAGGTTTTTAAGCGAGTGTTGCTGTACATGACTATATGTATTTTGTAACTTTCTTGGTTTGTGCTCAAATCTTCTACTCCAGTAAAGAAGCACAGAGAGAGAACCATGATGAAGCATGTACACGGTAGAATACTGGAAAATCGTGTGCCTATCTTTCTAAATGAGCACAATCAACCAATTGGTTCAGATGACAAAACATTAGATAAGTTCAGCAGCTTCTTGGGCACCTTAGGGCGGGACCCTACCATTGCACCTCTAAATTTTTTCAATTGGAGAAAAGTGCTGAAGGAGATGATATGGGAGTATGTAACGGTATGGTTATTTCAAATTACGATTATATCCTACTTTTACGCTTTCTTTTACTTCACTAAGATGCTTCATTGTGATTGAAGAAGAAGTACATAATCCCCTCGCAAGGTAGGAAATGGGTTATGTCGACTGTGAACTCGGCATGGAAGTCTTTAGATGTGAAGTGAAATAGCATCACTTCACCAAATTTGCAAACAATGCCACTTGTTGGACAAATCGACCAGCATCTATTCCTAATGATTAGTTGAAAGATCTATTTAGATATTGCAACTCCTCTACTGCCAAGGTGCATGGCATGAATATGACATTGCATTGCATATGTTATTATATGTGTTGATAATTATACTCACAGTACGTGCAAATTTAGAGAATTGCCGAAATCAACACTTGGAATCGAAAGAAACAAAAGTACATGCACACTGCCGGAAAGAAAAGTTTTGCAAGGGTCACGTGCAGATTGGTAATTCACTTTCTTTTTGATATATATATTCATGTTTATTTCTTGCATCTAATTTTTGTAATTGTTTTTTTTTTTTAATTTATTGATGTATTCAACTCTTACCCTTTTTACAGACACAAGAACATCCAAACAAAAAGAAACCGTCGCGGAGTAAATTATTCATTGAGACACGAAAGAGGAACCCCATGAAAAAGTATAAAGATCCTATGCAGCTTACAATAGCAAAAATTGTAAGTTTTAATTTGCTTTTACTATTCGCATAAGGTATAAAGAGTATGAAGGCGTTTTCATATACATTTATCAATTGGGGATAAGATTGAAGCAATGAAATTGGATTTATGTGGGATGGATTTGATGATGATGGTGGGACTGGCTTGATTGTTGGCGTGTTTGATGTTTTGAATTAGAAAATTTTGACGAGTTATCTACAACCCATGTGGCCATTTTGAAACATGGTGTAATGACTTTGCTTTAGGATATTGGGTAGTAGATGTTTTAGATAACATTCAATTATTTGTGCATCACTTTTTATGTAGGAAAAGTAACATGTGGTGTTTCGAATAACTTACTATTGTTATTGAAAAATTTTGATGCCTCAAACTAATGATGTGTCAAGTACCCATTCTATACGTAATATTTGAGGTACTGGGTCATGTTTTGAATAACACACGATCATTTGTGTGTCACTTTTTCTAATGAAAAGAACATATAATGTCCTACATTTTTTTTTTTTTTTCTAAGAACGGGTATATTTAATCTTTCATACTAAAAAATTTTGGTGAATTGTCTCCTACCCGAAATAAGCATATATGAGGTTTTATGATACACTAAATTGCCATTTTTTGTTTTCTTTACAACAAAAAAGGAATCAATTGAGGATTAGAGATGAGATTCAAGTAGATAGTTCAAGATAAGAAGTAAAGATTGAGAGAAGAAGTTGAGAGTTGAAGAAAATATGTAGAGAGAAACTTGAGAGAACTTGGAATCAATTCATTATCATTCAACATTTATTACTATACAATTCATCCTACTTGTACTAATTCTAATATAACCAAGATACATAGAACTCGAACACCAAAGCTACTAAACATCATCCTAACAACACCTTATAGCATCTAATAGCTAAACATCACTTATTACATGATATACTCAAGACTTATACTATTAGAATAATATCTATAATCAAAACATAATATTAGCACTTAAAGCAACTAACATTTGACTGACTTAACCACCATTCTTGACTTAACATTTGACTCATTTAACCACAAACATCAATTTTATCTAAAAATTTAATGTGTTGAACTTCAGATCAATTAAACAGTAGCTCTAAATTGGTGCTTCCTTATTATATCATTTTTTGCTTGATACCTGATTGTCACCCTTGAACTCTAGTGCATTTATGGATAAGGAAATTTTTGGAGTGGGGGGATTCTTTTAAGTGATTTAAGTGAAAAAATATAAGATATATTTAAGTACTATAAATTAAATAGAGTTATTAACTTTATTGGTCCTGAATTTTTCTAAATTCATTTAAGTGATTTAATATTGAGTTGGTTTATGGCATGACATTGTAAATAAGGCATAACTTTTTACTTCATTTCTTTGATGTAGAAAGAAGCTGAGGAACATTATTCCAAGCTTGATTCTGAGGGAGGATCAAATAGCCAAAGTACAGATGCATTTGATGAAGTAATGGTTGATGAGCATCCGGGTTGTATCCGTCTATTTGGGAGGGGTGTTACCCAGAGAGATCTTAAAGAAAAGGTTCAAGTGGGTGGAGTTCAAGTTCCAAAAGAGGTTATGGAGTCCATGAAGGCTAACATTAAAGCTGAACGGACAAAAGAAGTTATGCAGGAACTGGTCTCTAGACTTGCCTTAGTAATCCCAAGTTTAAGCAATCTTGATCCCCATGTACTTCAAACCTTGGTAGAAGGATCACCTGGAAATGGTCATAGTACTACTCGAAATGTTGCTTCTTCATCAGGTGCTGCAAATGAGGTATATTAGTGCTTTAGTTTTATTTTTAACTCAAAAATGACCATATCTCTCAATGATTCTTCATGTAAAACTAAAGAAATCATTTGGTCCTACATGTCTCTTGTTGTATAAGACTATAATACTGCTACTTATGCTCATTTTATATGTTTTGGTGTTAGGGTGCGGAGGATCTCGATAATGTTGATGGACATGCGGCCAGTAAAGGAACATAGTGTGGAGTTTATAGTTATAAACAATGTACTTGATGTGGTTGAATGTAAATTGTGTTTTTCTTATATTGACTTGGTGGTTATAGACTTTTGTGGGTGTAGGACTTTTTTGGCTTTAATATGTAAAGCTTGATATATTTTAAGGTCTAGATTTTTGTGATTAGCAACTATGTATTTGATTCAATGGTTTCTTTTGATTATGAACTATATAATTTGTATTTGGATTATTATTAGCTTCGATGTCGAGCAAGATCTTTTGAATGTATGGATGTGTTAAGATATGCTTATGGATTAAGAGGTGTTGGTTTAAATAATTCTTGCAATATATGTCAAAACTGAATCAATAACTACACTAGTTTGTACAAAACCATTGCATTAGCGATTTCAAACAGCTGCATTAGTCCATCAATAAACCGCTGCAAAAAATAGTATAACCGTTACTTTAGGTATCTATAAACTGCTGCTATAGGACGAAAAACCGCTGCATTAGGTCATCAAAAACCGCTGCATTAGGTGAAAATAACCGTTGCATTAGGTCATTATAAACCGCTGCATTATGTGAAAATAACTGTTGCATTACATATCTCGAAAACCGCTGCTATAGGTACATATAACCGTTGCATTAGATCATCAATAAACCGCTGCATTAGGTAAAAAATCGTTGCAATATTTACCTAATAAACCGCTACTATAAGTCATCATAAACGTCGCATTAGATGACCCATAAACTGCTGCTATAGGTCAAAGTAACCATTTCCATTAACCGTTGCAATAGGTCAAATAACCGTTGCATTAGGTTTTCAATAACAATTGCCATAGGTCAAATAACCGTTGCATTAGCTACCCAAATGCAACGGTTATTATCTGCAACTATAGTCACCGCTGCAAAAGGCTAATGCCACTGACGTGTATGTAACGGTTTATGAACCGCTACATTAGATTTAATGCAGCGGTTTTATCCCATTTGCTGCGGTTTTTAACCATTGCATATGACCCAATATGCAGTAGTGTATGATTTTGCACTAGAGGTGGGGGCATAAGATTAATCAAGTAAGCAGACATCAAGACACATTCAGTCCAAAACTGTGTAGGAAGGCCCACTCCAAATCGAAGAGCCCTAGCCACGTCAAAAATATGACGATGCTTCCTTTTCACAACTCCATTTTGTTGTGGTGTATCATTACATGCATTCTAAATTTGTATACCTTTTTCTCCATAAAACTTAAGTAGCAGTCCAAAAAGAAAATCTCCATCATTATCACTTCTAACTTGTTTAACATGCAAGTTGTATTGAGTTTGTACAAACTGACAAAAAATACATAAGAATTTTGTGAGACTGAGATTTGTCTCGCATCAAATACACCTAAATATATCTACTATCACCATTAACAATTGTAAGAAAGAAACATGCACTAGTCATAGTTAAAATCCTATAAGATCCCCATACGTCACAATAATTAATTCAAAACAAGCACCACTTCTACTAACTTCAATAGGAAATGGTAAACGTGACTGTTTGGCGCAATAACACAAAACATAAACTACATCAATATTAGTTCCAAAGTCCAAATGCGAAAACTTGACAACTTAGAAAATAGGACATGCCATAAAACTGCTTCTTTGGTAGTACTTCCATCATGGGAGACCTTTGAAGAAGTAGAACTCTCCAAGAGATATAGCCTATCTTGTTCTCTACCTAATTCCAATTAGCCTCCTCTATTGTAGGTCCTGTATAACACAAAATTTAGGAAAGAAAGCCAATGCACAATTTCTATCTCTAGTCTACTTGCTTATCGAATGTAAATTGCAATGAAACCTAGGAATCTGTAAAACAATCTCAAGAAAAAGGTCACAATAAATCATGGCACGACCAACAAGTGAAACGGGTAAAGAAGAACTATTCAAAAGTCCAACAGGTTTAATTATAGTATTGACACGGACATCATCCAAAACAAACCCCGAGGAAACCAAGTGATTGGAGGCACCAATATCAATTATCCACATATTATGGTTAAACAACGCATGACCTGTCAAGTTTTCACAAGGTGAAGAACTCTCGGGACCTCTAGCGACCAGCAGTAAGAGGGTGCCTGCTTAGAGCTGCTCAGTTGCCCAAATTCGGAGCCCGTTGTTTCCACCTTGCGGGATATTCTACCAATTCATAGCAACGATCTTCGGTAAGTCCCTGTGTGCAATGAGGACAAGACAAGTGATTATTGCGCCTTAGGGGTGGCCCATTTGGTACAAAGAAACCACCTCCAACTGCCATATTATTTCCCTCAACAAAGAGGGTCGTTGCATCAGGAATGACAATGTTACCAAGAGCGAAACTTTGTTGCTTCTCTTCCTAACAAAGACTACAGTACGCACTAGCGACGGGGGAAGGGGTTTGATATTCCTTAATTGTGAGCACATCGTGGCGAATGACGGGTCTAAGCCCATTAATAAATCAAGGAGCCTCGACAATGTCTCAAATAGCTGCAAAGGCTTGAGCAAATCCACAAGTATATTGTCTAAAGTTCATCCCATATAAATTTAGTGAAATATGCAAACATGGGCATGTTCTCTTATTTTAAGTGTGAAATCTCACACTTAATTTGGTAAATACGAGGAACATTCCCTAGAGAAACATTCGTCAAATCTAAACAAATGTCACATGAAGTTCTAAAATAAGCAATACTAGCATTGATCTGTTTAGAAACAGAGCTGGAAAGCTATGAAGACACCACTTAATCGCAAGCGCTCCAATTTTCAAAATCCAGTGAATCTTCATCTGGTTTTTCAATGGTTCCATCAATAAAACCAATTTTTTTTTTAGCCTTAAACACTTCATAAATAGAACACTTCCATGCCCGAAGATTAGGACTAGTTAAAATATCTTGAATGAAAACTAACCCCGGATGATCTGATGGGTGGAGATAATACTGTGAGTTAAATAAGGTGCTCCACCTGAAACAATAACTGATGTAATAGTTTGACTACAACTTGCTTCTACATTATATATAAAAAAGAGCAAAATAACACACATAAAATCAAGAGACAAGAGGGAAAGGGGCTCGACTTATAGTGAAGATGAAGAAGACCAAAGGCAACATAAAACAAAATCAATATTTTTGGGTCTAAACCCGCTCTGATACCATATAAAATCTAAAATACTAAAACTAAAATGAAAATCATAAATTAGAACTCAAGAGTACTTGGAGAATTTTGGATATATTATTCAAAAAATAAGTACCCAATTTATAATCCAATAGCGGAAGACTAAAGGACTAAGAATCCTAGGCTAGGAAATAAACACATAAAACCATAGAAACTACACTAATTCTCCTCTACCTCTTCAATGGCCGGTTACATGGTCATAAAAGGGCCACATTAAAGTACCTCATTTACTTGGTCAAATGTGTAACTACTCAAGATCTATATACACAATAATTACATAGTACAAATACAGAAATACAAAAAAAAAAAAAATTAAATGCAAGAATACTAGCACCAACATTTTTCAACATGTCTTGTATTTTATATATTTTATACTCTATTTTAATCGTATGACTGACTATTGCATGTGCATTATAGCATAATTTTTGTGTGTTTATGTTTGGTATGTGTTAGAGTAAGGACAACATGGAAAGCGATGAGGAATGGATGAATGGATAAAAAGACTGTGTAGGGAAACACAAACTATGTGAGAAAAAGACCAATCGGGTCAAGATTAGGCCAAGAAAAATCTTCCCTTGGATGCATGAATTGGTTGACCAAGCACTTTGGCAATTGGTAGAGTTTAGAATGAGCAAAAGGTTAAAATAAGAGTATCTATGACCCAGTAACATCCAAGTCCACTAATAGTACCACTAGTATCAAGTAGATCTCTTTGAGAACTTCGTTTTGATAAATAATTGGACCCGTAACTCCTTAAGTATCAAAATTTACGTGTGTTTTAAGTTAAGTGCGTGAGCTTCCAAAACTTGGCTGATCGATCGCCCATTTTGACCAATCAATCTACAGGGGGAATCTAGCAAGATTCACTTCAATATCGACCAACGGAGTCAACAATCAATGTTTTCTTTTCCCTTCTTTTGAATTAGTGATGTGTAAAACTCCCACGGAGGAGTCGACCCATAGTCGAGGGTGAAAGATGGTTAGTTGTCCGGATCCTAGATTGATGTTTTATTTATAATTGATGACTTATGTTATGTTCAACACCCTTGTGCGAAATTTTTGTATTTGCGATTGGTTTTCTTTTATATGCTTGTAGCTATAATTGATTTTCAATTTATCTACATGTTGTCTAGTGCTAGCAGCCTAGACCATATTATAACAAGTTTTCACGAGTGATTAGAATTGAGGTTATAACCAACCCACAACCTTTTTTAAGAATTAACATGAAATTAGGTGTGATATCTGAATTGTTATTGCTATTGAGATAATTCATGTTATATCTAAAGTGATTGGATGAGTTATACCCTTATACTAGTTCATTACCCTAAGGCCTAATTTTAGAGTAAATCTAGATTTTGAGCTTGTAGCCTAAAACTTGAAGGTCATTGTCATGATGTAATATAAAGATGGGCTCCAATTTAAGCTAACCTAAATTAATACCGTACACTAACTGTGATCGAATGACAAACCAATTTACTTTTCATATTCTATTAATTTAGCTAATTGCTCAATTCTCATCATAAAGGCAGATTTTAATTACTGATAATCATTGAATTTAACATTATACCTAATCCATGTGGATACGACACTCATATACCCACCACAGGTACGACTTGCGAGTACGCAGTTTTGAACATAATTCAAAACCACATCAATTTTTTGGCTTTTATTAGGGGTGAATCTGAGTCGAGTCGAGCTCGAGCCTGCCAGGCTTGGCTTAGGCTCCGCTCGAAGCTCGCCGAGCTTTGAAAGTTTAGGCTCAAGCTCAGCACTTTAAACTACAGGCTCTACTTGGTTGATCTAAGCTTAGTGAGCTTCAAATAAGGCTTGCAATATTTTGGCTCTTATAAGCTCAATATAGGTTCGTTTGGGCTTGTCTAAGCTTGGGTTTGTCTCATTTAGGGTCCAATATAGCATATCTAAGCAAATATCTTGTACTAAAAACAGCTCGCTTAGGCTTGTTTAGGCTTAAAAGCTTATAAACTCGAGCTTCACTACGCTCGTGCTTGGCTTGATAAGTTAAACGAGCCGGCTTGGCTCGGATCGGATCAAGCTCAAAGCGAGTGGAGCTTTTCAAGCTTTATGACGATCGGCTCGCGAGGGCTAGCGAGCCGGCTTGGCTCATTTACACCCCTAGCTGTAACCATGGAATCAATAATCAAAGTTTGAATCGGTGATTGTTGAGTTTTGTCTTCTTTTTTTTCCTTTTGTTTTTTTAAAGTCAATCTTTAATTCTTCAGTGATTGTTTAATTTTTTTAAAACATTATTTATCTTAATTTACTTATTTTTTACCTTTGTAAAAAATCATTTTATTTTATTTTGCTTATTTTTTTCATATTTTTTTATTATTTATTTATTAAATAATTTGATTTTTTTTTTATTTTTCTATTGTTGTTTGGCTAGCGCATTGTATCAAAGTGGCTAATCAATTGTAACCATGGCCGACACCCCTATTCCATAGCCGGCGCCTGTCACTACACGTATGATTAGGGATCATTTTGTTCCCAAAACTTACACTACGCCAACTAGAATTGTGTTACCCACTGTGGTAAATGAAAAATTTGGGATTGAGCCTTGGATCATCAGCATGCTTCCCAAATTCTATTGGAAGCCGAATGAGAGACCATATAAGCACCTTGATATTTTTCTTGAGATTTGTGAAACCTATCACTATCAAGGTGTTTTGAGCGGAACTATTCGGCTACGTCTTTTCATGTTCTCACTAAAATTCACAACCAAAATGATTGTTTCAGTCCCTACCAAGGAGTGAAATCAGAACTTGGGAATATGTAAAATAGCAATTCTTGGTCACGTTTTATCCTAAAGTCAGGACCATGGCTATTAGGTGCACAATTAATGGTTTTGAACAAAAAGATTAAGAACCATTATGCAAGAGTTAGACAGATTCAAAGAGCTTCACAAAAGGGGTCTCCACTATGGGTGTCTCAAGTGGGCATTAGGTAAGAAATTCTACATGATCTCACTACACAAAGAAGTAGATGGTGAATGCTTCATCCGGGGGAGCTTTCAACCAATAGGATGAGGATGAGGCATGGACTCTTTTTGAAGGCTTAAGTGAGCATTCCCCTTACCAAGCCTCCTTTGCTAGGGTTGTTAGGGGAAGTAAACGTGGTGTCTACAAGATGACACCAAGCCATGACATAGCACTTAAAATCCAAGTGTGAGTAGGAAAATAGATCAGATTTTGGCTTCTTTGGCTAATCTTATTAACGTGCATATGATTAGTGCCACTGAATCATCGAGTGGTGCTAATCCCTTTGGTGTCTATTCTAACACTGACCATTCTGTTTTTGATTGTCCTTATGCCTCATAATATCCTGAATTTGTGTAGGACCAAGTTTTTGCAACACGGGGCTACTCAAAGACCAACAAATGTACTCAAGAACGTACAACCTATGATGACGGGATCATCCTAACTTTTCATGCAGACATAGTGACAACCAAAACTAACCCATAAGACATTAGAGACCTGGGTTTGTAGGTAATGCACCTCCTCTCAGTAACTAGGGAGGTAATAGGTATAAAGCTTAACCTAATCCCTCTGATATGCATGCAAACCCCCCCCCCCCCCCCCCCCCCTTCTCTCTTCTTCCCTCGAGATACACTTCTCAGTTTGAGGAGTGTATGCTCTATTTTATGTAGGATAGTATGCAATTGCTTCAGTCATACTCTCAATCAATAGCTATGTTAGAGAACTCGATAGAACAGTTGGTCCAAGCCTTGAATTGGAGAGAGAGGAATGGAGATTACTCCTAACCCCTCGTAAACTGGACGGGGTCGACTAATTTCAATCCTAGGTTGCTCACTCATGAGCAAGTTGAAGTTGTGTCAATATCAAGAGAGGAATATCTTAGGAATGTTGAGGTTGAGTTTGAGATGGACTTAGCCCCCCCTTCCACTACTAAAGGAAAAGAATCATGAGAAATATTTTACAAACATGCCGTACGTTTTCCTTCTGTCTTAGCTCTACCGAAGGAGAAGGGTGACCTTAGGAAAGCTAATCTCATGGAACAGCTTAAGAACTTAAAGATTAACTTATCGTTGATCGAATCTATCAGAAGTTCCGTGTGTGCTAAATTTCTCAAGGACCTCTGTGTCCAAAAGAAGGCTACACATGCGCATACCCCAAAGAAGATCTGACTCACCGAGAAGATGAATAGCATTTTGGAGTTGGGTGTGCCATCCAAGTGTAGAGATCCGGGCGCCTTCATGGTCTTCCATGTGTCATAAGGGAGAGTTACACCAGTCGACCCTATTCGATTTAGGAGCTAGTGTAAACCTCATCCTGTACTCAATTTTTGAAAAATTGGGCATGGGAGACCATAAGCCAACTAGTGTCACACTCCAATTGGGCGATAGGTCAGAGCGTGTACCTCGTATGGTGTTAGAGAGTGTTAAGGAAAAAGTGAATGTGTTGAATGTTGCTCAACTCCTTGAGAATAGGAACGATTGAAGGTGCTATACGGTAGATGATACTGACCCCTTAGTAGAGTTGGTTGCACTGGATTTTTTCAAAAATGCTCATTTGAGTAACATCCCTGTCTATATTGATGATTGTGAACTAATTGGTGATTCGCCAGTTGTGCATGATAGGATAGAAATGCAAGACCTAAATGCTGGTTAAGTTCTCATCCAAAATAACCTTCCGACTAGGAATGCTCTTGGGATAGGGATCGTTCTCATGAGCCTGACATGATTCTTTTCGAGGGAATTGCCTTGGATTTGGTTGAGTTATAGCTCTACACCGTGTCTGGCTGAAGGCATTAAACTTAGTGCACTTGGAAGGCAACCCAGCTTATTTTGGTTGTATAGTTTAGTTTTATTTTCAAATTGACCACCCTTTGCCTTTCAAAACTCTTTGTTTTTTTTTCCCCAACCCATTAATTACTTTGTTTCTCTGATATACTGACAACTTGAATTATGATTTTTTTTTCCTAACGCTTATAATAAATTTGCTTGGTCAATTTCTCTTATTTGTCTTATTTTGTAGCTATGTTTCTTTGAGTGCCATTTTCGAATGTCATTAGCCTCACCACGCACAGCCAATTCTACTCGGTCATTGTACCTTACTACTTATGTTGTCTCCTTTCTTATTACTTTATATCTATATATCTATATATATATATATATATATATATATATACTTTGCATTGAGGATAATGCAAGGTCTAGGTGTGGGATGACATAAGTAGTTTGATTTTGTGTTACATTTTTTTCTTGTCTTTTTAGCATGATTTCCTTCAAATTAGCTAAATTTTCTATTTTAGTGGTTCTCGTTGATATATGTGAATCATATTGAGTTCAAATTTTAGATGTTTCAAGAATTAAAATTTTTATGTAATGTGGTTATTCATGGATTTTATTGTTGAACTTACTTTTTTTTGTCTTCAAACTAATTTGAGGGTATATTTTGTTACACTCTTTTAACAAACATCACATAATAAATTGTATTAGTAGCAATAATTCTAGGAATTGGGACATAAAATCGTTACTTCTAATATTATTGAAATTGTCAGTGCATTTCTTTCTTTAAATGTATTCTTGAAGATATCTACCAAAAAAAAAAAAAAAAGAATAATAAGGGTACTAATTCTTGTAGCTATAAGGTAAATACCTGTGACTAGGTTGTTCTTGTGATCCCTGTGTCTCGAGCAAGTAAACCTGTATGGGTCTTTTGAATCCCGGTACCCTGAGTTGATTGAATTAGGAGCCACTAGTTGAAAAGCTTGCTAATTATAACTCACCTTGATAAACACCAATGCGTAATATGAGTATTATATTCTTCTAAGGTATGTGCTAGTAACGACTTAGGTTGTGCATTTCCTTGACTCGAGTTATTAGGTCGGAATCATGCTCTTCACCCGATGCTTCAAGCCAACTGAATTCGGCGTCATCGGCTGAAAACTCGCTACCTGGGTCTTAGGGGTACACACCTAACCTTAGTTCCTTTGAATAAAAAAGAAGAATAAAAGGGTGAAATTAATGTTATGATGTAAAAGAGAAGCGAAGAAAAGATTTTCAATCTCTGTTGTTCAAGAGTAATTTGTTAGAGTTATTTATTTTCTTAATTATTCTCACTATTCATCTTAGATGTGAAAGGTTTGAAGTGAGAAAGGGAGGAGACTTATTAGTTAAACCTCCTGCTAGAACCCGTTAGCTAATAACATCCCATGGGAATTTCTCTTTTTATTTCTCTTTTAGATTTGTTCATAAATGTTCTTCACAACCAATTCATATTACCACACGACAGATCGAATCATTTCTACCTTCAGCTAGTTTGAAATGAATCTTGCTTGAGAACAAGTAAGGTCTGGGTTTGAGAACGTAATGTGTCTTATATCTTATATGTTTTATACTCCATTACTATGATATTCATGG
Source organism: Simmondsia chinensis (assembly GCA_018398585.1). Lineage (NCBI taxonomy): Eukaryota > Viridiplantae > Streptophyta > Magnoliopsida > Caryophyllales > Simmondsiaceae > Simmondsia > Simmondsia chinensis. The sequence continues at coordinate 7,985,900 of JAGTTD010000010.1, read as the reverse complement.
CTATTGCATGTCCGACATGGCATAATCTTTGTGCATTTAGACTTGGTACGTGTTAGAGCGAGAACAACTTGAAAAGCGGTAAAGAATGGGTAGAATGGACAAATTTCAAGATTATGTGGAGAAACTTGACCACGTGTGAGAAAAAGACCAACTACATAAACATCAGCCAAACAACGTCTTCGATTGGATGCCCCAATTGATTGGCCAAGCATTTTGGCCATCGATCAAGGTTAAAATAAGCAAGTGGTTAAAAGAAGCGTATCCATGACCCAATAACATCCAACCCCACTGACAATACCACTGGGATCAAATACATCTCTTCGTGAGTTTTGCTTTGATAAGTAATTCGATCTGTAACCTTTACGTATCAAAAGTTCGTCCATTTTAAGTTACGTGCACGTGCTGCCAAAACGTGGCAAATCGATCGGCCGTTTTGAATGCCGCACCTATACTTTAAGAGAGGGAGGGTATTTTCTTCACTTTTTCTCTATTCTTCACATCTCATCCCTCCCCACACAGCCAAGAGAGATACGAATTCGCAAGAAGAACGAAGGTGCAAGTGGTCGGTGTACCGGGGAAATCTAGTGATAGTCACATCAACATCAACCATGGGAGTCTAATTCCTTTTTATTTTCAATTAGTGATGTGTAAAACTCCCATTAAGAAGTAGACTCATAGTTTAGGAGTGATGAACAGTTTGCCGTCTAGATCCCGGATTGACATTTATGATAATGACTTATGTTATGCTAGTTTCCGCCCCCTATGGAAAAATTTTATATTTGACATTGATTTTCCTTTATATACTTGTAGCTATGATTGATTTTCAATTTGTCTGCATGTTGTCCAATACTCGTAGCCTATACTATAGTATAACATGTTTTCCCTAGTGGTCAGAATTGAGGTTATGCCCAATCCTGAATACAATTTTTTATATAAATTGACATTAAGTTAGGTATGATACTAGAATTTGTTAGTATTATTGAGATAATCCTTACTACACCAAGAGTGATTAGATAGGTTATGCCCTTAGACTAATTCATTGTTCTAAGCCCTAATTTAAATGTTAAACCTAAGTTTAGAGATTGTAGCCTAAACTTTTAAAGTCATTTTCATGATAAAATGAAATGATGTGATCCAATTTGACTAACCTAAACTCGTATCATAAACTTACTTTAATTGATTGACAAATCAATTCACTTTTCAATTATGTTAATTTAGCAAATTACTCAACTCGCTTCATAAATCCGGATTTTGACAACTTGGTAATCATTGATTTAACTTTATATCGATTCCCTGTAGATGCGATGCCCATATACCTGTCACAACTACAACTTGGTTGTACACTTTCAACTATGTGATTCTAAAATGGGGCCTATTGTCTACTTTTCAATCTTTCAGACTTTCCTAAATCCTTAAAAATCTAAGCCTCACTGGAAACATAAAATAGTTTTTGACGATATGCTACCCTTTGACAGTGAGTAGCTCACTGCGGTTGGATATATCAACTCAATTTTCTAGTCAAAAAAGGGTTTTGTCGACATAAGTGCATACCCATGGAATAAGTGTCATTAGATGGTGAAGTCCCAACAGTATTGCATTGTTGACTCTACTATGAAAGTTGAGTACATGGTAGCTTAAGAAGTTGTAAAGGAGGTTTATTGTCTTAGAAAGTTTCTTATGGATCTGGAGATCGTGAGCAATATCTTGAGGCAGAGAGGCATCAGTGTCGAAAAGGCTACAACCATCGAGTAAACGGATGCTTATGGGATAGAACTATAATGCACGGCTAAATGGGCTTAGGAGAAGTGGGACATTACCGCCATATGAAAATCCAATTATACATTTTCTAAATATTAACAAATAAAATTATTTTATACTTCTATGGTTGGATTGAGTTTTACAAATTATACGTACATGTGATTATTTTTTGAACCGTGTCATGAGATGGTATGATCTTTTCCTCTAATTGTCAAAAAAATAACTAAATAAATAAAAGAATCCTAGTCAAAGATGACATATCTATATTTAATTTAAGTGATCAATGAGATTAAGCTCACATATAAACTAAGATTAAAAGTCATTGATATGTGCTCCAAAATAAGTGTGTACTCGGTGATATATGGAAATTCATTTGTTAATGCCATAATATAGCATAAGTGATGACCTAACTTTTTTTTTTTTAATAATTAGAGAAATAATTCTTAATACAAAACCAGCGCACCTACCAAAGCAAAGCTGCCTGAGAGAGCCCATAAAAGCCCGAGGAAAAAAATAATATTAATAACAACAAATTCCAAAACCCCTAGATGCCTATCAACATGCCAACCCAAGAAGCACACCCCAAATATATAGATGTCTATACCCACACTAACTCCTAACAAACGAGGAGCAAAATGAAACATACCTAAGCAAAATCTCTGAATGCAAAAGCAAAATAAATCGCAACATTCTTGGCATAAACCCCCAAACATGAAACACGCTCCAATGATCAAGTAGGCCCTTGATATTAGCTGGGACACCTGAAAGTTATCAATCTAAATCTTATGGATAATTAAATACTATCATATAGTATTGGAAATGAGATTGCAATACTGAACTGAACCACTTGAGTAGTTGATTCTTAATGGCTCTATTAAAACAAAAAAAAAAAAAAATCATAATGTTATTAAGTGGAGACTTCAATTCATAAGAATGTCACGGGCTAGTGCATAAAATGTCTACAACTTTAATATACTTACAAGTAAGATCTCTGTTGTAAAATTGGTCCCTATATGACTTAACTATGTCAAGAAAATTTAAGTCAAGAAATGTTCAAATATTATAGATTAAAGGGTGTAAATGTCAAGTGGCATAAGTTGTAAATTTTTTGTTAAATATATTTTTGGGTACCCAGCTATTACTGTACATTTAAATAATTCAAGAGGTAAAATACCATTGCTGCCCCTGACCGTGTGCGTTATTTACCTGCCCGTGCCACTACCCGCTGCCCGAAGCTTCTCCAAGAAGCTTCCTGTTTTCAGTTTAAAGAGATGACACGCGTCAGCCATCCGGGTAAACTGTTTGTGTTTCTTGAGGGCTTTTATGGACCGTTGATCTGGTTCGTACGAACGGCCGAGATTGAACCTTGAGCTTTGCCACGGATCGGAGATCGGTTGCCTATATATACTGACCCTTTTAGGGTCTGCCGTACGCAATTCATTCGCTCTCCGTTTTTCTCTTCAGCCACCTCCTCTCTTTGGTTTGCTCTGGCGATCTTGAGGCGATCGAAGGCGATTGAGTATATTCGTGGGTGTTAAGGCTTGATCGTTCAAATCTTGGTAGTTTGGAGCATGTATGAAGCCTTGTAGGCTTCGGTTGTAAGCTTTCTTCTCCCTTACTCTTTATTTTCGTTCTTCTTTAGGCTTCTGACTTAGAAGCCTTAAGGATCGGTTTTGTAAAGTTGTATATCGTTGAAGTCTGGTCTGTAATATTTGAACTCGACTTATAGTGGATAGACTTCCCTAGAAATAGGGAGCCGTGGAGTAGGTCCTTCTTTAAAGGCTGAACCACGTAAATCTCGTTGTTATCGCTGTGTTCTTTGTGCATGTGTTCGGTGTTGGATGAATCTTGCTTAACTACAGTTACAGGTTTCTTGAACTAGATCTGAAGTAGTGAATCCTTGTTGTTATTGTCATCATATCAAGAATTAAAGTTGATAAGATTAAACCCTAGGAATACGACCTGAAACTCAACAAGTGGTATCAGAGCATCAGGTTCTTTACCTTAAAGAAACAGTATGGCGTCTGCTAGGGTTGACATTGAAAGGTTTGACGGTAGGAATGATTTCAACCTATGGAAACTAAAAATGAAAGCTATCCTTATGGCACAAGGTGCTGGAACTGCACTTTTGCCCGAAAAGGATCAACCAACTTATCTAACTGAAAAGGAGAAAGTAGAAGTCGAACATAAAGCTTATGCTTCTTTATTACTTAGTCTTGATAACTCGGTACTTAATCAGATTCGCTCTGAAAAGACCGTAGCAGATATATGGGCTAAGTTAGAAGAAATCTACAAGTCTGAGTCATTGTCCAATAGGATATTGTGCATGGAATCCCTTTTCACCTTTAAGGTGAGTGAGACTAAACCCCTAGAGGACTCTATAGATGAGTTCCATAAAATCTGTCAAGATCTAGAAAATGTTAAAGTTACTGTTGCTGATGAATTGTTGGCTGTATTGTTACTATGTGCCTTACCTAAATATCTTAGGTCCTTTAAAGACACACTAAGATATGGACGTGACACTGTAGCATTGAAAGACGTAACAAAGGCCCTAAGATCCAAGATCCTAGAACTTAGGAAGGAAGGGAAGTATCCACCAACCAGTAACAGTGGGGAAGGGCTGTCAGTCAGGGGTAGGACAAAGACTCGAGACAACCATAACAACCATAACAACCATAACAATCATAACAACCATAACAACTACAACAATAAGGAAAGGAGAAGAAGTAAGAGTCGAAACAGATCTAGTTCAAGACCTAGAAGAGATTGCAGTAAAGTAAAGTGTTATGAGTGTGGTAAACTAGGCCACATTAAAAGATACTGTCCAGATTACCAAAGAAAATTTAACGGCACAACTGACAACACTGAATTTAATGACGGATATGACTCCGCTGAAGTATTAGTAGTATCCACAGACCAAACTACACATGAGTGGGTTCTAGACTCAGGGTGTAGCTTCCATATGACTTCAGATAGATCCTTCTTTACTGAATACCGGACTGTAGCAGGGGGAAAGGTGCTGTTGGGAAATAACCACGGATGCCAAGTAGTTGGGATAGGGTCAGTTAGGGTTAAGGGGTCAAACGGGATTGACTTTACCCTAAAGGGAGTTAGGCATGTGCCTGAACTTAGGAGGAACCTAATTTCTCTAGGACAATTAGACCAGGCTGGTATGACCTTAAAGGCACAACAGGGGGTAATGAAGGTCCTTAAGGGTTCCCTTGTAATGCTAAGAGGAGAGGTCAAGAACGGTCTATATGTGCTTAGAGGTGACGTAGATCCTGCTGGCTGCTCTATTGTAGAGAAAACTGACCTAACCAACCTTTGGCACAAAAGATTAGGACATGTATCAGAGAGGGGCCTGAATGAGCTGAACAAAAGAGGGCTGTTAGGGGGTGGTTATGTGTCTAAACCTGATTTCTGTGAGTCATGCATATTTGGAAAACATCATAAACTATCTTTTAAATCTGGAATCCATATAACTAAGTCACCGTTAGACTATATCCACTCTGACCTGTGGGGACCAGCAAGGGTACCCACTTTAGGTGGAGCATACTACTTCCTATCTATGGTAGATGATTTCTCTAGGAAGGTTTGGGTTTACCTACTTAAAACAAAGGATGAATGTTTCAGTGCCTTTGTTAGGTGGAAGAACCTTATAGAAAATCAAACAGGTAGGAAGATTAAGGTACTTAGAACTGATAATGGACTTGAATATATAAACGCTGAATTTGATAGTTTATGTGCTCAAAATGGTATTAAAAGACACAACACTGTTAGGAAAACTCCTCAACAAAACGGACTAGTTGAAAGAATGAACCGTACGCTCCTAGACAGGGTGAGATGCATGTTATTTGCATCAGGACTTGGTAAAAACTTTTGGGGGGAGGCTGTAGCTACTGCATGTTATCTAATTAATCGTACTCCCTCCTCTGCAATTGATTTTAAAACTCCTGAGGAAAAATGGACTGGAAAAACAAGCGACTATTCTATTTTAAAGGTTTTTGGATGTGCTGCGTATGCGCATCAATCTGAAGGAAAACTTGAACCCAGGGCTATAAAAGGTGTTTTTCTAGGCTATCCGGATGGTGTAAAGGGGTATAGGGTGGGTGTTAGGGATGGAAACAGAACCAAAATAATAATTAGTAGGGATGTAACCTTTAATGAAGAGGAATTCCCTTACTTGGAGAAAATAATGGCTGCCGATACAGCAGCCACTTCCTCCAACCCTAGGAAGTATGATCCTGAACTCTATGAGTTCGAGATCAGCCCACCAGAGCCTGTATACCAGGAAAACCAGACCTTAAATCCTGAGGAAGAGGTGACTGACAGTGCTGAAGGGAGCACTGAACCTCAAGAAACAATTGAACAAACAGACCTATCAAACTACCAACTAGCTAGAGATAGGGAGACGAGAGAAATTAGGGCACCAGTTAGGTTTGGCAGTGCAGATTGTATTGCATTTGCCCTAAATACTGCCCTAGAGTATGTAGAATCAGAACCTCTCACTTATACTCAGGCTATTAGTGGGGCTGCCTCTGAACAGTGGCTTAAAGTCATGACAGAGGAAATGGAGAGCCTCAAAAGGAACAAAACTTGGGTTTTGGTTCCTAAACCAATGGATAGGAAATTGGTAGGTTCTAAGTGGATTTATAAGGTAAAAGAACCCGATACATCATCTGGACAGCCAAGGTTCAAGGCTCGACTAGTTGCAAAAGGTTTTTCACAAAAGGAAGGGGTAGACTATAATGAGATTTTTTCTCCCGTTGTAAAGCACACAACCATAAGAATACTTATGGCACTAACTGCTAAGTTTAGCCTATTTCTGGAACAAATGGATGTTACAACAGCTTTCCTTCATGGTGAGCTGGATGAGGAAATCTTTATGGCCCAACCTGAGGGCTTTATTGAACCAAACCATGAAAACCATGTTTGTCTACTTAAGAGGTCTTTATATGGCCTAAAACAATCCCCTAGACAATGGTACAAACGATTTGACCAATTTATAAGAAACAGGGGCTTTAGTAGATCAATACATGATACTTGTTTTTACTTTAAACATACTGATACTGTTGATGCACTGTATTTGCTGATTTATGTGGATGATATGCTGCTGGCCAGTAAATCCATGAATCATATTAATGATTTGAAACTAACGCTTTGTGCTGAGTTCGATATGAAAGATCTAGGAAAGGCCAAGAAGATACTTGGTATGGAAATTACCAGGGATCCAACAGCTGAAACAGTGCACTTATCTCAACAAAGGTATTTGGAAAAGGTATTGGTTAGATTCAACATGTCTGAATGTAAACCTGTAAAATTGCCCTTAGCAAGTCAGTATAAGTATACAGTTCAACAGTGTCCCACGAATGAGATAGAGAAGAAACAAATGGAAAGAGTCCCATATGCGAATGTTATAGGTTCCTTAATGTATGCTATGACTTGTACACGTCCAGACTTAGCTTTTCCTTTAAGTGTTTTGTCTAGGTTTATGAGTAACCCCGGAAAGGAACATTGGGATGGAGTTAAGTGGTTGTTAAGGTACATTAAACAAACCTATAAACTGGGACTTACTTTTGGTCGGACAAAAACCTACCTTAGATTGATAGGTTACACCGATTCTGACTTTGGGGGGGACGTAGATAAAAGGAGATCCACTAGTGCTTACATTTACACTTTAAATGGTGGAGCCATTTGTTGGAAGTCTAAGTTGCAGCCTGTGACTGCGCTGTCAACCACTGAGGCTGAATTTGAGGCCCTCACAGAAGCCATAAAAGAGGCTACCTGGCTGAGAGGCTTACTGTCAGAAATAAACCTCGATAACGGGCCTCCCGTACTGTTTTCGGACAGTCAATCAGCCCTTGCATTGTGTAAAAACCCCGTGTTTCATGATAGGACTAAGCACTTAGCTATCAAGAGGAATTTTGTAAACGACATGCTTGAAAGGAACACTGTTAAACTGCGAAAAATCTGTACTGCTGAAAATCCAGTGGATATGGGCACAAAAATTTTGACTTTGGACAAGTTACTTAAGTGTATTAACTTGGTTCAAAGTAATTGGGACCATGGATGACGAACCCAATGTGTTTTTTGCTCCTATTACTAGGGAATGTCTAGTAGTTAACCCATATAGGTACCAAGGTGGAGAATTGTTGTAAAATTGGTCCCTATATGACTTAACTATGTCAAGAAAATTTAAGTCAAGAAATGTTCAAATATTATAGATTAAAGGGTGTAAATGTCAAGTGGCATAAGTTGTAAATTTTTTGTTAAATATATTTTTGGGTACCCAGCTATTACTGTACATTTAAATAATTCAAGAGGTAAAATACCATTGCTGCCCCTGACCGTGTGTGTTATTTACCTGCCCGTGCCACTACCCGCTGCCCGAAGCTTCTCCAAGAAGCTTCCTGTTTTCAGTTTAAAGAGATGACACGCGTCAGCCATCCGGGTAAACTGTTTGTGTTTCTTGAGGGCTTTTATGGACCGTTGATCTGGTTCGTACGAACGGCCGAGATTGAACCTTGAGCTTTGCCACGGATCGGAGATCGGTTGCCTATATATACTGACCCTTTTAGGGTCTGCTGTACGCAATTCATTCGCTCTCCGTTTTTCTCTTCAGCCACCGCCTCTCTTTGGTTTGCTCTGGCGATCTTGAGGCGATCGAAGGCGATTGAGTATATTCGTGGGTGTTAAGGCTTGATCGTTCAAATCTTGGTAGTTTGGAGCATGTATGAAGCCTTGTAGGCTTCGGTTGTAAGCTTTCTTCTCCCTTACTCTTTATTTTCGTTCTTCTTTAGGCTTCTGACTTAGAAGCCTTAAGGATCGGTTTTGTAAAGTTGTATATCGTTGAAGTCTGGTCTGTAATATTTGAACTCGACTTATAGTGGATAGACTTCCCTAGAAATAGGGAGCCGTGGAGTAGGTCCTTCTTTAAAGGCTGAACCACGTAAATCTCGTTGTTATCGCTGTGTTCTTTGTGCATGTGTTCGGTGTTGGATGAATCTTGCTTAACTACAGTTACAGGTTTCTTGAACTAGATCTGAAGTAGTGAATCCTTGTTGTTATTGTCATCATATCAAGAATTAAAGTTGATAAGATTAAACCCTAGGAATACGACCTGAAACTCAACAATCTCAAAGTTTTTGAAGTTCCGGTTCAGCTTTTGTCTTTGGAACAGTTTGGAGTGTCCGTTTTGGCCGTTGTTTTTAATGTTTTGTGTGGTTCCTTGTCACACCTTCATGTGTTTTTTGGGTACTATTTTATGGAATATTGTCAGCTTTTATATCACAAGTTTCTCGCTAACTATTGAAAAATGAAAAGGTCCCATAGTGACCAATATACTTTTTATGTTGTGCAATAGCGTAAAGTTTGGCAGAAATGAACATTCAATAGGAACTCTATAATCTCTTCCTTAATATACATATATATATATATATATATACACACACACACTTAGGTACAACCTCTCAAAAGGAGAAACCTTAGGGCCTTAGCTCTGGACATAGAGAGGGGAGCACAGAAGAAGCATGATCTCAAATTGAAACCCCCACACTCTCATATAACCTAGAATTGGCGAGCCAATCTGCCGACCTATTGGCTTCTTTGAAAACATGATGAAAAGATATACACTCCAAGGAAGAGCTAATGGAATGGATGTCTTCCACAATGGCCTTGATGTCCAAAGGGCAATAATAAAGTCCTCATAGCACCTTGATAACTGTCTCATTGTCTCCTTCCAACATAGTTTTTTGGGCTCCCTACCAAACTACTTGAAGAAGCCCGTCTCTTGCCACGATAGCCTCTACCAAAATAATCGAGGCATTACCTAGCTTCCTAGATCCCAAAAAAATGATCTCTCCCTAGGGTTCATGAGCAATAAGGCCAAATGATGTTGTATTGCCGCACTTAGAACCATCAAAGTTGATCTTTATCCACATTGGACTCGATGGAACCAAGGAAATAGACCTATTATGTCGCTTGCTCGTTCTGCTTCTTGGGGACCTGTGTCCACCCCCTTCCTCAAGGTGGGTACAACAATACTATTCATAAGGCATATGCCCAACTACAAATAATTAGCCTGACTGGGCTTACCTTAATACCATTAAAACAAGCACTATTCCTATCTTTTCAAGTCTTCTAACAGAGCATGATGAATTTTCCCCTTCTCTTTTCCCTTAATTCATCTACAAATGACAGGCCTCTAGGAATCAAGGGCAACCAATGAAGGGAACTAGCTTCCCTCCAAGGTCGAGAAATCCCAGGGATGCACTTTTTGATTCGAGTCCTACTAGCAAGGTAATCGTTTAAGGCCTACCACAAGAATATTTTGACCTTTGGGGGAATATCGAGATTCCATATCCACCGAAATTCCCAGGCATCTCTCCCCGACGAATCTAGATTATGGGCTAGCCAATTTGTCAATTTAACGCTAAAATCTTGTGAAGCCCCAACATGAAATATCTTCTTCCTTTGACTTTGGATTAGGATCCCTAGGATATTAGAAAGACATTCCGGGGGCCACCACCCTTTCCAGCTTTTCCATATCTTACTCATCATTGACAATAAAATCTACTACCTTAGGATTAACATCTATGTTCCTTCTTTTTCCCATAGTTTGTTGATAAGTAGACCCTTCCTAATCCACAAATCAGGCCAAAGTGAAACCGTTCTTCCATTCCCAATTCTCTGTTTTAAGCCCTTACCTAACCCTGATCTAGCTGCCAAAATATCCCTCCAAGCTGGAGAGTTCGAATTCCTCCCCTTATATTTTAAAAAATCCTCTTTATATGAATAGTTGCCTTTGATCACTCTAACCCAAAGATCATCCTCCTCTAGAATTTTCCACCCCCAATTTACACAAAAGGCTAGGTTAACACCCTCAAGCTTTTGGAGACCTAACCCTCCAGCCCCTTTAGGTCTGCAAATCTTGTTCCAAGCCGCCAGATTCATACCATCCTTATCCATAGATTTCCAGAAAAAAAATTCCTACAAAGACTATTTCCCCTTCTTACAAACTTTCATTGGAAGTTTAAAAACTACATCATATCATTGGCAACGCTCAAATTGAATCTACCTGGGCCAAAGGTGCAACCGAAGTACTTCCACAGGCTCTGAGCTATCAGAATTCCTAGTTGATCACTGATCCTCTGTCTTAATTGTCTATCAATATTTGTTGAAAAGACAACCACTGATTTCACCTTGCTCACCAATTCACTCGAGTCCTCACAGTATTATTGGACAATACTTTGGAGTCTACCCATAGCTTCCACACAGGCTTCACAAAAAAGAAGACAATCATTTGCAAAAAAAGACACGGGGCGATAGGTGCAGCTTTTGAAATTTTTGCACCAATGCTAGATTTTTTTCTCCTACTCTAATCTTTCAATTTTTTTTTTTTTCGGCCAGAACTTTCAAACAAAGAATGAACAAATATGGAGACAAAAGACCTCCTTACTGCAGACCTCTAGTAGGAGTAAACCATCACATGTGGGTGTCACCTACCAAGACCCAAAAAGGACGTAGAGGTCACGCCGTCCATAATCCAACTGATACAATTTTAGCGAAAGCCAAAGCTTTTTAGAACCTAATTAAGAAAGTACCACTCCACTCTATCATAGGCTTTCTCCATGTCTAGTTGGAAAGTAGCCCAACAGGACTTCCCCTGTTTCTTCTCAAAGGCCACTATAGCCTCATGCCCCACAAGAATATTATCTTGAATGGATAATTCTGGGATGAAAGCTGCTTACCAGTTGTCTACAATTTTATTCATTAACAATTTTAATCTATTCACCAATGTCTTGGCAATTATCTTATACAGGACATTGCAGAGGCTGATAGGCCAAAAATGGTTGACGATTTGAGGACAGTCCACCTATGGAATGAGGGTGATAAGACTATGGTAAATCTCCCTAAGGAGATTACCTCCTCTAAGAGATGATCTTATAGCATTGCAAACATTCTGACCAATAATATCCCAATAGGATTGGAAGAAAAAAGCTGAGAACCCATCAGGTCCAGGAGCCTTATGGGAGTTCATCTCAAAGATGGCTCGCTTGATTTCATCATTAGAAAAGTCTTTAATAAGGTTCGCATTGTCCTCCTCCATAATTTTGGAGGACACATAGGCGAGAGATCTAAAAGGACCGACATGTCCCCAAGACCTAAACCGCTCCTTAAATTCAAGGATAAACAAATCACCAATTCCTTCTTTCTCTGTAACTGAAACCCCCAAGTCATTCGTAAGCTCCAAAAATGCCTATACACTTTCTCTTGGTGGCAATGAAAGAGTGAAACACTTTGGAATTCATATCTCCTTTAATTAGTCGCTCTTTAGGATGGAATGTAGCACAATACCTATGGTTCAAAAATAGAATCTTTTTGCGTTGTACTGTCAACTGCTTGAGTTTCTTAAATAGGTGGGCACTATTAGGGCAGTCACTAATTTTTCCTAGATCTCCTAGATTCTTTTTTTCTTTGGTCTTTAGGTTTGAGTTCAGAGACCCTTCACAATGGTAGGGTTTTCCTTAATTGCTTTTTTCATCAACTTAAGTCTTTAGATGACTTAAAACATACTGCACCCCCAAACTTGGTGCCCCAGGCCTTAAGGATAATATTCCTTGTTCAGTCGTTGTTAATCCATCCCCCTCGAAACCTAAACAAGCAAGGCTTAGCCAAGACCTGATCAGAGGTGAAAAGGATTAGAAGGGAATGGTCTGATATGGACCCAAGGCCATTATAAACCACGCTTTGATGGAAGCTGCTAAACAAAGCATGGTCAACAATGGATTTGTCTAGTTTTTCCTGGATGCAAACCCCATTAATCTCCCTCGTCCACATGATCTTATGCCAATTCCACAGGACATCCCATAGCCCAAGGTTTCTATAAAAAGAATTGAGCCTATATAGGTTCTTATCCACCATCAAAGCCCCTCCTAACTTATCCAACGGATCCTTGAGCGCATTAAAATCACAAATTAGACCCTAGGGGCCACATATAGATTGGCCTTCCTGGCCCAAAACTTCCTAGAACTGGTCTTTCTCTTTTTCCTCAGCCGGGGCGTAAATCACAGGCAGAGAAAACTTCTTATGACAAGATTTATCTTCAACCATGAGGTGAGCAACCTTGTGATCCATGGTCTTAATATTAACTTCATAGAGTGAAGAATGCCATAAAAGCCATATTCCCACAACATGGTTTATAGGGGGAGTATAGCGGCCTTTATCATACCCCATACTGGGGAATAACTTCTCAATAACAATCGGAGTAACAAGTGTTTCAATGATGGCCACTAACTCAAGTCTGAATTTCCCAATCAGGCTCAACATTTCTTGTTGAGCGACAAGGCGAGCTAACCCTCTAATATTTCAATAAAGAATTTTCATGGAGCTAAAGCGAGAAGAGAGATAAACCGTAAAATAAACATGCCATCACGAAGATGGTAAACTACACCCAACAGACGAGCAGGAGCGTGAGGCTCAGTCCGTTGATAACAACTGTTATCCGAGCATTATAACAATGGAGAATAGCAGTAGTGTAATCAGCATAAATTGAAACACGAGCATATTTTCGGAATGAGTAAAAATCACAGTGCAAGCGGCAACAAACATAGAAATAGTAGGCTATGCATTCATTATTACGATAGAGATTACACACTTTAACTCGAGAGCACAAATCTTTTCCATCATTGGTGCAAATGTTATAACAAAAGTTAGATATAAAAAGGAGGAGAACCCTGCCCGAAATGCGGTTACCCAAAAACCTACCCACTAACCTTTTGATTGCTACTAGATCATAGCTACTAAAAAAAGAACCCTGTGCTGAGATGTCGGTAGGATATGGATTTGGAACTCCATCGGATGTGTCGTGTTCTAGTACTCTATTACCACAAATATCATTGAGGTTAGGTTGCACATTTTAGTTATCTTGATTTTTCCATTAGACATTTTTGGAAACTAAGGAACAAATTAAGCAGATTTAGCAAATGCCGGCGATGAAAAGCAAAACCCTCACCATAACCCCAAATATAGGCCACCCCATTCTAAAAATCAAAAAGTAACTCTAAAACAGCACAAAGAGAACCAACATGAACAAGCACAAGAGCTTTTAGACATCTTAGCCACATAAACAGATCTATTGAAGCAAGTAGAGGTCCCTCCAATCACATGCAAAGATGAGAAAGGCCCTCTATCCCCATTAAAGTCTCCAATAATGAGGGAAAAGAAAGGATCAAGAAGAAATCTATTACCTGTGAAAAAGAATACTGACATGCATTTTGGAAGTGAGGCAATATGTGAATCCTTTCTTCTAGAAGCATGATCATCATGCGAAGCTTCTTCTACCCTCATCTTCTTTCTTAGAGAAGTAACCCATTCTAATTGGCTTCCGCAACTAACTTCAGATTCCCATTAAATAAGATGATTGGGGTTCAATCTCTTCATGCAGAAGGAAAAAAAATAGCCTTTCCTTATAGTGACAATAATTTCCTTTTTGGCCTCAATCAAATCCCCAACCTTTTGCTCTCTCCTTTCAGACCCAAAATTCCATAGGGGTTGGTTCATACCACTTGATTTGAAGAAGTGGAACCTCCCTCTTCCCCTCTTCTCTTTTAGGTGATGACCCACCTTTTCATTTGACCTGTGAGAAATTGAGCAAAGACTGACTATAATCATAGCGTGGGCGAGGGTTGCGTGGTGAAGACAAGGAGGAAGGAGATTGCAAACTCCATTTTTCTTTTTTCTTTTTTTCATAGCTGAAATGCTTCTAGAGACAGTTAAAATGATTGCAACCCCAAATATAGACACTTTAGGGTCCAATTTCCACATGCAAAGGAGACTCTGACCACCTTTAGTCCTACAGACTATGATTCCACACTTCCGGTAAATTGAAGCTTCTAAACTCCTATTATACCTTGCAGAAAAAGCAAAAACTTAGTGATTGGAAGAAACCCAACAGATTTGGGACCCGAAACCTCCATCTCTCCACCATAGCCCCTACGGTTTGGGCCACTGATTTAGTCGACCAGTGAAGAAGAGTAGGAAAACTGACTGAAATAAATGCAGAAGGAGAGGAATCATGGCGAAGACAAGAGGATGGACATAAAGGAAAGCCATTTTTCTTTTTTTCCTTTTTTTTTCATGGCAAAGAGAATTCTATAAAGATATCCTCTTCAGTGAATTTGCAAGTGTTCCAAAATTCGAAATCTTTGAGGTGAGGAATTAGAGTTAATGCCACTAAAATTTGATATCATACATATGTTTTTTTAGTATCATAGCATTTTTGAAAAAGCTAAATTGAGAACTAAAGGAAAAGCTGTGAGAAATACATTGATAGTAGCTTAATTTATTTTTCATCGTGCATTTCTAATAAAGGGGTCAATACTTCACACAATGTCATGTGATAGTTTTTAGATTTGATACTTTTAAGTCATAATTAGATTGTTCGTGACATCTCACAAAGCTCAACAAATCACCATTTTAAAATATATAAATTAAATTCATGAAATTAATAAAATTTATACTAAACTATATTTAAGACGAAGAACTTGTACATAGTTGCATGCATGGGCTCGAGGAAAATATTGGATGAGGGCACTTGCAACCCACCCACCCGCCTCTCCTAGAAGCCCATTTGCCCTCGTTGGGGGACCCTCTAGGCATGACATGATTCACCATAAATTCAGGAAGTGTTTTGTTGGTCAATTATAAATAGGAGTTTAAATTACTGGATTTAACATTTATGTTTTTTGAAGGGTTACTACTAAAATTACAGAGAAGTCCGAAGAAAAATTTTATTCTTCAGAAAAGAAAGATGAAGAGTTTCTTATTGTAATTTTTCCTAATTAAATATTATCAAAACACATAATCCCAATGTTTAGAAGAGATTGCGAATAAAGTTTTACGATATCAAAAATGTCCATTTTTCATATTGTGTAAAATGTGGGTTCTTCTTTTTTCTGAACAAGCTTTCTTGGCCCATGGTATTATGGCCTATTTTTACTTTTACTTTTATCTATCTTTTCGCTTTTCTATATTTTATGTATACTTGTATTAAATATTTTTATATATTAAGTGTGCATATTAGAATAGAGGTCCAAAATTTAATTTTCTCTTTTAGTTTTTAGAATATTTTAAATATATTTTCCACCAATTAGTTATCTAAATTTATGATACACCAGCATTTAATATTATTGAAAGGTTTCTGCCACTGTACATCTTCCTTGTAAGAAACACTAAGTCTGTGTTTGAAGCATGGAATTGGAGCCTGAAATTGGGGTTAAGACTGGAATTAGGGCCAAGAATTTCAATTCTGTTTCACCTGTTGGAATTAGAATTATAGTTCTACTGCCCAATTCCATATAATTGGATTTTAACTAAAAATTATACTCTCTAATTCCTTGGGGTGGGGGTAAGGAATTATAATTCCATAGTAACTTCACTGACTTGAAACCCAAAATGACCATACTTGATTAACCTAAACACAAGATGACTCAAAATTTAAAGACATAGATGCAACCTAAAATTTGACCCAAACCTTGAAATTACCCAACTCGAATGACTTGAACTTTAAATGACCACCTTAGCTCAAAGTCCGAAGTGATCCAACCCAATTGATCCAAAACTCGAGATGACTTAAATCCAAAAAATGAAACTACTTAACTTGAATGTGATGTAAATAAGATGAACCGTAGTGGAAATGACCCCACAAAATTAACCCAAAACACAATACATCCCAAACCCGAAATGACCCAACCCATCTCAAACTCAACCTTAGATGACTCAAAATTTGAAATGATACAACTTGTTTGTTCCAAAACTAAGATGACTCAAGCTTGAAATGACCTAAATCTGTTAAAGCTGGTGTCCTATGGAACCCAATTTATGTAAACTTTTTTTATTAGTGAATAAAAATTATTTAGCATTATAGTCTAATTTTGATATTATTAAATAGTCTTTATGCATGTGATGTTATTCTTTATCAAAGCACGTACCATGAGATGGACAAAGTCCCTAAATGACTTTTGGGATATCTATTTTTAGTGGATTGATAAGATTGTTCCACAGATGGACTAAATAATAGATATAAATGTTATTAATCAGTTCGTAGTCACGGATCAGTTTGGGCTACTGGTCTGCTAAGACTGTAATATGACATTTAGATAACTTGTCTTGGTTATGTGCATAGTGATCCAGGATGTTGTATTGGTGTGTTACAATGAGATTGCCATACTGAACATGACCACATGATTTACTCGAATCTGTACTACTATCAGAATTAAGCGACTCATATAGTTTGTTTACACAATGACTCTTAATCCGTAAAATGGTCTAGACTCATGCATGGAGTGTTGGTTGCTTTGATGCACTAAAGTGACGAGGTTATAGGTAATAATCGGGGTCTTACATCTGTTGGGCAATCGCATGAAGTGTGACGGATATAGATGTTTTACCAAGAATCTACTTTGTGAAATGTCCCCTAGTTAATTCGCAAGTTTTTGAGATGATTCGTGATACTTTGGCCAGAGCATTCCCATATTGCACATTAGGAATTAGTGCAGATTATCTGTGTTAGTGAATTAGTCAAAAAGAGGCGAACTAAAAACTAAGAAGGAAAGATGAGAAAATGCCAATAGTACTTTAAGTTATTTTTCTCATGGACATTTATTAGAGGGATCAATTATGAGCAAACTTTTACACGGAGATTTAATGAGTAAATATATCTATTTTTAGAGTGCAATAAAACTTATTTAGTGAAATTAAATTTTATTAAATAATGTTCAATTGTTATCATGAGATGATAATCAGATTTGACACATTTGGAGCTAAAAATAAATTGTCATTGAGGTTCCTCCACAAGCCTCTTAAATTATACACTTATAGAAATCAAGAGAATTCATGAGATAAATTATTTTATTTAAGGATTAAATAAAATTAATCATGGTTGAATCCTAAAAAATTCATAGAATGAATTTTACAAGAAAAATTTAAAAAAAAAAACTCGCAGACAAATCGTAGGGTTCCACGTGGCACCCTGCGACTTGGTGAGTGAAGAATTATTTTTTTTTTTTTTCTCGACATTGTTTTTATCTAGATAAAAGATTACAATATATTTTTATTTATTTTTCTGATTTTTAAGCCCCGATATAAATAGAGCAAGGGCATTTGATTTGAAAAATTATTCAACCATAGCAAATGACTCTCTTCTAGGTTTTCTTTTGATTAGTTAGAGAACTAATTAAAGAAAACTTCGTCCAAAATTAGTTCTTAAAACTAATTTTAAGAATTACTTGATTTCACGATACCCACTCATTTAGTGTAAAAGGAGGAATTGCGGAGAAGATCTCGGAGGTATTGTTTGGAGCATCTATACACTTGCGGTCTACAACAAGGTACGGGACTGTCCCGCCCAAAACTTTTATATTCATGTTTAATCTTTTTTGTGGATTTGTCTTCCGATGTTATGCGTTGTTATGTATAATTAGAGTCATAATCATGTATTTAATTTAAAATTAGAGAATTTTAAATCGGTATTCCACTGCGCTAGGTACAATCGTTGCATATTTTAATTTTCAAAATTAAAATTACCCACCCAACAAAATCAGCCAACCCAATCAATTCTAGCCTGAATCCTTCCTAACCCAATTAACTTAAAAGCCGAGCTAATGTGAACACTAAATGACCCGACATGACACTTGACCCAATTTGACTCGAAACTCGAATAAATCTAACTAAAAGTAAATCTGATACAAGTAAAAGAGGTATGTAATAGATATTAGTATGGTTGGTTGTTAGGATTAGTAAGGTTGTTAGAACTTAGTAATTAGTAGTAAAGTAGTTCGACTTAGTTAGTTACTATTACTATAAATAATGGTGTAATTGATTATTTGAAAAACAAAAAGAATCAAACAATCTTCTATGCTCTCTCTCTCTCTCTTTTTTCTCGTCTAACTCTAATCTCTCTCTCATCTCCTTCTAGTCTCTTTCTATCTCTCATCTAACGCTACTTCTTCTTCAATTTACCCTAACCCTAACCCTAATTCTTTGATGCAACCCTAATAGTTGCATCATTTGGTATCAGATTTTAGGTTCGTGCTACGTTTTCTTGCTCAGTCATGGTGGATGGCACAAGAAGTGTTACTAATTTGTGCCGAGTTAAGGCTCGATTGGACGATACTGAGGCTCGCTTACATTGTTCCATGGATGAAAGGTTCCAAGCAATTAAATCAGATCTCGCTTCAATTAAGCAAGGACAAGGCAATATTATGGATCTTTTGTAAGAAATTTGTCAAAGGAAATTGGCATCTAGTGAAGCTATACTTGCAGTAAGGATTACTTGTGTTCTCTATCTTGTAAATAAGGATATCCTTTACTAAGTATGCTCTCCATTTGGCTTACTTGAAGAAATCAAAATAATCTCATCATCAATTTTGGAGGTTAAAGCTCAAGTCCGTTTTTCATCAAGAGCTAATGCAACTTCTACATTTTCCTTACATGGAGGAGCTATATATGATGGTTGTTGTTATATGGATATTCAAATTCTCAATCTTGAGAGTCAAGTATATAAGACGTAACAAACTATTGGAGACGTACATGTTGCCTCATCAGATTGCTAAAAACAACATGTGGTTCATGAAGTCAATGCACTTCATATCAAGAGTGATTTCCGTACTAAAAATGGTGGTAAATTTTCAACAAAGGAAGTTGGAAATAATGTTATAGTCTCTTGTATTGAAGTTCTTGAGCCTAAACCTCCTAGTGAAGTTGTTGGTACCACATGGCTGAAGAAACATGACATAGCCACTATCGACAAGGATTCGAGCATTCAAAAGAAACTTGATGAGTTTGCCGACTTAGAAATAAATGAAATCTTTGGAGCTTCTAGTAAAGATGAGAGGGTACAAGAGTTTAATTTGGGAAAAAATGGAAGTTACTCCTTACTAGAGGCTTCTGTTGTTGTTTGCGACTCATTGATCAATAAAAGAGCTAAGTTCTTTGAGTTGGATCTACCATTTGAATTTGAAGGTGGGGATTACTTTCCTACAATCACCTATGTTGTGATAGAAAATGAGAATAACGGAATTGTTTGTCATCCATTTTGTGCTGATTTTGTCCTTACGGGTGATCCTTCATCAAAGGCTGCAATAGAATTTCATGAAGAGTTGTCTCAACTTCAACACTTTGTCAACCACATATTTGATCCTAGTGATGGAAAAGCTTTTAATGGGTTGATGCAGCAAATAGAAAAATAATCAACTATTATGCTAGGAGAGCATGTTGTTTACTTTAGAGAGCATTATAACATCATAATATTCGTAAAATTCGGTGTATTTTTTTCCTTTTCTTTTCACCCTTGAGGACAAGGGTGTTTTGGCGGGGGAATAATGATACAAGTAAAAGAGTTATATAGTAGATATTAGTATGGTTGTTAGGATTAGAAAGATTGTTAAAACTAATTGGTAATTAGTAGTAAAGTAGTTAGACTTAGTTACTATTACTATAAATAATCGTGTAATTGATCATTTGAAGAACAAAAAGAATCAAACAATTTTCAATGCTCTCTCTCTCTCTTCTTTCTCGTCTAACTCTAATCTCTCTCTCATCTCCTTCTGGTTTCTTTCTTTCTCTCATCTAACTCTACCTATTCTTCAATTTACCCCTAACCCTAATTCTTGGATGCAACCCTAATAATCGATTCTAGCCTAAATCCTTCCTAACCCAATTAACTTAAAACCCAAGCTAATGTAAACACTAAATGACCTGACATGACACTTGACCCAACTTTACTCAAAACTCGAATAACTCTAACTAAAAGTGAGTCGCTCCGACCATAATAACTCGAATGTAATGTGAACTACTCCGACCAAAATCCAAACGCAGTCGAATTCAATTGACCAAAAACCCTTGATGATTCAAGTCATTATGTAATTATAATTCTGACCTCTAATTCATTTGATGAACTAAATAACAGAATTTCAATTTTATTAGAATTCTAATTCCACCAAAATTGGATTTGGAATTGCAATTCCACAATCCAATTCTAATTCTATATGTCAACAGAAAATGTATCTTCTATATTCGTTAATGTATTGCCAAAACCCCTTGGGTCCCAATGGTTAGGGTTCTATTGTACCATCCTTTGGACCTGGGCTCAAGGCCTCCTTCCTCATGACATACCAATATAAAAAAAATTAATAATAATAATTGCTAAGGTATCATGAGGCTTGTCCATTTATCACCTAGGTACTTTGATATTTTAATTTATACAATGGAACACTTTAAGATTTAAATATGTTATCACTTAAGTACCCTGAAGTTTTTTAATTTTATCATTTAGGTATCCTTTTATCACAATTCAATAGATTTTCATTGAAAAATACTAAAAAGGAACAATATTCCAATAATATATCAATATTTTCAACAGAAATTGATGATTTTTTTACCAAAAAATACTAAAATTACACATGATTTTAGCACTATCTAAACAGTTCATTTCAATATTCAGTGGAACTTGTAACTTAATTTGATATTTTTTGCTGAAAAAATTAGCATGACTTATATATATTTATAATCCTGTACTATAACAGCATGTTTTTGTATAAATTATTCAGATTCTTAAAACAAATTCATCAAGTTCCTACATAGGTATCTAAGTAATAAAATATTCTAACCTCAATGTATATATTGAAATCTCATGGTCCATAAATGATAAATCCTCATACCTCTAGGTACCTAAATAATAAATTCCCTAAAAAAATTTTTGTTAATGTATTAGACTGATCTCAAGCCAAATTAGCAGCGCTTGGGATGATTTAAAGGGGAGAGAAAATAATAGTAAAGTGAAAAGAAATTGTGATATAGCATAAAACTAGGTTTTTTTCCCCATTCGATGCACGAACGGTATTTATTTTATAATTTTATTGTTTATTCTTGAAATTTTACACTAACGAAACCTGGTACTTCGTAAGTTGCACAAAATTCATATTATAGTAAGGATGGAACTCATTTTACAAAAAATTACAGAACTATTGATAAATGAGCTTCATGTCACGCCTCCCTTCAGTGTTTAGTCCATGCAGTTTTGAGCGGATCTCTACATTGAAAGTATGTTGTGATTAGATCCACCACTCTAATTTTTTTTTAGATGAAACTAAAAATTAATTGGAAAGAGTATATGTTCTTTACTATTTGTACAAATGTGAATGTATTAAAAACTAAATAACCCTAATTCTTGCTACTATCTATATATGTTAAGAACATATTGTATATATGAATTTATTTACTTTTATTTTTTTATTTTATCTATATATGAATTTGTTTACTTCTTTCTATTTTATCTTTTTCTATAAATCTTCTTATTTGAAATTATGCTAAAAACACTTCTTTTGAAATAGTACTTGTTTTCAACTTTTGTACTCAAAATTTTTTTTGTTCCTACTCTATTATTTTTCAATTTGTTTTTGATACAAATATTCCCAATTGCCACATTATCAACTAGCTTCCGGTCCGCATTGGCCGCATCACCATACCACGTCATCATTAGCTTAATATAAATAAGACGAGAGGATTCTATTATGTTTAGATTTTGGAATGTTAAGAACTCTCTCTCCCCTTCATGTCTTCTTCTCTAGTCCCCTCTGCCCTTTCTTCAATAATATCATATTACTATATTATCTTTACTTTACCTGTAATTATCTCATTAATAGTGATATAATACAAATACAAAGCTGTTGCTAGTGAATTCTTGGTGTTTGATTGCATTTTTGCTTATTGTTGCTGAAATTGTGTGTGGGATTTGAGTTGGATTACATCAATTATAGTATCACAGCTGTTGAATCTCGGCCATGGAAAATTGACAATTATTTGAAACTGTCTAAGGTCTATATGTAAAGAGGCTTGGTTTTATTCGAAGATGTTCAACAAGCTTTGGGATTTGATCATCTATTGCTTGGTTGTTGCTCATGAATTGCAAATTCAATTTTCAAGGTATAATTTGTGTTTTTGAGATCTGAATTTGAGGAATTTAAATTGTAGAACTTCAAGTATTGCACATAAAGTATTCTACAAAATGTCGCACTATGAAATTCCACATTTGTTCAACTTAAATTCCATTCAAGTCAAGTCTCCTAAAGATGCTATACTCTTGATCAAAGTTTCAAAGCTTCTTTACGCTATAAATGAGCATGTTCTTTTCCAAGTGTTTTTTCTTTATGGTGTTCTTGATAGAATCGAATTGATCTCATCTTCTATTATTGAACTTGTAGCCCATGTTAACTATATTACGATAGGGAGTACCAATTTACGCTTCATGTACTTGCATGAAAGACACATATATGATTCGATGTTGTGTATTAGACATTCAATATCTCAACACCTATAATGTTATTGAAGTGGAATCAAAGGTCATAATCTCTGCAACTTTTGAGCACAAGGAGCCAATTGATATGCCATTAAAACAATCTTTTATTGTAAAAGAATGTACTCTAGAATTAGCAAGCTGTGAAAAATCAAAGGATAAAGTAGTTATGGTGCTTGAGCCCACAAGAAGGGGCAAACCAACATTACTTTAGTATATCCTTTTATATTCATGTTACAAAGCCAAACCTAATCAAGTTTTCAGAGCCTGAGTTGTCCCAACTGATGGAAGAGAAACGCTTGGTTGAAAGGATAAAACATCATCCTCCGTTAGATGTTGTCCAAGCTACTATTGGAAGATAATACAAGGGTTTTGTGGATGTTTTTGCAGAACCGGTTGGGCTCCCTTCTCACTGATTGGGTTTTGATCATCGAATTCTATTGAAAGGGACAAAATGTAGTATCAACAATGCCCTCTTTCATCTCTGTGGTGCTGAGATTTGGATATGGTTCTATCTTCCACTTCGTCTAAGTTTCACGCCAAGTCATATTAGGCGTGGCATTCAGACCCTACTATGGGTTGTATTGTTATGTTTCTATCTTCCACTTCATCTGAGTTTCACACCAACTTATATCAGGCGTGGCATTAAGACCCGGATATGGGTTATATCGTTAAGGAATTATTAGAGGAATTGGGGGGCGCTTTGTATTTTACAAAAATGATCTTCAGTCAAGTTACTGAAAACTTTGTATGTGCATTGACGATGTTCACAAGACTGCTTTTTTTACATATTCTGACCCCATTTACATCTCAGTATGGTGTTATAAATCATCCATTGACCCAGTTGTTTAAAAGGATAGTTTTCAGTGGAACTCTGATGCTGCACCTGCTTTTGATCGCCCAAAACACCCATTGATGAGCACTTCCGTCTTGGCTTTGCCTAACTTCTCTAAGACATGTGCCATCGAGACCGACGCATCAGGGAATTTCTTTACAATCATCAAATAAGTTTTCCTCAATTTGACACTTGGGACCAGGGTCAGGTCGAGGAGGGGATATTGATACGAACATTACCGATTGCCACATCATCAACTAGCTTTGGGTTCCCCATTGGCCACGTCACCATGCCAATTCGTCATTAGCTTAACATAAATAAGATGAGAGGATTATATTATATTTAGATTTTGGAATGTTAAGAACTCTCTCTCTCCCCCTCTTTTAGAACTCTCTCTCTCTCCCATATGTCTTCTTTCTCTAATCCACTCTTCTCTTTCTTCAATAATATCCTATTACTATACTATCTTTACTTTACTTGTAATTATCACGCTTATAGTTATATAATACAAATACAAAGCTATTACTAGTGAGTTTTTGGTGTTTGATTGTATTTTTGCTTATTATTCCTGAAATTGTGTGTGGAATTTGAGTTGGTTTGCATCAGCTTTTTCTATGTTAAAAATATAATGTATATATGAACTACTTACTTTTATTATTTATTTTATCTATATATGAATTTATTTATGTTTTTCTATTTTATCTTTTTCTATAAATCTTTGTATCTATTATATTGTTGTAAAATACCCCTTCCCTAACACTCACCAAAACAATTCTCAAAAATCTAGAGCATTGGTGTTCAAAAAAGAAATATAGGGCGTTCCCTCAACTATTTTCAAAAAAAAAAATAATTATAAAAAAAAAAAAAAAAACAGTTACAGCAAGTAGTTACCATTTACTCCATTGATAACATTTTCCAAAAATTTCCTTCAATTTTGTCCCTGACAAACCAATGAGATCAATGCCAACAACAATTGTCCCACACTTATTTTCTCTATAAATACTCAAAATAATCCTTTGCAAAATTACATGCAATCTACAAAATACCAAAAAAAATAAAAAATAAAAAATAATTTACCAAAACATTTGAGTACAAAAGTTGAGTACGAAATTCTTGGTCATCTTTTATTTTGTTTTTTTTTGGTATTTTGTAGATTGTGTATAATTTTGCATAGGTATTGTGGAGTATTTGCAGAGAATTGTGTGGGACAACTTTTGTTGGCATTGATTTCATTGGCTTGTCAGAGACGAAATTGAATGAAGTTTTTGGATATTATGTTAGTAGTGCGTAAATGGTAACTGTCTGCTGTAATTATTTTTATTTGTAATTTTTTCTTTTTGAAAATAGGAGAATGCTCTAAATTTTTAAGAATGAGGTTTTGGGAAGGGGGATTTACTAATATTGGCGTTCTTATAAGTGGGTGAGAGTATGAGAAGGGCGAATCCTGACCCTTCATTGTAATGGACGGCCAAAATTTGTTGAACATTAAAAAATAAATAATTTATGGCCCATATCCCTTCATGGGGCAGAAAGAAAGAAGGGGTAAGGGAAGGAATTTTTTTTTTTCAATACTTAACAAATCTTGGCCGTAAATTATTATTTTTTTTAATATCTAACAAATCTTGGCCATCCATTATTATGGAGGGTCAGGATTCGTCCCTCTCACGCTCTTGCCCTCTCACAAAAACATCCTCCTCTCTCTCTCTCTCTCTCTCTCTTCTCTCTCTCTCTATAGATATATATGTAGAGGTATGGAACTCCCTCTTCGACTTGGATGTGCCGTGCTAGATATAACGAGAAAATAGTTATACCTTTAAGGCAAAACGTGAAAGATATGAGCTCTTGTAAGACATTACTTACAAGCAATATTTAAGTTCTTTGAAAATCTTTTAAGTCCAATAGATAATTAGAAGAACATGGCTTTAAAGCAATAAAAATGGACAGTTCATTCTCTATTGTCACCAAATACATATCGTGCAATCTTGCCTTCAATTCAAACCCTTTGCCATAAGACTTTTGCCCATTTAATTTCATCCAAAAATAAAATAAAAAAGAAACAAAAAAATAAAAAACAGGAGAGGTTGATTTCTTATGAAAGATAGAGAAATGCCCATAACAAGCTCTTTGGCTCCCTATAGATTTCGAGGTCTGGCACAACTTCTAGAACTCTACAGGCGGTCTCGCTCCAATAATGTCGTCATACAACAACGGTTTCCTTTGGGTTTTCCGTTCCCGGTGAGAAGGATCAACAACAGCTATCAGCAAGTATTGCCACTAGGGTTTAGATTCGCTACCTCTCCGAGTGGAATGATGTAAGTTTGCTAGAATATGAAACTATTCATGAGCATTTACTTCAAAACTTAAACTTTTAAAAGAATTAATTATTTACATGTATGGTATCAGTTTAAAAGCGATATCTTTATGGGTGCATGGCAGGAAAAAAAGTGACAAAACATTTTCTATGCCACCAAAGCCATCGCCTCCTAATCCATGGTTCCCCAAGTGGTAAGAACTTCTCTCCATTCATTTTTATGTAAGTGGGTGTAAATAAACTAGGTACTTAATTCGTCAACTGCGCAGTTTTTACAGTCTTATCATTACAGTTTATTTTTGTATGTTTTGGGGCCTTAATATAAGAACAATTGATTTTCGTGGTTCAATATTTTTAACGAGTTGTGGGATAATACATCTAGTCTGCGATAAAAAAAATTACTATCTATAATAGAATAATTAATTAATGTTAATTTTTAAAATTTTTATATGTAAAGCATGACTGATCAGGTAACAGGGTGAGAGGAAGAGATATAATTTTGGGCCACATATTTGTTCGGGGAAGGGGGGGGGTTTGATATCAGGTAGGAAGGGATGATTTCAACAATTAAATAAGTAGTTTATATGACACAGCCGTCAAATGGGTCTTGGCGGGTCAAGCTAACGAAGCCGGTAGGGTTCAAAAATAACAAGAACCGGGCTCTAAGAATGGATAGAAAAAGACAATCCCGGATCCGTGATTGGCAGATAGCTTAGTGGTGGGGATTAACAGTGGCAAGGAAAGTGATAGAAGCTCAAGCTTGGCATCATCGGATCTTGGCGCCACCAATGAAGTCACATGGAAGAGGGTAGTGAACTGTTAATGTGATTTAGATAAAGTTTTATTTAGATTAGGATTTGTTTTAATATTTCAAATTTAAAGTCTTTATTTAATTTTATTTGTTTATTTATTTATTTTAAAAGTGAGCACACGGATTGCGTCTTAGCCATTGGATTTATCAAGCGGATTACAATCTCAACTGTTAGTTCAAATTAGAGTTTAAATTAGAATTAGAGTCAAATTAGGAAAGTTCCTCTATTTAAACAAGAGGAGATCTAGGGTTTCATTAGCCAATTTCTTATATTTATTTTATTATGTTGATTCTTGTATTCCTTAGAGTGAGAATTAGTACGAATTTTATCTTTTCTCTCGTAATTTTTATTAGAGTTTAATAAATTAAAATGGAAGGCCATCGTTTCCTTCCCATCCCCTAATCTTCCGCTATCACGCTACATCAGTTGGTATCAGAGCACAGAACGCTTCCTAAACGATGGTCCCAAGATGTCAAAGGTACACTACCATCAAGGACGTTCCTAACCGAGACCGACGCGCTCAAACCGAACGAAGATTAGATGGTGTTGAGAAGAAACTTAGGCAAATTGAGCGTTGCTTGATTCAATTGGGGACAAATCCTGACTTAGAGCCAGGAACCCAGCCCCAACGCCCATTAACACCAGGTTAAAACAAAAAAGTAAAGAACAAGATCAAGAACCTAGCATCGGTTGCTGATCTACCAGACCCTGAGTCGAGGCAGCATCGACTCTTTCTCGGGACCGCCACCGTTGAAGAACGAGGGTGGACACCTACCTCCGTGATGAACTTCAGGAGTTTGTAGAAGAAGGAGAACCGATCTTTGAAGACTCACCGTCTCTTGATTGGTCTTCTCCAGGAATTGGATGAGGAAAGAAGTCACTCAAGGAAGGCTTATCCAGAAGAGTTGGCGTCTTATGAACCGCTAACAAGAGAAGAATAGAACCAGCTAAATTGGGAACCTTTACTAAGAGTAGAGCCTAATGTAGAGCACGAGTACATCATATGCCTAATGTGGGGGTTACTGGTGATGATCTACATTCGGCCGAGATAGAAAGGTGGATCTGCTATACTAGCCCCAACCAAGGATGGAACTTGGCGGGACCGTGACAACAGTGAAGCAACACAAGTGACAGGAGCAAGAGAGTTACCAGGAGCTGTGACAGAGTTTTGGATAAATCCACAATGGAAGCACCAAGTACTGATAGAAGAGTTATCGGGACTGCCCTATCACTAAGTAGAGTTCACGTCACCTGTACCATCTAAACTAGGACATCCTTGGCGGGGGCATACTGACAACAGATCCACCAACGAAATCAACATGTACCGTGAGTCTTCCTCACCTTTGGCAGATGTCTTGACAGGGATGGCGAGACGAAGTCTAGGCATGAAGACATATGGTTGGGTAAAGTTGATCCTTATGTTTCGTCAACAAATTCGAGGGCGAATTCTCTCCAATCAGGAGAGGATGATGCAGCTCAACCTCCTATGGCGGACTGCATGCTAGCATTGTCATTGGCGGAGGCAGGGGTTGGAGGTTAGATACATGCATTGGAATCCAAAAGGCCTAGTGGGTGAGATAAGGAAACTTTACATGGCGAAGGCAATCCGAAAGATCCATTGGCGAATTCTAGGACGAATTCTCTGCAACTGGGAGAGGATGATGCAGCTGCCAAATGAGTCTTGGCAGGTCAAGCTAAGGAAGCCGGTAAGGTTCAAAAAAACAAGAACTGGGCCCTAAGAATAGACAGAAAGAGACAATCCCGGATCCGTGATTGGTGGATAGCATGGCGGTGGGGATTAACAGCGGCAAGGAAAGGATAGAAGCTCAAGCTTGGCATCACCGGATCTTGGCGCCACTAATGAAGTCACATGGAAGAGGCCGTGAACTATTAGTGTGATTTAGATAGAGTTTTATTTAGATTAGGATTTGTTTTAATATTTCATATTTAAAGTCTTTATTTAATTTTATTTGTTTATTTATTTATTTTAAAAGTGAGCACACCGATTGCAATCTCAACCGTCGGATTTATCACGCGGATTACGATCTCAACCGTTAGTTTAAATTAGAATTAGAGTCAAATTAGAAAAGTCCCTCTATTTAAACAAGAGGAGATCTAGGGTTTCATTAGCCAATTTCTTAGATTTATTTTATTATGTTGATTCTTCTATTATCTAGAGAGAGAATTAGTATGAATTTTATCTTACCCCTTGTAATTTTTATTAGAGTTTAATAAAATAAAAGGTAAGGCCGTCGTTTCCTTCATGTCCCTCTAATCTTCCGCTGTCGCGCTGTGTTATATATATATATATATATATTCATCAAGTCTATATATCATTTAACATAAAGACTTTCCGAAATTATCATATTTGCGATGCTTGCAGGGTGAGATGGGCATTAGGAGCATTGACTCTATTCGTGTCATTTTGGTGGCCCAAAGGACCATCCCTTCTCACAATTGAAGGTATATATTATTTTTTGAAAATGATAAATGTAGCTAAAAATGTATCAAATTATATTTTCAAAATGGATAGTACTACACCCCATGAGAGGGTGACGCACGAAATTTACACGAAATAAAAAAGAAAAAAGAAAAATCACAAAAACGCTGCAAAATCTACAGCTTTTTATGGTTTTCCTTTTTTCTTTTTTTTTTTCCCTTTTCGTATGAAATTCGTGCCTCACCCCTCGTGGGGTGAAGCATTTTCCTTGCGAAATATATACATAGAATTATTGAGTTATAAAAGATGCTGTAATTTTGATACTTCCTTATAAGGTATTAATTTCAATAATTATCATGTCGTTAACCAAGTTATCTTTTTGTATATTACGTCATCTGCTATAACATTTTTTCATCTATCTTTCTTTATCTTTTTTGAAAACAAGTTGCCTTTATTGACCTTTTTGAAAATATATTTTCATTATCGGTTCTTTTTTTCAATAGGACCCCTTTTTTGTGTATATAAGTTAAGTAAATTCCGCCAAAGCCCTTCTAGCCCAATGGTTGGGTAGGCGTGCTGCCACCTTGGGATCGAGTGTTCGAGGCTCGGCATCCTCCTTCCCCTTCCTTACTAAAGGAGTTTGTACTGTTCAAAAAAAAAAAGTTAAATAAATTCCCTTTTTGGTCATTTTTTTCAAACGTTATATATAATCTTCAATTACAAGAGCTAAGCATTCTATGCACTGTTCAAATTAAAAGTAACATTCTTAGTGTCCCAAAGGCTTCCGCCTAAGCAGAGTCTTAGGGGTGGATGTACGCAGCCTTCCCCCTTCAGGATGATACCCTGAAGAGAAGTTATTTCCGAGAACCCCCAACCAATTGGGTGTAGCACGAGGACTTCCCAGAAGGTCACCCATCTTGATACTACTCTCGCCCAAATACGCTTAACTTCGAAGTTCTAATGGGATCAGGTGCTTGCGTGTTGGTACCCTCTTAGAAGGTGTTCAAATTGTTGACCCTAATTATGCAGGAAAGGCGGAGGTACTAGTGGAAGAGGCGGAGCAGGTGGCAGAAACGGTGGAAACGGTGGCGGGGGTGGTTGAGAAAGTGTCGTCAGATGTAGCTGAGATCCTCCCTGATAACACTAAATTTAAGGAAGCAGCTTTATTTGTGGAGCACGTTTCTGAAGAGGCTACGAAAGATGCCCTTCTTGCCGAACAAATCCTTCATAAGGTGTCTTTTTAACTTTTAATATACGTATTAATTTAGCCATGATACTTTTATTTATGTCAATTTAGCCACTAAACTTCCTTAAATATGATGGCTATGGTATATTTAACATCATGTCCTAATTTTGATCTAAAGTCTACATACTGACGACATATTCTCTATTATGCAACTGTGCTTCCAAATATTATCTTAAATAGTGTAAGTTGATGTAAAACTATGATAATATTATAGAAAAATGGTAGGAAATAAATATATCCCTTGGAAACAGTTAAATAACATGAGGACTAAAGTGTTGTAAATCAAGGTATATAGAAGAAATGGACAATTTTGGTAGTCAAGAAAATTTGGGCGAAAGAAAATATGGATCAAAGAAAATAAAAAGGAAAATTTTGAAAATATTTTCGTTTTGTTAGAGGTGAGGGAAAATTTATCCTTACATTGGATTAATTATACTTATCAGGGTAGGGGAAGATTAGGAGAAAAAGATGATTGTAAGAGTGTTTTGTTGGTGGTTGATGTTGAGTACGGTTCACCTGAGCATCAAGGAAGTCATGCTCGGGTGCTTTGATTGAGTGTTGATATAGTTTTTTAGAGTGAAAAAAGAAATAATACCGAAGATTTGGGTTCGATTTAGATACTAAAACGGATCCGAGAAGTAAACGACAAAGTAAAAGAGAACAAACAACGAAGACAACATATTTATGTGGAAAACCCTCAAACGAGGGGGGAAAACCACAGGCGGAGGTAGAGAACTTTTAAAGATTGAAATTGTGGAGAATTACAAAAAGACTCTTCTCTCTCTCTCTCTCTCTCTCTGGCTGAAAGAAAAATGGCTCACACACACTCTTAATTGAAACCCTAGATAAGAAAAGAGCTTATACATAATACAAGATAGAAAATCAGGTATAACCCGACCCAGAAAAAAAAGAGTTTGAAATTTGGGCCCAAAAATTTAAGACATAACATAATAAATCTTCACCTTGTCTCAAATTTGTCACAAAAGCTCTCCATCTTCTCCACAAAACACCCCTTCAAGGGGTTACCTCAACAAGATTGTAAACCCAATCAAGTCCAAGTAATGCTCGAACTTGCTGCTTGGAAGAACCTTAGTGAACATGTCAACGGAATTATCAATATTGCCAATCTTCTTCAATTCAACCTTGCCCTCATCAATCAAATCTCGAATGAAGTGATGTTTCACATCTATATGCTTTGTCCTATCATGATGGGTTATCTGATCCTTGGCTAAATGAATGGTACATTGGCTATCGCAATGAACAACAACTGCACGCTGATCAACACTAGGCTCACCCACTAGGCCCTTCAACCACACAGCTTCTTTAAATCCTTTTGTTACAGCTATATATTATGCCTCTGTAGTTGATTGTGAAGTAACTGACTATAGGCTTGCTCTCCAACTTATTGAATAGTTCCCTAGACAAAAGACGTAACCTGTGGTAGATTTCCTCTTATCAAAGTCACCACCATAATCTGAATCAACATAACCAACGAAACAATCACTGCTCCTAACAAACTCCAAGCATTTATCTGCAATGCCACGTAAATATCTCAGAATCCATTTAACAACTTGTCAATACTCTTTCACCAGATTTGCCATGTATCTACTTGCGCAGCTAACAGCATGTGCGATATCTGGACATATACACACCATGGCATACATGATGCTACCTACTGCTCTGGAGTATGGGACATGTGACATATACCTGATCTCTTCAACTATCTGTGGAGAAGCTAAGGCCGAAAGCTTGAAGTGAGCTGCCAAAGGAATGCTAATTGGTTTGGCATCTTTCATATGAAAGCGCTCCAGGGCCTTCTCAATATACTTCTCTTGAGTCAAGCATAACTTTCCAACTTTTCTGTCCCTCTGGATCTCCATACCAAGTATCTTCTTAGCTACTCCTAAATCTTTCATTTCAAATTCACTCTTCAACAGAGCTTTTAGATTGTTGATCTCAGGCATATCTCTAGTGGCAATTAGCATGTCATCAACATATAACAGAAGATAAATGTATGAATCTATACTAGTTTGTCTAAAATAGACACGGCTATATATTAACTTCTACAAAACCTGTGACTGGTCATGAACTGATCAAATCTCTTGTACCACTGTCTTAGTGATTGCCTCAAACCATAAAGAGACCTCTTCAACAAGCAAACATGGTCTTCTTTTCCCTCAATAATAAAACCCTCAGGTTGATGCATGTAGATACTCTCTTCTCGCTGAACATGCAAGAATGCAGTTTTAACGTCAAGTTGCTGTAGCTCTAAGTCATGCATGGCAACTAGGGCAAGTAGTGCTCGAATGGAACTATGTCTTACAACAGGTGAGAAAACATCATGAAAATCAATTCCATGCACCTGACTGTAGCCTTTGGCCACCAATCATGCCTTATACCTTGCATCTTCAACCCTGGAATGCTTTCTTTTCTTTTGAAGACCCATTTGCATCCAGTGATCCTCTTCCCAGTTTGTCATTTTACAAGCTCCCAAGTCTGGTTCTTTTGCAAAGATTCCATCTCTTCATGCATTGCCATCAACCATTTTTCGGAATCAGCTCTAGATACAGCTTCTGAGCAGGTGGAAGGCTCACTGTCATCCTTTGTCTCAACCATTGTAAAAGCATAAGTGACCATTTCTTTATAACCGTAACACTATGGTGGTCTAGCTTGTCTCTTCTGTCTTCCCCTAGCTATAGTATACTGCTCCACCCGCTGATCGGTTTCTTCTTCTTTAGTTCTATCAGAAATTTGTGCTGGAGGTACTTGTATACTTTCTGTGGGATCATTCTGCGGCTGAGCTGTGCTACCCAACTGTAGCTGAACTTTCTCTGGCATCTGTATCTGACTAGAATCACATGTAACAGAGGGTGTTGATTCATCGAATTTGACATCTGTACTCGTAAAAAATTTATGGGACTTAGGATCCCATAAATGAAATCCTTTCACACCTGAGGTATAACCAAGAAAGATGCACTTCTTGGCTTTGGGCTCTAGCTTTCCTTCATTCACATAGGCATATGCAGGGCAACTGTAAATGCTTAAGTGAGAATAGTCTGTAGGGAATCCTGATCATACCTCCTCTGGAGTCTTCAACTGAAGGGATGTATGAGGTGACCGGTTCACGAAGTGACATGCCATGTTTACAGCCTCTGCCCAAAATTCTCTCCCCAAGCTAGCATTCGACAACATACAATGAGCCTTCGCTAGTAATGTTCTATTCAATCTTTCTACAACTCCATTATGTTGGGGTCTCCCTGTGCAAGTCCTATGTCTGACAATGCCATGATATTCACAAAATTTCTTGAAGTCACCCTCAACATATTCAAGGTCATTATTTGTCCTCAACCTTTTAATCTACTTCCCTGTTTGCTTCTCAAGTAAAATCTTCCATTTCTTGAAAGTGTCATACACTTTATTTTTCTGTTTTAGGAAGTAAATCCAAACTTTCCTCAAGAAATCATCTATAAACATCAAAAGGTATCTGGAACCACCTCTGGATGCAACCCTGGAAGGTCCCCAAAGATCTGAATGAAAGTAGTCTAAGGTCCCCTTTGTCTTATGCACCGCCGGTTTGAAGCTAACCCTTTTATGCTTCCCAAATACGCAATGCTCATATAATTCCATCAGTTTTGTAGTCTGACCACAAAATAAGCCCCTATTACTGAGTTCTGACAGTCCCTTATCACCCATATGACCAAGCCTCATGTGCCAAAGCTTAGTGATATCTGATTCTGTCATTGATGATGAAGATACAGCTACTAATCC
This sequence comes from Simmondsia chinensis, assembly GCA_018398585.1. Lineage (NCBI taxonomy): Eukaryota > Viridiplantae > Streptophyta > Magnoliopsida > Caryophyllales > Simmondsiaceae > Simmondsia > Simmondsia chinensis. Next base: position 7,951,378 of record JAGTTD010000010.1, on the reverse strand, counting down.
TGTTACTGTGGAACCAACAAGTTCATACAAAGTTTCAACCCGTCTGCCTTTCATCACAGTTAGAGCACCCTTACTGATCTTCATAACTCCATCTTCAACTGTGTACTTGTACCCTTGAGAATCAAGGGTACCTAGAGAGATGATATTTTTCTTCAAATCAGGAACATGTAGTACATCACTCAATGTCCTATCTTTACACAAATTGTTCCAATACTCGAAACTCTGCATGTTGCATCATTGCCCATTAGAACAACTCCACCCTGAATTAACTTATATGCAGTGAACCAATCTCGATTGGGACATACATGATAGGAGCAACCCGAATCCAGAATCCATTTTTCTTTAGATCTGGATTGAGATTCAATCACTAAAAGGACATTAGCATCACTCTCATCTTCAACAACACTGACTTTAGCAATTTTTCATTTCTTTTGTGGTCCTTTCTGTTATCATCATTTTGTTTCCCCTTAAGCTTGAAACAATATTTCTTAATATGCCCTTTCTTATGACAATAATTACAGGTTAGGTTTTTATGTTTAGATTTTGACCTAGACTTGTTTCCTCCACTATTAGACCCTCTTATTTCAGTTCTTCCTCTAACAAATAAAACACTTCCTGAGTCATTAATAGAGTGGGACAACTCCTTATCAACCCTTTCTTTACTCAGCAAATTTTTCTTAACCTCATCAATAGTGATAGTTTTTCTACCGCCATAAATTATAATATCAACAAAAAGCCTTATAAGAGGTTCAGAGAGAACGCAACAACAACATAGCCTGATCTTCATCTTTTGGAGCATCATCAAGTTCTTTTAACTCTTGAATCATAGAGTTAAACTCATTAATGTGAATTTTAAGAGATGTGCCTTATGACATACGAAATGTGAACAACCATCACTTGACAGCAAGTTTGTTGGAGACAGATTTAACACAGAACATCTCCTATAATTACTCCCACAACTCCTTGGTGGTTTTTACCTTTAAAACTTCAGCCAAAACATCATCGGTAAGACACATCTAAATAGCAGTAAGAGCCTTTTCGTCCAACTCCTCACATTGACCTTTTAACATACTCTCTGGCTTCTTCTCTTTCCCGTCCAAAGCTTTCTTCAAACCATTCTGAGTTAAGAGGTCCTTCATGTGAACCTGTCATAGACTAAACCTCCCTTAACCACCAAACTTCTCAACTTCAGATTTCACAACGGACGTAATAGCACCAAATCAAACAACTAGGGTTCTGATACCAATTTGAAAAGAAAATATTACCCAAGGTATGGGTTCAATTTAGATACTAAAACAGATCCGAGAAGTAAATGACAAGGGAAAAGAGAACAAACAACCAAGACAACAGATTTATGTGGAAAACCCTCAAACGAGAGGGGAAAAACCACTGGCGGAGGTAGAGAATTTTTATTGATCAAAATTGTTGAGAATTACAAGAAGATTCTTCACTCCCTCTCTCTCTCTCTCTTTTCGGCTGAAAGAAAAACGGCTCACACACACTCTTGATTGAAACCCTAGATAAGAAAAGAGCTTATATACAATACAAGAGAGAAAACCAGGGGTAACCTAACCCGGAAAAAAGGGCCCGGTCCCTTCGCTCCACCATAGACCTGTATTCGAAATCTGGGCCCAAAAATTTGAGACACAACCTAACATGGAGCTTTCTCTTTCCAGAGCTAAAGTGTGCGAGACTTAGTGGCTTACCATTCAAAACTATATTGCGCCAGAGATACGGTAAACATGGTATAATAATAGTTGCAAATGGAGGCCAAGTCGATAAATAATATGTCATTGTTGGTTTATGGTATACATAACCATGTTATAGAAAGAGAGAGACATGTAGTGTTTATATGGTAGTGTGATAGAAAGAGACAAGATCTAGTTTGTTAACTGTCAAACAGAAAGAAAAATATGGTGTTCATAAGATGGCTCGACGGAAAGAAAGAAAGATGTAGGGCCTATAGAGGAAGAGAAATAGTTTTTATTTTATGTTTCCAATTATTCTTTTTATTTTTGGTTTTTTTTTTAATACTTTCTATTGGAAAAACACGATTAGGAACAAAAAATCGAAAACAGTTACCCAATATCGAAGGTTGAAAAGGCAAATTAATGTGAAACCACCTTAACTTTCTTACAAAACACAATTGTTCATCTGAACTTTTAGTTTAACAACTCAACCCGTGATATCATAGTTAAAGTGTTATTTTAAAAAAAAAATAAATGCAGAAGGGTGAGTTGTGTTTTGATATCATAGTTTGGGGAGCTACAATGTTCTTGCATTAGGTAATAAAAAGTAAATTACGTTCATTTAGACATTAAGTTTGATATGTAGATGTGATATTGGTTTAATAATATAGTTTAATGGGTTCCTTTTTAAAATTGAATAAAGGTTGAGTTGCGTCTAAATTGCAAAGTTCAATAGGTGAGTTATATCTAAGTTCTAAGTTCGGAGGGTTATTTCACAAAATTAAAAGTTTATGAGGTGGGTTGTGTTCAATTGTAAAGTTTAGGAGGTGAGTTGTCTTAAATTAAATGTCCAAAGAGTTTCTTGTATTTAATAAGAAAGTTTGATAGGTCTTATATTAATTTGCTCCGTAGAAAATGTGTTTGAGTTAGAATGTTTACTTTGATATTTCCTATCATTTCTTCTCATTTCTTATTAAAAAGGGGCATAAGTAATACTTATGAACTTGAAAACCTGAATAATATGATCCTTAATTGATCCCAATAAATAAGAGTAACTGATCAAAAAATAATTGGTTCAATTATATGATCCGTTAAAATTTGGATATTGATTGAATTACAAGTACCTATTTGAAGGTTTTATGTCGAGGTGCACAGTTTATAAGGGAGTGAGGGAATGACTTTTGCAATAGTGAAAACACATGATATTTCGATGGGAAATATTATATATGCACTCAATTTATGTACTCATATGCATAACGAATGATGTGGCAACACATAATTAAACCATAAAAATAATATTATATAATAACTTTTTTAATAAACGAATAAACTATTGTCATGTGTAATTAGTTACATAAAGGCATAGGTAGCATTAGTGCATTTGGTGCAGAAAGACATTTGTAGCACGAGTGCGAAAATTTTGAAAAACAGTTTTGATGCAACGTGGCAGTGGAATATTAGGGGGATAGAAAGGAAGTGACGGTCTTCCCTTTTATTTTATTAAACTCTAATAAAAATTGTAGGGGAAAGATAAATTTAACTCTCATCCTTACTCTTGAGAATAGAACGAACAAATAATTCTTAAAAAAAATCTAAAATTGGCTAACTAAAACCCTAACTATCCTCCTCTTTAAATAGGGGGATTTTTCTAGTTTAACTCTAACTAATTTAAAATTTAAATTAATTCCTACTTAGAACCAAATGCTGAGATTGCAATCCGTGTGCTAGATCCAACGGCTGGGGTCGCAATCTATATGCTCCTCTCAAAATTTAAAAAAAAAAAAAATCAAATAAAGGTTTAAATCTGAATTTTAAAACTAATCCTAATCCTAATCAAACTCTATCTAAAGACTAACTACCAGCCGCATTCTTCATCAACCCGCGTCAATGGTTCCGCCAACCATGTGTCCCGCCAAGCTATGCGCCACTCACGGATATGAAGCAGCTTCAACCCGATTCTCCTTTCCTGCTGGACCTCTATCCATGGCGTTGTCTTCCCGTTAGACCTCACCCCCCAAATCTCTAGATGGCGGCTGCATCATTCTCTCCGGCTTGGAGAGAATTCGTTCTCGAATTCGGCAAAGGGTCTTTCTCACCATGTAGAATCCTCTTATTCCAACGGCCAAGCTTTTCGCTCTCCAATCCATACGCCTTCTTGTCATGCTCCACTCCTGCCAGTGACTGAGCCGCCAAGCTATCCGCCAAAGGAGGCGGGGTTGCATCATCCTCTCCCTGTTGGAGAGGATTCGCCCTCGAATTTTCCCTGAAGTCATTGGGATCCTTCTTGCCATAGTTAGAACACTGGCCAAAAATGAAGGAGCCTCACAGTACATGCTGACCTCGATGGCGGACCTGTTGTCAGTATATCCTCGCCATGTCTTACCTTGTTTAGGTGGTAAAGGTGGTGTGAAATCTACTCGATGATGGAGCAGATTCAGTAACCCTCTTCTCGGTACTTGACACTCCCATTGCGGGCTTGTTCTTACTACTGTCACAGCTCCCGGTAATTCTTTCACTTCTTTCATCTGTGTTGTTTCACTATTACTGTAGTCCTGCCAAGTCCCATCCTTGGTCGGCGTTAGTATAGTCGACCCGCCTTTCGGCCTCGCCCGGATGTAGATCATCACAAGTAACATCCCCATTAGGTGCCTAATGTACTCATGCCCTAAATGAGTCTCTACGCCCATTGTTGGCGGTACGTAGGACGCCAACGCTTCTGGATAATCCTTCCTCGATTGACTCCCTACCTCATCTGATTCCTCCTCCTTGTCAAAAATGGGCTCATCATACATGGGCTCATCAAATAAGGGTGGAGAAGATAGGTATAGTTGTGGTGCCTCATCAAAGATAGGTTCTCCATGGGTAACATCTATTGGTGGTGACGCCAACATGGCCTCGCCAACTACGTTGGTGCTCACATCCTTTTCTTCTGGCTCCGGTTCTTTGTTCCTTGACACACATGGCACCTTGACCTTCTTGGGGCACCAAGATGATCTTTATCCCCTCAAAGATGAAGCTATATGTGTTCTTTCTTCTGTCATGGACGATGCTCCTATCATATTGCCACGAACATCCCAATAGCAAGTGACAAGTGTCCATCATCACACCAAACCGCTTCCCGATATGTGTCCCCAATTGAGAAATTGACCAAGTAACATCTTGATATAGTTACCTGATCGTCTTTCTCGAGCCAAGACACCATGTAAGGGTTCGGATGTTCCTCCATCTTCAACCCTAGCTTCTGAACGGCTTCTTCGGCGATGGCATTTCACAACTTCCCGAATCAATGACCATACGACATACCCTACCGCCAATGGTACAAGTGGTCTGGAAAATGCCATGGAGCCTCCAATCTTCTCCTTATGCTTCTTCAGGTGTGAAGCCAGCTCGCCTGACTAATAGCAAGTGACCTTCGTCACCCACTAATTCCTCCTCACCAAGTGAAGTTAGCGTCTTGAGTTTCTTCCAACACAATTATGCCAACTTCCTCAAACTCCGAATTTTCTTCACGGAGGTAGGTGCCCACCTCTCGTTTTCCAACGTTGGCGGTACCAATACACAGCCGATACTGCCTTAACTCATGGTCCAGTAGATTAACAACCAATGCCGGATTCTTGATCTTGTCCTTCACCTTTTTGTTTTTACCCAGTGTTAATGGGCGTTGGGGCTGGGTTCCTGGCTTTAAGTCAGGATTTGCCCCCAATTGAATCGAGCAACGCTCGATTTGCTTAAGTCTCCCCTCGAACTCTGTCTAATCTCCATTCGTTTTGCATAATTCGGTCTCGATCAGAAACTTCCTCGACAGTAGCGTACCGTTGATGACTTGATGCAATCTCTGAAACATTCGGAGCTCTGATACCAACTGAAGTAGCACGACAGCGGAAAATTAGGGGGACAGGAAGGAAACTACGGCCTTCCCTTTTATTTTATTAAACTCTAATAAAAATTACATGGAAAAGATAAATTCGACTCTTATCCTCACTTTTGAGAATAGAACAAACAAATAATTCATAAAATAAATCTAAAATTGGGTAACTAAAACCCTAACTATCCTCCTTTTTAAATAGGGGGGTTTTTCTAGTTTAACTCTAACTAATTTAAAATTTAAATTAATTCCTAATTAGAACAAACGGCTGAGATTGCAATCCGTGTGCTAGATCCACCGGCTGAGATCGCAATCCATGTGCTCCTCTTAAAATTTAAAAAAAAAAAAACAAATAAAAGGTTTAAATCTGAATTTTAAAACTAATCCTAATCCTAATCAAACTCGATCTAAAGACTAACTACCAGCCGCATTCTTCATCAACCCGCGTCAATGGTTCCGCCAACCATGCGTCCCGCCAAGCTATGCGCCACTCATGAATGCGAAGCAGCTTCAACCCGATTCTCCTTCCCTACTGGACCTCTATCCATAGCGTTGTCTTCCCAATTTTAAACTGTTTTTCAATTTTGTAAACAAAATATAAAAAATAAAAAATTGTTTTCCGACTTCCTAATTGAAAACTAGATTTTTGAACATTTTCTAGTTTTCCGTCCTTCGAGGAAAATTTTCAAAGAAAACTAAAAGATTCTATATTTCTAAACAATCCCATAAAGTTTCCAAAATTCTTGAAAGGTGCATTTAGTTCATGTATTTTCGGTTAACTTTTTATCTTATATATTTCAATAAAATATGTATATTTTCGTATTCGTATTTTTATAACTGTAGTGTTTGTTTATGTAAGGGTTTTTTTTAAACTAAAAATCACCTAAATTTCAGGTACGGTGTTAGAAAATTACATAAATTTCTAATTTTTCAATGTCACATGTAAACTTTTTAAAAATTTTTAATATTACACCTTAATGCAACATTAACATTCATTAGTTTTTGATAACGTCATATTTTAAAAAAATATTTTGTAAAATATAAAAACTTTTTTTAAATATATTTAAAAATTTCTTAGATATTTAAACTATTTTTTAAAATATAAATTCAAATTTTTAAAATCATTTTATCTTTTTCTATAAGCCATTTTAACAAAAACTAAGGCATGCTAATAGCATTGACATTAAAGTGTGACATTGAAACACTTTGTAATGTTTAGGTGTGACATTAAAAAATTAAAAATTTTAAATGATTTTTCGAAGTCACATCTAAAATGTATGTGGTTTTCAATAAAATAAAATAAAAAAAAACCCTTTATGTAATTCATAAAGATACTTTTAGCAAAATAGAGTTTTTGGATATATATTTAGAAAAGAATTTATCTATAATAATGACAATATAAGTGTTACCGGAAAAATAAATTAATAACGTGTTAAACATGTGATTAAATAATATTTTAATAGATAGCTTTATTTTACTGATAATCTAGGTTATTTTTCCTTTTATTAGGTAATTACAATATTAGTTAGTTATTCCCTTCTATCTATAAATAGGGGATTAGATTTATAATGCAAGTTATAAATAAAAGTTAATAAAATTCTTCTCCTCCCTTACTATTCTCTCTATCCCCTGATTTTCTTCTTCTCTCTACCCTAATTTCTACCATCCAATCTTAGTTAACCTTTGAAGAGTGCAATCTAGCCATTTTTTCTACTTTTAACTGTATCGGTGGTTTCAGAGCTAAGCGAACCTCTCAACGTAAAAAAAAAAAGGTGCCATGCCTGGCAATCTAAGTTCAAAGCTCAAAAACCAAAGAGCTGAAGAACTAAGAAGCCAAGGAGCTGAAATAGGTGAGCAATTTCAGAGAATGGACTTGAAAGATCCAAAAGTGGATCCATGGATGGAAAATTTTGCCAAATTATAAAGAAATATTAATGAATTAGTCAATAGAGGTAAATCCACACCCTCAAATACCAAAAAATTAGAAAATGCAATACCTATTAGCCCGAAGGTTAACCACCTGGAGTCGGTGATGGTGAAAGTTGGGGCCACGGTGGCGATGGTGGAGAGTCACTGGAGCTACCATTGTTGCTTGGGTCAGATCCGAGTGAGTTGAAGAAGCCACCATCATTGCTAGGGTTTCAATTGATTTCAACCAACAAAATGATGGAGCTGATGAAGGTGGAGGATAACTGGCGGTTGCAGACATGGCCGAAGTTGTTGGTGTCGTTTACGGCCATCAACGTTGGGTGGGCAACGGTGTTGGAGAAGGTGCTGCCATAGAAGTGCTACGAAGGGGTTTGATTGGCAATGATAGGGGAAGAAATAGTAAATGATAGATAATACCCTTGAACAATCGACATATTATATCCCACTTCCTCTTGGCTTCATCTATTCCTATGGTAGCTACTACATTATGGCTCAAATTTAGCTTGTTTTGGCCCAACTTCTTATTATAGAAATGTTACATCACATCTATTCAACTTTTCTTCTTGGGCTTATTTTAGTTTTTTTTTATACTTGCAATTAATAGCAACAGTATTTGACCCAGGTGGATTAATATTTCGATTTTAACCCTTGAGGACAAGTGTGATTTTCAGGAGGGAGATATGTTATAGGAAAAATAAATTAATCACATGCTAGACATATGATTAAATAGTATTTTAATAAATAGCTTTATTTTAGTGCTAATTTAGGTTATTTTTCTTTTATTACATAATTATAATATCAGTTAGTTATCCCATCTCCATCTATAAATAGAGGATTAGATTTGTAATGCATGTTATGAATAAAAGTTCATAAAATTCTCCCCTTCTTTTAATATTCTCTCTCTCTCTCTCTCTCTGAATTTCTTCTTCCATCTCCCCTATTTCTACTATCCAATCTTAGTTAACTTTTGAATAGAGCCGCTTTTTCTAATTTTAACTGCATCAATAAGCCAACCAAAAATGGTGAATGATGATGACAGTGGTAGGCTATAGTAGTGGGGTTGATCACGGTGATGCCAAGTAACCATAATGAGCAGTAGATAATGTTAGTAGTTTGTGGTAGTTATAGCTTAGCTATGCTGATCAAAGGGGGTGATCATGTTGATCAAGGTGGACCATGGGGACAAGAAGACATGGTGATTGGTGGTAGAGGTGGAAAATGGTGGTTGGTGTTGCGTTTCATACTGTGGGTGTTAACACTTGTAAAATCAAGAACACGGGTAACTATCTGATCTTCAGGTTTCGAGGCGTGAAGTTACTTTCCTTAAGACTTATTTCAGCGTGTGAAATAGTCTCAGGGATACAACGATAACCAAGTAAAGTGGAGTGAAAGTATGTAAAGGGAGATATATGGAGATGTAAGAGAATGACCATTTTTCAAATGCAAAGACACTTTTTCATCATCCTTCATCAATGAAATTGGTGGGGAATATACAATAGATCAAGTGAAAGAAGACGTCCCAAAACATACTCCAAAAAGGGGTGCAAAACCCAGGAAGTTATCGAGTAAAAACTGGGAAAAATTCTCCCTGTGTGTCGACACACAGTTCTGCAGACTCGGTTCTGTTGATCTGTGTATCGACACACGGGCCCTATGTGTCGACATACACCTCTGCATCCCTGTTTCTATAAGAATGTGTGTCGACACACATCAAAACATATTAAAACACTTAGAACACATATTTGGGACCAACTTCAAAACACTTCATTCACAAATTTCATTACATAATTAGAAAATACATCAACATTCCCCCACTATTTTTAAAGTACAGTCATTCTCATAAATAACATCTCTAAGTTAAAGGAGGCCATGTCACGCATCAATGGGGTGTCTATCGCTTGAACCCTCAGCTAGTGATGACATGTTTGCAATTAATCGGATCGAAGATGGTAGACTAAGCTTTGAACCACTTAACCCTTTTGACTAACTGAACACACCACCGCGCACTAGGCATTCTACTCCCCATACATGCCTTACACCTCCCAGATCGACACATATGACGCCATGTGTCCTGTACCCTTCGCGAGTGTATCAGGGCCAAACCCTTTGTTAAAAATCACCCCTTGAAGCGGCCAAACTTCACACTCACTAAGGTGGACCCCAACATACCATGTCCTGCGACTGGCATTCTGTTACAGAATTATCAAGGCCGAGTCCGTTAAGAGCATACGCTCATCCTTTAAATCTCTGACGCAGTACCAAGCACTTCACATACGGGATGGCAAAATTCTTTTGTGCTTGCAGCCACACGGATGATAAAACTCACTCATTGAACCCGAGACCTAGCGTCTAACTAGGCGTCGAGTTGAGGGCCAATCATGGGTGACTAAAAACGACAGGTTTCAACCCCATCCCTGTGCACATTTTCAGGACTAAGTCTCTAGCAAGGCCTTTTGTGAACGGATCTGCTAGATTCTGACTTGTCCTCACAAAATCCACAGTGATGACACCTTCTCAAATCAGATGCCTCACTATACTGTGTCTCATACCAATGTGTCGAGACTTCCTATTGTACACCTCACTGTACGCTTTAGAAAGCGTAGCTTAACTATCACAATGGATAGAGATTGGTGAGATCGGAGAGATCGGCTTAGGCCACAAAGGTATCTCGAAACAAGAGATCCTTTAACCATTCGGCTTCTTTAGCCATGGAAGCAAGAGCTATAAACTCCGCTGCCATCGCAGAATCAGCTATACAGGTCTGTTTCTTGGAACCCCAAGAAACTGCACCTCCACCGAGTAAGACAACCCATCCACTCGTGGGTGCATGATCCTCCCCATGGGAGATCCAACTGGCATCCGAGTATCCCTCCAAAATCGGGGCATACCCCACATATGAAATACCATAATCTATGGTACTCTTCAGGTACTTCAGTACTCTATAGATCGCTTGCCAATGTAGCTTACTCGGATTGCGAGTATATCTACTAAGCTTTCCAACAGTATAGGCTATGTCAGGCCTAGTGCTCGTCATGGCGTACATCAGACACCCAATGACTCGGGCATAATCTAACTAATAAACAGGTGGGCCCCTATTCGGTACCAATTTCGTACTTGGGTCCATGGGTGTGAGCACCGGTGCACATGCACCACAGTTGAATCTCTTCAACACAATCTCCACATAGTGGGATTGAGTCAAGGATATGGAGTCCCCATCCCTTACAATCCTTATACTAAGGATTACCTCGGCATCACCCATGTCTTTCATAGCAAAGTTTTTAGAGAGAAACCTTTTAGTCCTTTCTACTTGCTCTAGATCCGTACCGAATATCAACATGTCATCCACATACAAGCAAATTATGACACATTTGCCATTCTCAAATTTGCTATAAACACACTTATCTGATTCATTTATCATGACCCCGTTGTTCATAACAACCTAATCAAACTTTTGATGCCATTGTTTCGGGGCTTGCTTCAACCCATACAGAGAGCGTATGAGTTTACATACCTTCCTCTCTTGGCCTGGTACAACAAACCATTCAGGTTGTTTCATGTACACTTCCTCTTCCAATTCACCATTCAGAAAGGCCGTTTTCACATCCATTTGGTGACTTACAAGTTTATACATAGAAGCAAGAGCAATCAACACTCTTATTGTCGATATCCTCGCCACAGGGGCATAAGTGTGAAAATAGTCTAACCCATGCTTTTGGGTAAACCCTTTAGCCACCAATCGGGCCTTGAACTTATCAATAGTCCCATCGACTTTCATCTTCTTCTGGAAGATCCATTTACACCCGATCGGCATACTACCTTGTGGAAGATCCACCAATGTCAAGGCATTATTGCCCATGATGGAATCCATCTCATCATTAATTGCCTCTTTCCAAAAAGGGGCATCATGAGACCTCATTGCCTCATCAAACATCATAGGGTCAGCTTCCATGACGTGACAACGTGGTACAACAGGGACCACATCATTTCTCGAACCTTCTACCACAAAGGTATAGAAGTCCGATCCGAAAGATTTCTCTTTTCTTACTCTCTTACTCCTTTGGAGTTCTAGAGTAGACTCAGAGGTTTATTCCCTCTCATGGTGAACATCATCATCACCATAAGACACTGGTGTGTCGTTATCAACCGGTACATAATCCCTTGGTCTAGGGATAGAAGTGAACCGATTCTCGTCAAAGATGGCATCTCACGACTCTATTATTGAATTAGTACCAACATAATCATTTGGCTCAATTATGTAGAATTGATACGCTTTACTATGCGGTGCATACCGAACAAATATGCTATTGATGCCTCTTCCACCTAACTTTTTACGCTTAGGTTCAGGGACTCTAACTACGGCCCTACAGCCCCACACTTTAAGATAACTCAACCTAGGGGGTCTATCGTTCCAGTGTTCATATGGGGTCATTTTGCTTTTCTTATTTGGAACACGGTTCAAAATGTGACAGGCTGTTAACATAGCCTCACCCCAAAAACTATCGCTTAGACCGGAGTATGACAACATGGAATTAACCATTTCAGAAAGAGTCCGTTTTTTCCTATCAGCCACGCATTTTTGTTGTGGCGTATATAGTGCGGTAATTTCATGCACTACACCAGTGGACTCAAAATACTTGGGGTCATAGTATTCTCCACCACGGTCCAACCTAAGTCGTTTCAGGAAGGTTTCACAATGTAGTTCTGTTTTAGCTTTATATGCTTTAAATCTTTCTAACGACTCATCTCTATAATGAATCAGATATACATAGCAAGATCTAGAACAGTCATCAATGAAAGTGATAAAATATTGTTTTCCCCCTATGGTAGGAAATTTTTGAAGTCACACAAGTCGTTATGTATCAAATCAAGTAAATTTGTTTCCTTTCTATCGATGGAAACGGTAACTTAGTTATTTTCGATAGCATATAAGTTTTGCATTTATCATCTACTTTTTCAACATGTGGAATCAACATCGAAGTAGCCATTTCACGCATTTTACGATAATTCAAATGTCCTAATCTATGATGCCATAAATAAGTAGAGTCAAGCAAATAAACAGAACTAGCACTTTTATTATCGATATTCAACTTAAACATACAGTTACAAAGATACCCCTTTCCAACAAACACGCCCCCCTTCGACAGAACAACCTTGTCAAACTCGAAGACCAGTTTAAACCCGAACCTATTGAGTAGGCCACTAGACACAAGGTTCTTCTTTACATCCGAGGCATAGTATACATCGGTAAGGGTAAGGGTTTTTCCAGAAGTGAAAAGTAAATCAACTTTTCCCTTCCCCTTTACCGGTATACTCGCTCCATTGCCCATGAACAATACAGTTCCATTATTCACGGGTTCCAATTCTGTAAAGACACCTTTGTCTTTACAAACGTGTTTTGTGGCCCCCGAGTCAACCCACCAAGAGTCATCTCTCTCAACTAGGTTGATCTCCGACATAATCACCACGAACTTATCGTTCGAATTTTTGTTGCGATGATCTTGCCCCTTCCCCTTATTGTTCTTAAGGCAGATGCAGTCCCTCCTCGGGTGCCCGGGCGCATGACACTCCCAACATACCAACTTCGTTTTCTTTTCATTGTGTTTCTTGTGAAAGTGTTTGGTTCGTTTGGTCCTTTTACTCGTCTAGCCTTCTTCTGTGACATTGATCTTTCCAATGTCACCAGGGCGGTCCTTGTTGTCATCCTGTAACCTGTATCCTTCCTCAATTCTCAAATGGTTAGCCAATTCTTTGATTGATATGTCTTCCTTCTTGTGCTTGAGAGACTTCTTAATGTCTCTCCAAGAAGGGGGAAATTTGTCAATCAAAGACGAAACAACAATGGTGTCGTCCATGTTCATATTATATTGTTTAAAATGATTCAAAATTAGTTCAATTTCATGGAATTGCTCCATAACCGGATGACCATCCACCATTTTATAGTTATTAAATTGACTAACTAAAAATTTCTTACTTGTGGCGTCTTCTGCCATGTACCGAGCCTTGAGCGCCTCCCACAGTTCCTTAGCGGTCGGGACATTGGAGTAGATGTCAAAGAAGGCGTCAGTCATCCCATGGAGTATGTGCCCTCGACAGATGTAGTCATCACTCTCCCACTTCAACCGGGCTTGTTGCTCGGCCAGTATCTCCTCTTCCTCAGCAGCGGGGGGTGCAGGGTATGGTGTATTCAGGACACACACCACGTTGAGCGTCGTGATCAGGAAGTGCATCTTCCTCTACCAACGGCGGAAATTCCCACCATCTAAACGGTCCAATTTGACTAAATTCGTGGTCATCTCTCTCAGTGACGAAGCCATGTCAAACCCAAAATCCCAAATGAGAAAATTAAGTCTTAAGATTGTGGGTGTTAACACTTGTAAAATCAAGAAAACGGGTAACTATCCGATCTTCAGGTTTCGAGGCGTGAAGTCACTTTCCTTAAGACTTATTTCAACGTGTGAAATAGTCTCAGGGATACAACAATAACCAAGTAAAGTCGAGTGAAAGTATGTAAAGGGAGATATATGGAGATGTTAGAGAATGACCGTTTTTCAAATGCAAAGACCCTTTTTCATCATCCTTCATTAATCAAATTGGCGGGGAATATATAATAGATCAAGTGAAAGAAGACGTCCCAAAACATACCCAAAAAAGGGGTGCAAAACCCGGGAAGTTATGGCGCGAAAACTGGGAAAAATTCTCCTCGTGTGTCGACACACAGTTCTGCAGACTCGGTTCTGTTGATCTGTGTGTCAACACACGGGCCCTGTGTGTCGACACACACCTCTGCATCCCTGTTTCTGTAAGAATGTGTGTTGACACACATCCCAACACACATCAAAACATATCAAAACACTTAGAACACACATTTGGGACCAACTTCAAAACACTTCATTCACAAATTTTATTATATAATTTGAAAATATATCAACGCATAATTGATCCAAAACAATCAACCAACTTGATTAATCAATCAACTCTAAAACAGTAGTGTATTTGTATACAACTTGGTAAAAACCATACAATAGTATAGAATTTACATGTTTAGGTATAGTATTGGAAAGATAAGAGAAAAAGATAGACTAGATAAAAAGGGAAGGAGAAACTTAGAGAGAGAGAGAGAGGAAAGAAGAGACTATCAATCCAAATTCATTCATACATCTCCTCAAAACTCAAGTCCCTATATATAGAGTTAGGCAGGGTTATAATTATAATTAAGCATTTAATCTATTTATTTAATATCTAAATTACTCTTCACTTAATATATATATATATATATATATATATATATATATATTGGTTTGTATTAATACCTCTACTTGCTCTAGATCCGTATCGAATATCAACATGTCATCCACATACAAGAAAATTATGACACCTTTGCCATTCTCAAATTTGCTATAAACACACTTATCCGATTCATTTATCATGAACTCATTGTTTATAACAACCTCATCAAACTTTTGATGTCATTGTTTCGGGGCTTGCTTCAGCCCATATAGAGAGTGTATGAGTTTACATACCTTCCTCTCTTGGCCCGGTACAACAAACCTTTTAGGTTGTTCATGTACACTTCCTCTTCCAATTCACCATTCAGAAAGGCCGTTTTCACATCCATTGGGTGAATTACGAGTTTATACTTAGAAGCAAGAGCAATCAACACTCTTATAGTCGATATCCTCGCCACGGGGGCATAAGTGTCAAAGTAGTCTAACCCATGTTTCTAGGTAAACCCTTTAGCCACCAATCAGGCCTTGAACTTATCAATAGTCCCATCACTTTCATCTTCTTCTTGAAGATCCATTTACATCCGATCGGCTTACTACCTTTTGGAAGATCCACTAATATCCAGGTATTATTGCCCATGATGGAATCCATCTCATCATTAATTGCCTCTTTCCAAAAAGCAGCATCATGAGACCTCATTGCCTCATCAAACGTCATAGGGTCAGCTTCCATGACGTGACAACGTGATACAACAGAGACCACATCATTTCTCGAACCTTCTACCAAAAAGGTATAGAAGTCCGATCCGAAAGATTTCTCTTTTCTTACTCTCTTACTCCTTCAGAGTTCTGGAGTAGAATCAGAGGTTTTTTCCCTCTCATGATGAGCATCATCATCACCATACGACACTGGTGTGTCGTTATCAACCGGTACATAATCCCTCGGTCTAGGGATAGAAGTGAACCGATTCTCATCAAAGATGGCATCTCATGACTCTATTATTGAATTAATACCAACATAATCATTTGGCTCAATTATGTAGAATTGATACGCTTTACTATGTGGTGCATACCAACAAATATGCTATCGATGCCACTTTCACCTAACTTTTACGTTTAGGTTCAGGGACTCTAACTACGGCCCTACACCCCCACACTTTAAGATAGCTCAACCTAGGGGGTCTACCGTTCTAATGTTCATATGGGTCATTTTGCTTTTCTTATTTGGAACACGGTTCAAAATGTGACGGGTTGTTAACATAGCCTCACCCCAAAAACTATCGCTGAGACCGGAGTATGACAACATGGAATTAACCATTTCAGTAAGAGTCCGATTTTTCCTCTCAGCCAAGCCATTTTGTTGTGGCTTATACGGTGCTATAATTTCATGCACTATACCGTTGGACTCGAAATACTTGGGGTCATAGTATTCTCCACCACGGTCCGACCTAAGTCGTTTCAGGAAGGTTTCACAGTGTAGTTCTGTTTCGACTTTATATGCTTTAAATCTTTCTAACGACTCATTTTTATAATGAATCAGCTATACATAGCAATATCTAGAACAATCATCAATGAAAGTGATAAAATATTGTTTTCCCCCTATGGTAGAAGTATTTTTGAAGTCACACAAGTCGCTATGTATCAAATCAAGTAAATTTGTTTCTCTTTGTACCGATGGAAATGGTAGCTTAGTTATTTTCATTAGCATACAAGTTTTGCATTTATCATCTACTTTTTCAACATGTGGAATCAACATCGAAGTAGCCATTTCATGCATTTTACGATAATTCACATGTCCTAATCTATGATGCCATAAATAAGTAGAGTCAAGCAAATAAACAGAACTAGCACTTTTATTATCGATATTCAACTTAAACATATAGTTACAAAGATACCCTTTTCGAACAAACATGTCCCCCCTACGACAGTACAACCTTGTCAAACTGGAAGACCAGTTTAAACCCGAACCTATTGAGTAGGCCACCAGACACGAGGTTCTTCTTTACATCCGGGGCATAGTATACATCAGTAAGGGTAAGGGTTTTTCCAGAAGTGAAAAGTAAATCAACTTTTCCCTTCCCCTTTACTGGTATACTCGCTCCATTGCCCATGAACAATACAGTTCCATTGTTCACGGGTTCCAATTCAGTAAAGAAACCTTTGTCTTTACAAACGTGTTTTGTGGCCCCACCATTTTATAGTTATTAAATTAACTAACTAAAAATTTCTTACTTGTGTCGTCTTCTGCCATGTACCAAGCCTTGAGCGCATCCCACGGTTCCTTAGCAGTCGAGACGTTGGAGTAGATGTCAAAGAGGGCGTCAATCATCCCATTGAGTATGTGCCCTCGACATATGTAGTCATCATTCTCTCACTTCAACCGGGCTCATTGCTCGGCCAGTGTCTCATCCTCCTCAGCAGCAGGGGGTGCAGGGTATGGTGTATTCAGGACATACACCACGTTGAGCGTCGTGATCAAGAAGTGCATCTTCCTCTACCTACGGCGGAACTTTCCCCCATCTAAACGGTCCAATTTGACGAAATCCGCGGTCATCTCTCTCAGTGACGAAGCCATGTCAAACCCAAAATCCAAAACGTGAAAATTAAGTCTTAAGATTGTGGGTGTTAACACTTGTAAAATTAAGAAAACGGGCAACTATCCGATCTTCAGGTTTCGAGGTGTGAAGTCACTTTCCTTAAGACTTATTTCAGCGTGTGAAATAGTCTTGGGGATACAACGATAACCAAGTAAAGTGGAGTGAAAGTATGTAAAGGGAGATATATGGAGATGTAAGAGAATGACCGTTTTTCAAATGCAAAGACACTTTTTCATCATCCTTCATCAATCAAATTGGTGGGGAATATATAATAGATCAAGTGAAAAAAGACGTACCAAAACATACCCCAAAAAGGGGTGCAAAACCCGGGAAGTTATCGTGCAAAAACTGGGAAAAATTCTCCCTGTGTATCGACACACAGTTCTGCAGACTCGGTTCTGTTGATCTGTGTGTTGACACACGGGCCCTGTGTGTCGACACACACCTCTGCATCCCTGTTTCTGTAAGAATGTGTGTCGACACAACTCCCAACACACATCAAAACATATCAAAACACTTAGAACGCACATTTGGGACCAACTTCAAAACACTTCATTCACAAATTTCATTACATAATTTGAAAATACATCAACGCATAATTGAACCAAAACAATCAACCAACTTGATCAATCAATCAACTCTAAAACAGTAGTGTATTTGTATACAACTTGGTAAAAACCATACAATAGTATAGACTTTACATGTTTAGGTATAGTATCGGAAAGATAAGAGAAAAAGATAGACTAGATAAAAAGGCAAGGAGAAACTTAGAGAGAGAGAGAGAGGAAAGAAGAGACTATCAATCCAAATTCATTCATACATCTCCTCAAAACTCAAGTCCCTATATATAGAATTAGGCAGGGTTATAATTATAATTAAGCATTTAATCTATTTATTTAATATCTAAATTACCCTTCACTTAATATATATATATATATATATATATGTATATATATTTTGGTTTGTGTTAATACCTCCTCTTTTAAAGACCCTTATCCTCAACAGTCAAGGTATTGATACCCAAATTATTAACTCTCTGGAGTCAAACACTATAATTACAAATTTTACCCTCTTAAATTATCTAAAATTAACAAAAATTACGAAACTTATTTACTCTAAAATATTTGTGTAATGGTATTGATACCCAATAGTGGTGGATGGTGGGAGTGCACCATGGCGATGGCGTCTAATGGTGTTGGATGGTAATAGAAGGTGAATGGGGACAATATATCTTTTTTTACGATATATGTAACTTTTTGTCAAATTATGCGTAAATACATGGATTAGTGGTTGAGGATGCCTGATGGTTTCTTGGGAATGGGCATTCAGATCCTTCTTATTGCACCCCGCCCCTCTTTCCCATGCCATGTCATTTCATCGTGTTTAGGAGTGAATCATGATAACGGTTAGTCAAGGTAAAGGGAGGTGGTGAAGTGTGGCAAGGCATGGTAGTGGACCAATGTTGCTAATGGAAGTGAAAGTGGATCATAGTAGTTATGATTTAGGCGCTGTTTGTTTAGAAGAAAAAGTAGATTCAAGCAATTAATTTTTCTTTTGGAAAAGGCTTTCCAAGGAAAATTAAGATCTAATTGATGCTTTCATTTGTTTGTTTCAACGGAAAACTTGGTTCTGTATTGATGTTTTCTTGTATGGTCTAAAAGAAACATTTTCACCAATCATCTTATGTTTGATTATATAGGACAATAGAAGCATCAATATGACATATGAAAAATAATATAAAATTTTAACTATAAATGCTATGCAAAATAAGAAAATTATCTCTTAAGTATTTTAAAATTTGAAAATTTATTTTATATATATATTTAAACTTAAATTATATTAAGGGAAAATAGAGACAAAGAGTGTTAATACTGAAAGCAAACACAAGTATAGAGATTATTTTGACAGTGATAAGATATAAACCTTAGGTGCCCTTGACATGAAAGGATCTACCCAAGGCCTCATCAGCAATAATACAAGCCAAATTTATATAAATTGAATTCGACCAATCATTCATAGAAATAGAACGTCCGAAGTTCGCAATTAGTAAATTGCTATATATGCTTCCCTAATACTTCTTCTTTTGGAATCCATTCTCGAATGAACCTTACAATTAGAAGATAAGCAATAATCAAATAGGATTAAGACCATAGAGCTATTCAATGGTGACTCCCGATCCTCCATGTAATCTCAGTATTAAATACTACATGAATGTTGCTCTTGATGCATCATCGTGATTATTTTCTATATTTATCGTTGTGTATGAGTGTCATCCTTTTATAAAGTGCTTCTAATTGTGTGTTTCCTTTTCCAGGTTGATGTAGTGAAGCACGACCTAGAAGACATGAAAACAATGGCAGGGCCTATTATAGAGAAAATTGTGCATGAAAAGTCTCAAGGAAAATAGCTTTAATAATTTACAATTGTTTTCCCCTATTAGAATTTTTTTTTTTTTTTTGGCTTATATTTTAAATGGAAGCCAAGGGTGGTAAATATATATACTCATTGTCTTGTATAATATCATTTAATTAAGAAATTGAAAAATTATTATTTTTACTACTTCACGGGATTACTCCGATTTATGGTTCTTTTATTAGAATCGAGCTCGACTATCACATCATTCGTCATGTGATTTTTTGGATACCATGTCATTTGCCATATGATGATTCTAATCACCACATACCATATTCTAGTCAACTATGGTGTAGCTGATACACTTCTTCATCTTTGTTTAAAAATCTGCAGCCCTTCTTAGTCCTTTTTCTTTTTTAAGTTGCTTCTTGCTCTTCTTTTGAAAATATGTTTTCCGTCTCAACCCTTTTCCAAATGGATTGTGCATCACTTTTGTTGTACAATTCAGCAGTTAAACACGTTGCTCTTATTTGTCATTTTTCCTAGACAATATGTCCCTTTATAGTATGTTCGCCTCTATGAAATTCTAACTATGCATTTCTTCTTAGGTTTTTGGACTTGAGCATTAGTTATATGGGCTAACATTTAGACGGTCAACAATAACAATATGTAGATATTGGCGGATATAACCTTCTTCCGTTAGGGTCAAGTATCACACAATGACTTTCGAATAATATCGATATTTACATGTAGGCTCCGTTTGTTTAGGGGGAAAACAACATTCTAGGAAGTGATTTTCCCCTTTTCCATTGTTTGGCACAAGATTGGTGACGGAAAAGGTTTTCCCGAAGAAAAACATTTTCCTTCAAATGGGGGAAAATGACTTCCCTTTTAAAAGAAGGGAAGTCATCATTCCGAATGATCTAGAAACATGATAGCGACAATATATAAGTATTCTCATTAGATTTTTCCTAAAAAATGCTAACACGGCATATGATTTTGGCCATATTTGGGTAGTTCTTACATCAATATACGATGAACTTTTTATTGTAATTTGCTAAAAATATTGACATGACTTGTAAATATTATCGTAATTATGTATTATATTAGCACTTTTATATTTGGTCAAATTTTTACAAAAATTCATCAAATTTTGATGTATGGTACCGGAGTAATAAAACATTCAACTTCAGGGTACGCCATTATATAGATTCAAATGTCATGATATGCAATAAATGCTCAAACCTTAGGGTATTCAAATAATAATTATACGACCACACAAAGTTTAAATAATTTCAAATATATTGTATTACTACTTATATTGTCCTGTAACTAGGTATAAGATAATTGGTAAAAAAAATGATTCCTTTGAAACAAGCAAGGAATATCAAAATATGAAAACATGTTTTGCGCTGAAATAAACAACGGAAAACCTAAACGGGAATAGCATTTTTCATGGAAAATCTTTTCCAAAGGAAAACGTTTTCCGTGGGAAAAGTACTTCCGTTGAAACAAACGGAGCCGTAGTCTATTTATTTCTCTAAAAAGTTAAATTGCTCCCAACCATATCCTTGGTTAATCACTTTACCCCTACTCCAATATCCACTAGGATGAAGCTCTAAAAGGATGAAGTTGTTTTAGGTGTCCTATAGAATCATATGACAGTACATAATTGCAGGTGGTCATTGTCGCATAATCCTATTAACATTCAAAGTATTATATGTTTGTGCACACTCTTAGACTCTTTGGAATATAAAATAAAAGTATGGTATATATGATATTGTATGTCATTTATCAAAGTATTAGTACATGTTATCTATTCCTTCACACATTCATTGATTACATCCTAAAGAAGATATACTTATACGCACGAGCTAGTTTTTATACAACATAATAAATAGCAAACAAAACATCATGTTTATCATACATATTTGAAAGTACTACCGTAGCAATTATGCCCAAGTAAAGAAATCTTGATCCGCCACTAAATGTAGAAAAATAAGGCAAAAGTAATTTTAGAGGATGGGGTTGAGGTGGTGGAAAAGTAATATTCCACACTGAATTTAAGAAAGCGGCTATGCTGGTGGAGCACCTTTCTATAGAAGCTATCAAAAATGTGTTTCTTACATAAAAAATCTTTTCACAAGGTAATATTTGTACTGTATTAAACATATTTTCATTAATATTTATACTATATTAAACATATTTTTATTTAATCTTTATACTGTTTACTATATCAACTTAGGTATCTAACTAATTTGAATATTATAATATTGTCCAATGAGTATATTCACATTTCTTACTTGGTTACTAAAGTGCACTATGCTCTGCTTCAACAGACTATAAATTTTTTTTTTTTTTAATGGAGTGGAGATTGAACAGAGATGGAAGTAGTTGAAAAAGCTATAGTTGGAGAGATTTACATGAGAAGAGCATAGGTGGGAACATCATGGCTTGAGTAAGATGCTTAGGGTCCCTATTTATATGCAAGAGGGTTAAAGTGTCCATTAGAACACTTCAAGGCTTCATTGCCTAGCATGCGTGTGGCCAATTCGGTACTTGATGCTAGGTACACGCCTAAGGTGGGCAGGTAACTTACTCTCCTTAGGCGAGTAACTTACTCTCCTAGTCCTATTGGTGAATAGGAAGAATTGGGCAACTAAGGTGTGATGGTTGGGCAAGTAAGAAGTCGAGATTGAGTGTATGAGTTGCTAATGGATGAGCGGGTTGGTCAGCTGGTGACAGGGGCTACTAGCCCATAGGCTCGATGAGTAAAAATGTCTACAAATATTAGGAATCATTTAAAAAAGGAAACAAAAACAAGCAACCAATTAAAAAAAAAAAATAAATTGCAAACATTAGGGATGTATGATACCATTAACTCCATGAGCAACCCAAAAGACATGAATGTAAAAAAGGCAACCGGCTAAACCAAGAGGAGGACAAGTTTTTTATTAATATCAAACTGGAATAGTTGTTGTTCAAAAGAAAAATAGTAAATTACAAGAAACTCCTCTATCTTTTGCCTTAAAAAATAAAGCTTCGCACATAAAAAATCAAATATTTAGCTTTCTCACTTTTTAAAAAGCTATCACTTCACCCTAATTTATTAAATTGACCATTAAGTCAACCTTTTATTGCCAATTTGCATCTCGAATATGACGGCGCTAAGTGTTTAATTTTATTGTTAGAAGAAGTTTTATGTTTTTAGATAAAAGATAGGAGAAATTATTATGTTTTAAGCAAAAAATATGAAGATTTTATGCTTTTAAGTACGGATGGCAATTGGGCAAGTGAAACCCGATGCCCACAGATATCCATCCTATTTGAAGCGGGTATAGGTGCAAGCAAGGAGGGTAGTGAGTACGAGTTGGGTTTATGTGACAGTATCGATCATGAGTATTTGGGCTGCCGACAAGCGTATTAGGTTGGGGGTCCTCGAAAACAACCTCCCTTCAGGGCAGCCCCGAAAGGGGGAAGGCTGCGTACATCTACCCCCTAGACCCTGCTGATGCGGGAGCCCTTTGAGGCACTAGGCTGTTGTTGTTGTTGTTGTTGATCATGAGTATTTGGGGTAGGGTGGGTCCACCCCACCTCACTTCATACGCATTGTACTCATTTTATACATGCCCCAATTTATATTTATTTAATTTAAAAATAGAAAAATATGTACTCATTTTAATTACCCAATTTTTATAAAATATTATGAAAAAATGTAATGATTCTAAAAAGTATCAAATAATTAACATTGGTAGGTATGGTTAACCATTGGGTACCCTCAATAGGGTCGGTATAGGGTGTATACTAGAGACCGGTTGGATATTCACAGGTAACGGGGTATGCAGGGGTATATGTTTGTACCTGTTAGTGTGGGCATGTGTGTCCACTTTATACCCGTAATAGCCTAATGGGTAATGGGGCGCATATGAATATGGATTTGGATGATGGGTACACATCTGGAGCAAGCACCCTGTACCTGCCCCGCCCGGTTCTTTGAAATTTACACAAAAATAATTCTTTTAATTAAATAAGTAACAACATTAGAAATTTAGAAAATGAAAAAAAATTATAAAGTTTCCATTAAAAAATCTAAAAAATATTATAAGATAAAATATACTAATTTTTTAATAAAAATAAATTTTAAAATGAGATTGATAAATTTAAAAAAATATAAAAAAATAAAAACATTGAATAATACTTATGAAAAAATAATTTTTAGGTAAAAATTGAAAAAGCCAAAATTAAAAGAACATTTTTTTCTACTTTCGAGTACAAGATAGATTGTCACACTCTTGAGCTTAACTCCCCATGCCGGTGACCCCAGTCTTGAAGCATATAAGATAAGATGTTTTTTAGTTTGGCTCCGTTATCCCAACTGCCACCTTGGTTGAGTCAATATCTTTAATTTTTTTTCACAGCATATATATATATATATAAAGAAAACCATAAAAGTATAAAAGAGAATCATTAATTGAAACATTGGTTGAATCCACATAAGAGTTGCAAAGAAAGTTAGATTCATCAAAAACATTCACAATTTAAACAAGTGCATGGTTAAGATTAATACATGTGGTTCGAACTTCACTTTCCCCAAAGACGTGGCAAGCCTTGAGTAAGTTTATTTCCACAAATTTACGTCACCACAAAAAAGCAAATAAACAATACAAACATAATAATTTTTCTAGTCTTTTTAAGTTTTATCTAATTTATATTTTTAAATTTATTAACCTAATTAAAATGTATCTGTATTAAATTCAATTAAAAATTTATTTGTATAAGAATGATGTTATACTTATAATATATATTGTTTAAAACCTTTTTCTACAGAAATTTTATAAAAAATATCTCATCTTCTAGATTTATAGATTATTTTTAAGTAAATTGTAAAAAATCTCTTATATTTTGCGTAATAACGTGAATCTCCTAAAATTTGCTTAAAAAACATAAAATCACGTATAGAGATGGCAATGGGGCGGGGAAGGTACAGGGGGTGCCTCCTCCATTCCCGTACCTACCACCAAAATCCATATCTATACCCGCCGCATTACCCATCATGAGTATGAAGTGGATACCCATATCCACGCCGGCCGGTACAAATCCATACTCGTACTCCCCCCATTACTTGCAAGTATCCAACGGGAGTGCATTACTCGCCACGTACCCGCTCTTGTGTGTGTAGAAAATGATTATCTATATCTGCTCATATTAATTATTTAATACTATTTTTAATTGCAGGTAGCGGGTTTTACCCGCGCCCATTGCCATCCCTAATCACATATCTCTTGTCAAAGAATAGAAAACCTCATTTTAGAAATAAAATGAGGCACTTAATCTTTCCATTTTTGAGGGACAAAATGGTAATAAAAAATTGACTTAAAAGTCAATTGGGTCAAGTGATTAATTTTAAAAAGATAAATTACAGAAAACTCCATATCTTTCGCTTCAAAAACAGAAAATCTCCCTCACAAATAAAAGCACTCACAAAATCCCTCACTTTTAAAAATTTATCACTTAACCCTCATGCAACTTTTTTTGACCATTTTGCCCTCAAAAATGAGTGGGTTAAATATTTAATTTTGTTTTTAGAAGGGGGTCTT
This sequence comes from Simmondsia chinensis, assembly GCA_018398585.1. NCBI lineage: Eukaryota > Viridiplantae > Streptophyta > Magnoliopsida > Caryophyllales > Simmondsiaceae > Simmondsia > Simmondsia chinensis. The sequence goes on along the minus strand of JAGTTD010000010.1, from coordinate 7,926,127 downwards.
ATATTATTGGGTAAATTACAAAAAATCCTCTTGACTTTTGCTTCAATAACAGAAAATCCCCCACACAAATAAAACTGCTCACTAAACCCTCTCACTTTTGAAAATTTATCATTTTGCCTCCAAGCAACCTTTTTTTAACCATTTTGCCCCTCAAAATAAAATAATTAAGTGTTTGATTTTATTTTTGGGTAGGGGTTTTATATTTTGAAGAAAAATAAAGATTTTCTTATACTTTTAAAAAAGAACTTTTCTATATTTATAAAAATTATTATTTTAATTAATTATAGTAGTGACATTATAATATCAAAAAAAAAATTATATTTTGTCTCATAATATTTTTTATGAAAATTTAAAAATATTTTTTATCTTTTGAAATTATAATATTATTATTATAATCAATTTAAATAATTATATTTTTATAAATATAGAAAATTCCTTTAATTCTTTTGCTAAAAACATAAAATTTCTAATTTTTGTCTCATAATAAAAAATTCCCTTCTAAAAATAAAAGAGAGGTTTTCTATTTTTGTAATAAAAGACAGAGAAATTTTCTGTAATTTACCTTATATTATTACGCAAAAATTAGAAATATTCTATGTTTTTCATAAAAGACTTAAAGGAATTTTTTGTATTTATAAAAATATAAATTATTTTAATTAATTATAGTAACGATATTATAAGTTTAGAAGATAAAAACTATTTTTAAATTTTTTTATAAATAAATATTATATGATAAAATATAATATATATAATTAATTAAAATAATTATATTTATAAATATAGAAGACCCCTTTTTTCTAAAAATATAAAAAAAATTCTGTTTTTTTTTAATCAAAACATAAAATCCTACTTAAAAATAAAATCAAATACTTAACTATTTTATTTTGAGGGGCAAAATGGTCAAAAAATATTATTTGGGGGCAAAGTGATAAATTTTTAAAAGTGAGGTAGTTCAATAAGTGGTTTTATTTGAAAGGAAATTTTTTTATTGTTGAAGCAAAAGTCAGGGAGATTTATTATAATTTACCCATTTAAAAAAAGTGCAAGAGTTAAATGTTTGTTTTTTTTTTTTTTTTTAAGGTTTTTTTAGTGAAAATCACATAAATTTTACGTTTGGTTTTAAAAAATTACTTAAATTTATAATTTTTTAAAAAACTCCTAAACTTTATAATTCAATGTCTAATATTGACATCGTTAATATTTGTTAATTTTTGCTAACTTCGCTTTTGAAAAATAATTTAAAAAAATTCGAATTTACATATAAATAATTGAAAATATTAAAAAAATTGTAAATACATAAAAATAAATTTATATTTTCAAAAAATATTTTTTAAATGTGGCGATGTGTAGCGACCTCCGTTGCTGCTGTTCATCGTTTTGGAACCTCCATCGTCCAATCTTCACCCTGGGGCAGTTATTTGGTCGATCCAGCTTCTTCAACCTAGTGGGCTGCCTTGCCCTTGCTGCGTATGGCGGCGCGTGTGAGGGTTGTCACGGCTGCTGCTCGGTGTCTTATGTCTCTACGGTTCCCGACATTCTAGCTGGTGTGAATAATTGCAAGATACAACATCTCAAAGTCAGGTATGTCCTTAGTTTGATGGCAGTTGTTATGTTAGAAACAGGGGGTGTCGCTGCGGCACCCCCGGCGCCACCACCACCTCCGGCTGGGACGTTTCACACCATGTCCATTACCCCCCTGCTGCTATGTCTGTTAGAAGTTCGCTCAATCGTACAAGGGAAGCACATGGTTTGTTGAACGAAAGAAGGTCTGGGTGTGTTACTCTGTTTGTGGATAATCTTCCCAGATATATACAGCTTGGTGGTATTAAGACCCGTTTCCGAAGGTACGGATGGATCACGGATGTTTTTGTCTCATGTGAACCGAGAAGGAACGGGTTATTGCCTTTTGAATTTGTAAGATTTACCAATAGGGAGGATGCCAATCGGGATTCCCTAATAACGATGTGCAGAGGTTCGATCTTCAAATGGAAAATCCGAATGAGATTAGAAGTCTACCTTTGGTTGTGCAGCATGTCGTTGATCACAGTGAAACCCATGAAGTGGAGGAATGCACTAACACTTCTGACGCAGGTATTTGTATTTCTATTGAAAACAGTGAGGGTATAAAGGAAGATCTATTTGCTCTTGCCCAAGGTCCAGAAATCAATGTTGCTGTTGTTCTTCCTACTCAAGATATTGGAAACTCGGGTGAGACTTTTGCTCCTTCCTTGAATATCCCCGTGACCTCCCTCCCGGGCCCAGTCTGAATCCTTCCTCTGGTGGGTATTCCGCAACAATCAAGTGAGCAAGTTCGAGCCTCAGATAAGTTACAACGTGCTGCTCGGACGTGGGAAATTGGAAAGACCCTGGGGCTTGCTTTCCACAATCCCGAACAGGAAATCCTTCGCACGTTTTGCTGCATTGCCGATGGAACAACAAACTCTCGCATCAAAAAAAAGAAGAAGAAAGCAGGAACTCTTCGGCTGTCTAGGACCCTTTGCAGGGTATAGATATTTCTCAATAGTGAGGTGTGATATAGGGACCGGGTCCACGTAGGGGTCATCTTGAGTGGTGGTCTGTGCGATAGAATTTTGGAGTCGACTATTACTCTGGCCGATTTTAGCTTGTAGTGACTTTATTGAAGCCTTACATCCTAATGAACCAAAGAGGGGCCGCATTACTAGAATGGATTCTTTGGTGCAGAAACAAATTGGCTTTAGAACTTATAAGGTGGTGCATTGAAAAAGTGGTTATGGCAGGTCCAGATGAGGTTCAGCTCTTGGAAAAAGCTTGGTGTGAAGACTCCCTTGTTCTATGGAGGATAGTTCAATGGATTGGCAAAAGTATGGAGATTAAGAGTCTACATCTAGAAAACTGCAACATAAGTAAGAGTCTCTGCAGGAGTATATTTGGCTTTGAGGATTTCAGTTTGCTACATATTCGTGTTTGGTTTGCACAGAAATGGACTATTTGATCTTTTCTTGGCTCTATATGGTTGAATTTTGCTCTAGCACTCTTGTAATAGAGGCTTGTTTCTGTTTTCTGTCTTTTTGCTTTTGTTTTTGCATGTATGCTTGTTTGTAGGCGTGGCCACGGGCCGGGGCCCGGCCGACCTGGCACTGTAACGGGCGGGGCCGGGCCGGGTCCAGCCTGTTTGTGAGCCGGGCCGGGGGGCCTACAGGGCCAAGCCCAGCCCGGCCCGGCCCGGCCCCTGGCCCGCTTCCATCCGCTTAAAAAAAAATACAAAATTTAAAAAATACAAAGTTATTTTGTACTAAAATTATTATAATTTATTGATAAATTATATGAGATACAAATATATTTTATCCCAAGCGCTAATAATGCTAAATATATGTAATAAAATAAAATATATAATAAGTAATAGTAAATAATGGTAAATAAATAACGTAACAAGTACAATACAACGCAGTTTGAGCCTAATATTTAAAAGTACAAATTTGTTTATCAAAAAATATAAAGTAAAAGTAGTATAAATTTTTTTTTTTTTTAAATTGGGACTCCCGGGCCCTAGCCCAAAAAAGGGCCCGCCCCCGCTACAGTGCTGCCCGGCAGAGTCGGGCCGGTTTCCGGGCCGACCCTGCCAGTTGGCCACCACTACTTGTTTGCAGCCACTTTTGTGGGTCGGTTCTTGTAGATTGCCAAATTTTGCACTATATTTTATCGCTATCTATCAAAAAAAAAAAAAATGTAATATCAGCAAAAGCTAAATGTTAATATCAAAGTAGACATTGAAAAATTTTATAAATTTTAATTATTTTTTAAAAAATTATAAAATCTAGGTAATTTTTTTGAAATTACGTTCAAAATTCAGGGGGTTTAATTTTCGTTGTGGTTCCTACATGAATCTCGATCCCTAATTTTCCATTCGAATGGCTCCAATCGACGCGATTCTATATCTAGGTAACTTGTATGATTTCTGATTTTGTTTTCTTAATCACTTCTTCTTTCCTTCTAATAGTATTGTACTACAAGTTGATTTCATCTATCCTTCCTTCATATTTCGTTCCATAGTTTCCTTAAAATTTACTGTAGACTTTTGATCTATTCTTCGTAACGTCTTTCTGCTGAATCATCTGATGCAGCTAAAACCAGGAAGAGTGGCTAGTTTGTCCTCTTTGAAACTTAACTACGGTTTATAGTAGAAATTGAGGGAAAAAAAGAAGAAATTCAAAGAGAGAGGTAGAAGAAGAGAGAAGTAGAGAGAAAGAGATTAACTTTATATTCTTTTCATAACTGGAATACAATTCTAATATTACTTTTATACTAAAACAAGAAAAGGGGATCACTACTAATTTAACTACCTACTACTTCTAATTTAGCCTCCAACTATTATAAAAGTAAAATTCCTAGATTATTATTAAAATAAATTGCTCAATTGAAATATAATTGAAATATTATTATTAAAATAAAATGCAGCAGACCGGTCTCTTAGGTTGGGGGTCCTTGGAAACAACCTTTCTTCAGGGTAGCCCCCTGAAAGGGGAAGGCTGTGTACATCTACCCCCTCAGACCCTGCTTTTGTGGGAGCCCTTGCAGGCACTGGGTTTGTTATTGTTGTTGTTGTTGTTGTGCTCAATTGAAATACAATTGGCCACATAACCTATACGTGATTAATTTATTTCTCCTGCAACATATTACTATAGGGAGAAACTTCTATTCTGCTGGGTTTGTAATAATCCGTGAACAAGCCTGCATGTATGATCATGGGTTATTTATCCCAAAGGTCCCTATATTTTGTCCATTATGTCAATTTAGTTCCTGTACTTTTAATTGTGTCAATTTAGTCTATGTACAATTGATATTGTGTTAATTTGGTCCTTAGAGTAAAATTGTGTTACTTTGTCAATAAACTTTTTAATGTTTTGGCCACGGGTTTGATTAAATTGAGTTAATGGATGTATTTGTTGTGAGTTACATACATCTAACATAATTATGTTATTAAAAATTACATCAATAACTTAACTTGAATTTGACCAAATGACTAAATTAACACAATATGAATTGTAGAGGCACTAAATTAACACAATTAAAAGCATAGGGACTAAATTAATACAATTAGAAAAGTACATGAACCTTTAGTGCAAATAACCCTATAATCATTTATTGCTGCTTCATGTTTGACAAGTAAAATCATGACTGCCGAAGTTATGCTATTTATTTGATAAAACATTGCGGTTGAGGGAGTCTGCATCCTTCCAGTACTATATATGTTGATGAAGCTGAGATACGATCTTAGGTCTCGGTTACCCTTTGAGATAATTTACCATGGAGTTAGCTGGTGCCACACGAACTTCAGAATATAGTTATGGTCATTAAGGACTTTACATGTGAGTTTACCAAGAAATCCCAATTAAAGTTGTGAAAAAAGATTGACATATAAACATAGCGGGTCACTCTACCTAATGCCTATTGGTTTTAGGATGAACCTTACTCAAGCTTATATGTGGACCTTATATATGCCAACTCTGTGGGTTGGGCCTAAGGGTCGAAGAAATTAACATGGTATTAGAGTAGATTGATGATTATAGGATCTTGTTTGATGTACCAAGTCCTTGAGAAGAGGAGTGCGTCTGAATTTCATGCACTAAGGGCTTCTACAATAATTGATGGATCCAATTAAACCTAATTTTTGAAGGACTGGAGAAGGCAAAAGGTCTGACTAAAGAAGACGACGTGTGAGGGGGTGTCAGAGGCTCTAAATGTGAGTCTATTAAAAATTCCAAATCGAAGTTTTGAGTGAAAAGAGATCAACATATAAGCATAGTAGATCACTTCATTTAATGCCTATTGGTTTTAGGATGGAATCTCACTCCGGCTTATATGTAGACCTCACAATATGCCTACACTATAGGTTAGGCCCCAATGAGAATTCATAATAGCATTTCACAATCCTTTTCTACAGAGTCATGAGAAGGGATGAGTTTGTAAAAGTTTACTATGTTGGGGGGCGAGGGGATAGCCAAGACTACATGATTCAGTCATAAGAAATGGAGCTTGTTTCACGTCAGCTTGATAAGATATGTTTCATATGGAGCTTAAGGTATACTTTGGTCCGTGTAGTCGACTCCACCCAGATGGAGGGAAGTCTGATGCAGTCATAGTTCTTTGTGCTTCAATCTTGATGGCTTTAGAGAGAGTCAACTACCATGTAAACCGTTTTTTTGTTACTTCGTTTGGCTTGGTCGAGTGTATCATGGCAGACATAGTTGGAAATTTGCTTTCTGTCTCCTAGATGCTCATGTATGGATCAGGGAAGGGAGGAGGTATTCTAACTTAGTTCTTTTTAATATGGATATTGTATCTGCACTCGAGGTAATATGTGGATAAGGCACGGAAAGCTGGTCACAGAACATGTTTTTGTCACTCGAAACTTTAGAAATCTCTCGATTAAATGGCATTTTGCTGAGTGGATGTCAAGTTCAAACTTCAGTTTGGAGACACTTTCTCAAAAGCGGCTCCCCATCACACTAGATAAACAGCTTAATATGAACAATTTTATTGTCTTTGAAACATGTGTGGCTCTTCAGGTCAAAGAATTACTGCTTGGGGATTGTGTATCCGGTTCTTTCTAATTGGAGAGAAATTTGAGTTATTTTACATTGATTATCTGTGGTGTCATACCCTAAATTGTTTGGTTTTAGTTGGTGCACTCTTTTATAACAAGTGTTTTGTAACTTACGTTTGCAGGCAATGTTTTCTGGGATGATATGGAGACTAAAATTTTAGCTTTAACATCAATTACCTTCCCATTTTCAGCAGGTCTTTTGGACTTCTTCAAATAAAGATCTTTCTTTTTTTTAATTGTTTTCTAGTTGAAGTTTACCATAGTCATTTTTCTTATTGTTGAAAATGCCAGAAATGTTCAGCTACACTGCTTGCAGACAGCTATCTCAGTTTGCTGTGGCAATTATCTTCTTTCACATATCGGAGTATATTCTAGCGGTTTCTATTCATGGAAAATCAAATGTGACCCTCAGCTCTCTTTTGATAAGCAGAAATTATGCCCTCGCAATGGTCTGTTCAGTGCTTGAATACTTACTTGAAATTACTTTCTTTCCTGGGTTGAAGCAGTTTTGGTGGTTGAGCAACATGGGTCTTTCGGTGGTTGTGATCGGGGAAATTATACGAAAATTAGCTATTTTGACAGCGGGTCAGGCCTTCACACATCGTATCAAAGTCTATTATGAGGAGCATCACAAATTGGTAACTCATGGTATCTATGGATTAATCCGACATCCAAGCTATTGTGGATTCCTGATTTGGTCAGTGGGCACTCAGATAATGCTATTGAATCCTATATGCACAGTTGCATTTCTGCTGGTTGTTTGGCACTTCTTCGTGCAACGAATACCTTTTGAAGAACACTTCTTAAGGGAATTCTTTGAAGAGGAGTATCAGGAGTACGCCGAAAGGGTTCCTTCTGGTGTGCCATTTGTGAAATGAGAAATCGGCTGCCTTGGCTTTCTTGATGTCTTGTTGACATATTCACTTTATGTCCCTGTGAAAAAGAGCATGTAGCAAGTTGTTAAAACAAGGCTTAGTCAGCAACTGGATACTCTCATTCCCTGTGGTTGAAGGTAAGCAACTACTTTCGAAGTAACAAAAAGGAAAACAACTGGAGTGGGAGAGTCATAATCGAAAAGAGGATTCCTCACTTTAATGAGGATTCTCTTTCAATTGTAGAACAGCCATGCCAATTGGACCCTCCAATAAGTCGATTGGAATTGGCTTTGTATCAATGGAATCTCATCATTCATATGAAACGAATTGGTCTAGTATATTCATACCATGACATGTGAACAATATGAACTAGCATTCTTATTGGCTAGAACTCATGGAAGAAAATAGATTTTTGGATCTGGTGGCTTATGTACCGGTCAAAATGCTTAAATTGACATGGTTGGCTCCATGATTCATTGCCAAAGGTCGCAATCTTCATTCCTGTAAATTATCCACTCATGTTTTCTCCATGATGGGATTTTACTTGGAACTGCAGAACCACAATATGCCTTGAATTTGGAAATGGGAAAAGTTCACTTCTACATGCTCCATCGATACATGGATGGATGTACTTGATATGTCTTGGATGGCAACTAAGTATAGTCCGATGACATGGAAAAATCTCCAGTTGCTCAGAAGGTGCCTGTAAGTATGCTCATGATTCTAGTCCTTTCTTTAACACTATTCACTGCATGTGTATATGTCAATATAGAAAAAGAGGGCAGTACACTCATGCTTCTTCATCTTTGCATTCTAGTTTAGCTTAGATGATGATTAATATTATAATTCTTCTAGCTAATCTGATCTTTGACTCCTCCTATGTTTGTCTGGTAGTATTTAAGATTATTCTTCCTTTCTTATCTATTTTCTTCCCATTAATCTGGGTATTTTAAGAAAAGGGGCAAAACAGAACTGTAATATCACAAAGGTGTACTATCCAATCTCTGTTTCATAACAAAATTATCATACAATAGAACGTCTTTAAATTAATACCCATTAAATTAATAATCTCTTTTAAATAATAAAATTGTTCGGTCCCGACTTGAAATCAATGTGCTAAATTAATAATCTCAGTAAAATTATACGATAATACATTTCAAATATTTCTGTTGTATTTTATAGCTCCCAAATATTGAATAAATTAATAATTGGCTAAAAAGTACATATTGTAATAAATTGACTCTGATGTTTTCTCAAAATCTGAATAAGGAGTAGTTTGTCTTTGTTGAACTTCAAATCTAGCTGAATTTCATCTTTAATTGTTCACAATGCGCCCAAAAATCCTAGGTTTGCTTTCTTATAGTGCAACACAAAGTTTTGGAGTGCACTGATACTTTGAGTGCTTCTGTGCGTGACACCAGTTCCAAAGGTTGTGTATCATTATCAACTTCAACTTCAACTTCATCTTGAGAATGCCCTGCCATGTTGTCAATGATCTCCTCTTGATTCAATGTACATCGTATGCACTTGTTTTAAATAAGTTGAATACATTGGATCTTTATGCTAATTATAATTAAATGAACTCTTAATTGTTTAAATATAGAAGTAATACTTTAATTCTTAACTTGGTCATTGATGTGTAAATCAAATTCATAGAACCTTGATAAGTAATTAAATATAACATGTTTATTGTTAAGCCAAAAACATCGGTCACAACTCCTTTTGGGTTAGCACCTTGGAGGGTTAAGGCTGCATACATCCTCTCCCCCCCCCCCCTCTCTCTCTTTCTGGACCCTGCATTAGCGGGAGCACTTAAGGCACTGGGTTTGTTGTTGTATTGTTAAGCCAAAAACAGTAAAAATATCATTGTAAATTAATAACTATTAATTTACCGATAAATTGATTTCTCGCTAAATTAATAGATTTTAGGTGGTCCTAATAATGGGAATTTAAAGAGGTTATACGGTATTTCAATATTATCATCTTCCTAGTTAAAAAAGAAGCCGTTTCATGTCACATTCATCTCATAGTGATTTTGCGTCATATTAATCTTGTGTAATTCCCAGTATATCTTTTCTTCTATCCCCTTTTCATTCTTCTAAAATCGCTAATGCAATCATTCTATGTTCCTCCTTAACACAGCACGGACAAAAACATTCTCCATCCACCATATTGAAGCATTATCATGCTCCTTTATTACTCAAATTTCTAGAACACAAAATCACACAACATAATATTATTCGTTACATTAGTCCTAAATAAGCATACACATATGATATCACAATGAACAACATAAAATGAAGTGCTGCAGCTTCTCTTTATTGTGTACTAAAACATATCCAAGAACAGTATTCTTATCAAACCATAGCTGACATGCTCAGGTGAAGCAGGCACTTGTGTATTCACTTCTTGTAGGGAGGCGGTGAGTATTTGTAGGTCGGTGGTGAATATTCGCTGTAGTAAGGTGGTGGGGAGTAATCATAAGAAGGGGGTGGGGTGTAATCATAAGACGGCGGTGGGGTGTAATCGTAAGACGGCGGTGGGGTGTAATCGTAAGAAGGTGGCGGGGTGTAATAGTAAGGCGGTGGAGAGTAGTAAGGCGGCGGAGGGTAGTAGCTAGGTGGCGGAGAGTAAGTGTTGTACTCAGGAGACGGTGGGGAGTAGTACATAGGTGGGGAATAGTCTGCCGAAATAGCAGTGGCTATTAAGCACAAGGCCAAGCTGTAAATGAGAATGAGCTTCGAAGTGGCCATCATAGACCTCTTTGAAAGATCTCTTAGCAAAAGACTATATTTCATATTCGATTGCAGGGAAAGGCATAGAGTTTATATAGCAGTTTCTTGTGTTCTAGTGGATGAATTTTTTAAGATATCAAGAACTGGTCAGACTAGTAACGAGATACTAACTATGTTGGTCATTTTCCAAGAACTGGTGGACCATTTTTTTAATACTTTTTAGGTATATTTATGTTCTTTAATATTTTGAATTAGTCTTTAGGGGAGACTATGGCTTCTTTTGATTGATTAGCTCTGGACAACTAGTTTAAGATTTAGAACTATGCTCATTGATTTATCTTATTGGAAATGAGTTTGGATTTACTGGCCAATGGGACCTTGATTTTGGAAGAATGCTTGGTCAAGCCTAGTTATATTTCATCATCAAGAGTAATTTATGGCATTTACCTAGACCAGTGCATTGACCGAGTCTACATGTGTCTTTCTCAGATTGTAACCTTTTTGATTTTTGTTAGTAAGTTCCTATATGCAAAAGATGAGTATAGCAGATATGAGAATGATCTAATAGATGTGCGGATACACAAATGACGAGACTATAATGATTGTGATCAAAGTTCAATTGATGGTGGTACCTATTGAGGATAAGTGAGATTTGTTTGAATTTTGAAATCATTTTGGGGTTGAGCTTATGAGAGCTAGCCATGGTAGTGAGCCACAAAGACGCAACTGGGTTGCATAAAAAACGATTTCGGTCAGTTGGCACTTAATGTAGATTTAATACATTATAGAGCATGATGCTGTACTTTCATCCATATAGTCTACCTTGCTTGAGTGTAAAAATGGAAGAGATTGTCATTGATTTTGTTTTAGCTATTTTATGCTTGATTGGGTTTGTTTAAGCTTATTTTGGCTTAAGCTTGCCCCATTGTTTCTTGAACTTGACTCGTTAACACGCACCTAGGCTCTTAATTTAGCTCAAGGTACTCATTTAGTTTTAGGCTTGCTTAGCACAACTTCTGCTTGACTTAGTTGGAGCTTTCCTTGCTCAAATAGCTAGCAAAATCCTTCTTGACTCATTTACGTCTCTACACTCTACTTATGATACTGGACCAGCAATGAAATAGAGACGCCAAATTTGGCTTTTAAAACATTATTAAGTTTTATTTATTAAAATAATTGAAGGGAATGCAACACAAAAGAAGAGATTTAATTTTTTGAAGATATTATATTTAATTGGATTTTGTTAAGCTATTTGTTAGCTCTGGACCGTTGCCGCTAGAGTTGTCATCGTACTGTTGGTTATGTGCTGATACTACTTCCAAGTAAAATCTTTTCGCCGCCACTATCGCAGTAAAGTGTACACCTATCCTCTGTTCTTAATACTAACCAGATGACCCAAGATCCAACTCCACCCTAACCCAAAGAATTCAACCTGACCTGCCCTGAGATAACTGAAAACCCGAATAGCCGTAACTCGAATTTGAATTAAGCCTGATCTATGCGTATGCGAGACCAAACCCAGACCGATCTTGTACCCCAAAATGACCCTAACAGAAATCCAATCAATTGTATAATCTAAATAATAGGCCAATTGTAGTCATTTTATTTTTATAGTTTGAGTTATGATTTTGAAGTATGAATAAAATTATAATTACAAATAATAATATGAAAAAGAAAAAAAATACTATGTTATTTAATTTGTAAGTAATTTGAGTTCTTATCACAAATACCAAACAATCATGCTACTATGAACAACACGTATATACCAAAAACATAATGTTTTCATTATCCAAGTATCTTTGCAAAATATTGCATAGTTAAGACTCAAATAGAGGTATTCGAGCCACTAACAAATCTTCATTGATTCATTATTAAGCTAACATTACACCTTAATGAGCTTTTATATATCTCATAATCAAGTAGCTTATAGTATATTTATCCTCCTATTTTGGATTTTAATCATTGTAGAGCGCTAATTTTTTTTATCAAACTAGGTCATTTTTTTTTTTGAAAGGGAGACTAGGTGATCTAAAAAATCTTTCTAGACTGCTACTTTGATTTCATTGTATATCGCATAAATATTGATAATTTTTAATAAATTTGGCAAATATCAACTAATTTAATTAGTTATTTTGAACTTCTAATTTTGAATCAATGTATTGTAAATTCAAAATAATAAATGAAAATAGTATAACTTCATTTCTGAAAAAGAAAGAAATATTCACTAAAATAGATTATTAAAATAACCCAATTGGTTAACTCGAAACCTAACTTGACTGAAGGCTGACTCCACCCGAGGTCGATTCAAACCTGAGGCTAACCCTACTCGAGCTCGACCAGTACCTAACGGATATTGCTCCCACCCAACCTGATTGCCATGTCTAGTCATATCAAGCTCTAGGAAACCCTAGAAGTACCCTACTCACTTGTTTAAGCTCTTATGACAAATATTTCACATATCAAGCGAACGTTCGAATGTTCTTCAATGTCGTAGGTACATTGGCTTGAGAAAATAGCATGGGCAATATAATATAGGTAACTCTATTCACCCTATCGTCTATGAGAGTTTATTTCGCATCCAATTTTATTTAAATGTGTATCATGTACACGATACTTTTTGTGTTTCTAGGTTTAAGGGTAAGTTATATGTACTCCAATTTGAAAAGCCCATAGTGTACGTTAGTGCTTATTGAAATGCAAGTATCCCAACTTTCTCCTTTGTATCGACTTATGAGATTCCTTATGATCATGATCCAAAAGACTACCTTCCTCCCCAGTTGCTGTCATTCTAGGATGTTAAGTAAAAAAACAAATATAATTGAAGAGGAAAAGGAAGAGGAGAATGACGAAGCATAAGAAGAATAGGAATAGGAGGAAGATGAGGTGAAAGAATAAGAGGAACATGAGGAAGGCAAAGTGAAAGAAGAAGAGCAAGATTGCATTGAGTCACAACATATCCAATTGCCCGAAAATAATGATGATATGTCTCCTTGATATTTTATTGATCTAATCATTCTCGGAGAGTCTTTTAACAAGTTTTCCTGAATGGCAAATTTTTTGCAGTACATAAAAGAGGAGGTCTGAACACAGACAAACACTACTACTCATTCGATTGTTCAAAACTCATGGTCAAGTTATTTTGAATCAATGGAGAATGCAGCACGGAAGAAGGGATTTATTGATTTTAGAACATATGATATTTTATTAGATTTTGTTAGAGTATTTGCGAGGATGAAAATAAACAACAACAATCGCAGTGCCTAAAAGGCTCCTACCAAGGCAGGGTGGAGGTGTTTGAAATGTACGTAGTCTTATCCTTACAGGATGCTACCCTGAAGGGGGGTTGTTTCGAGGGCCCCCAACATGAAAGAGTAAAACGGAACAATATTTATGAAATCAAGTCAAAGTCTTTATTTTGAAATCTTTGAAATATCTTTATTTTAGTGTCTTATTTTTAGGAAAATAGTTTCCTAGATGATTTATTATTTTCTAGATGATTTATTATTTATCTCTGTAATTATCAAATACTATCTTAGGGATTAATTTGTGTCTCTAAATATAGGTTTATAATTCATTATTTTTCAATTCTTGGAGAAATATATTGAGTTTTGTTTTTGGATAACAAGTTGTGCTACATCAGTCACAAGGAAGTGGTGCATATCTTGATTTGGGCCTTGCTTATCTTATTGTAACGTTTACTTAGGCTGTTGAATAGCCTAAGAAAAGCTATATAGGTTGGTCCCAGTGAAGCTTATAAAATATTACATTAGCATGTATTTTATCAAGCCTAAAAACATAGTTGATTATACATTAATACCTGGCTTGTTTCGCTTATTTAAGCCGAACTTTGATCTATGGCAAGCAAGCCTCATAATTCCGATGAAATTGATTCGTTTGGATCTTGAGTAGCCTAGTGTGAGCATTCTCGGGCTAGGTTTGGTGCACATAGTTAAACCAATTGGATCAACTTGGCTCGAGCTTAAAAAGAGCTGAGCCTCTCAAACCAAATAATAAGCATGCTCACGAGCCCTTCTGATCTAGATCTTTTGTCGATCAATGAGATACTTAGAGAGATGCACTTGACCGCCCAAAGAAATGGGATTCGGCCTACGTGTTGGACTCAAATGTAATAGAGTCCTAAGTAGGGTTGCAAATGAGTTGTGCCAAGCCAAATTGCGGTTGGCTCGGCCGGACTTGTTGACTTCATGAGACCTGCTTGACTTGGTATCATTTATCAAATCGAGCATGCGTATTCTTTCTTTGAGCCGGCTCAGTATCCGTATCATTTAGGCTCAATTATTTGACAAACCAACTTGTCGAGCTTTTTCGGCTTATTTACATGTGGACTTGTGCTCATTTACCAGGCTTGTTAGGCTCATTTGTCGGGCTCGTTTATGATCAATGTTACTTGGGCAACTAGAAATGGGAAAAGAAATAAATCATGCATGAAAATTGGAAATCTAAAAGCATACATGTAATTCAATAAAATGCTAAAAGCTAAGGGATACTTAAGTACCTGATAGCAACATACATCGGATGGTAGAGATAGGGCCACGTGGCGCAATCCGGACACGTGAATTGATAAAGGAGCCGGCTTGTGAGCCTTTCGAACTGAATCGGCGTAGGTTTAATTTGGCTCGTTTATGTAATCAAGCTGCCCTTAAACGAGTCGAGCCGGGTCTCAAGCCAACTTAGACGAACCCAAGCGAAGCCCTTAGCGAGCTGAGTAGAACTGGCTCGTGAGCCGGCTTGGCTCATTTGAAGCCATAGTCCTAAGCTTTTCAACCTAGCTTACTCACCATAAAAAATCCCAAGGGTCAGCACCATACAAACTTTTACTTGTCCCATTTAAAATGATTATTTTTGATCTATTTGAATATATTCAAATATGTGATTTAATTTTCCCAAGTATCCTTCAATTTAAGTTGACTTAAGAAAAATTACAAGTAGAAATGGCAATAGAACATATTGGGACAAAGATGGAGGATGCCAATCCCACACTATATCAGCCATATCCTCCTCTGGATAGTTCCACATTTAACTAGGAGAAAATTTATATATCTATTCTATCTGTTATTTATATTGAAATCCCCCAACCCCTTATGAATCTTCCCGCTTATATCCTTATCAATCCAGGGGGCGTCCAATTTGTTTTTAAAATAACATATAGAAGTAAAGAAAGTACTTAGTGGCGGAGAACACTAAAGGCCTTATATGCCACCCGGGTTGGAATCTCCACTATGGTACTTGTGGCTCCTCTTTGTGGGGATTTAAGGGGTGGGTGACCCACCGCAAAAAAAAAAAAAAAAAAAAAAAAAAAAAAAAAAAAAAAAAAAAAAAAAAAATTGTATAGCATATGAGGGCAATAGAGCTGAGAGTATTCCGATGAATGTTTGAATGCATAAAAAGAGAGGAAAAGATCATAATGATTGTATTAGAGATAAAGTGATGGGGGCACCTATTGAGGAGTTGGCGAGAGTGACGTGTTTGAGATGATTCTTATTGGGAGCGAAGGGGTGAGCACATGCGAGCTAAGCCGTGTCCATCGGGGGAAAGAGGGAGATCCAATATGACATGAATATATTTCATAATAAATAGGTTTTATTTTATTGGCACTTAATGAAGATTAGATTTAATGTAGAGTGCAGTGGTATCATTACATCCATATAACCAACCTCAATTAGTGGTAAAAAAAGCGCAGATCATTGTTGATTTTGTTCGACCAACTTAATTGTCTAGTCTTCCTCCTTTGTCTGGAGATTAGTTCTTGTATTATCTGCCATCTGAATCTTTGACTGACTATCTTCTTGTTTTGCATTTGTTTGAACGAAAGATAGTCAGCTGAACTTTGTCTTCATATTTGTTTCAGATGAGAATTAAAATATTTGTTGATGCATGCGGTGGTATACTTTGAGCCTTGTAACCATTCTCCTTGGTATTGTTGTCCTAATAGGACTTCCCTTTTTTCCTTTCCGTTTAGATTCTAAGTCATTAGAGAATGCATAAGATAACAGATCTTTATATGAATACCTTCTTTTAGAGTTTGGAAGGAGTAGAGAAGCTTCATCATTAGCGGTGTAGATGAGCCAAGTTAGCTTTTGCTCAATGCCTAACTTGCCTATGTTTTGCCTTACTCGAGCTCAACATGAAGCTCCCTAGTCATGAAGACTTCAAGCTCAAGCTCGACTTATCATGAGTTGGGACTTGGCTTGACATAGTTAAGCTTTGTGACTAAGGTCAGCAGGAGAGACGGGAGCAGGGGGTGGGGGGTGGGATATGTTTGCCTATGTCCCGGCATTGTCAAGTGGCTCCAAGTAAAAGAATAGCTAATGCAAAGTGTTCTAGATAGGCAGTGCCACCAATACTCTATCCTCTCTTTCTGGTTGAAATAGACATCATTTTGTGTCATGTCCAGTATAGTGATATTGTGTCATTTAAATCTTTACTTCTATCCGCTTTTCACTCTTGCAAAATGTCTATGCAATCATTCTATGTTCTTGACATACATACATGCTAAATGCCGAAGCGCACAACATAGCATTATGTTACAAACCGAAAACCCGAGGCTTGAGTTTAAATGTGGCTGATGGCGGGAAAATTCAGTAGAGCATTAAAATTCAGTTAATCTGTTAAAGTGCTACTGCTGGTTGTTCTGCTGCGTGCTGCTGCACATGTTGCTGCTGCGGTTAAGCTGGTTTTTGGCGCCAAATAAGTGTTTGAATGTTAGTTAGTTGGTTCTAGAATTTTCTAGATGTTTCTCTTAATAAGATGTCTAGTGTTGGATCTTAATTCATTGTAATTGCTTATAAATAGCTGGCTGTATTGATCAGAATTATTCAATCAATAAAAATATCAAACATTAGTCTCAATTGAGATCTATTCTCTCTCTCATCTAACTCTCTCTATTTTCTCATCTCCTTTCCCTTATTTCTCTCATCTAAACTCTAAATCTCTTCTTTCTCATCTCAAATTCTCAATCTATCCAAAATTATATTAGTTTACGTTTGAGGTTCAAGCCCGAGCGTAACAATTGGTATCAGAGCTTCGTCCGATCGAGTGCGTAATCAAAAGTAAACAAAACAACAAAAAAATTTCGGAAGTAATCAAAAACATCAAATTCATTACTGATTTCATTTCAGTACAGATAGATCAAATTCAGATTTGATTCATACATTGATCTTGAAAAAAGAATTCATATCTGAACTTGCAATCGGTGCTGCATTGTCTCGGTTGCTGAAGCATAGCTGGTTCATCATTCAATTGATCGATTGAGGTTAGTAAAATCGAAGAAAAAATATGACAAAAGGCGTGAGAACCAGATCTGGTGCTGGAGGTGCCAATGCTCCTAGTTCGGGATTGGATTTTGTTGCTGCAGTTACGAGTTCAGGAGCTAATGTATCAAGCGATCGTCACCAAGATTGGAATGACAAGTTAGAACAGCTTAATGCTAAGTTTGATGCTAAGTTTGAGCAACAGCAAATCGAGCTCAAAGCTAGGTTTGATCAGCAGGAGCAGAAGTTACTCGAGAGTAATAATAGCATTCAGCAAATGTTGAAATTGATTTTGGATAAAGACTCGTATAAGGAGGAGCGGCTGCAACAAATTGAAGAAAAAATTGAAAAATTGCAAGATCAGGTTAATAAACAAAAAGAATCAAGTGTTGATGCGATCTTGAAGCCTGCAAGTCAGATTTTACATCAAAAAGAGGCCGATCAGTAGCAAAAAGATGAAGACAGGTCTGAAAATCTGGTGATGAACCGAGGCAAATCCCCGATAGTGCAACCGATGGTTGGACCTTCAACTAACATCAGATCAGCAACAAATCAACCTCTGCAACATGAACTTGATGTAGACAATCAGAATTGAGTCTCTGGACAGATAAATTGCAGACCTGAAGCTTCGAATTCAGACCATAACAGCAAGTCGCAGAACCCGGTTTGGCAACGCAGAACTGATTTCGATGAGCTTGAACCTCTGGACAGACCTCCTGATCGACATTATCAGCATAGAACCGTGAGTAATGACATGATATCTGGTGGTAGGAGTGGTAATCACAGGCAGCCAAGGGTCGAAATTGATCCTTTTGATGGAAAACTACCGGAATCGTGGCTAAGAAGGTGTGACCGATATTTCATAAATTATAGCATACCTGATGACGAAAAACTCCAACTAGCTGCAGTGCATTTACATGGTGAACATGAGGTATGGTACTATAGTTTGTTGAAGAGCAAACCGAACCTTTCTTGGGGCCAATTCATAGAAGACATGTGTGAACGTTACGGTAATGACGATTTGAGTGATATAGTTGAAAACTTCAACAAGTTGACTCAAGTTACCACCGTGAAAGAATATATGACAAAGTTTGAGAACCTCCGAGCTAGTATGCTAACCGTTACCCCTCTAGCCCCGGAGTCCTTTTATGTTTCGAGCTTCATCAGTGGACTAAAGCCTAAAATCAAGAATATGGTGAAGGCACTTGATCCTACCTCCTTGTCTCAAGCCTATACCAAGGCAAGGTTGTTCGAAGCTACATTCCTACCATCCAATGAAGGGCCGAAACATCGAAGTGAAGGTTCACAACAACAACATCTAAGGGAGAAAGATGATACCAGGATGCCCCGACCCCTAGACAAACATGCTCTTGAGAGGAGGTCTCAAAGGCTTTGCTTCAAGTGTCGACAACTGTACGAGGTAGGCCATAAATGCAATCCTAAATTCCTTATGGCCGTAAGTGGGGTTGACATTGAAGGACAGTCGGATGGAGAATGGGTGGATGTGGAATATGCGGACTACGACCAGGAAATCTTCATTGAAGACGAAATGGAGATCTCATTGACAACTTTAACCGGGAAAGGAATGCATAAGATAATCCGGATTAAAGGGAAAGTTGGCGCAAGATCAATTGTCATTTTAATAGATAGTGGGAGCACCCACAGTTTTGTTGATCCGCAATTGGTGAAGAAAGTAGGTCATGAAGTGGTGAAGACTAATCCTTTGGCGGTGACTGTGGCAGATGGGAATTGGATTCTTACTCAAGACAAATGCCGAGCCTTCCGGTGGTCCATGCACGAACATCAGTTTACACAAGATTTTAGAGTCCTTCCTTTGGGCGGAAGCGACATGGTGCTTGGGGTTGATTGGATGCTTGGTTACAACCCAGTATCTTTTGATTACGTTAAGCACGCAGTGTCATTCAAGTGTCGCGGGTCCAAAGTTACTTTGCAGGGAATAGTTGATTAAAAATTTCCATTCTTGAGGACAAGAATGTGCTCAAGGGGAAGGAAATGTTACAAACCGAAAACCCGAGGCTTGAGTTTAAATGTGGCTGATGGCGGGAAAATTCAGTAGAGCATTAAAATTCAGTTAATCTGTTAAAGTGCTACTGCTGGTTGTTCTGCTGCGTGTTGCTGCACATGCTGCTGCTGCGGTTAAGCTGGTTTTTGGCGCCAAATAAGTGTGTGAATGTTAGGTAGTTGGTTCTAGAATTTTCTAGATGTTTCTCTTAATAAGATGTCTAGTGTTGGATCTTAATTCATTGTAATTGCTTATAAATAGCTGGCTGTATTGATCAGAATTATTCAATCAATGAAAATATCAAACATTAGTCTCAATTGAGATCTATTCTCTCTCTCATTAACTCTCTCTATTTTCTCATCTCCTTTCCCTTCTTTCTCTCATCTAAACTTTAAATCTCTTCTGTCTCATCTCAAATTCTCAATCTATCCAAAATTATATTAGTTTACGTTTGAGGTTCAAGTCCGAGCGTAACACATTATTCATGAAATAGTCTTTAATCTGCATGCACAACATGACAGCGCTACAGCTTCTCTTTATTATACTGTAACATATCCAAGTACAATGTCCATACCAAACCATAGTTCACATATTCAGGTGAAACAGACACTTGTACATTCACTTCTTGTAGGGAGGCGGCAAGTATTTGTAGGTTGGTGGTGAATATTCACCATAGTAAGGAGGTGGGGGCGGTGGGGTGTAATCATAAGAAGGCGGTGGGGAGTAATAGTAAGGCGGTGTAGAGTAAGTGTTGTAGTAAGGAGACGGTGGGGAGTAGTACGTAGGAGGCGAATAGTCTGCCGAAATAGCAGTGGCCATTAAACACAAGGCCAAACTGTAAATGAAAAGGAGCTTGGAAGCAGCCATCATACACCACTTGGAAGGATCTATAAGCAAAAATCTGTATTTCATGTTGGATTGCAGGGAAAGGCATACAGTTTATATAGCAG
The DNA here is from genome assembly GCA_018398585.1 of Simmondsia chinensis. Taxonomy (NCBI): domain Eukaryota; kingdom Viridiplantae; phylum Streptophyta; class Magnoliopsida; order Caryophyllales; family Simmondsiaceae; genus Simmondsia; species Simmondsia chinensis. Next base: position 7,905,687 of record JAGTTD010000010.1, on the reverse strand, counting down.
TTCTTTTGTTCGAGTGGATGAATTTTCTAAGATATCAAAGAGTGGTCATACTGGTGAGGAAATACTCACTAAGTTGGTCACTTTCCAAGAATTGGTGAACCTCTTTTTTTTTTTTTTTTTTTTTTTTTTAATCTTTTGTGTGTTCAGTATTTTGAATTAGTTGTTAGCTGCGACTACGTCTTATTCTGATTGATTAGCTATGGAAAATTAGTTTAAGATTTAGAACTGTTCTCATTGATCAATAGTTTGGATTTACTGGCCAATGGGACCTTGATTTTGGAAGAATACTTGGTCAAGCCTAGTTATATTTCATCATCAAGAGTAATTTTGAGGCATTTACCTAGACCAGTACATTGGCTAAGTCACATACTAAGTCTGCATTTGACTTTTTCAGATTTTACCTCTATGATTTTTTATTCAGTGATTAAAAGAGTGGTTTGATTTTAGGTTGTTGGTTGGGTGAACAATTAATGGAAATAAAACAGTAAAAACTGTGATTAAAATATTAATTCAATTAAGAGTAATTTAGGGAGTGAATTCGGGGTAGCTCAACTCGTATCTAATCATTGTATTTTACTATGACAATGATTTAAGAGGCTTAAACTACAAGCACTACGCTTGGGTTAACATTTAAATAAGGGCTTAGGGTAATGAATTATTTCTAAAAGCATAAACTATTGTATTACCCTAGGTGTAGTATAGGTTATCTCATTAGCACTACTTAATTTCGTTCTTGCTCCTAATTCAATTTGAACTTGTATAAAAGATTGTCCTCAAAGTTGGGTACAATCTCAACCCTGATCACGCGTGAAAACGTGTTATGTATGGTCCAGGCTACAAGCTCGTAGAGAAAATGCAAATTAATTAGAGATCTAAACGTGACTACAAGCACATCCAAAGAAAACCAATTAACATGAATAATTTCTCACAGGGGTGCAAAAATAACATAACTCGACCATCCTCAAAAGTACAATATAAATCTGGGATACGGACTGCTATCCGTCCTTTATTCCTAAGCTAAAAGTCTACTCCTCCATGCGTGTTTTAAACATCATAAAATTTAATAAGAAAAACCATGAACAAAACTTAGAAGCAAAGAATCCCTCAATTGATGTAGACGTTGATTCGTGCTTTGATCCCCCGGCACTCTGACCATTTGCGCTTCGGCATTTGAGAATGGTAAGATCTCGTAGCGGCTTCGAGAAAGAGAAGAGAATATGAGGAGGCAAAGATGATCAAAAGAACATTTCCCTCTTTATACTTATACGGATATTAGATATGACACGATACCAATATGCCGACACGTAATTTTTACAAAAACTAGAATACGACACCTTGGGGATACGTTAGTTAAAAATTATATATTTTTTTGGATATGTATCCATGTAATTGATGAAAAAACATGAGTTATGAACTTAAAAAATAGGGAAAAAAAAAAAATTCATAATGGCGTAAGAAAAAAATAAAGCTTAACTAAAATAGGACAAATTCAAGCATTCACAATTTACAAAAAGAATTAATAGAGGTTTTAGCCACGTCGCCACCGCTGCCGTCTCTCTCTCTCTCCTTGACTAAATAGAGGCTTCTTTCTCCTTTTTTCATCACACTTTCTCTCTTTCAAAGTGTACAAAAATATTTTCTTTTTTACTAAAACAACCATAAAACATTTGAAAATCTTAGTTTATTTTTAAATTTTTAAATATGATCATTTTAAAATTTATATAATATAATTTAACTATTTAATCTGCAAATTGTCATATTATATAATAATATATTATAATATTATATTTTTAAAGTCAAACCATCAAAAACGTGTCGGGATGTATTGGAAGCATGTCGTAAATGTGGTGGAAATTCAAAATTAAAAAAAAAAAAAAAAAAACCGAATCGGATACTTTTTTTTCATGTATCGGGCACGTATTAGTAGCGTGTCGGAAACGTGTCGGAGATTCAAAATTTAAAAAAAAGAAGTATCGAATACTTTTCACTCGTATCAGGCACGTATAGGGACGTATCGGAAGAGTGTCGGTGTCAGATACGTGTCGGACACCGATACGTTGGCCAAAAAAGAATATCGGTGCTTCCTAGCTGTTGATTGATGGATTGCTAGTCAACAGTAAGCTATTGTTGCCTGTTGATCGATTGGCTCTTCATGCCATTTGGTTGATTATTTCCCGAAACCTTATGAGATCTATTTGGGTTACGAATTACGACCCGATGGGTCCTTCTTTTACACATGTGGTCGGGTTTCGTAGTGTAAATCTTCAAATATTCCTAAATCATGCTTGATTTCACCACTTTCAACCCTTGTTTGCTCCTATGCAATACAAGGCTAAATGTACCTAGATTGCTATAAAACACACATGTAATAGCCGAATATGTCACTGGAATGAGGTATAAAACATATAAAATTAAGACATATTAGGTGCCTATTATGAGGGAGACGTGTCTGAAATCATTTGGGTGTGAAGATGAGACTTATAGATGTTCTATGAGAAGGGTTGAGCTCATAGCTGCAGGAAACTCCTAAATTGCTAATGTTTCACATCCAAAAATGGGATTTGGTATTTCATAGTCAAATGCGCATTTCCAGCACGTATCAAACTCGATGGAAACACGACTCAAACACATCCTTTCTGTGTGTCGACATTCAGCATGCTTGGGTGGATTTGAACGTTTTTAATCAATTAGCTTGATTGATAGGCTGATTGACCAAATTATCTAAGTAAATTGATTGATTAATTTATTTTCATATTAGCTTAATTTTTGAATTGATTTCCTAGTTTGCTTTGATCATGAATAGATGATTGATTGAATCAAGCTAAATAATCACCCATTTAAATTTTATCTTATTTGATTTGATCAGGCTTTCCAAAATACCAAACTTAAAAAAATATTTTAATTGATAAACTAGATTGGCTTAAATTTTGACTTGAATATTTTTCAAAAAAAAATTTAAAAATCTAATTTCAAGAACATTTTTGTTGAGCATTACATATCAATATTGAGATTTTAACTCAATTGATATTTCCCAATCCTAAGTCCTAGAAAATAAAAATAAATGACTTTAAGGTGCTTGGACTCGGATTACGTTCTCTTCAATTTGGATGAATCTTCTCTTCAACTTTGATCTCTTTTCCTCTTGATTCATCGTCTTAGAAAGCTTGGTATCAACATGATTAGCCTTGATTTTTTCTCGCTTTCTTATGAGTCACTTTGAAACAAGATTAGAACAATTTAAACTCAATGATTAACTAAATGATTGTTATCATCAAAATTACAATATAAGTGCCTCTAAGGCCAACAAGATATTTATTCGTTGACTAATTATATCATTCGATTTAAATATGATTGCATTTTGTGGTATGTTGGAGTCTATTTTCTCGATATTATTTATTGAAGTGCTTAATTTTTTGATTACTATTTAGTATTGACTTTGTTTTGATATTTATGCTTTAATGGTTGAATTAATGACATTTCATTAATTTCGCTTGTAAATCTGATTTATAATAATGTAAGTGTTCCTACGTTCTTGCTTCCGTTTTTGCTCCTGCTCTCACTCCGGCTTCATGCAACTGTGGTTGAGCTGATAATAGCTAGCCATAGTAAGTGGGGGAATAGAGACCCAAAAAGGCACGATTGGGTTATCCATAGAAAGATCTCGGTTTATTGGCCGTTAATTTAGATTTATATATTATAGAGCATAATGTATTTCAGTCCATATGGTCTACATAGCTAGAGTTTAAAAATAGCATGGATCGTCATTGAGCTTGTTTCTTCTCATATGTTTGACTGGGTTTGTTTATGCTAGCATAGATCGTCATTTAGTTTTTGCTCATTTATGCTTGATTGGGTTTGTTTAAGCTCATTTAGGCTCATGCTTTGTCATTGTTGCTTGAACTTGACCCATTAAGCGCACTTAACCTTGTAATTTAGTTTAAGATTGGCTCATTCAGTTTTAGGCTTGCTTAGAAAACCAAGTTTTGCTTGACTAAGTTGGAGCTTGATCAAGGCAAGCTTTTCTAGCTCAAAGATAGCAAATTCTACTTAAACTTATTTACGTCCTTGGACTCTACTCGTGACACTAGACTCACAGTGAAATGGATGTGACCAATTAGTATACAAAATATTATCCTTAAAAGTTTTGCAATAACACTACGTCTACTGAGTAAGGGCCCGTGAAGTACCAATGACAGGGAAATGATCATACAACAGAAATTGGTGGTGAAAACTTTTGGCAACACATGGGTTCTACCATACACCCGAAACATTTTTATCTAGTTCGACTGTCATAGCAGTGTTGAGCATTGTCCCCACACAAAATGATTAAGTCAATACGGAGAAACTTTTGGCTTTGAACTCGAACATCAATATCCAACTGTGGCAAGCTTATAATACATTCACCCCCCTGGGGGACCCTGCATTAGCGGGAGCCTTTGAGATAGAAATAACCTAATCGAGAGGGTACTACGGGGAATGGGAATAAAGAAACTATGTTAACAAGATGGTTCAAAGCGATGATTAACCAATTGGAAGCATATTTGTATACGACAACCACCATCCCAGTGCAGAAGGATGTAGCATTAGCCTAGCAGAATGTGGACTTCTTCTGAACATCTTTTCTGTATTGGTACATTAACTTATGCATACCCAAATTTTGGGAAAGTCTTTTACTTGTGTATGTTAAATATTGTCGACAATGCGAGATGTTTCAAGGACATATGTACTGTTCAAGGCATAACACATCCTACATTCGAAGTTCAATGCCCTGCTCTAGAGTTGCTAAGAGATGAGTGGAATTGTGCTTTCACGTAAGGTATATGGGTATTAGTTATGTAATAGAGAAACATGTTCTATTCCATACTAATGTTTGTTGAGGTTGATGGACTGGATTAGTTATGGGAAAATGATGGGAAAACCTCACTGATAAAACAAAAGAGGAAAAAGTGATTATTGGACAACAATGAAGTAAATGTTATAGACAAGAAGCGAATGTAAGGGGGTTCTCTGGGAGATCAAAAAAGTTCTCAATAAAAATGGGTTTTCTCTGAGTGATTTACCTGCCACGACTATTTCGGGTTCTACCTGTTAGGTTATTTGACAATTATTTGAATTTCAAAATTGCAAAAGAACTAGAAGAATTTGAACAATTTCATTGTTGTCTAAATATGGATCAAAAGCACCCCCTTGACTTAGTCGAGCTTGCATATGAAAGGGGTAAAAGGCGGTGGATTCTTTGTTTACGGTAGTAGAGGAACATCAAAGATATTTCTTTTCAAGACGTTGCTATGCAAATTCAGATCACTGCAATGACGTTGCATGTCTCATCCTTTAAACTAACGGTAGTGCTTATTTCTACAAGAATAGCACATTCAATGTTCAAAACTAGTAATTCTCATGCGTTACACCAACAATTTTGAAACTTCTAAAAAAATTTGAGTTCTACATAATAAGGCAAAATATCAAATAGTTATGAAAATTTGACATGTAATGTGACTTTGTTTGCAAATCGTCCTATGTTGTTTAACTCCTTTCCGCTAGTTTCACCCTACTAGTGCAGTCATGTCTCCATGTGACTTGTATGGAAATACATTTATTAGTTGCAGATTGTATTCTTTTTATTCAGCTTGTTTGCTCTTGTATATTAGTTTGAGTGTCTTCATATGATGTTTATTCTGAGGGGTGAACTTGCTTGTACTTCATTCCTGAGATAGTATATTCTTCCTCCTAATGTGCCTTTGTAAGCTATTTAAGTGTTATATTAATGTTTTGACTACCTAAGAGGGTACCAACACGCAAGCACCAGATCCTATTAGAACTCCGAAGTTAAGTGTGCTTGGGCGAGAGTAGTACCAAGATGGGTGACCTCCTGGGAAGTCCTCGTGTTGCACCCTTTAGGTTGGGAGTTCTCGGAGACAGCCTGAAGGGGGAAGGCTGGGTACATCATCCCCCCCCCCCCCCCCCCCCCCCCCCCCCCCCCCCCCCCCCCCCACCCCCGACCCTGCTTAGGCGGGAGCACTTGGAGAACTGAAAATGTTGCAAAAAATTAATGTTTCGATTGATGATGCTACTTTTAAAAGTATATTCAATTTCCCTACGTATGTATAATGTTTTGATAACTCATTGTGGTGGTTTTTCCAACATTATTTCGCCCTGTTCTCCGAAGAAGATGAAAGTCATTTACATTCTACACCAATTTTCAACTCACTTTGAAGTAAAATCTAAAATGTGATCAATACGATTTGTTAGATATATCAAACTTAAATATCATATCTCGTATGAAGGTGAACATATTTGTCATTGTGATTGTTGCATATATTTGCTCCATGACGGTATTATAATTGTTGCATTCTGAGCAGAAGAACTTGTCATTTGACTGTTTCACTATCTTGTTACATTGTCTGCAAGCTAGGTGAGGTATTACCATCTATAATATGGAATCCACTGACATGGCAATAGATTTTGAAATGTTTCACTTGGATATGGCCATAACAACTTTTGTGTGTTGTTGTCTTATGTACTTTTATGCTTTCATGCTTCTTATGCTGTGTGTTGGCTATTTGATTATACGCACTTTTGTTGTGTGTTGTGTGTTGGCTACTTATTTTTCTGTGGCCTGTTGTTTTATTGCCTATTTATTTCTGCCTATTCACTGCTTATACTCTATATGCTTGCTATGTGTCTTTGTTTATACTCTTAAGATACTCGTATGCTTTATGCTTTCATGCTTCTCAGGTTGGGAGTTCTCAGAAACAGCCTCTCGTCAAGGTTAAACCCTAAAGGGGTAAGGCTGTATATATCCTACCCCTCCCAGACCTTGCTTGTGCGGGAGCCCTTGAGGTATTGGGTCTGCTGTTGTTGTCCATGTAATTTTACCAATATGATCTATGTAAACAATGTCGCTTACTGTTGCCATCTGTCCATATTGATTTATTGTGATGCATTTTGATGGGAACAATATCTTTTAAAACTTTTAATTGTACCCCTTTTTTTTATATCCATCTTATTCTTTGTTGGGCTTCCATAGTGTCTGCTTACCTGATATATTGTAAAATGTTCTGTAAGCACTTTGCATAAAAATTCAAAAGGTAGGAGTAAATATGAATTTAATAATCATGAATTGTACAATGACTCATGAAAGATGTACCAAGCTTTAAGTTCTTCAATTTCTTTGTGTTTCGAATTTGTAAGAAGTGAGGTATTGGAGGTGGTAGTTAGGGAGGCGTTTGAATAAGCGAGCGATATGTTAGTATACGCCACACAATTAATTAATAAGCATTAGAACAAAATTATGTGGTACGCATTGTAGAAATTTCGTGTAGCTACTTGAGATGATAGTTTTGGAAGCAGCCTCTATCATGTAAGGGAAAGATGAGTACATCTCACTCTTCCCAGACCTTACTTTGGCGGGAGTCATTTTATGGCATTGAATTATTGTTGTACTTGAGATGTTAGCACAATGTTATCCCTATCCAAGTTTTCAAACAGGTTTGTCGCAAAGTTCCTATATAGTATAAGTTGCACTGTTTCAAAAAAAAAAAAAAAATTTCTTTTTATTGTGTTGGGAACGAGTTTCAAAAGTATTAGTCATATACTTTATACCTTAGTTAACAAATTTTCTAATAATGAGTTTACCTCATGTCACATAAGAGAAGGTCTTGTCTAGGTGTTGATCATTGTTGTAGTGTTTGTAATAAGAGAGATACATAAATGACCATAGTAATTTTATGTGATGTTTGAACAAATGTCATACCTGATTGTGTGGAAAGAATGTGAATTTGATTATAAAAATGCGCACCTAAATCCACAATTTCATTTTGTGGATACCGTTGGAGATCACCTATTTGTAAAATATGTATATATATATATATTCTAATTTTATGTGATGTCCCCACAATCCGTTTGTGTTAGTTCAATATTTTCCATGTGTGTTGTGAATCTCAACTTGTAGTTGTGATTTGCTAATAAATGTTGTGACACACAATTTTATGTGATACTATTCCGAAAAGTTGGATCATTGCTTGTGCTAGTTTCCATATTAATGTGATACTATTCCGAAAGGGTTCCCAAAAATTAAAGCAAAACATAACCGAAAACATCAAAACTCAAACATCCACTCGACAAATATACACGACATTCAACTTTTCAAAGCAACAAATTTCCAAACACAGAAGTTCTCAAATCACTAAAAAAAAAACCACATAATCCCACTCCATTATACCAACATATTCACTCACTCCCTACGCTACCAAGGCAGCAGCGAGTACGCCGACTGCGGCAAACATGGCGGAGATAGAGCTGAAGGGGGCGATTGCGCCGCTCTTGGCCGGCGCTGGGGCGGGGGCAGTGCCGTGACTCATGGGAGATGGGGAAGGAGCGGCGCCATGGTGATCATGGTGGTGGGCCTTGGGTGAGGGCGCGTTCCTGTGGTGGCTCGCCGGTCCCTCCACCGGGGACTCAGCGGCGTGGCTGTGCTGGGCGTACGCGGTGGTGGCTGCCATTGTGATAAGGAGCAAAACGACGAAGTTTTGGATGGCCATTTTTGCACACTCACAGAGTATATGGAGAGCGAGAGAGAGAGAAGGGAGAGTTGTAGAAGGCAAAGTGCGGAGAATTTTCCGAATTTTGTTTGTGGTGGAGATGGGGGTTGTACTTATAGAGGGGGAAGATTCGCTGCTGTGACAAAATCACAGCAAAATAGGGAGTGACAAATGGCAGGTAGAGAGGGGGGCGAGAGAGAAAAGTGAGGATTTTTAAATTTTTTTAATTTAAAATTTAAAATTATTTATATAAAATAATTTTAACATATAGATTTATTTCTTTAATTATTTATTATATTCATTAAATTTTATTGAACACATCGAAATGATTTGTATATTTTTGTTATTATTTGCTTTGTATAAAATAATTTTAATATATAAATTTATTTGTTTAATTATTATCATTTAGATATCTATTAATTTTTTGTTAAAAATATCAAAATAAATTGTATATATTTTTGTTATTATCTGCTATATTAGTAATATATTGAATAATAAAAAATATATACATGTTATTTTCAACAAAAAATTAACAGGTATCTAAATAATAAGTATTCAAACAAACAACTAAATAGTAAATAATTAGAAAAATAAATTTATACATTAAAATTATTTTATATAAAGAATTTAAAATTTTGAATTAAAAAAAATCTAAAAATCCTCTCATTTTTCTCACTCTGTCCCCTCTATACCTACCACTTGTCACTGCCTATTTTGCTGTGATTTTGTCACAGCCGGGGATCCTCCCCCATTTATAGATGGAATGGGGTCGCCTACTTGAATTTGAAATGATTTCTTTTCTTTTTTTTTTTTGCTCTTTTTCTGTATATATATATATATATATAAGAAGCAACAACAAAAGCACATTATTTTGAAGAAGTTTTTCATAAGATGCACGCAACTTTATCCTTATAGGGTACTATCTTGAATAAGGTTGTTTTCCAGAAGCCTCCAATTCAAGCAAGAAAATAAGGATGATAGTATACATATCTTAATAATTTTTTTTATGAAGTAAAGAAAACACTAGGGGTTCTATCAGCAAATAGACCTACTTAGTGCTTCCTCATAAATAAATCTATTAAACTCTACGTTGAAACATTCTAAATTTTTAGATCTTGTGTGCTCCCAAATCACTCTAATTACCACTGTATCTGCTGCCTTATTACATTCATAACAAATGTGGGACACTTGCAAAGCACTATGATTCACTAGATAGAGCCGAATATCTTCTCATGTGATTTTGTTCTATTTATCTATTTGTATCAAAGTTTCATGATTTTCTCAACTTTTTTTAGAATATATCCTTTCTACATACCGTATCTTAATAGTATGTACACTTAATTTATGTATATAATTATAAAATTATTAATTTATAAAAAATTAATTAGTTAATATTATTTTTAAAACTCAATTATATTTTATTATATAATTCATACAAGTTAAATTTATAAATTAATATTTATATATATATATATATATATATATATATATATATATATATATAGAGTGTGTTTCATTAATAAATTGGCAATACAGGAATCAAAGAGATTCTCAAAATTAATGTAATAGTAACTATCTTGTCCTATATCAAAAATAATTTAGGTTTGAATCTTATCGTTCCTCTTCAATGTGAAATATCTTGTATTATTTCTTTTCAAGAAATAGTTCTTTAATATTGTCTTATCATTGTAAAAAGAAAATGGGAAGTTAAAGTTCTGTTTAGCAATAGAAAATAATTTTCAATTTTTATTTTCAGCTTTCCTCTTCATCTTTAAATTTTCTTTTCCATTTTCCATGTTTTAGGGGTTGAAGACGCTAACATTTTTCCAGTATAGAACAACTAGAAAATGCGATTAGGGGATCTTGAAACTTTTAGTTTTACGAAATTGAAATTGACAGGCATAAGATACCCAAATATCGAATCAATAATCCAATATGAATCCAACAATTAGGATGACCAATACAAAATAATTGGGTTAGGTATATTCTATCCGTTAAAATTCAAATATCGGTTCAGGTATAAACACTACTTTATGACACAATTTCAAGGTATAGATCATCTACTTATAATATTGAATTAGTACAAAGAAAGAGAACAATTTGGTGTTGAGTTATGATACAAATATAGCCTACACATAAAACATGATTAATTGTTCTACATGATAACTCACAATGGTCATCTTATGCGTCATCGACTTTGAACGTCTTTTATGTGATGTCGATCACTCTAATATGATGCAGAGAGCCCTCGAAATATTTGAATAACTGATAACAACTCGCAAATAGCTTCCGAACAAAGGAGTGACGACAAAGGCCTTTTGAGGCCCAGGATGCATTTTAGCCGAGGATGCATCTCGCCCCGACATGCATCTCAGCCTGCAGCCACGGATGATTTCATCTCACCACCGAACATATAGGTATAAATCCTTGCTGGCACCTCAACGGATACCCAGAACCTGAATCCCAGCTGCGAGGGGAGTATATCCCCCGGATGCCTCTCCAAAGGTCTTGAATGCAACTCTCCCCCAGATGCCTCTCCGAAGGTCTTGAATGCAACTCACCTTAGGACCAGTCAACAATGACTACTCGCTACCTTGATTTAAACAGACAACAGCCCGAAGCTATGAGCCCAAAGACCTGCCCCCCCCCCCCGGTGGCAGTATTAGGCGAAATGCACTACCTCACCAAAGCACTGCTTTCCAGTTGCCTTTTGATGAAAAAAGCTATAAACATGACCCAGGGCCCTTGAGAAAAGCAAATCACTGCTCCCTCTCCTAAAACAATTGGAGAAACCCGAGAGCGGAATCATCATTCACTCCTTTCATTTCTGTTGTACTCAATCAAATACTTTTATATCGAATTCATTAGTCAATAAAATCTAAGGTTTAAGTTTGACCTTTCATTAAAAGAACTTGTACCAAAACAGTTGGCGCCATCTGTTGGAAATGGAAAATTTTCCCCATAACAAATCCGTAGAATCTCCCTCCTTACCTAGGAAGTCAAGAGATCAATATGTTACTCAAAGTTAGCTCCCCGAGCTTTGCACACTAATAATGCAACTCGTGATCATAACCACTCTAGCAAGACCTCTCCGCATCCCCCGAAGTCAAACCTGGACATGGTCGTCCAGTCCTTTGCTTCCGCGGAGCACGGGAGCAAGCGAAGCTAGCAAGAGACGGAGGAAAACAAGACACATTGCCACCCCTACAAGCTAGAAAACACGCTAGCAAGGGTCCCTCCCCCACTTGAGGCAGTCACCAACACCAATTCTGGAGGAGCGGCACACGAGATCTTAGGAAGGATTCCCATCACTAACTTGCCCTTCACGCCTTGGATACTCGTCGCCCCCATGGGGAATGTGAAAATGCCAAGCTTGGAGTTATTCGACGGGACGCAAGACTCAGACGACCACATATCAGGATTCGCGGCGCGGATGTACATACAAGACGCATCTGATGATGTATGGTGCAAATGTTTCCCGACCACCCTGGAGGGCATGGCCCAGGCTTGGTTCACCTCTCTCCCCAACGGATCCATACGAAGCTTCAAGGAACTGTTTGAGAAATCTACTTGCCACTTCCTTAGCAACAAAAGAAGGAAAAATACTGCAGCCCAACTAATCCGACTCAAACAAGCCGACGGCGAGTCCTTAAGGGCATTTGTTCGACAATTCTCCAAAGCAATGATCAGCATCCCAAACCTGGCAGATGAGACAACCCTCACTTCCTTCATCAATGGGCTTCGGAACAGTGACTTCGAATTTGCTCTCTCTAAGGCTCTCCCCACAGTCGTAGACGCACTCTGGACAAAAGCCAATGAATATATCATCACTGAAGACGTGATGACCAAAACAAAGCAACCGAGGTGCAAATACCGGAAGTACAGGATGCATGCCCCGGTCTTGGTTCAAAGGCCAAAAGAACGGTAAGAGATATAAGGAGAATTCACAATCCTGGCCCTAGGAGACCCCCCGGCTAGTGTTGGAGGTTAAGAAACCTGAGGTAGGAAGGGATCGGGCCCCTGCTGACCCTACGACCGGGACAAACCCGGATGGTTGGTGTGAATACCACAAAGCACCAGGACACGATACTAAAGACTGTCGGGCACTCAGATACCGGATGGACAAATTGGAAAAGAAAGGCGACCTCGAAAAATTTGTGGATATGAGGAAAATCAAACCCAGAGCCTTCAAACCCACCCGTGAAGGACAAAACGTTCCAATAAATACTCCAAAACATGTAATTGCAACGATAAAGCAAAAATGGGATGGTGCAAGCGTCAATACTCTAGGGAGGGATGAAAGCAAAGTCAAAAAATGTCGACCCTTGTCCTTTATGCAAGACGATCTTAAGAACGTTAAAACCCCACACGAAGATCCCATGGTCATTGCCGTGGACTTCGGTAACTACTCCATTCAAAGAGTTTTGGTGGATCAAAAAAGTTCGGTCAACATCTTCTTTTCCTGCTTCGAACAAATGGGAATACCGCCTGAAAAGTTGCTCCCCGCGATGGGGACCCTCGCGGGGTTCTCCGACGAAGTGGTTAATCCACTAGGCACCGAAAGCCTTAATATTCTCATGAGAGATGGCGAACAGGGACATATGCTTAATGCTGAATTTTATGTCATAGCAGCCGGCTTGGCATTCAAGGTATCTTATGACACCCAGTACTAAATTCCTTAGGGGCGGTGGTGTCAACTTATCACCTCACCATGAAATTTGAAATCGACAATGGGAGCATCGTGACCATGAGAGGCTGTCAGCAAATAGCTCATAGTTGCTGCTATGCCCAGGACACGCCCGAAACAGGAGAGATTGAGAGCAGAGAGAAGGAAGGCCAAGACTTGAAGGAAACCGTCAAGGTTGAAATGGAGCCGGGAAAGTCGGTCCAATTTGGGACATAGCTAGGCGCGGATGTACGAGACCGAATCCAGCAAGTACTCCGACAACACTGGGAGGTCTTCGCATATTCAGTAGACGAAATGCCAGGGATAGATAGTCAGATCATCTGTTATAGCCTGAATGTCTCGCCCGAAAAAAGACCCTGTGAAATAGATAAAAATGCAACTTCTACGTAGAACGAAATAAGGTTACAAGCGAAGAAGTGCAAAAGCTTATGAAGGCCAATTTCATACGAGAGGTTCTATACCCAGATTTGCTGGCAAACGTAGTTCTAGTAATGAAGCCAAACGGAAGCTGGCAGATGTGCGTAGATAGTTACTATTTGAGCAAGGCTTGCCAAAAGGATTCGTTCCCTCTCCCCAAGATAGATCAGCTAGTCGACTCCATTGCAGGAAATGCGCTGTTCAGCTTCTTGGATGCCTTGTCTGGGTACCACCAGATTGCGATGGGCCTAGAAGATGAGGAAAAAACATCCTTCATCACCCACAAAGGCGCCTATTGCTTCCGAGTCATGCCGTTTAGATTGAAGAACGCAGGAGCCACATACCAGTGCCTATGATCACATGATAATAAAAAGTAAGAAAGCCTTTGATCACATGAGGGACTTGAGGGAAACTTTGGAAACGCTTAGAGCTCACATAATGCGTCTAAATCCGGACAAATACACCTTTGCTATTCTGGAAGGAAAAATTTTGGGCTTCATTGTAAGCGCGATAAGGATAGAGGCCAACCCCGCCAAGATAGATGCCATGCTAAGGTTGGAAACCCCGGAAACATCAAGGGATATCCAAAAGCTGACCAGCTGCCTAGCTGCCCTGAACAGATTCGTCAGCCAGTTGGCGGATCGATCCCTCCACTTTTTTATGATATTGTAGAGAAGAAAGGTTTACAATTGGGACGAGACTTGTGAACAAGCCCTCGTAGAACTCAAAGAGCATTTGGTGAAGCTCCCGATCATGTCAAAACCCATCCCGGGAGAAGAATTGATCTTCTACTTTTCCGCATCAGATGACACGATAAGCATGGTGTTAATATTCAAAAGAGAGAGCCTCCAATTGCCTGTTTACTTGGTGAGTCAAATATTGAGGGATGCCTAGACACGATAACCCCACATCGAGAAGCTTTCCTATGTCGTCGTCATGGCCGCACCGAAACTTCGACCCTACTTTCAGGTACATCGTATCCGAGTACGGATGGACCAGCCTCTACGAAAATCACTCCAACGACTGGAGTGCTCAGGCAGAATGTTGTCTCGAGTAGTCAAGCTAATCATGGACCGCGATCAAAGCACAAGCTCTAACCAACTTCCTAGCAGAATGCTCGTTCACCAACCAAGCGTCACCTAACCCAGGACTGACGGATACCTTGGAAAGATCGTGAAAACTATATGTGGATGGATCTTCTAATAACCAGGGGAGCGGGGCAGGCATTCTGCTCATCTCGGTCGAGAATTAACACTTTCCGTAGGCGTTGAGATTCAAGTTCAAGATTAGTAACAACGAAACCGACCACGAAGCACTTTTCCACGGACTAAGAATGGTGCGAAAGGCAGGGGTAGGCCAGCTAGAGGTCAGCGACTCTCAGCTGGTCGTCAAGCAGGTTTAGGGAATTTACGGAGCAAAAAGCACCACCATGAAGGAATATCTGGAAGTGGTGAACGAGGAAGCAAAAACATTGTCCTCTTTCAAAATTCACCCCATACCACAAACCGAGAACGTCAAAGCAGCTGAGTGAAGCGAGTTGCCAGCTCAGAGATAAAGGAGAAAAGTCTAGACCCTGCCATTCGTATTGAAGAAATCCAGACATCATGCCGAAGTTCGCCTCGACATGAGGGAGTCGTTCAAATTCAAACCATGAACGACTGGCGATGTCCCCTCGTCGAGTTCATTAGGGATAGGACTCTCCCTAACGCCCAGCTAGAGGCAAAACAAATCGGAAAGCGAGCCCCGTGGTTTATGCTGATTGACGAGGACTTACAAAAGATCCTTCGTGCATCCTCTGTTGAAGTGTGTCGGAGAAGAAGATGAGAAGTACGTCCTGTGGGAAATTCACGAAGGCAGTTGCATGCAACACCTTGGCCATCGGGCTTTGACCAACAAAGCTCTGCGATCGGGATATTATTAGCCTACCTTGAAAAAGGATGCGCTAGATCTCGTCCAAAAATGTGAGAAATGTCAGAAACACGCTCCGAGAGTCCACATTCCTGCATCCTTGCTCTAGCCCATACTCAATCCCGTTCCCTTCGCCGAGTGGGGGATGGATATCTCAGGTCCACACCCAAAAGCGACTGGATAAAGAAAGTATATCATCGTGGCCGTGGACTATTTTAGCAAATGGATAGAGGCCGAGCCCGTGGCGTAAATCTCAGACCATGCAGTCTAACGCTTCCTTTGGAAAGGAATTATAACTCGTTACGGAATCCCATAGGTCCTGGTCACCGGCAATGGCACTCAATTCAACTCACAGAGGTTCCGCAATTTCGGCAAGAACTCTCTCTCTCTCTCTCTCTAAAAACGAAAGTAATAATAATAACAAACATATATGCATGAAAATAATAATAAATAATTAAAAAAAGCAACAACAACGAAAAAATAATATTATAAAAGAAAAATAAAAAATATAATAATAATAATAATAATAATAATAATAATAATAAATTAATTAATTAATTAATAAATATATGATAAATAGATATAAATGTTTAAATCGTATGCCCTTTTGAGGCGGTTGGAATATAAATATTTGAACCGTAAACCCTTCCGAGGCGGGTGGAATATATATATTCAAACTGTAAGCCCTTCTGAGAAGGGTGGAATATAAATGTTTAAACCATAAGCCCTTCCGAGGCGGGTGGAATATAAATATTCAACCCGTAAGCCCTTTCGAGGCAGGTGGAATACAAGTGTTCGAGTCGTAAGCCCTTCCGAGGCGGGTGGAATATAAATGTTCGAGCTGTAAGCCCTTCCGTGGCGTGTGGAATATACATGTCCGAGCCGTAAGCCCTTCCTAGGCGTGTGGAATATAAATGTCCGAGCCGTAAGCCCTTTGGAGGGGGGTGGAATATAAATGTCCGAGCCGCAAGCTCTTCCGAGGCGGGTGGGATATAAATGTTTCAACCGCAAGTCCTTCCGAGGTGAGTGGAATATAAATGTTTCAACCGTAAGGCCTTCCGAGGCGGGTGGAATATGAATGTTTGAGCCGTAAGCGCTTCCGAAGTGGTTGGAATATCAATGTTCGAGCCGTAAGCGCTTCCGAGGCGGGTGGAATATAAATGTTCGAGCTGTAAGCCCTCGGAGGCCGGTGGCATATAAATGTTCGAGCTGTAAGCCCTTCCGAGGCGGGTGGAATATAAATGTTCGAACCGTAAGCCCTTACGAGGAGGGTGGAATATAAATGTTAAACTGTAAGCCCTTCCGAGGCGGGTGGAATATAAATATTTAAGCCATAAGCCCTTCCAGGGGGATGAAATACATTAAGCCCTTTCGAGGCGGGTGAAATACGCTAAGCCAAAAGCCCTTCCAAGGCCGGCAAAGATGTAAGTATTCGTAAGCCCTTCCGAGACTGGTGAAATACGTTAAGTTGTAAGCCCTTCTGAGGCGGGTGAAATACATAAAGCTGTAAGCCCCTCCGAGGCAAGTGACACGCCAATACTTAAAGCTGTAAGCCCTGTCCGAGGCAGGTGAGATGCGTAAGCCATAAGCCCTTCTTAGGAAGGTAAGACGCCATGCGTAAGCTGTAAGCCTCTCTATGGTGGGTGACATGCCAATACTTAAAGCCGTTAGCCCTGTCTGAGGTAGGTGAGATGTGTAAGTCATAAAGCCTTCTCAGGCAGGTAAGACGCCATGCGTAAGCCGTAAGCCCATCTGTGGCAAGTGACATGCCAATACATAAAGTTGTAAGCCCTATCCAAGGCAGGCAAGATGCGTATGCCATAAGCCTTTCTCAAGCAGGTAAGACGCCATGTGTTAGCCGTAAGCCCGTCTGTGGCTGGTGACATGCCAATACTTAAAGCCATAAGGCCCATCCAAGGCAGGCAAGATGCGTAAGCCATAAGCCCTTCTTAGGCAGGTAAGACGCCATGCATAAGCCGTAAGCCCGTCTGTGGTAGGTGACACGCTAATAATTAAAGCCGTAACCCCGTCCAAGGCAGGTGAGATGCGTAAGCCATAAGCCTTTCTCATGCAGGTAAGACGCCATGCGTAAGCCATAAGCCCACCTGTGGTAGGTGACACGCCAATACATAAAGCCGTAAGTCCATCCGAGGTAGGTGAAATGCGTAAGCCATAAGCCCTTCTTTGGCAGGTAAGATGCCATGCGTTAGCCGTAAGCCCGTCTGTGGTGGGTGACACGCCAATACTTGAAGGCGTAAACCCTGTTGGAGGCAGGTGAGATGCGTAAGCCATAAGCCTTTCTCAGGTAAGTAAGACGCCTTGCGTAAGCTGTAAGCCCGTCTAAGGCAGGCAAAATACACGAGCCGTAAGCCCGCGCGAGGTAGGAGAGGCACCAACACATAAAGCCGTAAGCCTCTTCAAGGCAAGCATGACGCCGGAAGCTTTCTCAAAGCGAGAGACCTGCCAAGGAATCTTTCAGAAAAATCCATTTAAAGGTAAACACCAATGTATAATCAAAACAAAGCGGGAAAACGAAGAAAGGAAAAAGAACCGATCGGCATTACAGCAAAAAGTCGCACATGTCCCATACTAACCCTTCCCTTATACACAAGATACATCAAAGCAAGGGCGGATCATCCAAAAACCTAACATAAAAGAACTACCACTAAGAACCTAGAGAAATATTTTTATCGCCTCCAATAAAACAAAAGGGAGGAATAAAAACACAAACAAAATAATCCCCGCTAATACGGGGCGGGCTTCGAAGTGTCTGACGATTTGGCTGCACTAAATCTTTCCTCCTTTGTATCATGTAAGACAAAGCGGCAAGCCTATTGAAGGAAAGGGACCCCGAGATTCAAGTCCAAGTACTTTGTTTTTTTCACCGCAAGGCTGACCCTGATATCAAAGCCCTTCCAGTACTAAGTGACTCCATTATCCTGGAACTCTAAGCCTCCCTTAAAGTTGGAAATAACTCAAGAAATCTTCTCCAGGAACTTCGAAGTACGACGGAGCAGCTTGCTCTGAGATACAAGTGTCCTGCCCGGAAATATGGGCACTATGTGTTGAAACACAGGTATTTTAAAACAACGGAATGAAGCTCCGATGTGGTAAAACCCGAATAGAACTATGGAGACTCAAGATCCCCGTTCAATCAACGCAGTTCCTTCACCTCCTGGACACATTGTCTCCAACAGAAAAAGACGAATGTCGAATGTGCAAAAAATTGTCACCAAAAGCATGGGAGGGAGACTGCTCCGAAATGTAAGGACTCCAGTTCGACATCAAGAAGGTAATATCATCTATACAAACCGGAACATGGGTTAGCAGGTTCCTTCCTCCTACCTACAACTCATCCTTGTACGTCCAACCCTCTTTCAATGAAAAAACTTTATGAGTATTGGGCCACTCTCCTCCAACCGGACCCGAGGTCGAATCGTAAACCAATAAATGGACAGAAAAGCCAAAAGACGTGGCTGAATCCGGGCACGCCAGAATAGCTGTCATTGGGCACTGAGAAAACGGGGATAAAACCCCTTCGGTTAACGAGCCTAGGGGAAAATAAAAGCGAGTCGACGGATTGAAGATAGATAGGCGAGAAGGACCCGCCGGCCTAAACTCCCGACAAAGGACTAAGCCACCCTGGCAACCCATAATCCTCCTAAAGCTAGAAATGAAGTATGTAGAAGATTGCGGCAGAACCAACCCCGTGGTTGGAATACCCGAGAACCCCGAGACATCGTCCGGGTCAATGTAGCATCGTGATTGGACAAGAAAAATGTCCACACAGTGATCCAAGGAACGAGAAGCATGAGCTTCTAAGAAGTGACAATTGCTGATGAGCTGAGTATAAGAGCAGGACAATGTTCAAAATCTCAAAAAAAGATTTACAGGAAAATAAGAAATAATTTCGAAAGTTACATCTCCAGACTCAGCCATTGTGAATGAGCTTAGGAGATGATGGAGGTCAAAGGGGATTTGTAAGATTCCCAAAAATGAAGAAAACCAAGTGGAGAAGCTCCCCCCTCTTCATCCATATTGATAACGGACCGCAACACAAACCGCAAAAGAAAATAGCTTCCGAACAATGACAAAGGCCTTTTGAGGCCTAGGATGCATCTTGGCCTGTAGCCACGGATGATTTCATCTCACCACCGAACATATGGGTATAAATCCTTGCTGGCGCCTCAACGGATATCCAGAACCTAGATTCCAACTGCAAGGGGAATCTTTCCCCCGGATGCCTCTCCAAAGGCCTTGAATGTAACTCTTCTCTGGATGCCTCTTTGAAGGTCTTGAATGCAACTCTCCCCCTGATGCCTCTCCGAAGGTCTTGAATGTAACTCTCCCCCAGATGCCTCTCCGAAAGTCTTGAATGCAACTCTCCCCTGGATACCTCTCCGGAGGTCTTGAATGGAACTCGCCCTAGGACCAGTCAACAATGACTACCCGCTGTCTTGATTTAAACAGACGACAACACGAAGCCATGAGCCCAAAGTGCGCCGCCTCCCCCCCCCCCCCCCCCGGTGGAGTACTGGGCGAAATGCACCTCCTCACTTAAGCACAACTTTCCAGTTGCCTTTTGATGAAAAAAAGCTATAAATATGGCCTAGGGCCCTAGAGAAAGGCAGATCACTGCTCCCTATCCTAAAACAGTTGGAGAAACCCGAGAGCGGAATCATCATTCACTGCTTTCATTTCTCTTATACTCAATCAAATACTCTTGTATCGAATTCATTAGTCAATAAAATCTACGGTTTGAGTTTGACCTTCTATTAAAAGAATCTGTACCAAAATAATAACAAATATCGACAATATAGTAATGATCTACAATCAATTTATGACAAATAAAATGCAATTGATAATATATAAGAGCATGCAAGCATGACAAAAAGCAAAATATAAGGATAGAATGAAGAAAGACATGGTGAGGGGTGCAATGGAGAAGGAAAAGTATAATAAAGCCATGGAATGACATGAGAAAAACAATACAAACCACCCAAATTTTCTAAAAGAGCAGAAAAAATTGAAAAATTATTTTTTAACAACTTTTTCATTTTTTTCATCTTTAAAAAAGTATTTTCAAAAAATTAAAAATTTTCCTTATTTGAACGGGCCCAAGATGACCATGTCCATGTAACATATTTGCAAGTATATATATACTATTTGTTTTTTTGAAAACTTGGTGGTTGACACCACTAAGAGCCTATT
Source organism: Simmondsia chinensis (assembly GCA_018398585.1). Taxonomy (NCBI): domain Eukaryota; kingdom Viridiplantae; phylum Streptophyta; class Magnoliopsida; order Caryophyllales; family Simmondsiaceae; genus Simmondsia; species Simmondsia chinensis. The sequence continues at coordinate 7,884,924 of JAGTTD010000010.1, read as the reverse complement.
TGGTATTGTTGTAAAAAAATAATTTTTTTAGAAATACTTTTTATAAAAGCACTTTCAAGTAAGCAGTTTGTATTTAGCTCAATTAGTAAAAAAGCATTTATTTTAATATTATGAGTGTTTGGTCAATATTTAAAAAAGTTTTTTTAATAAAATTAATAGAAAAAACATTAACAGAAGTCTTTTATAGTTGAAAACAATGACCTAAAAGCAACAACAACAACAACAACAGACCCAGTGCTTCCAAGGGCTCCCGCAAAAGCAGGGTCTGGGGAGGGTAGGTGTACGCAGCCTTTCCCCTTCAGGGGGCTATCCTGAAGAGAGGCTGTTTCCAAGGACCCCCAGCCTAAAAAGATAGTCTGCACCAATCAGCCAAAGACCTGGCAACAAGAGAAGCATCAGGATATAAAGAAAAGGATATAAAGAAAATGATAAAGATAAAGAAGATGATAAAGATAGAGGATAGAAATAGAGGTAGAAGGGATAAAGGAAAAGAGGGAGAAAGGAATAGATAAGGTAGAGACAAAGACTGCCCTATTCCAGCCGGAACATCTAAAACCCCTATGCTAGCCCTCCATTGGGCCCTATCTAAGGCCATCTCCTCCCGAAGGTTTAGGTGGGTGAGGTCTTGTCAGATCGTCTCCAGCCATTTCTTCTTTGGTCTGCCTCTGCCTCTTCTGCCTAGAGTAGTAAGGGGCTGTTCACATCTCCCGACTGGAGCGTTGTCCGGTCTCCTTCTGACATGTCCAAACCACCTCAGACGTTGCTCCCTTAATTTTTCTTCAATGGAGGCTACGCCCTATTTGCCTCTTATGATGTTGTTTCTGATCCTATCCTTCCTTGTGTGTCCATACATCCACCTCAGCATTCGCATCTCCGCCACTTTCATCTTTTGTGTGTGCTGTTATTTCATCGCCTTGCACTCCGCTCCATATGCTATGGCTGGCCTCACAACCGTCTTATAGTATCTTCCCTTTAGCTTCAAGGGGAACTTCTTATCACAAAGTACCGCGGAGGCCATCCTCCACTTATGCCATCCCGCTTTGATCCTGTAGCTGACATCCTCATCCACTTCGCCATTGTGCTGTATCGTAGACCCCAAGTACCTGAATCTCTCCTTCTTCGATATGGCCTCTTGTCCAATCCTGACCTCTTCCTTGCTAGGCGTGGTAGAGGGATCGAACTTGAGTTCCATGTACTCGGTCTTGTCTCTGCTTAGTCATAAACCCTTGGACTCTAGAACTCCTCTCCACAGTTCCAGCCTCTCATTTATCTCTTCCCGCGACTCCCCCACCAGTACTATGTCATCTGCAAAAAGCATGCACCAAGTTACATAACCCTGGATGTGCCTAGTGAGCTCGTCCATAACCAGAAAGAACAGATAGGGGCTCAAAGCAGACCCTTGGTAAACCCCTACTGTTGTCGGGAAAACGTATGTCTCTCCATCTGCTGTGCGCACCATAGTTTGTGCCCCTTCATACATGTCTTTAATGGCTCGGATGTATGGTACGGGGATGCCTTTCCTGTCCAAAACTCTCCAGAGGACCTCCCTTGGCACTCTATCATATGCCTTCTCTAAATCAATGAAAACCATATGAAGGTCCTTTTGTCTATCCCTATATTGCTCAATCATCCGCCTTAGGATGTGGGTGGCTTCTATTGTTGATCTCCCGGGCATGAATCCGAGCTGGTTCTCGGACACCTCAGTCTGTTGCCTTAATCTCCTCTCTATGACCCGTTCCCACAACTTCAGAGTGTGGCACATTAGTTTGATACCCCGATAGTTGGCGCAACTCTGAATGTCGCCTTTGGTCTTATATATCGGAATCAATATGCTCTTCCTCCATTCCTTGGGCATCTTGTCCCCCTGGAGGATTTGGTTAAATAGTTTCGTCAACCAACTAACGCCCTTTTGTCCGAGGCATTTCCATACTTCTATGGGTATGCCATCTAGGCCAACTGCTTTACCCCTTCCCATGGATCTCAGGGCTTCCTTGACTTCATTGAGGCTAATTTGCCTACAGTCGCAGTGGTTCTGATTCACCTCGGATGTTTGAAGATCCCCTAAGGATATCTCTGTCCCTCCTTGTTCGTTGAACAGCTCTTGGAAATACATTTTCCACCTAGCCTTGATTAGATGACTGTTCACTAGTACCTGTCCATCTTCCCCTCTTATGCATTGAACTCTATCCAAATCTCTGGTCTTCCTTTCTCTGGCTTTGGCGATTCTATATAAGTCCCTCGCACCCTCTTTGGTCTCCAATCTTTTGTAGAAGTCCTCATAAGCTTTTGATTGTGCTTCGCTGACTGCTCGCTTAGCTTCTCTCCTGGCTTGAATATACCGTTGTCGCATCTCCTCATCCCTGCTATGGTCCCACTCTCTGAAACAAACTCGTTTCGCTTTAAGCTTCTCTTGGATCTCGTCACCCCACCACCAGGATTCTCTGTTGCTTGGTACCCTTCCCTTTGACTTCCCAAGAACTTCTCGTGCCAGTCCTCTCATCTTTTGGGCCAGATGGTTCCACATCTGGTTTGTATCTCCCTCGAAGTCCTCCCTGAGCTCGGCTTCCACTCTTTTCTTGTATACCTTATACTTCTCCCCCTTGAGCTCCCTCCAACACGTGTACGAATGCGCAGGTTTGTAGATTCTTTTGGCCCTCCTCTTGGCGTTTATATCCGCCCACAGCACCCTATGTTGTGTAGACAGGTCTTCGCCTAAGGTAGCCTTGCAATCCCTGTAGTCTCTTTGCAGTCTTCTCCTCAATAGTATGTAGTCAATCTGAGTTCTTGTCCCGCCACTTTGGTACGTCATGATGTGTTGCTCGCGCTTTTCTGAAGAAGGTGTTGGCCACCGTTAGGTCGTAGGTAACCGCGAAGTCCAATAGGGCTTTGCCCTCTGCATTCCTGGTTCCAAAACCGAGCCCTCCGTGGTGCGGAGCATACCCGTCCTCCGTTGCGCCAACGTGTCCGTTGAAATCCCCGCCAATCATTACTTGTTCGGTTAGGGGTATGCCTCGCATCATTGTGTCTAAGTCCTCCCAGAATGTTGCCTTCTCATGCTCAGATAATCTGGTTTGAGGTGCGTAGGCACTGATTACGTTCAATACTTCACCATCTAGGACCAACTTGATACTTATGATCCTATCGCCAGCTCTTGATACTCCGACTACTTTATCTTTGAGGCTGCTTTCCACAATGATCCCAACTCCATTCCTACCCCTGACCTTGCCCGCATACCAGAGCTTATGCCCTAGCACCTCCTTGGCTTTCGTGCCAACCCATTTAGTCTCTTGCAGACAAAGGATGTTGATGTTCCTCCTCATCATCATATGAGCCACCTCAAAACTCTTCTTCATTAGTGTCCCGATATTTAGTGACCCTAGTCTCAAGTTCCATGTCCCCTTTTGCCCCGCCCTATCCCTCCCCCTCCCCCTCCCCCTCCCCAACCCCTTAGAAGATGACCTCAATGTCTGTGTTCCATAGCTGGTCGCGCTCATAAACTAGCTATACCTAACGCGGGTAAGTGAACAACAAGACAAGAAGCTTAATATAGTATAAACACCGGAGCGCACCACCCACAGTCAATATGAATCGCACGGTTCAAAAAAAAAATGAAATGAAACAGAGCCAAGTGAACCAAAAGCATATACTCAAAAAAGGTAAATCCAAACACTACCCAACTGTAATAAAGGATAGATCAAACCTGGGGCCGGTGTGTTGTTGGTACTCTAACCCGGCTAAAACTTATCTGAGCCCGCTCTTGCTTGTCGGCTGCGGGCTGCTAGTTTTGGATTGTTGGCGGTAGTGATGGTGGTGATGAGGGGCTGCTGGTGGTGGTGGGGCAGGAGAGGTGTGTGTGATGTATGTGTGGGTGTGGCTGAGGTGAGGCGAGGTGGTGAAAGCCATTTCAAATATTTAATATATTTTTAAATATTTAAAGTATTTTTTGTTATTTAAAATGGTTTCTAAATATTTAAAATATCATTTAAATACTTAAAATAATTTTTAATGCTTTAAAATATTTTTCAATATTTTTAAAATATTTAATTTTTCTAACAAATTAAAATATTTTTCAAGTATTTAAAAATTTTCAAATACTTAAATTTTTTTAAAATATTTAAAATATTTTCTAAATATTCTAAATACATTATAATTTATTAAATTTTTTAAATATATTTATAAGCTTAAATACACGCGAATCAAATTTTCTTACTACTTAGAATAAGAAACACTAGTAGAAGAAACACCAAATTTTCACTTCTTCTTATAAGTGAAAAAATAACTTATGATTTTGTTTAAAAATATTTTTTTATATTTGTTAAACACTCTCTAAATGTAAAAAAAGCTTTTTTCAGAAAAAAGTAATACTTTTTTTTTTTTTTGTTTGTAGAATAAGTTAAGGTCAACAAGCCCCAAGTTACTATTCGGCCTGCACTAGATGTTACCTTCAGCATTTTGTTAAATGAATTTTTCTTTTGAGCAGACTTTATATTATAAGAATTGATACCCACTACTTTTATTCGTGACTTATCCGGTGCTGTCTTTAAGAAAACAAATTGATGCTGTCCTCTTTTTTCAGTTGATAAGCTAACAATTTATATTTGTAATATGAATATAAATTTTATAGTTAATATATATTAAAAATCAATATAATGATTAAAAAATACATAATTTATATATTTAATGGATATTATTAAATTATAGTTTATAAAAAGTATTAGAGTATAAAACTGTTTTTAGGCTTTCATCCCTCAACTTAAACTTTGGGATAGTTAGTTTTATATATATATATATATATATATATATATATATATATATATATATATATATATATATATATATATATATGGGAACAACCTTCCCTTAATTTTATTAAAATTTAATAAAAAATTACAAAGAGAAAGATAAAATTCATCCTAATTCTCACACTTTAGAAGAGATGAACCAAAATTCATAAATTATTTCTAAACAATTAACTACCTAAAATACCATAATTTCTCTTATATTTATAAAGGAGCTAATTGACTCTAGTTAAAATTCTAATACTAAGGATAAACATAAACACCTAAAAGATAAATATAAAGATTCTGAAATATAAAATAAATATAATCCTAGTATAAGTCAAACCCCAATTAAAACTCAATCTCTAATCTTCACCGCATATCATCAACGCCGCTTGCCAACCTGTATCCTGCCATGCAATGCGCCATTCACGGACCCACGGCTAGCTCTTCTTGTCTATTCTTGGCGTCCTCTTCACGCCTACTCTCGGCTTCAACGACTTGCGCATCAAGACTCGCCAAGGGGTATTTGGCAGTTGCATCATTCTCTCTCGGTTGGAGAGAATTCGCCCTCGAATTCTCCAGGCATTGCTCTTCCCTTGTTGGCGGTAAGCTATACGCCGTCCCAACAAGACGCACCCCCTTCGATAGACTCCTAACCTTAACCGGCACCTCCTCCTCGTCATAGATGGGCTCGTCATACGTGGTCTCACCAAATATGGGCGGAGAAGATAAGTCAAGATATGGCGCCTCATCAAAAATAGGTCTTCCACTGGTGACGTCTAATGGTATAGATGCCAACTCGAAGTTGCCAATTTCGTCTTGAGTTTCCTTCACCACTATGACGGTTTCTCTTCTTCAAACTCCGGGTTCTTAACTCGAAGACCGGATTCCCATCTCCGATCGTCAAAATCGTCAATGTCGCCGGTGAAAGGCCGAGCTCTCCTTTGCCTTCGGGTTCGGTAGCTTAGCATCCGGGAACGGATTCTGAAAGCTCTCATCTGTGTTGTTATTAGCACTAAGTGTTAATGGGCGTTGGGGCTGGGTTCTCGGCTCCAAGTTGGGATTTGCCCCCAGTTGAATCAAGCAACTCTTAATTAGCTGGAATCTCGCTTCCTAGTCCTGGAATCTCCTCTCAGTTTGCCATTGAAAATCTCGTTCAAAAATGTTTCTGACGGTGGCCTACCTCGGTCGCCCACGGGCCATCTTAGAAGTTGTTCTGAGCTCTAATACCAACTGATGCAGCGCACAAGTTGAAATTTAGGGGGAACGGGAAGGTTAAATAGCCTTCCCTTAATTTTATTAAACTCCAATAAAAATTACAAGGGGAAAGATAAAATTCATCCTAATTCTCACACTTGAGAATAGAATAACCAAAACTCATAAATTATTTCTAAACAATTGACCACCTAAAACACCATAATTTCTTCTACATTTATAGAGGAGCTAATTGACTCTGGTTAAAATTCTAAGAGATAAATAAAATTCAAAAGATAAATATAAATACTAAGGATAAACATAAACACCTAAAAGATAAATAAAAAGATTATGAAATATAAAATAAATCTAATCCTAGTATAAGTCAAACCCCAATTAAAACTTAATCTCAAATCTTTACTGCGTATCATCCATGCTGCCTATTACCCTTGCCGCCAACCCGTATCCCGCCAAGCAATGCACTATTCACGGACCCAAGGCTATCTCTTCTCATCTATTCTTGGCGTCCTCTTCACGTCTACTCTCGGCTTCAACAACTTGCTCATCAAGACCGGTCAAGGGACATTTGGCAGCAGCTGCATCATTCTCTCCCGGTTGGAGAGAATTTGCCCTTGAATTCTCCAAGGGATCTTCCGGGTTGATCTCTCCATGTAAAGCCTCCTTGCTCTAACCACCATTATAGCCCCCGGTAACCGACTCCCCCTTCTCGGTAAGGCTTCTTCGGGAACTTTGTCGCGCCGGCATTGCTTTTCCCTTGTTGGCGATAAGCTGCCATCCCAACAGGACACACCCCCTATGATAGACTCCCAACCTTAACCGGCACCTCCTCCTTGTCATGGATGGGCTAGTCATACGTGGGCTCATCAAATATGCATGGAGAAGATAAGTTAAGATATGGTACCTCATCAAAAATAGGTCCTCTGTTGGTGACGTCTAATGTTATAGATGCCAACTTCGTCCTAAGTTTCCTCCACTGGCGGGTCACTTAGCAGATACAAGACAGCGGGTACAAATTGGCATGTTTGGGTATGCGGAATGAGATTGAACACGGTAGGAGTTAGAGTTTGATTAAGAGATAGAGTTTAGCTAGGATTAGTTCATAAATTTTTAGATTAATTTTCCTTTTAGAGCCTCTTTCTCGGGTTGTGAGATCAGAGTGTTATTTTTCCCCTGTTTGTTTTGTTAGAGATTAATAAAATTAAGTGAAGGCCGTTGAACCTTCCCGTTTTCCTAAATTTTCCACTTACGCACTGCATCAGTTGGTATCAGAGCTCAGAACACTTTTTGAGATTGCTCTTGGGCGACAGAGATATATCGCCGTCAAGCACATTTATGACCGAGATAGTCTACAGCAAACCGAGAGGAGATTGGACAAGTTTGAGGAGATATTCCGACAAATCGAGCGTTGCTTGATTCAACTGGAGACAAATCCAGATGATCCATCAATGAAGTCGAGGATGAATTCTCTCCAAGCTGGAGAGAATGATGCAGCTCCGCCTCCATTGGCCGGTCACTTAGCAAATATAAGATGGTGGGTACAAGTTGGCGGGTTTGGATATGCGGAATGAGATTGAACATGGTAGGAGTTAAAGTTTGATTAGGAGATAGAATTTAGCTAGGATTAGTTCATAAATTTTTAGATTAATTTACCTTTTGGAGCCTCTTTCTCGGGTTATGAGATTAGAGTGTTATTTTTCCCCTATTAGTTTTATTAGAGATTAATAAAATTAAGGAAAGGTCGTTGAACCTTCTTGTTCCCCTAAAATTTTCACTTATGCGCTGTGTCAAGAATAGGTCCGCCGTGATAGAAAAAATTGGCGCCCACAAGGGGGAACACCAACCCGATGACACATGGCAAGAATTAGAGGGCAATGAAGAACCGAGATCTGACTTGGTGATAAAAGAAGAAGAGGATCCGAAGGCGAGTTAAGACATATCGGAAACAATTCAGCATGAACCAAGACATCCGAGAATCGAAACCACGAAGAGAGAGTAACGTGCGCAGTACCATTGCCACAAAAAGGTGAATCGTATGGGAAGCAAGTTGGTGGTAACGCCAACATCATGAAAGTAGTGACCTCAAGCGCTCAGGTAAGGACGGTCCAAGTTGGTGGGTTGTTGCTTCGAGGACGAGTTCTTCCTCATCCGGGGAGGAAGATGACACCTACGCTAAGTCGGTACAGGCCAAAGAGGACAAAATCAAGCAAAACGGATGATATGGTTAAGCATCACTTGACAGGGCTAATCAAGCAAACACCGTTCAGAATTCGAGGACGAATTCTCTCCAAGCTGGAGAAAATGATGCAAGGAGTAGTCCATCAATGGCGAGTCAACACCATGGGGTCAACATCTCCATGGTCGAGGCCCAGGCGGAACAAGTCCAAGAGGACATGGGAGCTGTTTGGCGTAGGCTTAAAGGGAGAATTAGGTTGGCGGGTCCTATGGTGTGGAGTAAGAGAAGAGCTTGGTGTTGGCAGAGCCATTGGAGGAAGGGAATGCAGACAACAAGAGAAGAGAAATTATTGGTGCCACAGAGAGTTGGCGTGAGGAACACTTGGCACCACCAAGGATAGACACGGTTGAAGGCCTACGTGTGAATCACGGACAAGATTTCCGGGACGGTTGCGCAAATCTCAGTCCAAAAGTTTATCCCTTTCCCTGATTTGCTAGATTTATCTTCTTTTATGTTGATTTATCTAGTTAGAACTCAATTTGAATTCAAAGTGTAAAACCCTCCTCTATAAATAGGGGGTTAGTTCTAGGGCTTAGGGCGACTTGAATTTTGAGGGGAAAAAAACCATTGTTATTTTTGAGATTTTGACTCCTCAAGGTGTGAGCGAGCAAATTCTACCCCTCTTTATTTATATTTTTATCGTTTCTAATAAAATACAAAGTGAAGGTCTTTGAACTTTTCCGTACCCATCGATTGCCCTATCACGCACTGCATCAATTGGTATTAGAGCTCAGAACATTTTCAGAGATGGCCCATGGGCGACCAAGTTACGCCGCCGTCAGAGATGTTCATGACCGTAGAGATCAGCTATAGATCGAGAGGAAGTTAGTGGATATGGAAGAGGCATGCCTGCGAATCGAGCATTGCTTGATTCAACCCGGGGCAAATCCTGATCTTGAACTGGGATCCCTACCCCAAAGCCCCATCAAACCGGGCACTATCCCAAAATCCAGAGAAGAAAGGCAAAAGCAACCTACCTTCCAAACAACGTTCACGATGGGCGAGATAATTGCCCGCCTAGCCATCGATCTCGGAAGGCATAGCAATGCCATCTATAAACACCGTCCAGAAGTTAGGGTTGAAAACGGTGGATTATCCAAACCCTTACAATATGGCCGGAAGAGGTGAACAAGTACTTCCACGAAAAACGTTCTTTGATCAATTTTTCAATTGGGAAGAAGTATCGGGAGTCGGTTTGGTGTGATGTGGTGGCAATGGACACTTACTACATGTTGTTGGGGAAGCCATGGATGGACCATAGAGGCGCCATCTACAATGAAGAAGACAACACGTTTGCCTTTGTCTATGAGGGAGTAAAAACCAGGTTACTGCCGAAGAAAGTCACGGCCCCAAGTGAGACAAGGGCCGAGAATCTGGCATCGAAAGAACAAACCCCAAGCACAAGTGGTTGATTATCAAAAATATGAGTAATTCTCTAAATTTCCTTGTTTCTCTGTTTCTCGAGTTGTGAGAAATTGAATTTATCCTTTTCCTCTTCGTTTTTATTATTCAATTAATGAAATTTGGAAGGCCGTCGTTTTCTTCTTGTCCACTCTAATCTTCCACTACACGCTGCCTATACATATATATATATATATATACACGCATTCATACATATGCATATATGTGTGTGTGTGTGTGTGTGTGTGTGATGACTCTTATTAGATGGTGAATTTTGGGCCACATATTTGGTTAAAGTGGCGGACTGGGTGATGTCAGGTGGGAGTAAAATAATGTCAGCAACCAAATGAATGGTTTAGAATGTTCTCTCTCACTCTCACCTCTCATAAGAGTCATGCTGTGTATATATATATATATATATATAAGTTGTTTGTTTTTAGGTTAAAAAAGAAGGACAACACAATGATATTTTTTAAACACAACATTGGATCCTTGTCCCCTATCCTGTTACTTTTAGTTTAATTCTCAGTGTCAACATTAGCAATTATATGAAAGTATTTAATTTATTGGGCCTGCTTTGTTGTAATTTTTAGTTTTTGAAAACTTAAGAATATGTTTTAGAAACTATTTTTCTCTTTTATTTTTTTTATTTCTATTTTTTTTCAAACTTGAAAATACCTAAAACCAAAAACAAAAATTAGAATTTTTTTCAAATCTAATTTTTAGTTTTTAGAAATAAAAAACAATAAATAGAAAATCATACTAATAGTCGTTTACAATTGATAAATTGTGTCAAATTTAGGTGTATGTTTGGACATGCTACGAACAAGCAAAAAGTTTCCAACATGTCATGTACTTGAGTGAATTGTATAGAATTACAAATACAAGTTGTAATTGTGGTTAGTTACTTAGTTAGCATTGTTGAGATTGTTAGACATCATTGATAACAAGTATAAAAGACAAAGCATTGTACTTAGGGAGATATCCAATAACAAAAATACTCTTTTCTCACTCCTCACTCACGTCTCTCATTCTCTCTCTATTCCTTCTCGAATCCTCTTCTCTGTCTTCCCTTTCTTCTTTTCTCCCTCCATAGTTGAACTCCTTCAGCTTTCTCCTTCTCTCTTGAACTCAGGGTTCAAACCTTGACATTTGGTATCAAAGTTCAATCTTGAGCTAACCAATTACTATTTACACTGGCTAGAGGAAAACGAAGACCAACAATGGCAAAAATTGAAGGTCAAGTGCAAGGCCTAGTTCAGAAGGTGATAGAGTCGCAGCAGATGGCTGAAGAATGACATCATCAACTTCTTGAGGTCATACAGCAAAATAGCTCACACATGTTAGCCCTCATGCAACAATTGGTGACGAACTCTTCACATGTAACAAGTTCTGTGAAGAATTAGGAAGCAGAAGTTCGATTGCATGAGTCGAGGGCTCATATTGGCCAAGTCAACGTGAGGAAACTCCCAATTTTAGGTGCCTACCCGGAAAATGTAGGTATCAGCTGCCTTGAAGGAATGAGTATAGGTCTCAACCCCAACTGAAAATAGACTTTCCTCTCTTCACTAGAGCAAACGTTAGGAGTTGGGTCAGATGTTGGCTACGGTACTTCTCATTTTATCAAGTAGCAGATTCCCAAATAGCGGTTTGTATATTTGGATGATTAAACTGATGTTTGGCTCTGGGGACTGATAACTGATAAAGGCAAGATCGAATAGAGTGAATTATGTGCGGAAGTTTATGACAGATTTGAAGATAACAGTGAAATAGATGTGATTAGCCTGTTTTAACAAGCTGAAGCAAACTGGATCAATCCAAGAGCATCAGGAACAGTTTGAAGAACTAAGGTCTCATATGTTGTCCATAAATAGCTCATTTAGTGAGCGCTATTTCTTATCTTCTTACATCTCTGGGTTGGAGGTGGAAATTCAGCCTCTAGTTAAAGCCCTTAAACCAAAATCCCTTTCTAATGCCTTCTGTAAAGCCAAACTTCTCTTACAATCCTCTGAATCCACCATACAAAAGGCTAAAAGCCTTTTAAAAACCAACTCAAATTCCTTTATAGTAACTCAACCCAAACATACCCAAACAAATCCTAAAACAACCCCCAACTAGACTAAATACCAATCCCCTCTCAATTCTAGGTTGTTTTACAAATGTAACAAGAGGTATTATCCAGGTGACAAATGTGAGAACAAGACTCTCCACAGTTTGGAAGCAGCTGAGCTTCTTGATCCAGACCTTGACTAAGAGCGCTCTTCAAACGCTGGGATGAGTGAAGAACACGTTATAGACACTAGTGATGACGAGGATGAAGAAATTTATGTTCACGCATTGATTGGGAATACTTCTTCCAGCACCATTAGGATTCTAGGTCAATTACATAAACAGATGATCATTATTTTGATTGACAGTGAGAGTACCCACAGCTTGTTAGATCCGAGACTGGCTAAAGAAGCGGGGTTCACCTTAGAAGACACCACTTCCCTTGACATCACTGTGGCCAATGGCCAGACCATCCTTAGCAGGCAGTAGTGCTTGGCTAATTGGCAGATGCAAAGCTACAACTTATCTTATCATATTAGACTGATGAAGATAGGAGGTTGTGACATGTTGTTGGGGGTGGACTAGATGAAACAGTTCAGCCCTGTGTCCTTGGACTTCAATCAGCTGAAACTCAACTTTGCTAAAGATGGGAAAACTATTAAGCTGACTGGTATAAAGGAGACTGGAACTCTGAAGCTTCTTACTGTCCATAAATTTCAAAGCCTATGACACAGGAAGGAGGAGTACTCTATGGCAACATTGCTGTTGATGCAAGGACAGGAGACTTAGCAGGTAATAGAACTACCAACTCCCTCTTCTATTATGTCATTATTGGCTGAGTATGATGATGTATTTCAAGAGCCAAAGGCTCTACTTCCTCCCAGATCTCATGATCACCACATACTTCTGAAACCTAATGCTAAGACTGTTTGTTGGTTAAGAAAAAAGATGGAAGCATGAGGTTCTATGTAGACTATAGGTAGCTTAATGATAATACCATCAAGAATCGGTTTCCTATTCCACATATAGAGGATCTGTTGGATGAACTTAAGGGGGCAACTGTCTTTTCTAAGCTAGATCTTAGAGTTGGTTATTTCCAAGTGAGAGTTCATGAGGTTGACATACTAAAGACTGCATTTAGGACACATCATGGCCTTTACGAATTTAAGGTTATGCCCTTTGGCTTAACCAATGTACCTACAACTTTCCAAGCCTTAATGAATGATGCATTTGCTCCTTAATTGAGGAAACGTGTCCTAGTGTTTTTTGATGATATATTAGTGTACAATACTTCCCTTGCCCCCCATATCAAGCACCTGGAAGTGGTGCTGCGACAACTTACAAAACATAGGCTATTTGCCAAGAGAAGTAAATGCAGTTTTGCTCAAGCACACATTGAGTACTTGGGCCATGTTATTTCAACATCAAGAGTAGCCACATATCCTACCAAGGTGGAACCCATGGTTTCTTGGCCCATACCTCAAAATGTCAAGGAATTAAGGTCCTTTTTGGGCCTCACTGTGTATTACAGGAAATTTGTAAGAAATTATGGCACTATTGCCAAACCTTTGACTGATCAGCTCAAAAAGGCTAGGTTCTGCTGGACTGTAGAGGCTGATGCAGCTTTTCAGCTACTCAAGAGAGCTATGTCTAAAGCTCATGTTCTATCCCTACTTGATTTTGCTTTACCTTTTGTCCTAGAAACCAATGCTAGTGACAAACGAATGGGGGCTATCCTTATGTAGCAAGGTAAACCTATTGCCTTTCTTAGCAAGGCTCTGGGACCTAAGAATGTAGGTCTGTCTGTGTATGAAAAGGAGTTCCTAGCTATTTTACCAGCAATCTCCAAATGGAGGCATTACTTGGAAGCTGGGTGCTTTGTGATTAAGATTGATCACCAAGCTTTTGAGCATCTATTAGAGCAAAGAATAACCCCCAGTATTTAGAAAAAGAGCATGTCTAAACTCATAGGTTTAGACTATCAAATTTCTTATAAAACGGGGAAGGAGAATAAAGTAGCAGATACTTTATCAAGGAAGGTTGAAGGCTCTTGCCATGTGCTCACAACCTCAGTTGTTCACCCAACTTGGGTGAATGAAATCATTAGAAGCTATGAACATGATGAACATTGCACAAAGCTACTCTCTGAGTTGCTGCTTGCACCAGATAGCCACCCTGGTTACTGTCTCAGAAATGGGGTTTTGAGATTTAATGGGAGGCGACATCTTGACGCATCAACGAGCCCAAAGTGGTGGAACGTGGCTAATGCATGTGTGGCCCACGACCCACTATAATCCCTCAAGACTGTACCAAACCAAGTGAGATGGAAATATATAAAGTGGTTCTCTTAAAATTCTGTATGCGACAAAACACCTTGAGCAAATTAAAGCATACTATACCGAACATAGGCCGCACGGGTGCTATGGGGTTTAACCATATCGGTTATGGGTGGGCCGGTTGATGACAACAGAGGAAGAAGTGTGCCCGCTCTTGCACCAGCTTGAGCGCCACATGCTAAGTCAAATCAATTGGAAGTGTTACTTGATCTCAGGAAGGTCTATCATCAAGTATGAGAGGGAAAAATGAGGCATGCTAATACACAAATTATTATTTTTGGTGTAAGTTTTTAAGTTTTTCCTAAAGTTTTTCTTTTCCAACTTGTTATTAATACTTTATTTTTAACTAGTCTAACATTTTATTAAAGGTTTTCTTTTCCAACTTATTATTAATATCCTATTTTTAACTTGTCTAATATTTTATTAAAGTTTTTCTTTTCCAACTAGTTATTAATACCTTATTTTTAACTAGTCTAATATTTTATTAAAGTTTTTCTTTTCCAGCTTGTTATTAATACCTTATTTTTAACTAGTCTAAAATTTTATTAAAGTTTTTCTTTTTCAAATTATTATTAATATCTTATTTTTAACTTGTCTAAGATTTTGTTAAAGTTTTTCTTTTCCAACTTATTATTAGTACCTTATTTTTAACTTGTCTAATATTTAATTAAAGTTTTTATTTTCCAACTTGTTATTAATACCTTATTTTTAACTAGTCTAATATTTAATAATTTTTTTCTTTTCCAACTTGTTATTAATACCTTATTTTTAAGGGTAAATTATAAAAAATCTTCTGACTTTTGCTTTAAAAACAGAAAACCCTCATCACAAATAAATTCATTCATTAAACTCCCTCACTTTTAAAAAATTATCACTTCTCTCCCAAATAACTTTTTTTGACTATTTTGCCCCTCAAAATAAAATGGTTAAGTATTTGATTTTATTTTTAGGTAGGATTTTATGTTTGATGAAAAATAAGAATTTTTTTCATATTTATAGAAAAAAGAGTTTTCTATATTAATAAAATTATTATTTTAATTAATTATTTAGTAGTGACATTATAATATCAACAAAAATATTATAATATTTTTTATAAAAATTTTAAAATTTTTTTATCTTCTAAATTTATAATATCATTACTCTAGTTAACTAAAATAATTGTATATTTTATAAATATATAAAATTTCCTTAATTCTATTGCAAAAACATAAAATTTTTCTAATTTTTGCCTAATAATATAAAATCTCCTTCCAAAAATTTAAGTAAACATTTAACCCCCTCACTTTTGAGGGGCAAAATAGTTAAAAAAAAGTTTCATGGGGTTAAGTTGTAAGTTTTAAAAACTGAGAAGGTTTTGTGAGTGCTTTTATTTGTGAGAAAAATTTTCTGTTTTTGAAGCAAAAGACAGAGAGATTTTCTATATTTACCCTACTTTTAGCTAGTCTAATAATTTATTAAAGTTTTTCTTTTCCATCTTATTATTAATATCTTATTTTTAACTAGTCTAATATTTTATTAAGTTTTTCTTCTTCAACTTGTTATTAATACCTTATTTTTAACTAGTCTAATACTTTATAAAAGTTTTTCTTTTCCATCTTGTTATTAATATGTTATTTTTAAACAAGTCTAATATTTTATTAAATTTTTTCTTTTCCAATTTATTATTAATACCTTATTTTTAGCAATAATTAATCTAAAAATAACCCAATTATATGTCAATATTCCAAAAAATAACCCAACTTTATTTTCTAACCAAAAATAACCGAACTCTATTTTCTAACCAAAAATAACCCAACTCTAACTTTTCTACCAAAATGTAACCCAACTTTATTTTCTAACCAAAAAATAACTCAACTCTAACTTTTCTACAAAAAAATAACTTAACTTTAACTTTTCGACCAAAAAATAATCAAACTCTAAAATTAATTTAAAAAATACTGAATTGATGGCTAAACATGGCGTGTGGTATGACGCTACGATAATATATTTTTTCTTCTATGTATTTTTGGTTTGGCTTAATTTTTTTTCTCACCTAACCAAACTAAAAATACGTTTTCCGATAATTGAGTACAACCCCACAAAAAGGCAACATCCTAGAGCAAAGAACAAGCAAAACAACCGATGAATTCAACCAGAGAACTAGGGCTGCAAATGAGCCGAGCATAACCACAGCTTGATCAGCTCAGCTCGACTCGTTACTAAATGAGATCAGCTCGATATTGGTATCATTTATCTAACCGAGCTGCATATCTATGCTCTAAATGAGACCGCCTACAGAAAACAAACCAAACCAATAATACGTAGAAGAAAAATATACTGTCGGAGCATCACAATTCAGTATTTTTTAAATCAAAATTTTTAGAGTTGGGTTATTTTTAGATTAATTTTAGACTTGAGTTATTTTTTGGTACAAAAGTTAGAGTTGAGTTATTTTTATGGTAGAAAAGTTAGAGCCGGGTTATTTTTTTGGTAGAAAAGTTAGAGTTGAGTTATTTTTTAGTATATTGACACATAGTTGGGTTGCTTTTAGATTAATTATTGTATTTTTAACTAGTCTAATATTTTATTGAAGTTTTTCTTTTTCAACTTGTTATTAATACCTTATTTTTAACTAGACTAATATTTTATTAAAGTTTTTCTTTTCCATCTTGTTAATTTTTTTTTTTTTTTTGGACCACTTTTTCCAACTTGTTATTAATACCTTATTTTTAAGTAGTCTAATATTTTATCAACAGTTAATCTAAAAATAATCTAACTGTATGTCAATATATCAAAAAATAATCTAACTCTATTTTATAATTAAAAAATAACTCTACTCTAACTTTTCTACCAAAAAGTTACCCAACTCTAGTATTTGTACCAAAAAATAACCAAACTATAAATATTTTTTAGAGTTGAGTTATTTTTTAGTAGAAAAGTTAGAGATGTGTTAATTTTTTGTATATTGACATATAATTATATTACTTTTAGATTAATTATTAAATATTTTGTTAGAGTTTTTCTTTTATTGCTTGTTATTAATACCTTATTTTTAACAAGTCTAATATTTCATTAAAGTTTGTCTTTTCCAACTTGTTATTAATACCAAATAATTTTATGAATGTCATCTATTTCTTTATCCGAGTACCTCAATGACTCCAATAAATGTTGGATCATTTTTTTTTTCTTTTTTAAATGGTAAGAGAACGCTAGTAAATTTACCGCATCCTCATTAACAATTTTATTAAAATCTAAATTTAGGCCTTCAAAAAAAATAAACATTTAGATACTCCTAAATTTTTTGTTGGATCAATGCTTGTGCTAGTTTCCTTATTTATGTGAGACTACTCCAAAAGGGTTCCCAGAAATTAAAACAAAACATAACCGAAAATGCCAAAACTCACAAACTTCCACTCAACAAATAAACACGACATTCAACTTTTCGAAGCAGCAAATTTCCAAACACAGAAGTTCTCAAATCACTAAAAAACACACATAATCCCACTCCTTTATACCAACATATTCACTCACTCCCTACGCTGCCAAGGCGGCGGTGAGTACACTGACGGCGGCGGACATGGCGGAGATAGAGCTGAAGGGGGCGGATGCGCCGCCCTTGGCCGGCGCTGGGGCGGGGGCAGTGCCGTGACTCATGGGAGATGGGGAAGGAGAGGCGCCATGGTGATCATGGTGGTGGGCCTTGGGTGAGGGCGCGTGGCTGTGGTGGCTCGCCGGTCCCTCCGCCGGGGACTCAGCGGCTTGGCTGTGCTGGGCGTACGCGGTGGTGGCTGGCATTGTGATAAGGAGCAAAACGACGACGTTTTGGATGGCCATTTTTGCACACTCACAGAGTATATGGAGAGCGAGAGAGAGAGAAGGGAGAGTTGTAGAAGGGAAAGTGTGAAGAGAATTTTCCCAATTTTGTTTGTGGTGGAGACGGGGGTTGTATTTATAGATGGAGTGGGGTCGCCTACTTGAATTTGAATTGATTTCCATTTTTTTTTTCCTTTTTCTTAGTATTAAATGAATTATAATAGCATACATATATAAAACGCAACAATAACAGTATATTATTTCAAAAAGGTTCCTCCAAGGTAAAATCTAAGAAGGTAAGATGTTATAATTTTATTTTTATAGGGTGCTATCTTAAAAAAGGTTATTTTTGAAGAGCTTTTAACTCAAATAAGAAAATAAGGATGATTTTTTTTTTTTATGAAGTAAAAAAACACTAAGAGATCTAATAGTAAATAGATCTACTTTTTTTTTTTTTCTTAACAAGTAAATAGACCTACTTAGTGCTTCCTTGTAAATAAATCTAATAAATTCTACATTGAAACTATTCTAAATTTTCTTGTAATATATTTGCAAGCATATTCTATTAAAAGTTGGTGGTTCACCACTAAGTTACCATTGCAGGGTCAACTTTATGTTATATAAATTAATACGCAATATGCTACTACTTTTATTAGTAACTCATCTGGTTGTAACGTGTCACTAAATGTATAGAAAAATTTGTTTAAGATTGTTTCAGGTGGATAGGTAATGTTTTAGAGTTGCTCGGAGCATTCTTGTATGTTCTAGCCTTGTTTACAGCCTTATAGAAGCCTCCTTATATGGCTAAGGAATCTTAAGAGGGAAGGGAGCTTCTAGACAAGGAATAATCTAGAGCTTTCTAGGGCATTCTAGAAGCCCGCAACCGACCTAATAAGTGGGGTTGTAATTTGGGCACCCACCACCAAAGCTTCTAAATCCACTTGTACTTGTAAAAAGCTACTCTTTGTGTAATATAACCTTCTCTTCCCGCTTTCCCACATCCCTCCTAGCCCCTTTGAGAATTCTTCTACTGCGTTGCTAAGGCATTCGTGCCTTAGGTGTGTTGGTAGCCTGACTCATTGTCACTATCGAGTGTGTCACTAGGTGGTGCATGTGGGTGACTAAGGTAAAATAATTATCCCTTGACACGGTGCTGTCTTTAAACACACATGATGCTATCCTCTTTTTTAAGTGGAAAAGCTAACAATTTATATGTGTAATATAAGCAAAAAAATATTAAAAAGGTATTAAATTATACCAAAAAAAAGTATTTGACATTTAACTCTTTAATACTAAAAGAAAAATATTGAACACCTATGTAGGAAATAATTTAAAATAGAACAACCTTATAGGAATTAATTTAAAATTATACAATTAAGGGAATAAATTTAGAATTATAGACATATATTTAATACATATAATATATTTCTTTAAAAATTAAATATATTCTATGATATATAGTGTATATTTAAATTAGGGTTTCTTACATAAAATGTTCTTCTACTTCGCCCAATGTGTCCATTTAGTCATTTTACTTTTAATTGTATTAGCTTAGTACTCATAAATGTTTATAACGTACTTTTTAATCGTTTGATCACATTAGATGCATGGCCCAATGAAAACCCGCCCTTTAACCTAATTAAACTCACCGGTGACCCGAATGTTAAATTTTTTTCACATCTTTACATTTATTTTACAGTATGACTAAATAAATTAGACTAAATTAATTTGTAATTAGCCTAATTTACTCATTGTCCTACTGTAAAATTAACACCAATGTGGTGAAAATGTTTTTAACGATTGGGTTAGGAGTGTGTTTAATTAAGCTTAATAGTTTTTAATTAGCCTAATTTTACTTGGAGTTCTACAATAAAATTATCATCAATATGGTGAAATTTTTTTAATGATCAGGTCATGAATGAGTTTTGAGGTAGCCATGCCTTATCTATTGGCGGATTTAGAAGCAAAGGGATCTTGGCGAGTTGACCTCCGTGAGACAGGTTGTTTGGCAGGATTAGAGAGACTTGCAGGAGGGGTGTGAACTGGCTCTTGAAATTAACAGCAATTAGAAAATCTTAATATAGATTAGTAGATTTTATTGTTTACTATCTCTTTTAATTTTAGTCTTTTATTTTATGTAAGATAGCTCCTTTATTTAAGAAAGAGGATGATTAGGGTTTTGGTATTCAATTGTCTTTATATTTTTCTCTATTATTTTATGTGTCTTCCTTTATTCTCGGGTTGTGAGAATTAGTGTTAAATGTTTCCCCTTTATTTCATAATTGTTTTAGCAATAAGAATTTAAAGGAAGGCCGTTGAACCTTCCGTTCCCAAATTTCTTCCTTGTTAAGTTGCATCAGTTGGTATCAGAGCTCAAAACATTTCCATGATGGCTCATGGGTGACAGAGGTATTCCACTATTGGAGATGTTTATGAATTTGAATGAGACTATCAACGCCAAGCCGATAGGAGATTCGAGGAGACAGTGGAGAGATTCCTGCGAATAGAACTGTGTTTGGTGCAATTGGGTGCGAATCCCAACCAAACAACTACAGCTTAGCCTCAACAACCACCGGAGGTGGGAGGAGATGATGAATCGGAAGAGAGTTTCCACAATCTGCTTTTGGAAGTTGACGACCAGGGATGGAATATTAGGAGGAATTGACCAAATTTTGATGTTTCTGATTACTCAGAAGATCGGAGGGGAGTATTCAGGCTTTGGGTTGAAATTCTAGAGTTCACTGGCGGAAGACAACCAGAGGAGATATGGGATTGGTTGGCTACTGTGGAGGAAGTGCTCAAGTTCAAGCAGGTGCCGTTAATGGCTACTCGGTTGAGGGGCAGACCCACCACTTGGTAGCAACAGCTGAAGCATACCTGGCTTAGGTAGGATAAGTCAAAAATTGGGATCTGGAAAAAGATGAAGAAGTACATACTGAACGCCTTCCTTCTCCACAATCATGCCATGGTGATGTATCAATGCCTACAAAACTTGTGTTAAGGTTCTTGGTTAGTGGAAGACTACGCTGCAGAGTTCTATGCCTTAGTCGCATGGAATAACTTGGCAGAATCGGAAGAGCAGTTGTGGGATAGGTAGGTCGGCGGGTTGAAGGATTCGATTCAAGAGGTGTCAAATGTTTTTGACATCTTTTCGATCTCAAAAGCAAGTCAGAGGGCTTTGAACGTCGAAAAACAACAAAAAGCAATGTCATATTGGCAATACTGGAACTCCTAGAATAGTGGGCGTGATGAGGTATGATTCCAAACCGACTCAGGTGTACAGGGTAAGCTGGTTATCGCCAAACCTGGTAAGCTGAGTAACCAAGACTTGACGGGTAACTCAAAAACTCATTGTTTCAAGTGTGAAGAAATGAGTCACCGTGCCACTGGGTGTCGGAAAGGTGATAGACTTGGTAAGGGGTTGTACATTGAGGGACTCCATGCTGAGGATGGAAAAGTAGTTGAGGAAGATGCTCAGGATGAGTTGACGCTAAGTGGCAAAGAAGAAATTGCGGGTGACGAGGGCCACCTACTAGTGGCCATGCGAGTTTTCTTCACACCTAAGGAAGCAAAATGAGATGGTTGGATCATACATAACATCTTCCAAATGACATGCATGATTGGTGGAAAGGTGTGCTTCCTAGTCATTGATTCCGAAAGTTGTGAGAACGTTATCTCCGAAGAAGCAGTCCGAAAGCCGGGGCTCAAGACAAAGGAGCATCAGAATCCTTACAGTTTATCATGGCTCTAGAAGGGAAACCAAATAACCATTTCAAGACTTTGTCTGGTTAATAATTCTATTGGAGCGAAGTCCCACGATGAGTATGGTGTGATGTTGTTATCATGGATTCGTGCCACTTGTTGCTTGGACGTCCATGGGAATTTGACAGGGGAGCCATCCAAGATAGGAAGAGGAACACATATAGCTTCATGTTTGAGGACACACAGATAATCTTGTTGCCTAAGAAGGACAAGGCATCGCGTTCGTTACTAGCTGAGAATCTGAATCTCCAAACCAGAGCCATGTTCACCAAGGAGGTTGGCGAGAACTAGGTGGTGTTTCTGTTGATCGGCAAGGAATGTTAGGTGGAACAAGGAGGGGTACCGAGAGAGGTAGAGGACTTGTTGAGGGAGTTTGCAGATGTGTTTCAGGAGGAGTTACCGGATACCTTACCAATTGAGGGACATCCAACCCCGGGTTAATTTGATGCCGGGAGCTGCATTACCGAATAGGCCACGCTATGGGATGAGTCTTACACAGCATAAGGAGCTTAGGCGCCAAGTTGAGGACTTACTTGCCTGGGGCTTTATTCAGGAGAGTTTAAGTTCATGCGCGGTTCTAACTCTTTTGACGCCAAAGAAAGATGGTACTTGGCGGATTTACATCAAGAGCAGAGCCATCAATAAGATCACAGTATGTTACCGATTTTCTAATCCGAGGTTGGATGACTTACTTGATCACCTACAGAACTTGCAAGTGTTTAGCAAGTTGGATATGAAGACCGAATACCATCATATACGTATCTCCCCTGGTGATGAGTGGAAGACTGCCTTCAAAACTGGAGAAGGATTATACGAGTGGCTTGTGATGTCGTTTGGATTATCTAACGCGCCTAGTACATTTATGAGGTTCATGAATCAGATACTATGACTTTTATCCGAAGGTTCTTTGTCGTCTACTTTGATGATATCTTGATATACAGCCAACCCGAGTTGATCACTTAGAACACCTTCTAGAGGTGTTGACTACCCTTACAGAGCAGCACTTGTTTGTCATCTTAAAGAAGTGCGAGTTCATGAAGGACCAGGTGACTTTCCTTAGGTTTGTCGTGTCTAAGGATGGGATTGCGGCTAATGAAGGGAAGATAGAGGCAATCTGAAATTGGCCACAATCGAGAACGATATCAGAGGTACGTAGTTTCCATGGCTTGGCTTCTTTTTATTTGAAATTTGTGCCAGGTTTTACTCTATCATGGCACCGATCACAAATTACATGAAGGGATGTCACTTCAGTTTGACTCCGGAGGCATCTGACTCCTTCAAAAAGGTAAAGTGGAGGTTGACCACTGCCCCGATATTGGCCTTACCGAATCGTTAAAAAACGTTCGAGTTGCACATGGACACCTCCAAGGTTGGCAGTGGCATAGTGCTTAGTCAAGAGGGACATCCTATTGCTTACTTTAGTGAGAAGCTTAACGAAAATAAGTTGAACTATTCAACTTATGATGGTGAGTTCTACACGATAGTGAGAGATTTGAGGCAGTGGAAGTCGTATCTCGCCAACAAGAAGTTCGTTTTGTGCTCGGATAATGTTGCACTAAATTACATCAGTAGTCAAGATAAGCTTTCTAATTGTCATGTGAAGTGGGCAAGTTACATTCAACTCTTTCATTTTATGATCAAACACATGCCTATAGCATTAAACAAGGTTGCTGACACCTCGAATAGGCGTACACTGATCTTGACTGATAGCTGGGCTTTGGTACTTAGTTATGACAAGTTGGCAAATAGTACAAGAATGATCTCGCCTTTGGAGAGATTTGGCAAGAAGCTCAATCAGGGAAAATACTGGATTACTTCATCCATGATGGATTTCTCTTCAAGGGGAATCAGCTATGCATTTCGGATTCGAGTTTGAGACTCAAAATCATTCAAGAGAAGCAAAATGAGGGATACATGGATCGAGATAAGATGTTCAAGCTGGTGAGCGCTACTTTTTTTTTTTTGCCAACAATGAGGAAGGAGATTGAATAGTTTGTCAAGCGATGCCGTATTTGCCAGGTATCGAAAGACGGAATGAGTAATGCAAGTTTATACTTGCCATTATCAATTTTGAATCAGTCTTTGGTAGATATTAGTATGGAATTTATGCTTGAGTTTCAAGAACGCAGAGGGGGATCTTCTTTGTTGTGGATCAATTCTCCAAGATGGCCCCTTTCATAGGATGTAAGAAAGCTGCTAACATAGTATATGTGGCTTAATTTTATTTCTGAGAAATGTACTAGTTTCATGGGTTACTGGCTAGCGTTGTCTTGGATAGAGATGTGCGGGTTGTGAACCACTTCTAGAAAACATTATGGAAGATTGAGAACACCTCCATGAGATTCAACACTATTCACCACCCACAGACGGACGGTAAGACGGAAGTATGAATAGGTCTTTGGGTAACCTTCTCGCATGTCTTATTGCTGAGAGCGCCAAGGGATGGGGTCAGAAGCTGTATCCTATTGAGTTCGCCTACAACAGCTTGGTAAATAGGAGCACGGGTTTTCCGTTGTTCAAAGGTTTCTATGGTTTTGTTCCTTGTTCTCCAACAGACCTTCTACCAGTACCCGATCTTACTCATCCTCATGGCAAGGAGGAGGACTTCATCTCTAACGTTCAAGAAATCCATTAGTAAACTCAGTCACGGCTTCTTGAAGCCAGCACCAAATACAAGATGACAAGCGACAAGCGGCATCGGGCAGTAGAGTTTTGGGTTGGTGATCAAGTATGGGCAATTTTGATTAGAGAGTGGTTTTCAGCATGGGAATACAACAAGTTGACGGCATGGAAGATTGGGCTTTTACGTATCATTGAGAATATCAATGATAATGCGTGTCGCCTGCAGCTACCAAGAGGAATAAGGATATCAGACGTTTTCAACATCAAGCACCTCGTCCCTTACGTTGGCGAGAATGATCCATTGACGAATTTGAGAGAGAATTCTCTAAAACTTGGAGAGGATGATGCAATCGCGCCTTAACTATTGGCAGGTTACAGAGCAGAGGGATCTTGCAAGTTGACCTTGGAGAAAATGGTTGCTTGGCCGGGTTGTAGGGACGCTCAGTAAATTTTATTTGAAGTTAACATCAATTAGAAAAGCTTAATATAGATTAGTAAATTTTTTTGTTTAATTTTTATTTATCTTTTTAAATTTTAATCTTTTATTTTAGGTAAGATAACTCCTCTATTTAAGGAAGAGGATGATTATGGTTTTAGTATTTAATTGTTTTTAGATTTTTGTCTACTATTTTATGTCTTTTCCTTTCCATTCTGGGGACATGAGAATTAGGGTTAAACATTTTTCTTTTGTTTTCTTAATTGTTTTAGCAATAAGAATTTAAAGAAAGGTCGTTGAACCTTCTGTTCCCCATGTTCTTCCTTTGTGCATTGCGTCAAGTTTAATTAAGCTAAACTAAGTTTTAATTATCCTAATCTTACTCATAATCCTACAGTAAAATTAAATTCAATATGATGAAATTTGTTTAACAGTCACGTCACAAATGAGTCTAATTAGGATAAAGGTGGGTGTGCATTGGGTCATACATCTAATATCATCAAATGATTAAAAAATATGTTATTAACTTGTACGAGTACTAAGCTGATATAATTAAAAGTAAAAAGATTTAATTGACACATTGCTTTAAGTATAAGAAAATTTACATAAATAACCCTAATTTAAATATGTAATACATATTCTAATATATTCTTAATTTTTTTTGAGAAATAGATTATTTATATTAAGTATTATATCTAGAATACTAAATTATTTCTCATCAATTGTAACTCCTGTATGAGTGTCCAATGCTTTTCTTTTACCATTGAAAAGTTAAATACTAAAAAAAAATTTTAGGGTATACTTCAATACCTTTTAAAAATTGTTTCCTAATATAAATGCAATATCCCGTGATTATCTGAGCAGTGTGGAGACATTCAAGAAGGCAAAAATGAATTATTCGTTTTTGCATGATATAAGAAGAAGCAATCCAATGTGCCGTTATGCACAAAAAGACACACCGGGTTTCGACTTCCACATATCCGACGTCAGCTCGTGTTCGCCTTAAAAATATCTTGAAACTCATTTTTCATATTTACAAATTCTTTAAATGCGTCCCGCTTCAAAGTGTTCGGAGGAACCCTTAGAACGGCGGGGTTTAATGCATTTTGATAGTATCGGACAAGTCTAGGGTCTTCGCCAGTGGTAAACGGCCTTTGATCCCCAATGACGTATCTCATTAATTCACGTCTATTAGTTTCTTGTGTAAACCTAAAGTTAGCAAGTGCACCAGTTGCTTGCTGTACGAGATGTTGTTGGGTTTTATCTGCAATTAATTCGAGGTGGCTTTTCAATAGGTGTCTTTTTAGAGTGTCAGTCCCACTACCATGTGATGATTGAAAACTTTTTGAGGATCACATAATGTACAATATGCTTTATTATGTTCACACTCTAGTGTGAAGTGGTTCCATACATCGCCAGTATTACGTCTACTACTGGTGCGGGTTTCAGTTTCATCTGTGGTGGGTGTGGGTTCGCTTTGAGAACATCCCGCACCACCTGATTCAGGATAATCCTGCTCGTAGTGCTGCTCTTGTTCCCAACTTAATGTGCCTGTGTAGAGAGGTGACGGATCAGGTTCTAAAAATTCCTGTTTTTGGGTATTAAGCTGAACTACTTTAGGGATTTTAGGGGGTCGAGAAGTGCTTGTACTAGATCGATCAGCTCCAAATGAAGATGAATTATGAGTCATGATATTGTTAATTTATAATTATAAAATGTAAGTAAGAATGATGTTAGTATTTATAGGAAAAAAATTGAATTTTTTTTTATTGAGCCCCAATGGCTTGAGCTGTTGGGGCATACAGGAGCTGTTAGGGGGCTCTACCCCCCAACGGGCCCGGGCCGCTACTATAGTGGGTCAGGTTGGGCCGATCCCAAATAAGGTGGGTCGGGTCGGGTTCCGGGCTGACCCGGCCCACTAGCTACCTCTAGCCACGGGTATGGGACGGATACGGGGTATAGTATTGTATCTGCCCTGTCCGACTCCATACCCGCCCCGCCCTGCTTTATACCCACCATACCCACTTCCTTTTTATCTAATTAACTTTCAAATTGAAAAATACATACTTAAATTTAATTACCAAAATTATTTATCAATTATATTATAAATACGGGCGGATACAAATAATTATTTTGTACCCATATTAAGGCGGACACCCGCGAGTAATGGAGCGAGTATGGGTATGCATTTTATACCGTGGTGGGTAATTGGGGGGGGGGAGGGGGTATGGGTATGAAATTTGGGTGGCAGGTACAGGTATAGAGGAGGCACCCCCCCATACCCGCCCCGCCTAATTTCCATCTCTAGAAAAGAGACTGGGGGTTACAATTAAGAAAACCAAAATTTATGTGGTTCAGACGAAGCCTACATCCACGAAGGGGAGCACAATAATTCTACTATATATTTGAAAGTTTACATGAGACGTCTCAACTCTCAATCATTCTCAATCCTAATATTAACATACACATTCTTAGTGTATATATGGAGCCTTCTACCCTAGAACCCTAGCATTTCATGGGCTTAAATCAGATTGACCCAATCCTCTCCTTAGAAACAAGGCTCAAACCACTAGATTCCACACATAACTTAGCAATGACCATTTGAAATAATCTCAAGTGTTGGTCTCCATTAACTAGCCATGGTTTGCGAGCATAATGGCCCTAGTATTTTTTATTAAACAAAAGTAGATTTTCGGGTGGCTTAGGTAGCCCTCCAACTCTTAATATGAAAATTTAATGGATCAAAGTTTCTGAACATTGCAAAATTGTTTAGAATCCTCCACATGTATGCCAAGTCAATATAGTAGAATGAAACTTATCAATCGCGGCCTACCTGGGATGAAACCAAAATGGAACATGGCCTGCTGGGATACCATTCATTAGTGTCGGGCCAAATAGGTACATGGTCAAAGTTCTTATTAGCCCATGATGAATGACATCACGAGGATTGTTCCCTAACCATTCTTCTTGAACCAGATATCGATCTATTATTTCCCAAGTAGTGGAAACTAATAGATGAAGCTTCCTAGTATATGAATACCTACAAGATCATAATCAAAGCATAATGATCGTAATCTACGCAAGCGTGAATCCCTAAAGGGTAAGCCCCCAGATAAGACACCAAGATAAGGAAAACTCACTAATTAACGCCTTTAGCTTTGACCAAAAAATTTCTTTGCCAACCTTTTGGGCTGGTGCATAAACAAAGATCAAAATGAAAGCCAATCTTCATTTTATCTCTAACACCTAACGGAGTAGAAGCTTTGCCTTAGTAAGATGTCAAGAGTGCAATTGTTCACATTCCAAAACAACCATAGACCTTCACATGATTGTCACTAGGGGAGTATATTGAGACCCAAATTTATTTCTCAGGCACGGAGAGAGGCTCACTCATCATAAATTAAAAAACAATAGTTAAGACTGGCTTCACCTTTTAGAAATTTTAGCTCCTCATAGACCCCAGACCTTTTAGCCTCACACACATTTAAACTTAAAAAGGCATATTCCCCTCCCCCCCCCCCCCAAAAAAAAACAAAAAACCGTGGATATCTCAACAAGATCCTTGTTTAGACATGGATGTACAAGACTACTGCCCTAACAAATTATTCTAAAGATCTAAAGTAAGTAATTCTACTATTCTCACATAGAGCCACATTCCATAAAATAAAATGGTAATGTTGTTACTAGAGTAATGGTTATCTGTAAGTTAAATTTGCGGCTCTTATTTTTATAAGGCATATCATTATCATGACGATAACAAATATTTTTAATGATAATAACAACTCCAAAGTGCCATAATTTTTGTAAAGATGTAAGATTTCCTACGTAATATTAGGAAGGTCGGGCTATTTATGTTGAATTATTTAATGAAATTGCATGCGAATTTCCTCCATACAGACTCTTAAACTTCGCTACCCTAAAGGGGGAAGGCTGCCTACATCAACCCCCCCAGACCCCGCTTCTGCGAGAGCCCTTGAGGCACTGGGTTTATTGTTATTGTTGCTGTTGTTGTTGTAGACTCTTGAACTTCACCAACTTGAACTTGACATAGCCATCCTATTTGCTGCTTCATTTCCTTCGCAAAAAATATGAGAAACGCTATACTCAATTATGGTTCTGATTTACCAATAGCACTAGTATTCGCTACAGATGACTTGAATTATCAAAAAATTATCACTTTCAATATGAACCCAGTTTAATTCCATATTTAAACACTTTTTTAATTCCTCCCTAACAACCCAAGCATCAGCCAAAAGAATCAGAGCATTTCCAACATTTGTACATTTATAGTTAAGAACTCTTTTCCTCAGTATCGCAATATATATCCATAAGTTGAGTGCTTGCAACAACAACAAAAACAACAGATCCAGTGTCTCAAAGGCTTCCGCATAAGCGGAGTCTAGGAGGGGTAGATGTACGAAGCCTTATCCCTTCAGGTTATAACCCTATCGAGAGGCTGTTTTCGATGACCCCAAACCTTATAGAGTTGACAATATGAGGATTTCGCAGGAGGTCACCTATCCTGGTACTACTCTTTCCTAAGCACGCTTAACTTAGAAGTTCTAATGAAATCTGATGCTTTAATGCCTGGTTAGCTTGTTTTAATCTATCATAGTTACCTTCAACCCAATTGATCACTGAAGGGACCATTTTTTCTGATTTCTGGACTCAGTTTTCCTAGTAGTATATACCAAAGTGCCATAATAGAGAACAGAAACGTTCCCTCCTTTCTCCCTTCATTGCTTCAGCTGCTAAGGCGGGAAAGGCTCTCACTCTCTCTCTCTCTCTGCGAATGTACTCGCCAGGCATTCATGGCGACGAAGCTACTCTCAATGAAGACGACGAACTCCAGATGGACATGGTTGAATTCCTCAGAACAAGCCATGGCGATCAGCTTCGTTCCCTCATTCTTTCTCCCGATACTCGCCTCCATTACCCTCTCTTCATCGAGTACTCATTCAAGCACTCAATCACTCTCTTTGTCTCTCTACATTTCTTTCTGATTTTCAATTGATCGCCGTTCTCTTTCAGTTTTACAGAGCTTGCCGAGAGGTATTTGTCAATTGCAATGCTCGTTTCTAGGGATCCTGCCAATTACTTGCCCATATTTGACGGCGCTGCCGTTGCTGCTCAGGTTTGTCATCTTTTACTGTACATTTACTTTGGGTATTTTGTTAAAGGTTGGACAATTTTAGTTTTTTTAGATCTCTTTGAACAAAGAGCATTGATGCTTTGCTGATATTTTCTTAGCTGATTCGCAAAGGGGTGGGGGAGCCTTATGCTACTGATTCATGGTTTTGTATTGTGGCATTTTGTAATTTGAGTACGTCTTTTCATTAACTCTTTGTACATCATCTCTGTCTGAGGCCCTTTTGGTTAATTGCTGTAGGAAGTTGTATTTCCTAAAATTCAATTCCCGTGTCAACTTTTTAGGAAGTAAGTACAAAGTATTTGATTGTTGGGGTGTGAAGTAGAACTTTTTAATGGAACTAATTAAAAACAAAAGAATTATAACTTATCTAGGGGATTAGGTAAGTTACTTCCAACATTTTAAAGGAATTAGAAAGTGCTATGAAATTTCTACTTTTCATGTTCTACTAATTTTCTGATAACCAAACGAGAAAAAATGTCTACTTCTTATGAATTCTGATTTCTTGTTGCCTTAGTCTTTTTAGGAGCTTTTTGGACAAATAGTTTTAGGGGCTTTTGCTGACGTAGCCTTAGTTGACTTCCAAATGGATGGCTTTTTGCTATTAATTCATGATTTTTTACGATTAATTTTGTAATTTTGGGTGCATCTTGTCCTCAACTCCTTGTATATTGTCTCTTTCTGAATATTATTTCTTTTTGATATTTTATTATGGTTTTTGGTTTTTGAATGTTCAGAGAGTCGTATTGAAGGGTTTGAGTTGTTGCTCAAATGCTACGGTTAAAGACCTTGTTCATGTTCGGATTAATGTTTTGGGATCTCCCCTTGAAAGCCCAGGTTCGCATTTACCGGCTTGAATTCTTTTACTATTTGATTTTTAAATTCTTAGGATTTTTGGGTACACACTGATAGCATTTGTTGATATCATATGGAATTTCTTAATTATCTACAAAAAAATTCATGTAGAATTTCTTAGTACTGATTGTAATCTGTGGGCTTTTTACTCCCCAGATGATTCTATGATTTCTATGAAAGTCATGGGTAAATAAACTGCTACTAGAACTACTATTTTCTTCTTAAAATGCTTCTCAAGATCAGTATAGTTGGTGGTGGTAACGGAGGTATAGAATCAAGCAGCTTTTCGGGTTCACACTGTGGTGTGGTAAATGTTACGTAATGGGTCATGGCGGCTGTGTGGATGACATTACAGAAATACCGAACTTGACATCCGTACTTTTATTTGATTTGATGAACAACGACGAGGGAAGACAAAGTAATGAGTGTTATTCTAAACAGAATAGTGGATAATAATTTAAGATGTCAAGGGATGGAAATGGAGATATTCAATGGATAAATGGAGTACTCACAATCTGGAGCCAGCGAGGAAGATTGCTACACAAGCAGAACAGGGTCCAGGGGATTGTCTTGGAATTAGCCCCCTAATGCTAACTTTAGTAATAGCATGAGAAAATGAAGAGAGTAAAGAATCAATATGAAGCACGATCAAATAGAACCTGGGGTATTATAACATGAGAAAGGGGTTGGATGCTTGAGTTGGATGCGTTCGTATGGTGGAAACGAGTTGTTACTTTGGCATCTAATGGTGACATTAATATTCTAGTCATGTTTCCAACTGCCATGTTAGAGGTCAGAAAGGGGAATCAACGGATAAGATTTAAGCTGTCAGGAGGAGACCATGGGCATAACATGTGACTTGCAACCGCGCCATTTCGTATTCTGTGTTAATGGGTGTGTAAACACGCTGCATGCTTTCTGCTTCTTCACTTATGGTTTATTTTACCTGCTCTTCTCTAGGTATGTGAGACTTTATTGTTTTCTGTCATCTCATCTTGGCAATTCTTTTCTTGTTTGTTGAGACCAATGGGATATGCCCTGCTTGTTACTGCATGCAGTTGATAGTAGTTATTTGTCATTAATGCCATGACGTTTTAGCAAAACTGTGCTTAGTGATGTAGAACCTTCTGTTTTTATACTTTCTAGTTCTGCATCTATGTGATGTTGCTGGATTTCAGTTTCTAGTTGTCTCTAGGCAAAAGAACATGGAGATGTTCCCTGATTGCAGAGCCATCATATCCTTCAGGCTGCTAGCTTTGTCTGAATTGCCACCAGGGAAAGGAGGGGAAACAGTTAATTGGCTGTCCACTTGAAGTAACAGAAATTTGCAGATTATATTTCGGTCGCCATTGGATAATATGCGATGAGTTTCTGAAGTTGATGAGGCTGGACTTTTAATTTCTGAAATTAGTTATTATCTCTGAAAATAGTTGTGTGGATCATAGCTTAAGCTTGATAAGTAGTTTTATGTTAATTTGAAAAATACCGGCTTTTCTAGTTGTTGCTAGTGACTAAGATAGTCCTTTGACAACAAAATGTTTGCTGGCCTTGATGTGATCTCTTACTAATAATATATTCACAGAGAACTTAATTTTGTGAATGTTTACGCATGTAGAAACTTTGCCTAGCATTGGACGCGTAAGAGTGAAGCATCGCAATATTCTTCTAACCCTCAAAGGAACAGTTATCCGCTGTGGCGCAGTCAAGACCATCGAAGGGGAAAGAAGATATGAATGCAGAAAATGCAAGAATGTCTTCCCAGTTTATCCCGAGTTAGAAACCGGGAACACTATGAGACTGCCATTAGCTTGCCCATCAAACAAGCCAGGAGGTTGTGAAGGCACCAGGTTCGTCGTTATTGACAATAGCACTAGATACGATGATTACCAAGAAATCAAGATCCAAGAAAGCACTCAGCTGCTGGGTGTTGGGTCCATCCCTCGTTCAATTCGTGTCATCTTGCAGAATGATCTTGTAGACCTTGTTAAGGCTGGAGATGATGTGATTGTTACTGGGATCTTAACTGCCAAATGGTCCTCGGATTTGAAAGACGTACGCTGTGATCTCGAGCCGGTTTTATTAGCGAATCATGTACAGAGGACTAATGAGCTCAAGTCTGAGATACACATCCCTGATGAGACTATCATAAAGTTTAAGCAATTCTGGGAGGCATTTAAGGACACTCCATTGAAAGGAAGAAATGCGATTCTGCGAGGTATTTGTCCTCAGGTTTTTGGGCTCTTTACTGTGAAGTTGGCGGTTGCTCTGACGCTTATTGGAGGTGTTCAGCATGTTGATGCGTCAGGGACAAAGATCAGGGGAGAGTCTCATCTACTTTTGGTAGGTGACCCTGGAACTGGGAAGTCTCAGTTCTTGAAGTTTGCTGCTAAACTAAGTAACAGAGCTGTTATTACAACTGGGTTGGGGAGCACAAGTGCTGGGTTAACCGTCACAGCCGTTAAGGATTCGGGTGAATGGATGTTAGAAGCGGGTGCGCTCGTGTTAGCTGATGGTGGCCTTTGTTGCATAGATGAATTTGACAGCATGAGAGAACATGACAGAACTACCATACATGAAGCAATGGAGCAACAAACAATCAGCATTGCTAAAGCTGGTCTTGTGACAACCGTCAATACACGGACAATAGTGTTTGGTGCTACTAATCCCAAAGGACAATACGATCCTCACCAACCGTTATCTGTCAACACAACACTTTCTGGACCCTTATTGAGCAGATTTGATATAGTACTCGTTTTGTTGGATACCAAGAACCCTGAGTGGGATAAAGTTGTCTCGTCTCATATTCTTTCACAAGAGGAACCGAGCAAAGGAAAAGTTGAACCAGATTTGTTGAATACTTGGCCGCTTCAGATGCTAAGAAAGTACATTCAATTCGTTAAAGGGTATTTCAGACCGGTACTCACAAAAGAAGCTGAGAGAGTGATTTCGAGCTACTACCAACTGCAAAGAAGATCAGCTACCCATAATGCTGCAAGGACAACGGTTCGTATGCTGGAAAGTTTGATTCGTTTGGCTCAAGCACATGCGAGGTTGATGTTCAGGAATCAGGTTACTCCGTTGGATGCCGTCACTGCCATTTTATGCATTGAATCATCTATGACAACTTCGGCTATAGTGGACAGTATTGGGAATGCTCTGCACTCAAATTTCACAGAAAACCCTGATGTGGAATATGCCAAGCAAGAGCAATTTATTCTTGACAAGCTGAGAATATGACATCACTGGAACAGTTCTCTATCCGTTCGTCAGGTATGTAATCCCCAGTTGGTCACCTTCATGCTTTTATAAGTCACACACAAATTGGAGTTAGAAGTGGTAAGACACAACTTGGAATTAGAAGTGGTAAGAGTACAAAACTATCACTAAGTTTTCATCTATCAGCTTGCATTTTTGGGATAGTTGATTTTTTGACAAGGTTTTAAAGCCTAATGGACCAATAGGTCATGAGTTGGAAACTCAACAACCTTCACTTTCGATATTAATATATTGAAGTATGAGGTGGAACTATATCCAAACTCCAAAGTCTGATGGTATTTGTGTAAGGGGACATATTAGAGTATGAAAAACTATTTTTGAATCTTCTATCAGTTTAAGCTTTAGAGTTGTTGGCAATGGTACTTATAAAAAATAAAAAATAAAAAAAATTTGTTGGCAATGGTTCCTTGACAAGTTTATTGTTTACTAATGGCTTTGGTATTTTTTTCTTGTATTGAATTGAAAAACTACATCAAAAGCTTAAACTGTACTTACGATTGTTTTTACATTCTAATATGCTGCTTTTGCTTTTGTTTATAGTGCTAGAGCTGCAGGTAATCAAATCACTTCATGTCTTTTGTTGGAATTATATTAATATAAAGAGTAAGAGCTGTGGAATTCGAATTTGGGAGTTATCTGTGAAAGTATTTATTATGTTTTTTGTTTATAAATGTCAATTGTCAAAGTATCTATGATACATAAGTCAAGAAACCAACTATCCCACAGGCTTAAGCTGTTAGATATGATTTGTAATAAGTTTTATACTATAACAAATGATTATTTCAATTAGTAAGAGTAATCCAACGTGACCTAATTTTAACTGGTTGAAATCTCGAAAGTAACATTTCCACAAAATTAAGAATCAGGTTATTTAGATTTACACACCTATAAAAAAAGAACATACCCAATACCTCAAGGGCTCCCGCTTACGCAGGGTCGGGGGGGGGGGGGGGGGGGGGGGGGGGGGGGGGCGGATGTACGCAGTCTTCCTCCTTCAGAGAGTTAACCTGAAGAGAGACTGTTTCCCAGTAACCCCAACCTGAGGGTGAGGACTTCCCAGGAGGTCACCCATCCTGGTACTACTCTTGCCCAAGCACGCTTAACCTCGGAGTTCTAATGGGATCCAGTGACAGCGTGTTGGTGCCCTCTTTGGTAGATTTACACACCTATCTGTTCCTTTTTTTGGCCAAAATATCATGAAGGGAATACAGCCATTATCATTTAATTTGCTGGTTTTCGTCCATTTAATTGGCTAAGCATATGGCTTAAGAGTGGAGTTGCCGCATCAAACTAGAAGGAGGCGGAGACAGTCCCCCTCATAGCAGATTCAGTGTAAAAATCAAATTTAACAAGAGTAATAGGACTAGAAACAATGTAAGGAAATTCCTTTGTATTGAATGATTAAAAGAGTACATAAACTACGTATTTATACAAGAGGGCTACTAAACTTATCATCTACCAATGATATAGATTACAAAGAATAAATACATGAAATAACTTTCGTAGTTATTTGGGCCCCTAGGACCAATTGGCAAGGGGAAGAGAAGAGGGGTAGGAAGATGATTACGAGCTACTTAATTACAGGAGAACGATCTAGAATTAGTACAAAAGAATATGCCAAAGGATATGCCAAAATAAATACGTACACAAAGACATCATAAATACATTATAAATACGAGAACGTAAATACCTAAATTCTACACTCTCCCTCAAGTTGGAGCATGTAAATTCACAATGCCCAACTTGTCAAGAAATGTGGAATGCCTCGAAACTCCCAATGCCTTCGTGAATACATCGGCCACTTGAGCCCCGGTACGAACATACGCTGTGGTGATCTCCTTAGATAATATCTTTTCTCGTATAAAATGACAGTCATTCTCAATATGCTTTGTTCTTTCGTGAAACATAGGATTAGAGGCAATGTGAAGGATTGCCTGATTATCACAAAATAACAAAACAGATTTGTTAGTGGGGACAACAAGATCATTTAACAACCGTCGTAACCACACTATCTCACTCGTAGTGGTTGCCATAGATCGGTATTTTGCTTCGGTGGAAGACCGGGAAACAACAGTTTGTTTTTTAGACCTCCATGAAATGGGTGCATCACCCAAAAAAATGACAAAACTCGTTGTTGACCATCTAGTTGTAGGACAATCAGCCCCGTCAGCATCACAATAAGCACGAAGTCTTAGGTCAAAATCAGATGGAAGGAAAATCCCTTGACCCGGTGTTCCTTTAAGATAACGGAGAACCCTCATGATGGCATCAAGGTGAGGAGTATGAGGATCATGCATAAACTGGCTTAACACAAGAACAACATAACAAATGTCAGGATGGGTGATGGTCAAATACAACAAGCGACCAACGAGCTGCCGTTATCGACCTCCATCTTCCACATGTTCTCCTACCCCATCTGTTAAACCGTGATTTTGGACTATAGGCATAAGAACAGGTTTTGCCTCCAAAAGACTTGCCTCACTAACAATGTCAAGTGCATACTTCTGTTGGTTCATCATAATTCCCTTTCGAGAATGGGCAACCTCAATGCCCAAAAAATACTTTACTGGGCCTAAATCCTTTATGCCAAAAGTCTTATTCAAAACATTTTTAACTTCCGCAATATGACTCATATTATTACCCGTTACTAGAACATCATCAACATAAATGAGAATTGCCGTATAATTGTCCCACGCATAAAAGTGAACAAAGAGTAATCAGCTCTGGATTGTTGAAAACCAATTCTAATTATAGTTGAGGTAAATTTCTGATTCCAATTACGAGACGCCTGTTTAAGTCCATAGAGGGACTTACGAAGGCGACAAACTTTTCCCTCGTGTTTGCGTTCAAAACTTTGCGGTAATTTCATGTAGGCTTCCTCATCTAAGTCTCCATGAAGAAAGGCATTGTTAACAACTAATTGTTGGATAATCCAACTTCGGGCTGCGGCAACAGCCAATACACAACGAACAGTCGCGAGTTTAGCAATAGGTGCAAACTTATCATGATAATCGATACCTTTGACTTAAGTATACCCCTTAGCAACAAGGCGAGCTTTATATCTCTCAATCGACCCATCGGATTTCTACTTAATCTTGTAGACCCATTTCGAGTCTATAGCTTTCTTTCCAGCCAGCAATGATTCAAGTATCCATGTGTTGTTTTGCTCAAGTGGCTTGATCTCCTTCTCTATAGCGTCCCTCCATTGTCCATATCCTACAGCATGATCAAAATTTTTCGGCTCATCACATGAGGTGATGGCATTCACCAGAGTTAGCTGACAGAGTGGTAGTGGGAGAATGGGCTATAGATGGCGGCATCTCGGTAATGTAGTCTTGATACTTGGCAGGCTTAGAGCGAACTCGACCACTTCTTCTCACGACCTCTTCTTCAAAACGGGGAAAAGTCCCGCTCTCGGTCCTATCACCCGGGCTCTCGGCCAACCCACTACTGGTCGGGTCGAGAACTGGTAGGCCCGGTCCACTGCTGGCCGGGTCGAGATCTGGCTGCTACGGCTGAACTGGTCCTGCACGAACCGGTTTAGTTATGTCTGAAACAAAAAAATCCAATTTTTAAAACCTCATTATGCTTCACAGGTGATGAACCCGATGTATCGATTTTCAGGAAAGGCATAGAATCTTCATAAAAACGAATATCCCTAGAAACAATGATTTTATTTTCATCCAAGCTATAAATTTTATACCCCTTTTGTCCATAGGGATACCCTACAAAAATTCCCGGTGAAGCCCGTTTATCAAATTTGTCACGAGTCCGATTTTTAGCATGGTAATAACACAATCACCCAAAAACCTTCAAATGATCATATGAGGGGATCTTCCCCATTAATCTTTCATACGGACGCTTATTCACAAGCAATGAAGTAGGCATCAAATTAATCAAATAAGCGGCCGTTAAAACACACTCATCCCAAAACCTCTTAGGAAGACTGGCCTGGAATCGTAAAGCTCATCCAACCTCCAACAAGTGTTTGTGTTTGCGTTTAACGACTCCGTTTTGTTGAGGAGTCCTGGTCAATAAAGTCTGAAATTGTATTCCATGTGTCGCAAAGAAGTCTAACAAGGTCCAAACTTAAACTCTTGACTATTATCACTTCTCCTCTGCTTGACCTGCAAACCAAATTGAGTGTGCTTGGCTTGCAAACCAAACTGATTGGCCACCATACAACAAAAATTCATGAGAATCCCATATGCTTGGGATTTCTCTCTCATAAGATATATCCAAGTGCATCAACTGTATTCATCAACAATGGTAAGAAAATAACAAGCACCAATTAAAGACAAAATCCTGTTAGGTCCCCAAATATCACATTGAATTAATTCAAAACACATCTGAGTCCCAGAAACCGTCAAAGGAAAAGGAGAACGAGTTTGCTTCGCACGGTGACAAGAATCACAAATAACGTTTGTTCTCTTAATATTCAAATGCAGAGAGTTTACTAAAAGCAACATGACCCAACCAGCAATGCCATAAAACTTCCTCTTTATTATTCTGAACAGTGTGAGCCGCGGGAGCAGCCAACTGTGCCTCTAGCAGATATAGCCCATTTCTCATTCTACCCACTCCAGTCAGCTTCCTTGAGCGAAGGTCCTAAAAATAACAAAACTTAGAATGAAATGTTAACGTACAGTTTTTATAACGGGTGAGTTTGCTCACTGATAATAAATTGCAATGAAAACAGGCACTTACAATACGTCATGGTGAATAAAATTATCAAAAATCCGAACTTTCCGATATTATTAAAAATCCGAACTTTCCCAATATGGGAAACCGACAAACTTGTTCCATTAGGTAATCTAACGGGTCTAATATTTTGATTTGGCACAACATCAAACATAAAAGCAAGTGACGAAACCATGTGATCAGTAGCATCGGTGTCTATAATCCAGCTTAGCCTCGAAATAAAAACTCGACCTGTCAGATTTACGCTGGGTGAAGCTGAATCCGGGCCGAGAAGCGAAAGGAGATGCTAATATTGATTGGTGGACATCACCCGACAGCTCACTGCTGCAGTGAGCTGTTGCGGTTGCTGTCGGGCTCGCTGCGGCAGTGGGCCCTACTGTCCAGACCCCTTTCGCACCTTGTTTCTTCCATCCTGGAGGGTACCTTATTAGCTCAAAGCACCGTTCCTTAGTGTGTCGCTGTTTCTTGCAATGGGTACAAGTAAAATGGTTAGTACAACAAGAATTATTCCCAAAACCAGCCGCGGCCATGGCTCCTCCTGAACCTGCCGTCACCCTTGCTGCCAGTGTCGTGGCTTCTGGTGTCACTCTCGACCCCACTGCCACACTTTGGTACTTCTCCTCCTAACATAAATCGAGTATGCACTACCCACAGTGGTCAAAGGCTTAGTATTCATGAGTTGTGAACGGAATGTGGAGAAAGAAGGATCAAGACCCATCAACAAGTCCAACAATTTTTCCTTATCTCAAATTTGAGAAAAGGACTTAGCGTGCCAACAAGTGCGCGGCGGGATCTACACAAGGGTGTACAAGTCATCCCAAAATGACCTCAACTTAGTGAAGTAGGTCGACATAGGTAAATTTTCTTGCTCAAGATGTCAAATCTAGCGTTTTAACTCATAGATACGAGGGACATTACCCTGCAAGAACCTCTCTTGCAAGTCCAACCATATATCCTGAGCTGTTTCTAAATATGTGATGCTTTCGTTTATCTCTTTGGAGACTGAGTTAGAAAGCCAAGTAGAAACCATGGAGTCACAAGCGCTCTAGTTTTCAAAATTCGGCGAATCTTCGTTCGGTTTTTCAATGCTTCCATCTAGGAAGCCAATCTTGCGTTTAGCCTTGAAAACCTTATAAATGGACCTTCTCCAAGACTGATAGTTGGGTCCGGTTAAAATGTTTTGTACGAAAACCAACCCTGGATGGTCCGAGGGATGTAGATAAAGTGGAGAATTTGCATCTAAAACCCCCCCTATCGTAGAAACAGGGTTTACGGCATTATGGTCGGAAATTGCTTGATTAATAACATTAGTGATGTCGTTAGTAATATCCGCCATTACCAAAGAGGGCACCAACACACTGTCACCGAATCCCATTAGAACTCCGAAGTTAGGCGTGCTTGGGCGAGAGTAGTACCAGGATAGATGACCTCCTGGGAAGTCCTCACCCTCGGGTTGGGGGCACTGGGAAACAGCCTCTCTTCAGGTTAACACACTGAAGAGGGAAGGCTGCGTACATCCATCCCCCCCCCCCGGGAGCGACTTGAGGCACTGGGTATGTTCCTTATCTTCAAAAAAAAGTTAAACACAAGAAATCACAAATAAACAAGATGAGAAAATCTCACAAAACGTTCGATATTACCCATGGTGGCTGTGGCTTCTTGCGGCTATCACCTTACCAAAAACGCAAGTTCGAAACCTGCTCTAATATCATGTAAAAATCAAATTTGACAAGAGTAATAGAACTAGAAACAATGTAAGGAAATTCCTTTGTATTGAGTGATTAAAAGAGTACATAAACTACCTATTTATATAAGTAAGTAGCTAAACTTATCATCTACCAAAGCTATAGGTTACAAAGAATAAATATATGAAACAACTTTTGTAGTTATTTGGGCCCCTAGGACTGGTTGGGAAGGGGAAGAGAAGAGGGATTACAGGAGAACAATCTAGAGTTAATATAAAAGAACATGCCAAAGGATATATCAAAATAAATACGTACACAAAAAGATCATAAACACGTTATTAATACGAGAATTTAGGAATATAGGAACATACCTAGTGTCTCAAGGGCTCCCGCCTGCACAGGGTCTGTGTATAAATACGAGAATGTAAAGGCCTAAATTTTACATTAAGCGTTGTTCTACATGGGTGTCCTGGATACCCCCAGTTATGGATGGATTAACATCAATCATGATGGAGCTAAACGTGAAAACGTGGTGGTAACAAGTTTATTGCCCCGCGATTCACGTGGTAAAATCATCCTTGCCGGAACCCGAAAGCTTGGTAATGCCTCGATTGAAGTGGCTGAAGCTATTGCGGCGAGAGATGACCTTCAAGCAGTTAGGCAAGGGGCTCAAAGAATCATTTTGGAAGGAGTTAATGAAACGATTATCAAGGTGCTTGAAGGGTTATATTCTTCCTTGGCGGACATTAGGACCCTTGTGGACGATATTCATACCATTAGTTCTTCCCAATAGTGCAATTTTTATTTTCCTCGTGTTTTTAGAGAAGCAAACAGGTTGGCTGATTAGCTAGTGCAGGTTATGAGAATATGCAGGGCTTCTTTATGGGTTCACACTCCCTCCCATGCTTTCCTCACTATTTCCACAGCTAAGGCCCTTGGATGTTCTCTCTTGAGTGATTGTCCTTGAGGGCTAGCAACTCGGCTTTTACCTCTATAGAAAAGAAAATTTAATTTGCTAGTTTTTCCCTTCATATAATTATTGCTACATGGTGGATTT
Organism: Simmondsia chinensis; assembly: GCA_018398585.1. Taxonomy (NCBI): domain Eukaryota; kingdom Viridiplantae; phylum Streptophyta; class Magnoliopsida; order Caryophyllales; family Simmondsiaceae; genus Simmondsia; species Simmondsia chinensis. The sequence continues at coordinate 7,843,574 of JAGTTD010000010.1, read as the reverse complement.
ACGTCCATTCAAAGTATCATATCAATAGTTTTACCGTGTTGAATTTATGACTTAAAACATGGTTTTTTTCCCCCCATTCTCAATGCTCCAAAGGCTTCCACCTAGGTAGGATATTTTTTTTGGGGGGGGGGGGGGGGGGGGGGATGTACGCAACCTTCCCCCTTTAGGATGCTACCCTAAAGAGAGACTATTTTTGAGAACCCCTGACCTGAGAGGTGCAACACAAGGACTTCCCAGGAGGTCACCCATCTTGGTACTACTCTCGCCCAGGCAAGCTTAATTTTGGAGCTTTAATGGGATTCGGTGCTTGCGTGTTGGTACCCTTTTAGATATAACTTAAAACATGGTAAAATACACAAAAAAGAGGCTATTTTCGAGAACCCTTGACCTAAGGGGTGCAACACAAGGACTTCTCGGGAGGTCACCCATCTTGGTACTACTCTCGCCCAAGCAAGCTTAATTTTGGAGCTTTAATAGGATCCGGTGCTTGTGTGTTGGTACCCTTTTAGGTATAACTTAAAACATGGTAAAATACACAAAAAAGAGGCTATTTTCGAGAACCCCTGACCTGAGGGGTGTAACATAAGAACTTCCCAGGAGGTCACCCATCTTGGTATTACTCTCGCCCAAGCAAGCTTAATTTTGGAGCTTTAATGGGATCCGATGCTTGCGTGTTGGTACCCTCTTAGGTATAACTTAAAGCATGGTAAAATACACACAAAAAAAAAAAAAAGAATTGTGCATTTTATTTGCTTGAACCTAAGAAATGGTATCCCCAAAAATATTTTTTTATCAAAATTTGAGTCAAAATCAAAACTATACCTTTTTTTTTTCTTTTCCCTTTTTTAGTGATCTCTTAAACTCGAATGTCTCATTATATCCCCCACTCTTCCTTCCCTTCTCAAGCATTTCTGGCCTTGATGCAGTTGAGGTTGTCTTCAAGTTCTTATCTTATGTGTTTGACTGACTAATGATTAGGAACGACTTCCCCTTCCCTGTTTGGCGAAGAGGTAAAAGGAAGGGTAACGAGGGTAAAGTGTTACCCTCGTTTTGACAAATTTTTTTCCCCTCAATTTGGGGGTAAAGAGGGGAAGAATAAATTTTAAAAAAAATTTTGAGAAATTTGTTTTTATTTAACTATAACTTTTTTTACCTTTACCCTATTACTCAATTATCAAATAAGAGTAACTTATTTATTCTTATAAATAAAGCATCTTTAAAGAAGCGACATAGCCCAAAGCAACAGGCAACAAGTAGTAAGGCGCCAATACCCCTAAGGGCGCTAAGACTAGCCTAGTTATGTTCCTCTCTGCTAAACCGCTATATTCGTTGCACCTATGCTAGCTCTCCTCTCAGCTCTATCTAAGGCAATTTCTTCATTTAGGTTTACATGAGTGAGGCAGTGTCGAATCGTCTCCATCCAGCTCTTCTTTGGCCCGCATCTTCCTCTCCTACTCTTCCTGTCCGTGGTATGGAGTTGCTCGTATCTCCTGACAGGGGTAGTGGTCAGTCTCCTCCGAACATGCCCAAACCACCGCAAACGTTGTTCCTTCAACTTATCCTCAAATGAGGCCAGGCCCAATCTGCTTCTTATAATGTCATGTCCGATCATATCCTTCCTTGTGTGTCAACACATCTACCGTAACATCTTCATCTCCGCCACCTTCAACTTCTGCGTATGATGCCGTTTAACCGGCCAACACTCTGCACCGTATGACATGGCCGATCTCTACCGTTTTATAGTATTTTCCGTTTAATTTAATGGGAGCTTTCTATCGTATAGCCTACTTTAATCTGGTTGTTGATATCCTCGTGAACTTCCCCGAATGCTGCACTATGGATCCCAAAAATTTTAAATAGTCGTTTTTGGGAATGAACTCTGATCCATTCTTGACGCCTTCCACGCTTGGCCTGGATGAGGTACAAAAATAATAATAAAATTATGTGTGTCTATATATATATATATATATATATATAGTACAATTCTTACGAGAGGGTGAGAAGAGGGAATCTTGGATGGGCGACTAAGATTAACCCCTTTTTTATGATGTACCGAAGGAAAAAAAAAAAAAAAATCCCCAACCCACCTCCCTTCCTCCCCCACAACCCTTTCTTTCTTTCTCACCCCGCCACCCGCTGCCACCGCTCCTTTTCCTCTCTCTTCCAATACCCCTTTCTCTCCCATCCCATATCCCTTCACCTTGTCACCTGTTGCCACCATCCTTCCTTTTCCTCGCTTCCAATAGCCCTTTTCTCTGCCCCCACATGGAGGAGAGAGACAGAGATATTGTAAGAGATTGAAACGGAAGGGCGGCGGACTAGCGGCGATAGCGGGTGGCGGAGGTGAAGGGTTATTTTGGGGGGGGGGGGGGACGGACGGGGAAGGGTATTGAAGGAGAGAGAGGAGGGGTAGCAAGGGGGAGGGGGGTGAAGGGATAGGAGAAGAGAGAACAAAGTATTGTTAGAGAGAGAAAGAGGGGTGGCAAGGCGGACGGGCAATGGTAGATAGGCATGTGGCAATGTTGACCGGAGGCAGCAGAGGGTGGTGGAGGCGAGAGAGAGAAAGGAAGGGTTGGGGGAGGAGGATGGGGTAAATTTTTTTTTTTTTTTTTTTTTTTTGGGACCTCATAAAAAATGGCAAATCTTGACCGTTTATTGTAACCCTCTCACACTCTCTTTCATAGAAATTGTGCCCCTCTCTCTCTCTCTCTCTCTCTCTATATATATATATATATATATAATACCATACATGTCTTATGAATAAAAAACTATAATCAATATTATTACACTATAAATCATTTGGCACATGTTCTAATAGTTTTTCTCTATACGTTTTTCTTTTAAAAGAAATTACAACGAATTCACAACACCGTCAAATGGATCCAATATCAATGTAGTTCTTAACACTAATAAGACTCCGATATAGTTAGTATTTAAACCTTAAAAAAAAAAAAAGTTGAAGCCTAGATTCTGAGGTTGTAATTCAAAATAATGCATAACCAAAAGATTAGCTCATTCCATCAATATAGTTATTCAAATACTATATTGTTGTTTGGTCTTAGGACATATTTTTCCCCCAACTTAACAATAAGAAGGAAATCTTTAATAGTACAATCTTTAATGTTTACTCTTTTGGTATGTAAGAGTAAGAAAGGGCCAATTGGCTTAGTGTCTAACCTTGTTAGACCCAACACCGGGTCAACATGTGACCGGTTGACGATATAGACATGTCAGTTATTATGGGTCGCACAGCCGATACCCAATGCACCTTTATGGGCCACAGCTTGTGCCATGTCAACTATGGGGTGAAAAGAATGGGTTAAACAAATAAAACATGAACATGTTACTCTTCCAACAGGGTTTACTCAATATGTTCATCTAATAAATCGAAGCAAATTGGATAGGTTAGTTCATCCTGTGACTCCATCCATTGGCCACCACAACGATTACCCAATAATAGATTAAAATTGTACTAGAGGAGATTACTGCAACTAACAGGGTTACAAAAGTCTAATTTTCCATCTCACAAAAACTTAAAGAGTCAAGAGATGATAATTCTAAAAAACCAGTTAAGTTCGGGGGACCGTTTGAGTGAATTGATGAATGAATAATAACGGAGAGAGGAAATCTTATTTATAAGTACAAAGCCTAATCCTTTATTTTAGTTAGATAATACCACCGAAAACCACCCACTGAAACAGTATGATATCTCTTCTATTATCTCAACATATGAGATGACCACCCATTGAGACAGTGGCTCACTTGTTAATACCAGTCAACATCCAACAAGTTAACACATAACCCCTCTTCATTTTGCCTAAGCGGAAGGGCGGAAGATATTTTTAAGGAAGTAAACATTAGCTCCATTTTAACCCCACACAAAACATGAGCTTAGTTTAAATGTACCACACCTGACCTGCTACAAACTCACAGTATCCAAAAGGTACACATTTAAATCATTTCCCAACACCACAAAAATGAAATCATTCAAATACTTGCAGCATGGCGTGGGAGTAAAAATCAAATAAAAATAAAAACAAGATACATGCCTGAATATAGCCGAAAAGGGCCTTGGCACTGCAAATTTGCAGCAAGTGATTTGATAAAACAATCAGTCAAATAGTAAAACAAACACAATTCCAGAAAGCAACTAGTGTTAATAAATAAAATTGAGGATCATCAATAGGCTGGCTTCGGAATCTTGTGTTTGTGAAACTAAACTAATCCCAAAAAAAAAAAAAAAAAAAAAGGAGAACTCTGATGAATGAAGGAGATCAGTAGAGGCCCAATATCTTCCACCAAAATCCCCCTACCACTGCCCAGATTATGGCATTTACTACAACCATTATAAATCCCACCTTGAACACATCTGGCAGGTCCACGTACCCAGCTGTTTCATGCCGACAAAACAAACAAAGATTTGTTAGCCTCAGAATATAATCAATAGAAAATTCAAAATTTGTTCATGATATAAATGAGCTGAGCTGGCTGTGGAATAAGTAATTTAGCACGTATGATCCCAAGCCCGAGCCTGTCTGTGGCTGGGTGATCTCAAATCCTGAGCTTGATATGAAAAACAAGTCTAACCATGCGAAGATATTTGGTTTGAGCTCAACCGTATGGAGTCAGGCTTGAGCAAAACACAAGCCAAGCTCGAGGGGCCCAGCGACTCCTAGTTGAACAAAGCCCTGAGCTTGAAAAATTCTTACTTAATTCAACTCAGTTACGCCCCTAGTTCAAATTTATAATGAGGAGAAACCAAAGACCAAAATACCTTGAGGAGAATTATGGTAAGGAGAATGAATAAGAAGACTATCTCATGTCTCATAAATACGTGAAAGAGGTGTTCAAACAAATATAAATAAATAAATAAATACATGAAAGAGGCAGCATGTCTCATAGAAAAGACCAATACATTGATTGGAATACTAAAAATTGACAAGAGACTTAAAGTTCCTCACAAGCTGGCCTGAGTTTCAGACAACACATCAGCTTTTTGACACCCGAGTTAGTTCTATTGACAACCTGTTATAAAATCGGTGCCGCTTCATGCATTTGTAATACTAGGTTTCCTTTTTGTTCCTTTTCCCTTACGAAATATACTACTAAAGATTTTGGCACAAAACCAGATGTTCCAGTTGTATATTGGAGTTCATTGCAAGAAGAAGAAAGAAAGAAAAGCCTCTTCGAAGAGAATCCATTTGGGTACTGGTCGTCATAGAATTGACAACACTCTACCAACTCTCAGGCCTGATCTACCAAATAATCAGTTCCGTTCATCACTTGTTGCAAGATAAAATGTGCTTTCATTTGAAACTTAACCTAAATGAGAAAATTTTCCAAGTCCCATGTTTTTCTAGAAATTGAATTTAAAATACTCAATCTTCTCCATATCTTCTAGGAAAACACTACTTTGTAGTTTACTTTCCTTTATACTAAATGTTAGAAAATAAGTTTCCTTTATATTCCAAGTTTTCCTTTGTAGTTCACTTATCCGTATTTTTTAAATTTTCCAATAGGTTTTGAATTTTTCATCCCCAAAGCAAATACTTTGAAAACGGGAAAGAAAATGAAACTTTTCACCAGCCAAGCACACCCGAAAACTGAGCAGTGAGCTATGACACTAATGCAGATAAACGCACCTCCATAATATACAGCAGCTTGGCCACTGCTGTAATGTGTAAGAGCTCCAAACAAGTTTGTATTGTAGGCTAAAGCCAGTGCGGCCAGCACACCAGGCACTCCAGATGCTAGATTCATTGCTAGAAATGCTGAATATAAGGCTCCGACATGCCCTGTTTGACTTGCAAATAGGTAGTGTACCAAAAAGTAAGCTGCCTGGAGCAGACCAAACGCAGCAGGCCAACTCAGATGCATCGCTTTAAGGCAGCTGGCTACACAACCTGACATCCAGCTTACAATTCCAAGGTTTGTTAATTGGCCTGCCATGCCTACAAGGACTGCGAACCAAGCCAAGGTATCCCATGCTGACTTTTCACTTAGACAATCGTCCCAGTCTAGAACTCCCACTAATAGAAGCACAGATAAGCCAAGCATAGCTGCAACGACACTTGAAATACCAATCCTATCCCTGCAAAGGAAAGTACAGACACCTCAGAACCATAATTGATTTGCAGGGAAAAACCAACTCAGCATTGCTCACTACACGATTTTCTACTACAATTTACAAAATCCCTTTTTACAGTAATTACTCAATAATTAAGATATTACTCAAGTACCATGCTTAGCACCAGAGTCTTATGTCATTCTAAAGGTAACTCAGAAACATTGTCACTATACCAGTAAAATTAGATGGTTGAAGTGTAGTTGCAAGCTTAAACACATCCAATTTTCATAAATCAAAGATGCTTCTTTCCGAGATATTTATATATGTAGGCCATTTCCACTACAAAAGTTAACTCTTCAGTCCCCTTAAGATCAATAGCGACACCCCTGCACAACTGGTACACGTTGGCATTTACCACCCTGCAGGTAAGCGAAAGGGGAATAAAGCATATAGGCCGCTAAAGCAACTTTTGTCGAAATAGCAACCATATGCGAGATCGATTTATAACTTTGTATTACTAGAATAATCTATTTTACGTGAAGCAATAATTCAGCAATCCATATAATCAAGTCCAGTGTCAAGTACTACTCCCACATCCAATCATAATAAAAAACAACAAATTGTCCTACTTACCCGAATACCCACAACAAGACAGCAAGAATCATTGTACCAACCATCACCCATTCATTTCTAGTGACAGGACCCATGTTCTTCAGCTTCTCAGTTGCCATCGCAGGGGCGTCCGGAGTATCTTTGATTTCAGGGGGATAAAGTTTGTACAGAATAAGTGGGGTCAGCAGGAGAGCGACAACTGCTGGTAAACTCGCAGCCTTGAACCAGGAAACCCATGGGGAGGCAATCTTGACTCCGAGTTCCTCAGCTAACTTTAGGCACAGCAGGTTTTGAGCTGCAGCAGTCAGGAAAAGAGCACTAGAGTTACCAGCAGACTGTCATGCATCACAGAAAAAAATCGGAAGTCACAAGGATACCCATGCCAATTTTTAATCGAGTGCAACAACATAGTTAATTGACTGCAAGTACAGACAGTATAAACTATATTTGAGTGCTGGCAAGGAGTTACATCAGCTTATGAAGAAAGAGGTTACAGTTAATACATTTATTTAGTAAGGTATAATTTCTAAGAGGCCCTTACAAATTCCATTTTTTGCAAAAACAAAATAAAATAAATAAATAAATAAAATAAAAACAAATAAATGAAATCATGACGCCAAATAAAGGTGCTACTTTCAGTAGTGGAAGGGCAACTTATATCAAAACTTGGAAGCATTCCTGTCCATAAGAAAGGTCAAAGTGGGAGTGCATAGTTCATTGGAAGAAGGAAAGGTGAGCCATTGACCCCAGTGCAGGAATCTAGAATCCCTTGGATATGCAGCTTAACATGAAAAAGATACTACTAATTCCTTGTTCTTCTGTACAAAGAAACATCCAGAAACTAATGCAGAGGTCCAGAGGATTGATGCCAAGCAACTCAAGCCCTTGACAATCCTACACATTGTCCTATGTAGTACCTTGAATGTCATCTTTTTAGGAGGTTACCATGGATGGAATTTGTAATGAAGCGGGAAAATAAATCTTACGACACTGTAGTACTATGACAAAAATGTATTGATGGCCAACTTTAAGTTGAATGTATTCATTTCCCTATAACATGTGCAAGCCATAAGCAAAAGCAAACCCAGACTCTTCTTTTCACAATGGACCAGGAAGTCCATTATAAAGAAGCAATGCCCCAAATTCTAACCAAAGTTACTTCCACTCTGCATTCCTTCATCAACTACCCGTGTCAGATAAGAGAACTTGGATATTGGTATGAGACTTGAATCTTTACACCAAAAGCATAGTAAAATTCTAAGAAAATAACATAGTTCAACCTCTGGACACATATCCATGTCCCACCCTCATACCAAGTTTGAGTAATATAGAACCTATCCCACTGGTACCAAATAAGCAAGAGGTCCACATCCTCTCCTCTTATTCATAGGAAGTGATACATCCGACACCAACAGAAATCCTTTTTTCTTCAAACTTCCACCAAAATGTCAACGTCAAGACCACATTCTAACCAGGTAAACAAATTCCAAAGAGATATTGAGATACTAAATTAATTCCAAATTATTACTTTCCTGAGGCCAATTCAAGACATCGAAAATATGAATTATTGAAGCCATAAGCCAGACGCATCTGCCCGCAGCTATGTCATGGTCCTTAAGAATGACAAGATCACCCTGATGTAAAGTGTAGTTTCACATAACTAAAACGAAACTCACAAGCAAAATTGCTGAAAATTCCTGATATAGATGGCATGGAAAACTTCTGTTATATCATACACTAGAAGTAACATCTAATATGACTTAAGGATGCACTACTTTTTTTTAAACACAAGGATCCACTACTCAGTCACTAAAATTCGCTTAGACTTCCACCCTCATTTCAGTGACTTCTTTGGATCGATTAAAAGATTTATAACTGAATATATGTGAAAATATGTTAGAATCATGAAACATTTGAAGCCCATGATACACGACCAACACAATAACATTGTTAAGGAACTAACTATTTCAAACATTGAAGTTGTTATATGAAGACTTAGAAACATGTTCTATTAACATGTCCGGCACTCTTTCAGTCCAAAAAAAAAAAAAAAATGTCCCCCACTCTTATATCCATTGGGTTTGAAAAATGAATATTTTACAAGCACACCCTGTAATATTAACAGTAGTGGCTACTCAAAACTTCTCAGTAAAAGAGACTAATATCATGTCAAGAAACCAGCGGCTCAAAATATTTACATCGCTATGTGAAGACTCGAGGATAGTTTAATAAAAATAAGCACTAAGATAATTTTGGTGACTGGAATTGGAGCCTGAAATTGAGGCTGAAATTGGAATTTGGGTCCATAATTCAAATTCTTTTGTTTGGTTCATCTGCCCATGTAATTGAGTTTTAACTAAAATCAAACATTCCAATTTCTTAGGAGGGAAGAAATTGTAATTCCATATTAAACTCCCCAAGATGACTTGAAACCGAAACACTCGATCCGATCTAAATTTGACTTGAAACCCAAAATGATCCAACTTGAATAACTTGATCCAATTTGAACCTAACCCGTTCTAACTCAAAGATGGAAATGAACCCAACAGACCTAAAATTGGAGATGACTCAAATTCGAAACAACTCTACCTTACTGGGACTTGAATTGAATATGACCCAACCAAGATGATCCAAAACCCAAGATAATCCAACCTAATTGACTCAAAATCTAGAGATATTGAAAATTGGAAATGATCCGATCTTACTCAGTCAAACCTAAATTTGTCCCAAACCCAAGGAACTCGGAACTTGAAACAGTGCAACTTAATTGACCTGTAATCAAGATGGGTCGACCCGAAATCACCCTGCACACCCCAAACTTGACCCGCTCTAACTCAAATTCCAAAATGAACCCACCAAGTTAATCCAAAATCTAATACGACTTAAGCAACTGGAAACCGACCCTGAGTTGACCCGAAACTCGCAATTAATCCAATTTGATCAAAACCCAACACTAATCGACCTGAAACCTAGAATGATCTAACTCGATTGGCCCAACACTCTCGACTATTAATCATAAAATTACAATTCTAACTTCCAATTCGATTAATTACCCAAAAAATGGAATTTTATTACATTCTAATTCTAATTCCATCAAAGTTAGAATTGGATTTCAATTCTACATTCCAATTTCAATTCCACATGTCAAATAGATCCTAACTGCAATTAATAGAAATTATAAGACACCCAAAAAGACTTGAAGCAAACAGCTAATGATGCTAAACCTGAAATTGACTTTGAATAAGGTAAGATCCCAACTTCTTCTTCGACTCATCGCCGGGCACACTCCCCGCCAACAGCGACAACGACTTAATAATTGGCAGGAACACCCCACCAGCTCTCGCGGTGGTGCTGGGCATCGCCGGCGCAATCAAAGTCTCGCTTATCGTCAACCCATAAGACAACCCTAACGTACTCTTCCCCAACCACTTCACAAAGTACGTAGCAATCCGATCCCCTAACCCAGTCTTCACAAAGCCTCTTGCAAAGAAAAACGAGATCACAATCAACCATATCACTTCATTCGTAAACGCGCAAAACGCAGTCGAGAATGGCAACGTTTTGGTCAGAATCGACGCCGTTAAACCGATGAAAGCCCATGCACCAACCGGCAAAGGACTAAGAACCAAACCCGCAATAGTAGATATGAAAATGGAGAGCAATTGCCATGCTTGGAGAGTAACTTCAGGGGGTTTAGGGATTGCAAAACGCAGAATCAAGCCGATCGCGATCGAGATCACTAAAGGGACTAATTTGGCGCCTTGCGGAGTTGAATCTGGCAACAATTGAAGAGAATTTGATGGGGATTTGGAGGAATTCAAGGGTTTGAGAGAGGCGAGGGGTCTGAAGAGAGAGAGGGATGTGACAGAGAAGGGTTTAGGGGAGGGACAGGAGGAGAGAGAAAGGGAGGAGAGGCGTATGGGGTTGGCGGAGGGAGGAGATCGGAGAAGGGGACATCGGCGGCGAAGGACGGTGGTGCGCGTGGCGGCGGAGGCGGGGAAGGGGCGGAGTGCCAAGCACTCCATAGTTGCGCTCGATGAGAGATGATTGGCTTAGCGGAGAGCCCAATGTAAGGGAGTGTATTTTTAATTTTTGGGAATTGTCATCCTAAATTTATTATTTATAAATCATATTATTATTATTATAATAATAATAATAATTTTTATTTTAATAATAATAATTCTTTTTAAGAAATTATGTATATAGAGATTTAACTATTTATTATTTAAATATTTTAATTTTTGAAAAATATATAATAGACAATTTAAGGTTTAAAAGTTTTATTATGTATCCTAAAGTTTTATAACTTTATTAATTAGATATTCGTTTACTAAAATTTGATAGATTTTTTTTAAAAATACTCATATAAAACATAATTTTGATAAATGTATAAGTATTTCTATTAGAATTTGACGCTCTTTTATTCAAAGATAATGACATGACTTGTGATTTTAATAATATATAACTAGTTTATGTCAAATTTTGGTGAATCTTTTGCCATAGTTCCTTGAAATTTTATTGAAAATAATGTCATGATTTTTATATATTAGCATATTTATATATTAAATCAACATTCTTTTTATATAAATTGGTCTAATTGGTATAAAAATTTATCAAATTTTGATATAGAGTAGTTAAATAATAAAAATTTCAAACACTAGACATTTTATTAAATATATTAAAATTTTATAATACCTAATTAATAAATCATTAAATCTCAGTTTAAAAAAAATCATCAAATCTCAAAATATATAAGCGATTATTTTCTTTAATTTTTGGGTTCTTAATAGTTATATGTGTCAAGTGTGAGTTCCAGGAGGGATCTTAAAGGGGTGATTCAAAATGAGTGGACGGCAGCTAGCTTTGGGATTCTGAAGAACAGATTCCATTTGAAGAATGTGGGACCCGCTAACACAATAATGACATGTGCTACTAGAAAATTTTTGAGTTCTACTTCGTAGTAGGAAAAACTAAAAAGTGAGTTTTGTTAATTTCTTGTTTGAAAATTAGTTAAAGAAGGGTAAAATGGTGTAAAACATGGGAGGATTAATGCGCAACGAAAACATAAAATTCAACTTGAACATGTCACTTTGAAGAATAAATTCAGAATCCACTGAAAAAGAGAAAAATAACTAGGATTTTGTATTATGAAATTGATGAATGAATGAAACTAAAACTAATAGCGAGTATTTATAGAAAAACTAAGAACCCTAAAACACAAAATTACAAAAACACCCTTAAGTATGAAATCATGAAAATACTCCTAAAATGTAGAATTATAAAAATATCCGTTTGAATTTTTGGCAGTCTGATTGCTCCATAAACTCATTGGTTGCTTGTTCTATATCAGTACCCTCCACTTAAAAAGAACTCAACCTCAAGTTGATTTCCAAGTAGAGCGATGCCTCAAAAGGGGGATAGTTATACAAGTTTGTCACGTCGAAAATTCTAGATATTTTCATGCTCTCCAGTAGCTTTACCACGTAGGCATTGTCATTGATCCTCTTTAGATACTTGTATGATCCATACTTCTTCGGTTTGAGCTTGTTGTACGTCCTCACAAGAAATCCCTCCTTGCGCAGAAAAACCATCATCGTATGACCTTCACAAAAGGGCTTTTCCTGTCAATGCTTGTTAGCGGCGGCCTTGTACTTAACATTCTTCTCTTCCAACTTTTGTCGAACTTTAACCTTAACCTGTGAACTTTTCTTGATCCACCAAATTGAATAAGTGGTTGGATGTCTCTGTGTGGGTAGCTTTATGTGATCCACCTTGTGCTTCAACATGAAGTTTTTACAGTTGCCACTATCCAAAATCAGCTCACGCACCTTCTCATTTACAGAAAGTGGGCCAAAAGATGGTGTTTCACTGCAAAGGAGATTCCTACTTGGTATTATACAGAATTTTTTGCACAATACAATTGACCCTTTCTCTTTCCTTTTCAGCAAATTCAGCCCCATTGAGGAAATCAAACTCATCATGGTTTTCTGGTATTTCTTCTTCATCGTCCTCATGTTCTATTGAGTTTATAGCCCTCTGGCTTGGGCAAATGTTAGAGGTGTACCCGAGTTGTCCGCATCGATAATACTTCAAGGGTCTAGGTTTGGCATATGGGTTCCGAGTTTTGAGTTAATCCCTCTTTGTGGCGGGTGTTCTGGAGCCTTCCGCAACACTAGTTGCCGACGCGATGGTTTGGGCCGGTGCGAGTTATTTACCCTTAGCTAGTGGCTGATTGAATGATTCTATAATTTTTTGCTTCAAAAATTTGACTTTATGTTGCTTTCCTTCAATTTAGCCTTCAATGCCATATTGTACGCCTCATCCATAGTCCACAGTACTTGCAATCTAATTTTGTGTTGAATTGACAATTTCAGCCCATAAATATATCGCGAGATTTGTTGGACCTTAGATTCAAATAGGTTATTTCTAGCTGTAAGACTCAAAAATTAAGCAGTATAATCAGCTATGGAGTGGCTACCTTGCGCCCAGTTCTGATGCATCTGGAATAGTTGTTGCTTATAATCTGGTGGGAAAAATCTTTCCCTTAAACTCTTCCTCATTTTCCTCCAACTCCTTTTTTTTTTTTTTTTCTTTTCCTTTTCTCTCAATATTTAGTTGCACTTGGTCCCACCAAACTGAAGCGCCACTCTTCAATTTGTAAGACACCTGCTTAACTCTCCGATGTTCAGGCACACCTCCATCATATTGAAGAAACGTTCAACCTCTAAAAACATATCTAAGAAATCTTCAATGTTTAGGTTACCCTTGAAGATAGGTAACTCAACTTTAATATGATAACCACCTTTGTCCTGACTATAATGAGGGGATGGGCTTCTCTTTCCACGCCCAATGCCTTCGAAAGCTTTATTTGAATCAGAGAAGTCAATATCACCAAGGTTTCGTCCATTAGGAGAACGATGAGCATTAGGTTTTGGGTCTGGACGACCTTGGGTAACTCCCTCAGCACGAACATCGCCTATGGGTTGGATAGGGTGAGGTTTGTTGTCAATGTCGAGAGTACGATGCAACAACTTTAGAAACTCAACCATTTCACGCCTCTGTTCTTCAATGGTCACCCCTAGAGCAACCTTCCCATGACCAACGTCATTAGGGTTTGTTTCGCTGCTAGATTGATTGGCAATCACACCAGGTGGATTCATGTTCTGATACCAATTGATGCAAAACAGAAACGGAAAATTCAAATTGGACAAGCCTAATTTGAAGAATAAATTCGGAATCTACCAAAAGAAATAAAAATAACTAGAGTTTTGTATTATGAAATTGATGAATGAATGAGACTAAGAACATTAGCAAGTATTTACGGGAAAACTAAAACCCCAAAATGTAAAATTACGAAAATACCCTTAAATATGAAATCGTGAAAAGACCCTAAACTAAGAAAATAACCGTTTGGGTTTTTGGCTGTCTAATTGCTCCATAAACTCTTCGGCTATTTCTCTTACATTAAGGATAAAGAGGGGTTTGGTAAATATTATTATATCATTATTTGGATATGCTTAATAAAGTTAAGTTAGGGTAAAGAGTAGTATAAGAGTTATCATTGTTTGGCAATTAGATAATATGATAAAGCTAAAAAAAAATATGGAATTAGGATTGAACTATGAAATTGCAATTCCAATTTCAATTTTGGTGGAATTGGAATTCCTATGGAATTGAAATTCCACTGTTTGGTTCATCAAAGGAATTGGAGTTCGAAATTATAATTACATAATGATTCAAATTATCAAGGGTTTTCGGTCAATCGAGTTGGAGCATTTTGAGTTTTAGATCAACTATGGTTAGATTTTGGTTAGAGCGGTTCACATTGTGTTCAAGTTACTATAGTCGGAGTGATTCACTTTGAGTTCGAGTTATTCTAGTTTCGAGTAAAATCGGGTCGAGTATCACGTCAGATCCTTTGGTGTTCAAGTTATCTTGAATTTTCAGTTAATCGGGTTAGATTTTTTTCTAGATTTTGGCTAGTTATGATAAGGTTTGTGTTCATTTATGTCATTTCAAGATCGAGTCATCTTACTTTTGGGACAAATGAGTTGTATAATTTCAAATTTTGAGTCATCTTAGACAGAGTTTGAGATGGAACATGTTATTTTGAGTGTGGATCGTATTAAGTATTGGTCAATTTGATCGGGTCATTTTCACTTCAGCTTAGCTTATTTACATCACATTCAAGTCAAGTAGTTTCATTTTCTTGATTTTAGTCATCTCAAGTTTCGAGTCAATCGGGTTGGGTCACTCCGAACTTTGAGCTAAGGTGATTTCAGTCATTTTAAGTTCAAGTCATTCAAGTTGGGTGATTTTGAGATTCAGGTCAAATTTTTGGTTGTGTCTCAGTCTTTAAACTTTGAGTCATCTTAGATTTAGGTTAATCAAATGATGTCATTTTAGGTTTTAGTCAATAGAGTCAATATTAAATTGCAATTCTTTACCCTTACCCCAAGGAATTGGAAAGTATGATTTTAAGTTAAGATCCAACTCCATGAAATTGTAGTTCCAATTACAGCTACTGAACTAAACAACAAAATTAAAATTTAAGGCCCCCAATTTTAGCCTCATCTCCAATTCCAGGCTGTAATTCTATGCTCCAAACATAGCCTAAGGGTATTGTCCTACTTTTTTCTAAACTCTTACCCTTCTCTTTATACTATACTTTATGGGTTAAAGAAAATGGGATTAGACCCCCAAAAATACTTGTCAAACCTGGGGTGGTAAGAATTTACCTCTCATTACTAGTACCCCCTTTTGTCCCTCTTTAGCTCATTGTCAAATAGGAGGATGATCCCAGTCAGCAAAATGCACCGTTAGAATTAAAGGAAATATATTATTCAATTTTAAATATAAAAATTTTGGTAAAAAATTTATTAATTTATAAAATAATTATATATTATATTCTCTAAATGAAATTTAATATATTAATATATTATTTAATTCTGTATATAAAAATTTTGATACAAAGTTCATTAATTTATAGAAAAACTATGTAGTTCTTTGGGACACATATTATAGTTACGGAACAAAAGAGTTCAAAACACATCTTGGATAAAAAATTAACCACTTTTTTTATTCTTTTGGCTTACGAAATTAATGGATTACTAGTATCCTATTGAATGTAAAATAAAAATAAATATAAAATATAGTTATTAACAATTATCAAATTAAAGTGGCCCAATCATTGGCTCTTGTGTTACCTTTCGCATCTATTAGTATATTATCTTAGAATATACTTTATTATCCCTTGTTATATCTGAGGGACTATATTGTAATTCTCTCTCTTGTTATGCTTCTATATAATGTCATGTCAGCAACTCTATGCCTTGCATAATTACTCTCTCATACAATATTAGGGCGTATCTAATCCTAAAAATTATCACTTCCCTCTCCCTCTCCAAAGAAGCCGTAACATCACCCTAACCCTAGCAGCAACGCACCCACCCCACCGCCGCCTCTCCTCTGCGGTGCTCCACCTACGGCACCCACCCTCTCTCTCATTGGTGGCCCTTTCTTCTTTCAATGGATCTCCCCCAGGCACTGTTGGTTCCTATGGCACGTCTAGGCCCTCCTTCCCTACCCCTCAATCCATGGCATCACTTCCCTCCCCTGCGACCCTACTGGCTGACCTGTCCCCTCCTCCCCGCACTGCCGTTGTCCCCAATCAAGGTTATCAACCCTCGACTAGGCTCCCCCACCCGCCCTCTCTCGGCTTTTTGTTTATGGGCTCCCAAATCAACACAACGTTCATCCTAACTTTCATCTACTCAATATTAGAGCTAGCATTGGCCCTTACCTTAATGTTGGCATTGCTATCAATACTAGGATGGACCATTGTACCTCTGCCCCTATCCGTCTCTTGCACCTTCTCTCTCTATAACCACAATAACTAGCCATATAACCATAAAACTCGAGTCTCCCACTGATTATACCACTTGGCATGGACAAATATCAATAATTCTTCAAGAAAATAGTGTCATGGGATTCGTTGATGGTTCAATTCCTTATCCTCCCTCTCACATACGGTACATAGATGGCTCTCTCATCCCAAATCCTGAACAATTAGCCTGGTCCTGCACCGATCAAAGTATACGTTCTTGTATCTCTGCTTCTCTTGCCCGTTCCATTCTAAATGATGTGATCCATCACTCTACCTCTAAGGATATGCGGGATGCCCTTGCAAAACAATTTCGGGACCATTCCTTAGCTAAGGAATTCAACCTCTGCTCTCAATTAATGAACCTTTGTAAGGAAAATAAGACCATGGATACCTATCCGACCAACCTCAAAATCACAATTGATAACCTAACTGCCATAGACTCACCAATATCCAGTAGAGAACTGATGCACTATGCCCTATTTGGGTTACCGCCAGAGTATGACCTCTTCAACACTTTTATCCGAAACTTCTCTCACAATCTCACGTTCGAACAACTCAAGACTTCCCTATTTGACGAAGAAGCTACTCTTGCTTGATTCCATAGATGTTCCACTATAGATTATGGCCACACTTTGGCCTCCACCAGTCGGTCTCAGGACTCCTCTAGTGGTGGGCGTGATCGTGGTGGTCCTGGGGGCCAAGGATGCAATTCTAAAGGTAATGGTGGACATGGGAATCGTCAAGGGTGCCGCGGTTATCAGTGGAAACAATAGCAATTACCACCCCGGGTGCCTATCCACCTCATGGCTTGGTCATACCTACGTTTGGAGGACATTCTTCGCACTTCCCACCTTGGTCATGATCTACATGTATAAATTCCTATAAGTCCTTTGACAATATTCTTGTTTCCGGGCCTCTTATTTGTTAGATTTGCTATCAAGCAGAACATGCTGCATTCCATTGCACTCCGCTATGTTTAGATGTTCAAACAAACCTCTCTCACTCCTTATTAGCCAAGTCAGTTTCTAATCCTGTTAAACACACGTGGTACTCGGACTCTGGAGCATCTAATCATATGACTTCCAACTTAGGTATTTTAAGAAATGTTCAATCTTATAACGGGTTTAAATCTATTCAAGTTGAAAATTATTCACTTTTATCTGTTACCCATGTTGGTTCCACTTCTATTTTCTCTAGGGCATGCCCCTTTCACTGTCTGATGTCCTACTTGTTCCTGGTCTTGCCTTTAAATTGTTGTCTATTAAGCAATTGTATTGTGATAACAATTGCGTCGTTGAATTTGACACTATTTTCTTTTTTGTGAAGGACAAAGTCATGGGGATGTCGTTCCTTAAGATACACTGTGGCGGACCACTCTATAGTTTTTGATCTCAATTGATTGGACTTGTGGCATGGGAAATCACCACTGAACTTTGGCATAGACGTTTAGAACATTTAGGAAATCATGTCTTAGAGATTTTATGGCATTGCAATCTACTTTTTGGTATTTCTAATTCTTTAAAATATTGTAATACGCGTTGTTCAGGAAAATCACATAAATTGCCTTTTACTCGTGTTTTACATACTAGGACTACACATTTACAATTAATTCATTCTGATGTTTGGCAGGCTCCTTTAGCGTCTAATTTTGGATTTCATTATTATGTTTTCATTGGTTTTCCAGGCTATATTCAGTGCAACGGAAAGATGAAGTATATTCTATACTTCCCGATTATAAAACTTTTGTTGAAAACAAAATTAACACAAAAATCAAATGTTTTCAAAATGATGATCGCCGTGAATTTGACAATCAACCTATGGTCAGTCTTTGTTGAAACCAAAATATCCAGTTTCATCTCTCCTATACTGATACTCTACAACAAAATAGAGTGGCAAAACGTAAGCATCGGCATGTTAGTGAAATGGCACGAACGCTAATTCTTCAGGCTCATTTAGCACCTCTATTTTGCGAAAATGCAGCATGCACAGCCTGTTACATAATTAATCGTTTGCCAACCAACCTTACAAAATCTTTCACCTTTTAGAAACTCTTACATCAAGATCCTGATTACAGTCTCTTTCGTTTCTTTAAGTGTGCATATTATCCTAACATCACTTCCCATACCACACAAAAAATGGCTCCTCTCTCAATTTTGTGTGTTTTCTAAGATATGCTACTCGTTATAAAGGTCATCGTCTCTTTGATCCTACTAGTGGTTGTATGCGCATTAGTCAACATGTACATTTCATAGAAGACCAGTTTCCATATCCCAATCTTGTGTCTTGTTCAGTGGTGAACCCAATTGCTGGTTCGGTTGAGCTTCCATCGTTCAGTGGCGAACCCCATTGCTCGTTCGGTTGTGCTTCCCTTGTTCAGTGGCGAACCCCATTGCTTGTTCGGTTGCACTTCCTCTTCAAGTCACTTATGTGGCAAACCCGCGTCTCTGATCAACCCACATACCCCCCCCCCCCCAACCTAATCACTCGAAACTGTCGATCATATGCCAACCACACCTGCTGCACCATCAGCCCTAACCTACGTCACACGCATTAGTCATGATGCTACACTGGCTCCTTCCACGCAATGACACCTGCCATCGATACTGGGCGATTCACCTAGTCCAGATGAACAGACCACTGTCACTCCACCATTGAACCAAGGGGGTGTGTGCTCATCATCCAAGCATGGTGGTGATATCATTGTCCCACCATGTGACGCCGTGGTCGAACCACTTCACAATACACATCCCATGCACACTAGACCTAAGGATGATATACATAAATCTAAGCATATACTATCTCTTTCTTCTGTCATTGTTGTTCAGGAGCCCATTTGTTTCTCACAAGCTATTAAGAACCCAAAATGGCAAGAAGCCATGGCTGAGGAGTTTAATGCGCTCATTCAAAACCAGACTTGGGACTGAGTTCCCTCTTTATCGGATCAAATTTTTGTAGGAAGCACATAAAAATACATGATTAAGTATAAAGCTTATGGTTCAGTTGATTGCTTTAAAACTTGTCTTATTGCTCATGGCTTTCATCAGTGTGAAGGCCTTGACTACTTTGAAACATTTAGTCTTCTTGTCAAACCAACCAACCATCAGATTTATTATGGCAATAGCAAACAAGTTGTCCTTTTGCCAACTTGATGTCAAAGATGCATTTTTACATGTTTTCTCAATGAAGAAGTTTATATGAAACAACCTCAGGGGTTCATACATCCTAAATTTCCTAACCATGTTTGTAGTCTTCGTAAGGCTCTGTAGGGACTCAAAAGGCGACTCGGGCTTGGTTTCGTAGATTTAGCACCTTCCTATATAGTCTCAGATTTCACTGTAGTAAAGCGAATCCTTCACTATTTATTCATCATTCCTCGGCTAGAACAATTTATTAGTACCGAATGTTTATTACATTATACTCATCGGATGACATTCCTCTCTTCCTCATTGCCTAATTACACAATTATCGTCTGAATTTGTAATGAAAGATCTTGGACCTCTTCACTATTTTCTTGGTATAGAGGTTGCATTCACACAGTATGGCTAATTTCTCACCTAATGTAAGTACATAATTGATCTTATTAGCAAGCATGACATGCTTGAAGAAACACTTGTTCAAACACCTCTTCCTGCCCGAATCCAACGGTTTATTAATAATGTTAAGCTCCTATCAGATTCGGTTGATTTTCAAAGTGCGATAGGTGCTCTTCAATGTTTAACCATGATTTGCCTTGATATATCCTACGCTATTAACCACGTGTCCTAGTTTATGCATGCTCCCTTGTCCTGTCATTGGAAAATGGTAAAACATATTTTCAGGTACCTCAAGCACACTCCTAATCATGGCCTTATCATCATTTTAGGCTCCTGCACAACCATAATGGCCTATGCTAATGCTGATTGGAGCAGTTTCCCAGATACTCAACATTCTACCACTGGGTTTGCCTTGTTTTTGGGTCCAGCCTTATCTCATGTTGAGCTAAGAAGCAACTCACTCTTGCTAAGTCCACTACAGAGTCTAAATATCATGCCGTGGCTAAGGTTGCTATTGAATGTGACTGGATTTGGTACCTTATGCGTGATCTTGGGTTACATCATTTTGGTCTAATACAAATCTTCTGTGACAAAATTTCTACTACATTCCTGGTAGCCAATCCCATCTCTAATGATCATAGCAAGCATGTTGATGTTGACTTCTACTATGTTAGGGAAAAGGTATTCAACAATGACATCTAGGTTTGATTCTCTCCTATTAATTAACAGGTTATTCATATCTTCAACAAAGGATTATCAAAAGATTGCTTTCGCTATCACAAAGCTAATTTGCATGTGGTTCCCCTGCTCGGATTGAGGGGTGTATTATATTATCCTATGATATAGTTTATTATCCCTTGTTATATCTCTCAGAGATTGTATTGTAATTGTCTCTCTTGTTACGCTTCTATATAATGTAATGTCAGCAACTGTATTGGGCATGCCATTCATAATTACTCTCACAGTATCAACAAGCCCATTAAATCATATTCAGTAAACTTATAGTTCCGATCTCAACCTTAGTACCTTGATAGCCCAGTTAAAGGCCTACCCAACATCTCATAAACATTATAGTGATACAAATGACATATAATAGCTTAAGTGATGGGTAGTTTGGGTATTGACAGTTTATAGTCACATCACCAAAATCCAAATCATGGTCCCCTCCACCGTGAGTGATGATTAGAGCAAGTAAGGGCCACAGGAAGTTTATAAAAAAAAAGCATGAAGAAGAATGTAAAGTTAATTCCTAGATGTCATTCTTTGAAAACAGAGGTAAGCTCTCAAAGATTATTATATATCCCTTCAAAGGGACATATAATTCCAGAAAGGACACTAAAACTGCACCAAATAACTACAAAACCATCCCTATGTGTCGACATACAACTATGTGTTGAAGCTGTGTAGACACATAAACTTGTGTGTGGACACGCAACCCTATCTTTTATGGACATTGTAGCTTTCTGTAAGTTGTGTGTCGATACACACCAAACAGTTATCCTTTCTGGAACATGTGTGTTAACACACGCCATGCCTGAGCCATACACTTCTAAAGCACGTCCAAAACACTTTGTTTTCAAAATACACTAATATTCTCCCACCATTTTCAAATTACATATATTTTCAAATAAAATTTACAAGATCTTCGAAAATAAAGGAAGCCTTTATGTATAAATGAAGATGTCTAGCGATTGAACTTTCACTTAGTGAAAACACGCTACAATTAGTTAGAATAATATAGTAGAATATGTATTTGAACTTAAGACCTAAAGTTGTACCAAGTCGTTGGTTAAGAGTCCATCATTAGTGATTAATATTAACTGGTTTAAAACTTATCCCTCTACTCTTATTTGACATCAAGTCTCTAGTGAGACGTTTTGTGATCACTTCATCTTTGATGGGTTGTTTTACATAACTATGTCTTACACTGATGTGTTAGGACTTTCCATTATATACAACTCACTATATGCCTTTGAAAGCATAGCCTGACTATTACAATAGATAAAAATAGGTTATATTGCTTAAGCCACAAATGAATCTCATACAAAAGATCTTTTAACCCTTCTACTTCTTTTCTCATAGAAGTTAGAGCAATAAACTTTGCACTCATGGTCGAATCAATAGTCCATGTCTATTTCTTGGATCCTAAGAGACATCACCACCACTGAGTAGGAATTCCCACTCTCTTGTAGAAGCGTAATCCTCCTTATCGGAGATACAATTGGCACTCGAGTATCCTTCTATAGTAGTAGGATACCCATTAAAAGTAATACCATAATTCGAGGTTTTCTTAAGATATTTCAATACTCTATATACTGCATATGCTAGTTACATTTACTTGGATTGCTAGTGTATTTGCTTAGCTTTCCAAGAACAAAAGCTATATTGAGCCCTTGTGCTAGCCACAATGTATATAAGACGACCTAGACCCAGCCTTGGCAGGTGCCTCTTTGAGACACTAGATGGTTGTTGCTGTTGTACACTTTTTAGTTCGTATGTTGGTTATTGGGGCCATTTAGGATGATTAAATCGCCTCTCCTTCATCTGTGTGTTGATCCCTTCTTTTTTTTTAAAAATTATTACCATAAAAGAAAAGATACCTACATTAAAAATGATAAAGTCTAAAATAATATAATAATTTGATTCGAAATAAATAACTATAACTCAAATATAGTTAAAATTTAACTCAAATGTAACATGAAGTACCCAGTTTGGGGCAAACTCAATGAGCCATATATTTAATATTCTTTTTCATATTTAGAATCAACAAGAGTTCAAAATCATATGTTCTTTTTCTATATGTATTACTGCTGGATTATTCATATTTATGCTCTGTTTGTTTTGACAAGAAAGTAGATTTTAGGAAGTGGTTTTCCCATTTTTTATTGTTTGTTGCGCATTTAGTGATGGAAAAGGTTTTCCACTATTGGTCCCTTTTAAAATGGAGGAAGTCATGATTCTAAATGGTATAAAAACTTTCGCGGTAATAATCACGCGAATCTAGATCGAATTGAAATAAACCAAACTGGAGCGTAGACATTTAACGTCACAATATTGGATAAGAATTGAACAAATAATTAAACGCAGCTTGGATGTTACTTTGTTATTGTTCCAATAGAACAATTTTAATTAAGTTGAATTGTTATAGAATATTATATAGGAAAATTATCAAGGTGCTCCAATATTTTAGCATTTATTACATAGGTATCATGATTTTTCAGCAATATATAATGATGTATCCTGAAGTTTAAAAGTATTGTCATGAATCAGGTATATTTTACCAAAATTTAGTAGATTTTAAATGAAAATTGTTGACGTGGAACATGAGTTCAACAATCTATATGTGTCATCTCCCATCATGCGGTAATTTCTTTTGTCCAAAAATGCAAACATGACACATTTTTTTGATAATATATAAGTAATTTTTGTCAAAACTCAGACAACCTAAATTTTAATGAAAATTTACAGATTTTAACACTTGTATATATAAGCAATAATATTTCTTATCTCAGGATACCTCATTATATATATTAAAATGACAGGGTACTCAAGTAATAAATGCTCAAATTTTAGGACACCTAAGAGATAGTTTTCCTAATTGATAGAGCAGTCATACTTAATTTATTTTATTTTTTGGTTACTTTTCATATATATTATATTGCTACTTATATTGTCCTATTTAAAACATACAAGAAGATATCACAATGCGGAATTAAGTTTTTCTTTAAAACAAACAACAAAAAACCCCATTTAGATTTTATATTTTGTAAGAAAACTTTTTTTGAAGAAAAATTAATTCCTAGAATCTAATTTTCTACCAAAACAAATGGAGCCCTAATGACAACCGCAAATTAGGTAACAAACCAGAATCAAGAACAACATTATGGCATAAAGAGAACTTATCTTGTCACTTATACATGAAACAAATATAGTTAAAATGCTATTTGTATTACTATTATTATTTTTAATTAAAGAATATTTTCAAATTGCACAAAAAAGATCATTTGTCAATAGATATGTGTGAAACTAATAATTTACGCATATACCATTTTAAAGAGTGATTTTTAAATAAATTGCAAAGAATCCTCCGACCTTTCCTTAAAAATAGAAACCTCTTTCATAAAAATAGAATTAAATATTAGGTTTATTTATACCAATGGTCTCTGTACTTTGCTCATTACATAAATTTAGTCTTTATACTTTAACTCTGTCAATTTAATCCCTACACAATTAATATTGTATCAATGTGGTCATTAGAATAAAATTTATATTAAGTTGTTAGTGAAATTTTAGTGGTTTGACCGTTACTTTAAATTGAGTAAACAAGTTCATTTGTAGTGGTTTACTTGTATATAACATGATTGTGTGGTTAAATATTACGTCAATAACATAACTTGAATTTGACCGAAGAGCTAAATTGACATGATATAAATATCAGAGGCAATAGATTGACATATTTAAAAGTACAAGGATTAAATTGTTACAATGAAAAAGGGTTTTTTACACAAAAGGTCCCTGTACTTTGACCATTGTGTCAATTTGATTTTTGTACTTTTAATTGTGTCAATTTAGTCTCTGAATAATTCAAAATGTATCAATTTAGTCCTTTGGTCAAATTTAGGTTAAGTTAATGACGTAATTTAGAACAAAAAAAATTATGTTAGATGCAATCAACTTATTGTAAATTCATTCGTTTACTCAATTTAACATATTTGTGGTTGAACCATCAAAAATTTTATTAAAAACTTAACATAAATTTTTTTCTAAGAACCAAATTAACACATTTTGAATTGTGCAAGGACTAAATTGATATAATTAAAAGTACAATGACTAAATTAATACGATAGATAAAGTACATGAATCTTTTATATAAATAATTCATGAAAAAAAGCAAAAAGACTTTTAGTATAAATAACTCTTAAATATTTTACCCCAATGCTTTATAAGGGCAAAATAATCATGAATATTTTAGTTAGCATTCAACTTAATTTATTGATGTAAAAATGGATTTTTAAAAAATGAGTGTAAGGTGTTCAATATTTTATGAAGGACTTTTCCATTTTCGACTAAAAAAAAAAAAAATTTCCTACAATTTGCTCTAATAAAAAATACTTCAAATCATTCCATCCTGACATATTTAAAAGAGTCCATTATATACGTCCTATCATGTGTTGACACATGTTCTAAAAAAACTAGAAATGACAAAACCCACCCAAACTAAATAACCGACTAGTATAATCCGTAAAAGCTGAAAATTCAACTTGAAGAATTGAACAACAAGGTAAAATGATTCAATATGAAACTAACTCGACCCGGTTCTTAGCCAAACTCGAAAATGACCATACACTCTAATTTACCTAACATGATCTATCATTGGCCTGAACTTATCCAACCTAAAATTTCCTGAATCCAAATCGTACCTAGCCTAAAACTTAAATTAACTGAAATTATCTAATATAATGATATTTCTTTTTTTTTTTTTTTAAATCTAAAAACGAAATTATATTAAGAGAGAAAAAATGTAAGACAAGATGTCCTCAAAAGAAATTTAATCATGCTACTTACATGAGGCACACCAATCACGTGATATAATGATATTTATTAGTCATCGGGAGCACAACTGATCGTTATAAGACATCATTAAACAGCTAATTTGCTAATGTAATAAACATGTCGGTAAAATCTAAGTCTTTCTAAACACTAAATAAACAATTTTGGTAGTGTAATAAATAGCTAATTTGGGGCCTTGTTTGGTTATCATAGAAATTGAATTCCTACGGGAAATTGTATTTCCCGGGAATTCAATTCCTGTGTCAACATTCCAAAAAGTAGGTAAAGGATGTCTGGTTTTCGGGATAGAAAATAGAACTTCCTTGGAGAAGTTAGTTAAAAAAATGAAGGAATTAGAACTTACCTAGGGGACTAGGTAAGTTAATTCCTACATTTTAAAGGAATTGAAAAAAAAAAAAAAAAGCAGTTTCTATTTCCTACATTTTATCAACTTCCTACCTATCAAATAAGAGTTCGAATTTGTATGTCTCATGAATTGCCACTTCTTGCCTACCAAATGAGGCCTTAGAGTATACAGAATAATTTCATATGAGAACTAATTGGAATTAAATATTACAAATTAGGGTAAGTAGTATATATGTAGACCCTATAAACTACTGCTAGAAGTTAATGATAGTGTAAATCTCACAAATACTTGCAAAATTCTTGCAAACGGGTAACCAGAAGATCTCAGGTGTTGAAGCTGTGTAATCACTTTTTTTAAGGCTTATTTCTGTGTACGAAATATCTTCGAGGATACAACAACAACCAAATATGGAGTGAAGATATGTAAAGGGAGAGATTGACAAAGATGCAGAGAGATTGATCAAGTTTAACAAACCCAACACTTAGATTTCACATAAGAACACAAGAACACTTATAGTTGTTCTTCAAAACCTTTTCCTTGAGATTCTCTTGTTCTTTTTGAGATAATTCTTTTTAAGATGGGATCTGGGTAATATGTATGTAAATAATGAGAAGAGACGTCCTGTCAAAACATAGAAAAAGAGCCACACTGATTCGGGGAAAACCGCGCGAAACCGTTAGAAATTCTGACCTATGTATCGACAAACAACATTCTGCCGTGCGCTTCTGTAAGGCTGTGTGTCGACACACGGGCCATGTGTGTCGACACACACCTATTCCCCAATGGTACTATTGGATTGTGTGTTGACACACGTAGCCCATTTGTCGACACACACCCCTCATATGTTTTAAACACTAAAACACATACCAAGACTATCTCATACACATCGCATACATATATCAAACAATGTTTTACATTTTTACCAATATAAATTTTGAAACTACACCAACATTCCCCCACCATTTTCAAAATACAATCAATCTTAATATGACATCTTGAATAAAAGACGCCATGTCATGCATCAACATGGATGTCTCCCAATTGAACCCTCGGCTAGTGAAAGGACCATATAATTAATAGGATTGAAAATGGTAGACCAAGCTTTGAACCATGCGACCCATTTGACTAACCAACTATCCAATCACGCACTAGGCGTACTCCCTGTACACACCCTACACCTCCCAGATTGACACATTTGTGGCCTTGTGTCCTGTGCCCTTCGTGAGTGCTTCAGGGCCAAACCCTTAGTCAAAAATCACCCCTTTGAAGCGGCCAAGCTTCAACAGACACTAAGGTGGACCTCATTGATCATGTCCATGCTAAGCGACATTCAATAAGTTCTCGAACTAGGTCCATTAAGAGCATATGCTTATCCTCTTAGAATCTCTAACGCAGGTATCAAGTACTTCACGTTCGAGATTTTGTTATGTATATCTGATAAGTCACAAAGATGATTCGCTTGATAGATTTAAAGCTTATAAAATAGAAGCTGAATTACACTGTGAGACCTTCCTCAAACGCCTTAGGTCGGACCGTGGTGGGAAATACTATGATCGTAAATATTTTGAAACCAATTATACACGAAATAAGTGCTTCATATACGCCACAACAGAATGGCGTGGTTGAGAGGAAAAATCGGACTCTAACTGAAATGGTTAATTTCATGTTATCCTATTCCGATCTCAGTGATGGGTTTTGGGGTGAGGCTATGTTAACAGCCTGTCACATATTGAATAGAGTTCCAAATAAGAGAAATAAGATAACCTCATATGAATTGTGGAACAAACGAGCCCCTAATTTGACTTATCCGAAAGTGTGGGGGTGTAGGGTAGTTGTTAAAGTCCCTGAACCTAAACGTAAAAAGTTAGGTGAAAGAGGCATTGATTGCATTCTTGTTGGTTATGTGTCTCATAGCAAGGCATATCGATTCTATAAAATCGAACCTAATGATTATATTAATATGAACACAATAATAGAATCGAGAGATACGATATTTGACGAGAATCGGTTTACCTCTATCCCTAGACTAAGGGACTATGTACCGATTGAAAGTGACACTCAAGTGTCATATGACGATGTTCGTCATGAGAGAGAAGATGTCCCTGAAAGTGCTCTAGAACTCCGAAGGAGTAAGAGAGCAAAGAAAGAGAAATATTTCGGTTCGGACTTCTACACGTTCTTGGTAGAAGGTTCAAGGAACGATGTGGACCAAGTGGCTCCATATTGTTGTGTCATGGAAGCTGATCCCATGACGTTTAATGAGGCAATGAGGTCTCATGATGCTTCCTTTTGGAAAGAGGCTGTGAATGATGAGATGGATTCAATCTTAGGTAATAATACCTGGATCCTTGTGGGCCTTCCACAAGGAAGTAAGCCCATCAGGTGTAAATGGATCTTCAAAAAGAAGTTGAAAGTCGATGGAATGATTGACAAGCTCAAGACCCGACTGGTGGCTAAAGGGTTCACCCAAAAGCATGGGTTGGACTACTTTGACACGTATGCCCCTGTGGCAAGAATGTCGACAATAAGGGTATCGATTTCCCTTGCCTCTATTTATAAACTAGCGATACACCAAATGGATGTCAAAACGGCATTCCTGAATGGTGAGCTAGAGGAGGAAGTGTACATGGAACAACTGGAAGGTTTTGTTGTTCCAGGCCAAGAGAGAAAAGTGTGTAAACTCATACGTTCTCTGTATGGGCTGAGGCAAGCCCCAAAGCAATGGCATCAGAAATTTGATAAAGTTGCTCTAAACAAAGGATTCATCATAAACGAGTCAGATAAGTGTGTCTATAGCAAGTTTGATAATGGCAAAGGGGTCATATTATGTTTGTATGTCGATGACATGCTGATATTCGATACTGATGTGGAACAAGTAGAGAGAACCAAACGGTTTCTCTTTGAAAACTTTGCTATGAAAGACATGGGTAAGGCAGAGGTGATCCTCAGTATTAGAATTGTAAGAAGCGGTGATTCCATTTCCTTAACACAATCTCACTACATTGAAAATGTGTTGAAAATGTTCCATTTTGATGAGTGTGCACCGGTGTCCGTTCCGTTAGACCCTAGTGTGAAACTAGTACCAAATGGGGGCGCTCCAGTGTCACAACTGAGATATGCCTAAGTCATTGGTAGTTTTATGTATGCCATGACGAGCATAACACCAGATATAGCCTTTGCTATTGGAAAGTTGAGTAGATATACTAGCAGACCAAGTAAGAGCCACTAGAAAGCTGTGGATCGTGTACTGAAGTACCTCAAGAAGACTATGAGTCATGGTCTTCTTATGTAGGGTATCCTCCTATTTTGGAGGGATACTGTGATGCAAGTTGTATCTCCGACGTGGAGGATCATGCATCCACAAGCGGATGGGTATTCCTGCTTGGTGTGGGTGCGGTTTCTTGGGGTTCCAAGAAATAGTCTTACATAACTGATTCAACTATGGCAGCGGAGTTTATAGCTCTCATGTCTGTGGCTAAGGAGGCCGAGTGGTTAAAGGATCTCCTGCATGAGATACCTTTGTGGCCTCAGCCGATCTCACCGATATCTATCCATTATGATAGTCAGGCTACTCTATCTAAAGCGTACAGTGAGGTATACAATGGGAAGTCCAGGCACATTGGTGTAAGACATAGCATACTGAGGCACCTCATTCGAGAAGGTGTCATCACTGTGGACTTCGTGAGGGACAGTAAGAATCTAGCGGATCCATTTACAAAAGGCCTAGCTAGAGACTTGGTTTTGAAAACAAGTGAAGGAATTGGTGTGAAACCTGTCATTTCTAGTCGTCCATGATAGGCCTTCAACTCGTCGCCTAGTATGACGCTAGGTCTCGGGTTCAGTGAGAGAGACTTGTCATCTGTGTGACTGCAAAAATTACCATCCCGAGTGTGAAGTGCTTGATACCTGCGTCAGAGATTCTAAGAGGATGAGCATATGCTCTTAATGGACCTGGTTCTATAACTTATTGAATGTCGCATCGCAGGGACATGATCGATGAGGTCCACCTTAGTGTGTGTTGAAGTTTGGTCGCTTCAAAGGGATGATTTTTGACTAAGGGTTTAGCCCTGAAACACTCACGAAAAGTA
This sequence comes from Simmondsia chinensis, assembly GCA_018398585.1. Classification (NCBI taxonomy): domain Eukaryota; kingdom Viridiplantae; phylum Streptophyta; class Magnoliopsida; order Caryophyllales; family Simmondsiaceae; genus Simmondsia; species Simmondsia chinensis. The sequence goes on along the minus strand of JAGTTD010000010.1, from coordinate 7,813,471 downwards.
CAGGACACAAAGCCACAAATGTGTCGATCTAGGAGGTGTAGGGTGCGTACGGGGAGTACTCCTAGTGCGTGATTGGATAGTCGGTTAGTCAAATGGGTCGTATGGTTCAAAGCTTGGTCTACCATTTTTGATATGAAGAAAATAATCCTTTCCACCTAAGCTCAGTGTGCAGTTGAAATCACATAAATCGCTATGCACTAGGTCAAGTAGATTAGTCTCTCTTTGCCAACAAAGACTCCTCCCTTCGACAATTCAAATTTGTCGACCTCGAAGACCAACTTGAACCCAAACCGATTTAATAGACCATTGGACTCGTGGTTCTTCTTAATGTCAGGAGCAAAGCATATATCGGTTAAAGTAAGGGTTTTTCCAGACGTGAAAAATGAATCAACTTTTTCCTTCCCTTTAACCGGTATCAACGCCCGATTTCCCATGAACAACTCAGTTCCGTTGTCCATGGGCTCAAAAGTCTTGAAGAACCCCTTGTCCTTACACACATGTCTTGTGGCCCCCGAGTCAATCCACCAAGAGTTATCAGACTCGACTAGATTGACTTCCGATATCATGGCCACAAACCTCTCGTTTGAATTTTTGGCGCGATGATCAAGCCCCTCTCCTTTATTCTTTTTAAGGCTATAACAGTCCTTACGTAAGTGACCAGGCGTCTGACACTCCCAACAGACCATTTTTGGCCTCTTGTTATTCTTCTTCTTTTGGAAGTGTCCGATTCTCTTCGGTCCCTTGCTCGACTGGCCTTCTTCTGTGATATTGATTTTACCAACATAGCCAGGGCAGTCTTTGTTGTCATCCTATACCCCGTAACCTTCCTCAACACGTAAATGGTTAGCCAATTCCTCAATTGACATATCCTCCTTCTTGTATTTAAGACTTTTCTTAACATCTTTCCTAGAAGGAGGAAGTTTGTCAACTAAGGAAGAGACAACTATAGTACCGTCCATGTTCATTTTATGTCGTTTGAAATTATTCAATAGTCGTTCGATTTCATGGAATTGCTCCATGACAGGACAATCATCTACCATTTTATAATTATTAAACTGACGAAGTAGGAGCTTTTTGCTTGTAGCATCCTCGGCCATATAGCGTGCCTCAAGAGCGTTCCACAGTTCCTTCGCGGTCAGCACGCTCGAGTAGATATCAAACAGGGCATCAGTCATACCATTCAGAATATGCCCTCGACAGATGTAATCATCGCTCTCCCACTTTAGTCTGGCCCTTTGCTCTGCCAATGTCTCCTCCTCCTCAGAGACAGGGGATGGAAATGGTATATTCAGGATATACACCACATTCAACGTCGTGATGAGAAAGTGCATCTTCCTCTGCCATCGGTGGAAGTTCCCGCCATCAAACCGGTCCAACTTCACAAAGTTGGCTGTCATTTTCCTTAGTGGTGAAGCCATAACCCAAATCAGGAATATAGCCTTAAGATTGATAGTGTAAATCTCACAAATACTTGCAAAATCCTTGCAAACGGGTAACCAGAAGATCTCAGATGTTGAGGTTATGTAATCACTTTCCTTAAGGCTTATTTCGGTGTACGAAATATCCGTTGGGATACAACAACAACCAAATATGGAGTGAAGATGTATAAAGGGAGAGATTGACAAAGATGTAGAGAGGTTGATTAAGTTTAACAAACCAAACACTTGGATTTCACACAAGAATATAAGAACACTTGTAGTTGTTCTTCAAAACCTTTTCCTTGAGAATCTTTTGTTCTTTTTCAGATAATTCTTTTAAGATGGGATCTGGGTAATATGTATGTAAATAATGAGAAGAGATGTCCCTTCAAAACATAGAAAAAGACCCACACTAGTTCGGGGATTGTGTGTCGACACACAGTCCCTATGTGTCGAAACACAACATTCTGCCGTGCGCTTCTATAAGGCTGTGTGTCGACACACAGGCCATGTGTGTCGACACACCCCTATTCCCCAGTGGTACTGTTGGAATTGTGTGTTGACACACACCCCTCATATGTTTTAAACACTTAAACATATACCGGAACTATCTCATACACATCTTATATATATATCAAACAATGTTTTACATAATTACCAATATACATTTTGAAAATACACCAACAGTTAAAGTGAATATATACATGTTTTACTATTAGTTTGTTTTAATTTTGTTTATTATGGAGCTCTTGAAGTTGGTACATTTGTTACGCCACCACTAAGTTAGGAATCCTGGGTTCGAATCCCTATCATCTTTACCATTGTAATAGATTCTATTCAATATTATAATTCCGTTGAATTTGTAAATCCATCAATAACCATATATATATATATATATATATTACTTGGTTACTTAATTCTACAAATTATTTGGCTCATTTTAAAACTCTTTTATGCAAAACCTAACGATTGTAATCAATTTGAATTTAGTTTTATTTTAAATACAGGAGATCTCAAAGGTAATTAAGTAATTAATGATTAGAAATAATTATTCTAAATTATTCAAATCAACAAATATATATATATATATATATATATATATATAAGAGCATAATGAAAGCATAACAATGAAAGAATTGTCATTTATTCACTATATGTAGGGTGAACTACATAATCAATGTCAATTTAATATAATGAAAGCATAGAGAGGATTTTTTTTCGATATTTAGTGATAAAGTAGCAATACGAAACATGTACCCCACACAAGCGAAACCTAAGTTAATTTGTATAAAAGTAGGCATTAAAATAGAGACAAGCAATACAACAAACTAAAAAAAAGGATTACGGGACAAATACAGGCAAAAACCAATGGGCGCTACATTACGACAACCACCATAGAGGATACTACATGAATAGGGGCGATGAGCCAATGCACAAAGTTGGGAATGATGTGGATAGGGATATAGGTCAACCAAGACCCTAATCTATCATTTCCATGTTCCCAATCACAACTAATTTATCTCCATTAAATCTCAGTCCGAGCCTTTTCCCGAGCTCTTATGCACGCTCCGCAACAAGATGCTTATCAACATCTTAATACTTTTGTCCTTCTTACCAACTTCCTTTTTTTTTTTTTATCAAAGGGCTTGATCAATCTCTTCACACTACTCTAGGCGGACATATCATTCAGGAATTTTTACAGGTCCAATTTCGCTTGTTCTTTAATCCTGCTCTTTAGTGCTCTCCGACCCTTCTTTGACGAAACAAAGTTAGTTTCCTGACGTCTCGCTACCACTTTCCTCCTTCTCTCTTCCACCTTGCTAGACTCCTCCATTGGACACTTCTTAAAGAATTTTCATAACATGGGGAGGTGTACCAAGGACGGGGGCTCAAAACTCGACAGACCCAGAATCATTATCACTTACGGTATCTTGAGCTTGTTTTTCAATAGAAGGTGTATGGTCATGAGGCCTAGTTGATTTTTCCAACTCATCCTCGGACTAAGGCAAGGCAAAAAGCAGATGAGCTACTTGGACTACTAAGGTGCTTGATGGAGGAAGGGGAGGTAGAAGGGTTGGGCATGGTTAGTGAAAAATCCCAAACTCCTCTACCTATAAATTGATCGTCAATGTAAAGTGTAATCTGTCCCACACCACACTCTTCATACCTCACGTTATCAATAACAAGCCTTGAAAGGGGCCCCAAAAAATCCCTGCAATCTCTCATGACACCCATCTAATTCTCATGTAAGAAGTGACCAGTTGAAGGAAGTGATCCTGGAGTGATGCAAGCTTTGATGCGCAGTTCATATTGAGAAGATGTAATCTGCTCCTTGGATAATCTAACAAAGACAATGAGGGAGACTACTTCTAGGGAGTAATTTGGGATCATTTTAGAATTGCCTTCTTTAACAAATACTCCACGAGATCCCTTGTCGAAGGTTACTTGAACTACTTGTTAGAGAGTAGATGGGAAGCATGTATCGATAAATACCCTTGCTATATCAACACATCTCATCATAGATGTTACAAACCAAGAATCCGAGGCTTGAGTTTAAATTGGCACTTGGCGGGAAAATCAGTTAGGGAATTAAAATTCTGTTTAAATTGTTAAAATTTATTATGCTGGTCTGTTGGTGTGCTGCTGCTGCACGATACTGCTGCTGTAGTTCTGGGTTTGGCGCCAATAATTAGGATTTAAATGTTAGTTAGTATATTCTAGATGTTTCTAGATTGTTCCTAGCTGAGTTGGTTAGTGAAATAAATCTAGATTCATTGCGTAGCTTGCATTAGATTGCTATAAATAAGTGATGCTTGTAATGTTAAGAGGTAATAAATGAAAATTCATAAACAAATATCTCAATTTGAGATTAAACTCTATTTTCTCATCTCCTTTCCCTTCTCTCTCTCATCTAAATTCTATATTCTTTCTCATCTCATATTCTCACTATCCCAACCAAGGTTATGGTTCAAGAGCCTAATCTTCGAAACTTTAACACTTGGTATCAGAGCCTTGATTTGGCTTCCGAATCAAGCTCATATCTAAAAAAAAATTATAAAATCTGATTAATTGTGTTGCAATTAATCAACAAAAGAAGGTTTGATATTGCATTAATTCAGATTTGGATCGGAATTCAAATCTGAAATTTTGAAGTAGTTTTGGCGCGTATTGCATCAGTTTTCTGCATCAGCCTGGGAGTTGCTTTCGGTTGGGATTTAAAGTGATCGAATTACATTGGAGGAAGTTCAATTGATCAGTATTGGTGGAGTACAATCAACATTTAAGCTGATTCATAGTGAATTCAGTAGAATCAATCCAGCATTAGCAGCTAAGTGTTAGTGCAGAAGCAAGCAAAATCAGTTGCTGAAGTTTGGTGCTGAGCTAACTGTCCTTGATATATCCTTCACCTGAATCTGCTCAGAAGAAGTCGAAATTGAGTTATATGATCCACATTATACTTGATCCTCATCAGAACAGCAGAAAATCATCTGAATGGAGGTAATGACAGATTTTGCAATTCAGAAGTTGAAGATTGAGGTCATGGATTTTTTATCTTCAAGTTGCAATTCATTGAGAATTCGTGTTTGTTGTTGGATGATGTCAAAATTATGTCATTAAGCATAAAAGTAGTGAGAATTCATCAGAATCTAAGGTTATCTTTGAGAATTATATGTTATGGAGTCAAGATTTGCTTAGACGACAAATCTGTCAGCAGGCGAAAATCTGACAGGAGAAGCGAAGGTGTTGAAATCCGATTCGTTCGTTAGGATCGCTTGAGTGTTGTGTTAAGGACTTGATTTTGACTTAGAGTCGAGCCTAATTCAGAAGTGTAAGTCAAATTACTCGACTAAATGTTGCTGTCAGAAATCGTTCGTGCTTAGGGTTTGTTCGAAGTTTATCAGCTAGGGTTTATAATCATTGACGATCGTGGAACCGATAGCAAGGGATTGTTTGTGCGATCAAAGGAGTACAACTTCATTAAGCAACCGATTTTTGAAGAGTTGCGAAACAAGTTTTACATTTCTGCGATTTCAAAATTGTGCTCTGCGAATGTGCTGATTTCAGATCGAAGTTGTTGTTCATTGCAAATATGGCTGATGGAGGGAGAACTCGATCTGAAGCTGGTGTAAATGTTACGATCGAACCTCAGAATGCTATAAAGAGGACCTTTAAGATTTACAGAAAGGTTTTGATCAAAAGATGGATCAAATTCTGTTATTGTTAATGGACAAAGATGCAAAGGGGCAAGATCGGTTGCAACAAATTGAGATTGTTCCACCTACTGAAGTGGTTCTACCGCAAGAGTTCATTGTTGAGCAAAAAGAGGAGGTACAATCTGTTGTTGTTGAGGATGAACTGGACTACGACAATGCCGAAATTGATGAACACAGGCATGAAGAACCTGAGTCTGAACAAGATGATTCTTATGAAGATTCTTTGCGAGAGTTAGAGTCTCTTGACGATGTTGAGGAGCAATATGACATGCATCCGGAATGGGAATACGATTTCCACGTCAAAGGAATGTTAAAGAATGCCAAGAGTAAAGTGAAGAGGAATCATCTTAACAGCGCATTGAAAGATTTTTGGGGGGAAAAGATGTTTACTAAGCAGAAATGGAAGCATGACAAGTCCGTGATTGAGTCATGGTCTCCAAAGGATGATTCGATGCTACAAGCGGGTCACTATGAAGTCGTTGCAAGCAATCAAGTAGAGATCTATGCAGACACGAATCATTCTACTGAAACATTCGATGTTACTGCAGAAATATTACTGAATATATCTTCAAATCTATTAAGTATTATTCCGTGGCAAGCTTATATGCAGAATCAAGGTACTTTCATTACTGAGCAATATCATTCAGTTGAGGATTCCTTTGTTGCGGTTGTAGTCCCTCTTCAAGCAGATGAGGGCATGTCTCAAAATCTCATTCCAGAAGTAGAAATTGCCGTGAGACCTCATGACTTCCAAATGAGGTATATTTGAACAAGTCCTATGATCTCATGAAGGAAAAGATGACGTTGGCCATGCTTGTGACGGTTAATCCTCAAGTGAACCTTCAAACAGATGGTGTTAGCCCTCCAGATTCAATCCCAGAAGCTGATATGCATTTTTGGCATGCTGATGGGCAAGTTCGAAATGATTTTTTCCTTTATGTGAGTAGAGTTATGACTTGTCCAAGTGCAAGCTCCTATGATAAGTTGCCTCCTGATCTGGGAGAAGATTCTTAAGGCTATATGAAGCTAAGAAGAGTCGAATCCTTGCTGAAAAGAAGCACTCGAGCTGCGAGAACGCGTTTCAAGGAAAATGCAGTGTAGGCCAATATCCCGAACATGTTTGGAGTGATTTGTTGTGATTGTTTTGAGTGGAAGAATCATTTGCACAAGCTCCAATATGTCCTTAATGTTTTGGTGGAGAAGAGCAACACAAGATTGAGGAGAACTCTAGCTAAAATCAAAGTTAAAATCAACAAGGAAGATCTAGACAGAACAACTCTGTGCTTGAAGAAGTTTTCAGCTATTCAAGAGCTTGGTTGGTGTCTCCACTTGATATATTTTCTACTTATGCTTGTGTTAGTTGGTAATAAAGCAAAGCTCGATTATTTGATGCATATTTGGTGGCTGGATAAGCTTGGGTCCCAAGAAGTCGGCTGTACAGATCACAAAGGGAGAGCTGCAGCATTGGAAGAGTCGTTGGGTATGTTTTGGGTATTCGCGATATGACATTGTGCATTTGGCATTCAAGAATGGTTTATGAACTCCTAAATTGTGTGTTCTATGCAAGAGTTTGGGAAGAAGTAGCTAAGAATTTCCTATCTTGCAAGCTCACAATCAAGATTCAAGCAATAGAAGCTAAGGCTGCTGAACATTGTTGGAAATCTACTATCTTTTCACTGTCAGTTAAGAATAAGCTGTTCAGATTTGGTTTGATTGGTGCTATTATGTCTTTTGGAAGGTGTACTAACTTGTTCGCTTCAAGTAGCTTCCATATGAACATACACCGAGCTGCAAAATGTTATTATGAATCGCATCAGGTTGGTACTGCTGAACTTCTAGATACTGCAGCAACGCTGGTGCATTTGGGAAGCGATCAAGGTGTTAAGCATGTCATGAGTTTTCAAGAGATATGGTTGTGTGAGCATTACACATTTTGGATAAGATCCAAGATGAAACAATTTAGTATGTGTGTTGCTTCCATGATCAAGAGATATGGTTGTTGGAGCTGCGTTTTGGATGGTTTTCAAGCTGAATTCAATATTTGGTTCTCTTGGTTTGAGTTTGGAAGGCCTCCCGAGATGCTCAAGGACTTCATATGCAGTTTAAGGGGGACAAAGGTACACGAAATCAGTAATGAAGCTTACTACATGCATAAAAACAGAATTGTTTCTGCATTTTGGGAATTTCAGCAGCAAGACTGGCTTTGGGGCTGTGTGAAGTGCAACAAAAAGAGTGGTGCGTGTGTTGTTGATATGTGGTTGATCAATACAGACCTCAAGTACCTGCTGCATTACAAAGTCACTGTATCGTTGGCTCGTTACAGTTGCAATACGTTTAGTAGTTCAATACATCAGTTCCTTCATGTCTCCACGAGTGGAGTATTTCAGATGACATTTCAGCAGCAAAACGTTTCAGATGTATTTTCATGTGCAATAAGTGTTCTTCATTGTTACAATTTGCTTCTATTCTTGAGGACAAGAATGTTTTCAATGGGAAGGGAATGTTACAAATCGAGAATCCGAGGCTTGAGTTTAAATTGGCACTTGGCGGGAAAATCAGTTAGGGAATTAAAATTCTGTTTAAATTGTTAAAGTCTGTTATGCTGGTCTGTTGGTGTGCTACTGCTGCACGATACTGCTGCTGTAGTTCTAGTTTTGGCGCCAATAATTAGGATTTAAATGTTAGTTAGTATATTCTAGATGTTTCTAGATTGTTCCTAGCTGAGTTGGTTAGTGAAATAAGTCTAGATTCATTGCTTAGCTTGTATTAGATTGCTATAAATAAGTGATGCTTGTAATGTTCAGAGGTAATAAATGAAAATTCATAAACAAATATCTCAATTTGAGATTAAACTCTATTTTCTCATCTCCTTTCCCTTCTTCTCTCATCTAAATTCTATATTCTTTCTCATCTCATATTCTCACTATCCCAACCAAGGTTAAGGTTCAAGAGCCTAATCTTCGAAACTTTAACATAGAAGTTGTGGTGTCTACTCAAATGAACTTGCCGCAAATATTAGCAAGATCTGTGAGGCCCTCCTTTAACCAGCAGTAGACTGGAAACCTATGGATCTCAATCTAAACTCTTCTACTTAAGGAGCCAAGGATTTGACCTGAGTATCTATACATCACCTTGAATTTATGGAGCAATGGTTGTTTACGGGCCCAGATGTATGATTCCAGACACTCAATAGAGTTGCAAGTCAAAATGAAGGTGTTTGAGCTTTGCAATCTAAGAGAAAAACCTTGAATGTTATTCTCCTTAATGAACTTGAGGACATTATCAAGTGTATCTTCCTTAAAAAAGTGTGCAATTATTGCATGTTCAGCCATGCTTCCACATGCTTGTTGGTATTAGTCACCACAATTTTTGGTGGCAATTAAGGTAATCAGTATCCGTGTATCAGACCTTGATGCGGCATCCTCCTGCACATGATTTGCTGCTATGGCACCGGAACTTCCATCCCTATTCTTTCAAAGAACCTGCAGGTTGGGTCTATCCCTAATTCGGTGTAGAGCTAAATCTTCTATTTTGCTTAGCTCATTCCACTCTAATCTTATTGGCCGCAACCCATGTTCTGTTCATGCTTATGATTGCCCTAAAAGCTTCACTTCATAGGCGAAACCCAACAAAGCGATGGGAGAGATGCTTCCTTACTCTTTTCCTTTAAGGGCATGTTTGGTATGGCTTTAACAGGGGTTAATAGTTACAGAGGTAACCATTACACCTCTTTTAACCCTATTTAATTTACCATTAATATTTAACCCATGAAAAAATTTAACCCCAAATGGGGTTAAAACCATTGCACTACCCCTTTTTAGTGCAACATCCATAACAAAAGAAGGAATAAACAAGTTTTTAACTTGTTTATTGGCTTGGAAAATTTAAATATTATAAAAATATATTTTATATATTTAAAAAATTATTTAAATATTTAATAAATATTTAAATATAAAAATATGTATAAAAGTTCAATAGTTAAAAATATGATAATATTTATATATTAAAAATATTAAAAATACTTAAAAAATATTTAAATATTGGAAAAATATTTTATACATACACAAAAATATTTTAATATTTAAAAATATTTCAAAGATTAAAAATACATTAAATATTAAAAAAAGCAAATAGAAAGTAGGAGGGATCTACTATGGCGAAGTTGGTGGTGGCCGGAGGTTGGCAACAATAACGATGTCGGCGGGGATAGGTTAATAGTAAGGATTATTTGATATTTTATAAATTTTTGAAATTATTTTTTAGATATTTAAAGCATCTTTAATTATATAATAGTAATTTTGTCCAATATTTTAATAAATAGCTGTATTTTATTATAATTAAATTTAAAAATTTTAAAAATAATATAAGAAATGAATTAATATATGAAAGATAAAAGAAAGTATATTACACTCAAACCAAACATAACGAAAGATTAATAGGTTAATGTTTATTTCTTTAAAAGTTGTACAATCAAACAAGGTGAAATGAAAGTTTTTTTTTATGGGATAATGATTATTCCATTAAGAATTATACCATTAAAAATTACTCCATTTTTTAACCTAAAACCAAATATGCTCTAAGAAATAAAGGTAATGTAGATTGATCTAAATAATGTTGCATACCAATATCACTTCGATAAAAAGAGAGAATCCAAATAACAACCATTTGCTCTTGAAACTTGTACAACAGGATCCAAGTTTGACAAGGACTAAGGATGACAAGTGACCCATCTCATCGCTAAATCATGCTTGGACTTCGTTTTATCTTATCTTTTATTTTATCTATTTCTTCTTTTAGATATATAGCAAGTAGACAACTCTTGTATTCATCTTTCTAGTTCTATATTTCTATTCTTTATATTCATATTTCTTATTATATATTTCTGTTCTTTATTTTAACAGAAATAAGAGAAGGAAAATGCAAAACTAGTTTTTTCTGGGTCAAAAAATGCAAAACTAATTCAAATTTGATATATTTACGTAATAATATAGAAGAAAATTATTAAATAAAAAATACTACTAAATTTTATAAAAAAGCAAAGCAACATACCAAGTACTCCACTGCTCTCACCTAAGCAAGGTTTGGGGGTTGAAGACTTCCAAGAAGGTCACACGTCCTAGTACTGCTCTCGCCTAAGCATGTTTAACTTAGGAGTTCTAATGAAATTCAGTGACGACGTGTTGATACCCTCTTTAGTACTAAATTTTATAAAATAAATATATTTTTTACTGGATATATATTACCTGGAGCTGCGATTGAACGAGGTACGCACCTAGCTTCTTCGCCGACTTATCCTTCGGTAAGCTGCCCCCAGCAATCGCCGTCGCCTTTATCACCGGCGAGAACACCCCACCTGCCCTCGCCGTCGAGCTAGGAATCGCCACCGCCACCACCGCCTCGCAAACCACCAGCCCATAGCTCAACCCCATCGTACTCCGCCCCATCCACTTCACGAACCACGCTGCCACTCTCTCTCCTAACCCGCACTTGACAAACCCGCGCGAGAAGAAGAAGGAGACGACGATCAGCCAGAGGACTTCATTGGTGGCCGCGGAGAGCGCGGCAGAGAAGGAGAGGGTGTGGGTGGCGACGGTGGCGGTGAGGCAGATGAAGGACCAGGCGCCGACGGGGAGGGGGGATAGGATGAGGCCGGCAACGGTGGTGGTGAAGAAGGAGAGGAGTTGCCATGCTTGAGTGGTGAGTTTGTGGGGTTTGGGGACGGCGAAACGAAGGATTAGGCCCACGGCGATGGAGATGATAAAAGGTATGGGTTTGGCGCCGTGCCACTGAAAACGGCGGAGGCGGTGGCGGAGTAGTCGGGTTTGGGTGGTGGTGGTGGTTGCGGGTAGAGGGTTTTGAGTGTTGGGTTCATCAGTGGAGATTTCCATGAGTGATGTCACGAAGTGACTGGAAGAGAGAGAATGATGAAAGTGAAAGAGAATAAAACAAGTATAACACAAACCGTTATGGGGTTGGTCTAATAGAAATGATTATTCAGAGTTAAAGATACCATTCGGGATAGAATCTCGCTAACAGAGCGAAAGTATCCAATTCTCTTCTTATCAATATAATTAAAAATAAAAAAAATGGTAGGACAAAGGGAGTGGAAGGTGGCGGTGACAGTAACAGTGACGGTAGTGATGGTGGTGGTGGCGGTGGCAGTAGCAATACGTAGCGGTGGCGGTGGGAGAAGGAGGTGATGGTGGTGGGGAATAGAAGACTGTTTCTTGTAATGCATTTGTTTAAAGATGAGCCAAAAAAAAGTTGTTGCGAGGTATACAAGTATAATGGTACAACAATAATTAGACAGGAAGAGAGGGGGAGGCTCGTCAAAGAAGAGTTAGATGGAGACAATTCGACAGAATCTCGCCTATCTTAACATAAATGAGGAGATGGCCTTAGATAGAGCTCAATGGAAGATTAGTATAGGTATAACTGATATAGCAGTATAGGAGCATAAAGCACTTGTAAGCTCATTCTAGTGCCACGAGACTGCTTGCACACTCTATAATCTCTTCCTCTCTGTGTACTCTTTCTACTTGCTCTCTCTCTCTCTCTCCTTATACTCTTTATACGCTCTATTCTCTCTATATGAGTGCTTTATGTCGCATGTAATATCTCCCCCCAGATGCTTGTTCGCTTTTGCCTTTTGCTTTTGATGCTATGCTTCCATGCTTAAATGCTTACATGCTTCCATGCTTCTTATGATCTCTATGATCTTTATGCTTTCCACATTCTTAGTACCTTTCAGGTTGGGGGTCCTCGGAAACAACTTCTGGTTAGAGTCTTACTCTGAAGGGGTAAAGCTGCATACATTCTACCCCCCCCCCCCCCCCCCCCAACCTTACACGGTAGCCCTTGAGGCACTGAGACTGTTGTTGTTGTTGTTGTTGATACAACAATAATAGAATAATAACATGTAACATATTCATCGTAATATAACATTAATATCATATAACGAATACAAATAAAGTCAAAATATAGAACCATAATGTTTTTCAAATCCATTCATCATCATCTTCGTTGTCATCGTTGTCTACTTGATCATTATTATCATCATTGCTATCATCATTGTTGCCCTCAATGGCAAATCCAGAAAAAATACTCACTGAGGGCACATATTATGACATATGGATCTTATAAATACTATTAAATATTAGAAAAATATATAAAGGTACATAACTACAATCAAGAAAGGGGAAAAAAAAACATATGTTCACAACTGTTCTCTACGAGTTCTTATATTTGAATGCAATGCATTATAGATTCATTGGTAATAGTTTCAAGGATTTACTTTTCTGTGGAACATATTAGACAATCATTCAAAAACTGATCACCCATTCGATTCCGCAAATTTGTCTTCACAGAGTTCATTGCCAAAAAACATCTTTCAACACTTGAGTTGCCACGGGCAAAATCAGCGCCAACTTTAAAAGATGATACACCAAAGGAAAAGAAAGATCCTTCTTTGTCTCTACTAGTACTTTAGAAAGGTCAACAAAAGCATTAAGACTAGCAAATCTATCATCTGTGTGCACATCCTCGATATAGGTTTCAAGTTGGTTTTCAATTTTCGACACATCAGAGAAATCATTAGGATAAAATTGAGCCAATCTCACCAACTTCAAGATATCAAAATTGCAAAATGAATCACTTGGACTCAAGCAAGCCACACAAAGGAGCAACTCTGAATTTGCTTCATTGAAGCGATGATTAAGCTCTCGAAGTTGTTCACCATAATAGCACAAAATAATTCAACACGCTGTGGTTCATTAGGATTAATATAGTCTTTTTCCATATTTAATATTGGAATATCATACTTATCACATACATTTGCACTTGTCGCTTAGCTACTTGGACAAGTGTCAAAGCATTCAAGATATCTTGATCTTTCCTTTGTAAAGCCAATGACAACTCATGCGCTTGCATCAAATGCAAATGAAATACAAAGTTAAATGTTCGCAAATATCTCAAAACACCACATGCTTGAGCTCGTTGCACTGAATCTTTAGCTTCATCTCGAACGAATTCAAGCACTTCAACAACAGAAGGATACAACTTTGATAAATTCAAAAGTGCTTTGTAATGGGACCCCCACTGTGTATCCTCGGGCCTTTGAAAACCAAGCTCTTGATTTAATCCAATCCCATTTTCAATCTCATAATCTATAACTTCTTGCATAATCTTCTCCAAATTGTGTTCTCAAACCATAACTCGACGCTTACAAGAGGCTCCAACAACATTTAACATAGTTTTTATCATACTAAAAAAATCTTGCGCATCAAGATTTGTTTTAGCAACAGCTACGAGTGCTAATTGAAGTTGGTGAGCAAAACAATGAATATAATAAGCTGATTTGTCCTCATTCAGAATCAAAGTTTTTAAACCCTTAAACTCACCTCGCATAGTGCTTGCTCCATCATAGCCTTGACCCCGAACCCTTGATAAGCTTAGCCCATATTTAGCAAACAAAAATTCAATGGCATCTTTAAGAGCTTCAGTAGAAGTTTCCTTAATATGAACAATACTAATAAACCTCAGTAGAAGTCTCCTTAATATGACCAATACTAATAAACCTTTCTTTCACTATTCCCTTTTTATCAACATATTTCAAGACCACGGCTGTTTGTTATTTATTAGATACGTCACTGTATTCATCAACCAAAAATGCAAACAAATCATTACTCATATCCTCCATGGTTGGATTGACTATTTCTTCCGTAAAGCAATGAACAATGTCTTTTTGAATACTTGGAGCAACCATTTGATGATTTTTTGGAGCACTTTGGATTATAACCTTACCTATAGCATCATTTTCTTCACCAGTGCACTTCAAAAATTCAAGAAAATTTCCTCTATTATCGGATTCTTCAGACTCATCATGACCACGAAAAGCTAATTGATTGAGGCACTAAGATGAATTCGGTATTCATTTTTCACAATATCTGAATGCTTATTAAGGTCAACTTGAATGGATTGATTTTTCTTCATTAAATCTTCGCATCTTTTTAAAACATGATTGTGAGCATTATTTATATCACCCACATGAGTAGCCAATCTTTCAATTTTATTCCAACATGAAAACCCTTCGGTCACAAATGCCTCACTCCCACCTTGTTTCCCAATTTTGTCTCTACACAAGTAGCAACACAAGCAATATGCTTTATCCTCTTTTGTGCTATACTCTAACTATCTTGGATATTGATCAAACCAAGTTGGATTAAAACGCTGCAACTTTTTTCCAATAAAGGTTTTAGGAAAATCATGTCCATGGGGCTGAGAAGACCCTTTAAGCCAATATGCTCGCCTTATCTCATCTCTTTGATTAGGGTGATAATTAAAAATCTTTAGCCTATCTGCGGGGTCAGAAGGTAGGTTGTCCAAGTCAACTTTCTTTGTCATAGAAGAACAATTAGAGTCATTTCGACTTGAAGGTCCACTTTTACTATCTTGCGTCGATGAATATTTTCTTTTAAAAAATATATCCATAATTTTATCTGCCACAAATAATGTATTTTTCTTTAATAATGAAAACTTATACGGTTAACAAATTTTATAAACTAATTCTATAATTAATAGTTGGTTAACTCAATATTAAAAATATGAACAATACATATACAAATGATGAAATAATTGAAGAACGTATAAACACAACTTGGGTAATAAATAATCAATCCTAATGATACCTAGATGATAAAATCGGTAATTATTATATATTAAAACTCAATATCCAACCCTATAACATGAATTTTTACATTAAACTCATATCTTTCTATTTAAATAGCAAAATTCTAAACTAATAGAAAAACTAAATACAACAAATTAAGAATTAAAATGCAAGTGAGAGAGTGAATGAAGACCTGTAATTACAAAGAGAGAGAGTGAGCTGTAGTGTTAGAGTGACAGAAATTGAGGAAAAAAAAAATATAGGGGGAGTGAAGAGAGAGAGACAGAGAGCCTTTTTTTTGGGGGGTAGGGGGGGAGGGGCCATGTGGGGGTCAAGGGAATTACAGGAAGGGAAAGGGAGCAGGGGGCAATTACGAAAAGTGGGGCAGGAAGAATGGGGGCCCAGTCAAAATTGGGCTACAAAAGGGAGGGGGCCTATTAATTTTTTTGGGCCTAACTTATTAAATTTAAGTATTTAGCTTTTTAGGTGCTGGAGGCCCATGCCCCCAGTCACATAACAGTAAATCTGCCCCTAGTTGTCCTCTTCATAATCATCAACAATGTTGTCATAGTTGTCTTCATTCTCATCATCATTGTGAACGCATCTTCTTGTTCACTCTTTTTTCAGTTGAGTTATGTTCATCTTCTTATATGTTTCCTAATGTTAGTATGGGAAGCTCAATGGGGTTCACTTATTCACCATCTTTCGGAGCAATAAGAATTAAAAATCCATCAAGTTCTGTTTCAGGTGTTACTAGCGTTAGGGTTGAAATATTGTCTTTCACGTAAAACATTTCATTTTCGACCATTAAAGAGGTCATATGTAACCCTTTATTTTATTTTGCACTTGACCAAACATTTATGTGCCTTATGTTTTTTTGGAAAGAGTATGGTATGAAGTGCACTTGCTGAGTTTGATGAGCCATGATTAATGAGTCGCTGCAATTAAGTCTCAACTAGTGCTAAATTTTTAACAAGTTCACGTTGAAGATGTTCTCTTGTTCCACACACTGTGTCATACCAATTGTGCTTGGACAATATTACTTTGTTAGTGAAAGGGAACTTAACAAATCTAGTATGCTAAGATACCAATTTGTGGAGGAAAACTTAATGCGGAAGCGAAAACCCTGGAAACTTGATTCGATTCAAATAATATGACTCACGCAAAACGAGAAGTAAATAAATATGGAGAAAGAAAGAACAAAAGAAGAACACACAATATTTACGTGGAAACCCCTGTACAATCGAGAGGGGAAAAAACCACGGGCGGAGATGGAGATTCTTTATTAACTGAAAGGAAGAATTACAACGACACTTCCCAGAACGAGATATATGGAAGAATTACAATCACTCCCTCTGAACTCTCGTAGCACTCGAATATCTTGGAGGAATTAGAAGTCACCTCTTTTTCTTAATGGCGGCTCACACGCTCTTTGATTGGATCTGAATTGGAGAAACTTCTCTCCTAAACCGAAAACCCTAAGCCCTTATTGATAGAAAATAATTAAGGCCGGCGCAACAAGGCTCCCGGTCAATCGGCACCCTGATCGATCGGAACCCACCGATCGATCGGCGCTCAAAACTTCCAAACCACTCCGAATCTTTCCTTAAATCACCCGATCGATCGGCATTCCCTCCCGATCGATTGGTGACCACACCACAGCCCCATATAAAATAAAACAAGTAATTTGAGGCATGACCTAACAAATCTCTACCTTGGCTCAAATTACATACATAAAAGAATTTCCTCCATTTTCTCCACAAAACCCCCACACACGAGGTTAACACAACGAAGTACGAAACCTAACCGTGCGAAGCTTGAACTTCCTGTTAGGTAGAAACTGAGTGAACATATCTGAGAGGTTATCAGCAATGCCAATCTTCTTCTCTGAATTGGCTCTTGACACATCAACTGAAACAGCCACCCGCTGCTGAACTATGTTACTGAACTGAACTCCCTCTGGCTTACTCAACTGACCTGAATCACAAACAACTGATGACATCTTCTGTGGAGATAACAATAATGAAGACCCACCAAACGTGACACATCTCGTCAGGAATTGTTTGAAGAGAAAACCTTTCTGCTTCACATAAAGCCCTTGTTCACATACAAGCAGTCCTCTGGACTGACCACACAAAGAGCCCCTTACACTGTGCTCAGACAGACCCCTATCACCTGAACGATCCAATCTCAAAAGTCCTAAATTTGTGATCTCTGGTTCTGTCAACAACAAGGATGATGAAGATACTACAACAGATCTAACAAATGTGGAACCGACAAGCTCATACAACGTACCTGGCCTTCTGCCCTTCATAACTGTCATTGCACCCTTTACGACTTTCAAAACTCTACCTTCAGCTGTGTACCTGTACCCTTTAGATTCAAGAGTACCCAAAGAGATGAGATTTTTCTTCAAATCAGGAGCATGACGAACATCGCCCAAAACCCTGATAGTGCCATCGAACATCCTAAAACGAATTGTTCCTATACCCTAAACTTTGCATGGATTATCATTACCCATCAACGCAACTCCACCTCGAACAGACTCGTATGTGGAAAACCAATCCCGGTTGGGACAGACATGATAGGAGCAACCCGAATCCAAAAACCAATTATCTTTCAAGTTGAACTGAGGTTCAGACACAGACAATAGAAAATCTTCATTCTCACCATTCACAACACTAGCTTCTATGGATCTCTGGTCAGACCTGTTATCTGCTTCTAGTTTTCTCTTAAGCTTATAACAGTCTTTCTTAATATGCCCCTTCTTATGACAGTAGTTACAGGTTAGGTCTTGATACCTAGACTTAGACTTGTTTCCACTATGATCATACTCGGTTCTCCCCCTCACAAATAAACCGCTACCTGAGTTATACACAGAGTCAGATAATTCCCTATCTACTCGTTCTTTACTCAGTAGGTTTTTCTTAACTTCATTAGCAGATATGGTTTGTCTACCCCCATAAATCATGCTTTCGACAAAACCCTTATATGAAGTATAGAGAGAACATAACAACAACATTGCCTGATCTTCATCCGTTGGAACATCATCCAATTCTTTCAAATCTTGAATAATTGAATTAAATTCACTGACGTGGTTCTTAAGTGACATACCTTCTGACATACGAAACGTGAACAACAGGCGCTTAACTGTGAGTTTTTTGGAGACAGACTTGAAACAGAACATATACTGCAATTTCTCCCACAACTCCTTAGCGGTCTTCACTTCCAGAACATCTGTCAAAACGTCATCGGTAAGACACATCTGAATTGCTGTGAGCGCCTTCTCATCCAACTCCTCCCATTGTGCTTCTGTAAGATTCTCTGATTTCTTCTCTTTCCCATCCAAAGCTTTCTTCAAGCCATTCTGAGTCAAGAGGCCTTTAACGCGAACCTGCCATAAGCTGAAGCTCCCTTGACCACCAAACTTCTCAATTTCGGATCTAATTGCAGATGTCATATTATCAAATCGAAATAAACAGGGCTCTGATACCAATTTGAAAGGGAACTTAACAAATCTAGTATGCTAAAATACCAATTTGTGGAGGAAAACTTAATGCGGAAGCGAAAACCCTAGAAACTTGATTCGATTCAAATAATATGACTCACGCAAAACGAGAAGTAAACAAATATGGAGAAAGAAAGAATTAAAGAAGAACACACAATATTTACATGGAAACCCCTCTACAATCGAGAGGGGAGAAAACCACGGGTGGAGATGGAGATTCTTTATTAACTGAACGGAAGAATTATAACGACACTTCCCAGAACGAGATATATGGAAGAATTACAATCACTCCCTCTGAACTCTCGTAGCACTCGAATATCTTGGAGGAATTACGAAGTCACCTCTTTTTCTTAATGGCGGCTCACACGCTCTTTGATTGGATCTGAATTGGAGAAACTTCTCACCTAAACCGAAAACCCTAAGCCCTTATTTATAGAAAATAATTAGGGCCAACGCAACAAGGCTCCCGATCGATCGGAACCCACCGATCGATCAGCGCTCAAAACTTCCAAAACACTCCGAATCTTTTCTTAAATCACCCGATCGATCGGCATTTCCTCCCGATCGATCGGTGAACACACGACAGCCTCATATAAAATAAAACAAGTAATTTGAGACATAACCTAACAGTTAGAGCCAAAATGTTTCAACTCTAAGATTTCACATAATAATCCTTTCTATCTCCACTACTATTAGGGGTGTTCAGTGATTGGGTTGGGCTGGGTTGGCTTGGAGGCCAACCCATGAAGACCCAATAGTTTTGGGTCTAAGGCCTAGCCATACCCATATAAGGCATTTTCAAAATATGGTTCTGGTTCCGGTTCCGTTGGGTCATAGATAACCCATGGCGACCCAAATAAAGAAAGGCGATAATGGAACCTACTAAATCAACCTGATAACTAAAGTTGATAGTGGATTCAATAATACACGTAGAACAAAATAGTCAACTAAACTTAGATAACTAATTAGTTTAAATTTCAGATTTGATGTATTAATCTGACATAAAGTTTCGTATTCTCTAAACATAAAATGAAACCTATTGGACCCTAAAGGTCCTTTTACTTTGTCCACTATGTTAAATTGTTCTTTTTATTTTTAGAGAAGTTATCACTTAAGTACCTTGGGATTTGAGCATCTATCACCCAGACATATTATTATTGCAATATATACAATGAGATACCCTGATATTTGAATATTTTATGAAAATGTAGATACCGAAATTTAATGAATTTTTGTAAGAATATGACCAATATTATACACAAAATATTAATGTAATACATAATGACAATAATATATATAAGTCATGTCAATGTTTTCATAAAAAAATTAGTGATGCCATCAAATATTCATTGAATATTGATGAAAGCTACCTAAATTTTTGCCAAATTATATGTCACGTTAGTATATTTGGCAAAAAATAAACAAATACTAATGAAAATACTAATATATTATTGAAACGTGTTTAATTTTAGCATATTTCATAGAAAGTTCATCGAATTTCAACAAAAAAGATATTTGATTGATAAAATTTTAAAATTTCAGCGTACCTAAGGAATAAAATATATAAATCTTAAGGTATTTCATTATATATATTGAAATATCAAGGTATCTAGTGATAAATGGTTATATCTTAGGGCACTTAACTGATAATTTTTCTTATTCTTAATTATGTCAATATAGTCCATGTACAATTTACATTGTATTAACATACTCCTTTAATCAAATTGAAACTAAGTTAATAACGTAAAATTAGACAGCACGGCCATATTATACGCAAGTAATCCATTACAAACACACCCGTTGATGTAACTAAAACCAATATGTGACTGGACCATTGAAAGTTCCATCACCAAACTAAGATATATTTTACTTAAGGATCAAATTGACATAATGTTTTTACAAGGACTAAATTGACACAATTGTAGTACATGGACTAAATTGAGATAATGGGCAAAGTAAATAGACCATAATATAAATAGCTCTTTTTCTAATGATATTGCAGCGGTATTGATTGGGTTAGGTATAATGGGTTTCATGAGTTGACCCAAAAAAACTCATAAACCCATGGATAAACTCTATCTTACCCAACAAGACCCATTTAAGTTTAAAATCCAACCCAATCTAACCCAAATTAAGTGGGTTAGGTGGGTTATAGGTTTACCCATGCCCAGGAACACCCCTAACTACTATAACTCCTTTTCACACATACAATACTTTTAGTTGTTGACTTTATCTTACCATATTTGACTATGTGAAACTTGCCATTAATAGAGTAACCATCATAGTACTTAGCACGTCTTGCAGGTCCATAACATAGTCTATGATCAATATCTAGGGTTCCTCTAAAAGCCTACATAACCTATGAACAAAATTGAGTTCTCATAAATGTTAATGTATGTAATTAACAAACTAAAATTGTTAGACTTTTACATAATTGTAAAACACGAGGCTAACTCAATATCTCTTCTGCTTACGAGTTGTTTTTCAATGAGATTGGGAAGCTCATGTCTTCCCATTTCGACATAAGTGGTAAAAAAAAAATAAAAATATCAATAAGCTCTCAAAGAAACCCCACAAATTGAAACATTAAAGGTGAATACTTCATAATCTGGGTCATCGTTGTATAGTTCAAGGGCAAATATAGATGACCCATACGATTTTTTTATTTTTTTATAATTAAGTAGGGAACTTGTAGTATGAAAAGGGCATAGGTGCAAAAGCAGGGCCCAAAAGAAGCAAAAAAAGTACAACATGTAAAAGGAAAGAAAGAAACTCCTTCATCAACTAACTAAAATAAAAATTATCCACCTTTTACATTGTCAACGGCCTCAATCCGGTCCAAATTTGATGCGCTTAGTGTTTCTTGTAATTCGCCATGGAAGTAAGGAAGTTCTTCACACTACGCTCTTTATCTAAACCCCAACCTCATATTAATATTCCAAAAAGTATCATCCCACTAACCATCTCAAAAACAATCTTATTTGTGGTGTTCCAAATGATCCATTATATTTGGTGCTCCAAATTTTTCTCACCTGCTAGTCTTCCTTGGAAGTTAAGCCCAGAAATTGGAGCTCTTTAAACAACTTCAGTACTCCATGTGGTTAGTGATGCAGCCGGTAACATCGTGGCGAGAATCATTGGTGGCATGGGGTGGTTGGCAGATAGGTTAGGGGATGCGGCACACAGAAGGAGCGTGTAGAGTTTGAGCATGATTAGGATTTGAGATAGAGTTTGACTATGATTTATGTTTTATTTTTAGATTTAAATTTGGTAATTATCTTTTAGAATTTTACTCTAAGTCAATTAGCTCCTTTATTTAAGTTAGAGAAAATCTAGGGCTTAGCTATTTAATTTTTTCAGATTTTATTTCCCTATTTTAAAGCCTCTTTCTTGGTTGTGAGAAATGAGCATATTTTCCTCTTGATATTAGTGATTAATAAAATTAGAGGGAAGGCTGTTAAATCCTTTCTGTTTCCCTAATTTCCACTTAGACGCTGCATCAATTGGTATCAGAGCATAGAACAATTTCTGAGATGGCTTTTGGGCGACAAAGATACGCCGTCGTCGACGATGTTTATGTGCGTGACCATTAACGTCAGACCAATAGGAGGTTGGCCGAGTTCGAGGAGAAATTCTAGTGAATCAAGCATACTGGATTCAAATGGGGGTAAATCCCGAGCAGGTGCTAGGAACCTAGCCTTAACACCCGCCGACACCGGGTGAAGAAGAGGAGACGAATGAGAGCTTCCAAAATCCGTTCTCGGATGCTGAGCTACCGGATCCTAGGCTGAGGAGACTTCGGCTGTAATGCCCACGACTTTGATGATCAGAGGTGGGAGTCCGGTCTCCAAATTGAGATACCGGTGTTTAATGGAGGAGGACACCCGGAGGATTTCTGGGATTGGCTTGCTGCCATGGAGGAGGTTCTCGAGTACAAGTAGGTGCCGCAAAGGAAGCAGGCGCCTTTAGATGCTACTTGGCTTTAGGGTAGGGCAGCCGCCTGGTGACAGTAATTAAAGCATACACGGTTTTGTCAGGGGAAAGTGAAGATAGAAACGTGGGCAAAGATGAAGAAGCATTTTCAAGGCGCCATCCTGCCTCACAATCATGCCAAGGTGATGTACCAACGACTGCAGGGGTTGCGTCAGGGCTCTAGAACCATGGAAGAGTATACGGCGGAGTTCTACTCGTTAGTTGCCAGGAATGACTTCGTGGAGACGGGAAAGAAATTAGCGGATTGGTACATTGGCGGGTTGAAGGAGTCCATATAGAAGGTGTTGAGCATATTTGACATCTTTTCCATTTTGGAGGCAAGCCAGAGGGTAATGAATGTTGAACAGCAGCAGAGGTGACGCTAAGTTGGCGGAGCCTGAGGAGTATAGGTTGGCGGCAGAGATGAAGTGAGAGTCTCACCAACTATAGTAACACATAATAGGCTAGTAGTCACCAATACCAGCAAGCCAGTTACTTAGGACATGTTCCAGAGCTTGTTGCTTCAAGTGTGGAGTGGTGAGGCACCGAGCTGCTGAGTGCCATAAGGGTGACAGATCCGGTAAGGGTCTTTACATCGAAGAAATCTATGGAGAGGATGGCGAGGTTAGTGAAGAGGAGGCCCAGACTGAGTTGGTGCCACATGAAGAAGCCGTTGTAGAGGGTGATGAAGGAAGCCTACTCGTGATTAAACGTGCTTGCTTTGCGCCAAGGGAAGAGTTGGGGGATGGATGGCTGTGGAATAACATCTTCTAGACCACCTGCACCATTGGCAGTAGAGTATGCTGAATGGTGATAGACTAGGGGATTTGTGAGAATGTGATCTTTGAAGAAGCAATCGCTAAGCTGGGGATAAAAATGGAGGCTCATCCTAGTCCCGACAAGTTATCATGGCTAAAGAAAGGAAATCAGGTAACCGTGTCTTAACGTTGCTTGGTTAGCTTTTCAATTGGGACAAAGTATAGGGATGGCGTGTGGTGTGATGTGGTGACCATGGATGCTTGCCACTTGTTGCTGGGGAGGCCATGATAGAACGATAGAAGTGCCATACATGACAGACGGAAGAACACATATAGCTTCATCTTCTAGGGGACGAAGATTATCTTATTGTCCAAGAAGAATGAGGTGCCGCGAGCCTTAGCAGCTCAACACCCAAACATAAAGGGACGTGCCATGTTCGCCAAGGAGGTTGGCGACACCAAGATCATTTTTGTGTTGATTGGGAAGGAGAGCAAGTTGAGTTCAAGGGAGGTACCGAGTGAGGTTGCCACCTTCTTAAAACAATACGCTAATATCTTTTCGGAAGAGTTACCAGATATGCTGCGGCCATTATGAGACATGCAGCACCACATTGATCTAATGTTGGGTGCTGCCTTGCTGAATAGGTCACATTATCGGATGAGTCCATCAGAGCATGTGGAGCTGAGGTGCCAAGTAGAGGGTTTTCTTGCCGAGGGATTTATCAAAGAAAGCCTGAGTCCTTATGCCATGACGGCTCTATTGACATCGAAGATAGATGGTAGTTGGGGGATGTGTGTTGATAGTCGCACCATCAACAAGTTCACGGTACATTACTGATTCCCTATTTCGCTGTTGGATGACTTACTTGATCAGTTACAGAACTCTAAGGTTTTCACGAAGTTAGACTTGAAGAGCGGATACTATTAGATTCGTATATCGCTAGAAGACGAGCGGAAAACCGCCTTCAAGACACGGGAGGAGCTCTACAAATGACTGGTCATGCCGTTCGGATTATCCAACGCACTAAGTACATTCATGAGGTTTATGAATCAGGTATTGCGCGCTTTCATTGGGAAGTTTTTTATGGTTTATTTTGATGATATTCTAATTTATAGCCCGGAACGTGCTGAGCATATCAAGTATCTAGAGGAAGTGTTGAGCACCTTATGGAAGTAGAGTCTATTTGCCGCCTTGAAGAAGTGCAAGTTCATGAGGGACGAGGTCACCTTCCTTGGGTTCGTTGTATCCAAGAACGGTATATCAGCTAATGAGGCGAAGATAAAGGCATTACGAGATTGGCCATCACCAAAGATAGTCGGAGAAGTCAACAGCTTCTATGGTTTGGCGTCTTTCTATAGATAGTTCGCCGTCAACTTTAGTTCAGTGATGGCGCCTATCATGACTTGCATGAAGGGGAGTTCCTTTGCTTGGACTCTAGAGGCAGCTCAGGCCTTTGAAGAGATCAGGAAGAGGCTAACCACGACATCGGTATTAACCCTACCAGACTTTCAAAAGACTTTCAAACTTCACACGGATGCTTCCAAGGTAGGTATTGAGGCTGTGCTCAGCCAAGAAGGGAGGCCAATTGCATACTTCAGTGAGAAGCTTGATGGAAGTAGGTTGAATTACTCCACTTATGATGTTGAGTCCTACGCAATAGTTCGGGCGCTAAGGCATTGGAAGTCCTACCTTGCCAACTGAAAGTTCGTACAAATAGCCAAGATAAGCTCTCAGATCGACACGCCAAGAGGGCAAACTTCATTAAGCTCTTTCACTTCATGATCAAGTACAAAGTCTAGCGTCTTGAACAAAGTGGCGGATGCCTGAGTAGGTGGAACCTCATACTATCACAGCGTAGGGTCATGGTGACTGGATTTGATCAGTTGGCGAGTCAATACCCAGATGATCTCACTTTTGGTGAGATATGGCGGGAGGCACAGTCGGGTTCTGTTCCCGATTACTTTGATCATAATGGGTTCCTTTTAAGGGGAATAAACTTTGTGTCCCGGACTCAAGTTTACCACTTAAGATCATTGTGGAGAGGCATAATGCATGGCACATAGGATGAGATAAGACACTACAACTCATTATTGCTAATTATTTCTGGCCGACTTTGCGCATGTTGTCAGGTCTCGAAAGGCGGAGTGACCAACACAGGCCTTTATATGCCATTACCAGTTTCTAGTCAGCTGTGGACAAATGTGAGTATGGACTTTGTGCTAGGCTTTCTGAGAACTACAGGCGGCATCAATTCAATCTCCGTTGTTGTGGATTGTTTTTCCAAGGTGGCTCACTTCATAGGTTGTAAGAAGGCCGCCAACGCTGTTCATGTGGCGGAATTATATTTCCGAGAAGTGTACAAGCTTCACGGTTTGCTAGGAAGCATTGTTTCCAATAGGGACGTCCGGTTCGTTAACTTCTTCTGGAAGGCATTATGGAAGATAGCGCATAGTTCTCTCACCTTCAGCACTGTTCATCACCAGCAAACTGATTGCCAAACCGAGGTAACAAATTGATCATTGGGAAACTTACATCATTGTTTAGTTTTTGACAACGTTAGAGGTTGGGAACAAAAGCTTTATTAGGCTGAATTTGCCTACAATAGTTCGGTCAACAGGAGTACAGGATTTCCACTATTCAAAGTCGTCTATGGGTTTGTATCGAGAGCTCCGATTGATTTGGCACAAATACCAGATCTTACTCGCCCGAATGGTAAAGCTAAAGACTTCATCTTCAATCTCCAGGATATTCATGAGCAGACACGACCATGACTCTTGGAAGCTAGCGCCAAATATAAGTTGGCAAGTGAAAAGCACAGGCGGCGGGTACAATACAACATCGGTGACCAAGTCTTGGCCATCCTCACGCGAGAACGATTTCTGGCTTGAAAGTACAATAAGTTGACGGCATGTAAGATTGGACCTTTAAAGATCATTGGCAAGGTCAAAGACAACACTTACCATGTTCAGTTGCCAGCCAGTATGCAAACTTCTGACGTCTTCAATGTTAAGCACTTGACTCCATTCTATGGCAACAATGACCCAAATGATGCAGCCGGTAACATCATGGCGGGAATCATTAGTGGTACTAGGAGGTTAGCAGATAGGCTGGGGGATGCGGCACACGAAAGGAGCGGGTAGAGTTTGAGCATAATTAGATTTGAGTTAGAGTTTGACTAGGATTTATGTTTTATTTTCAAATTTAAATTTTGTAATTATCTTTTAGAATTTTACTCTAAGTGAATTAGTTCTTCTATTTAAGCTAGAGGAAATCTAAGGTTTAGCTATTCAATTTTTTTCAGATTTTATTTCCCTATTTTAGAGCCTTTTTCTCATGTAGTGAGAAACAAGCATATTTTCTTCTTGATTTTATTAGTGATTAATAAAATTAAAGGGAAGGCTATTGAACCCTTTCTGTTTCCCTAATTTTCACTTACGCGCTGCATTAGTAAGAACTAGAAGAAGTGAAGATGCCACCTTCATTTATAAAATAGTAAAGCTTTTGAAATATGTGCATGATTGAGAGAGAGAACTTGACTTGCCCAGCGGAGGAAAGGATAGGTTGAGGAAAGGCAAGAGAGTGGTTTAAGGATGGAGGTTTAGACTTTGGAATTTGTGCACTACAAGAAATTGGCTTTTAGCACTAAAAAATAATGACTGAATTTTTATTTTTTTTGGTCATTAAAAGTGTGTATACAATGCTTTACTACGAGGAGATAAAAAAAAACGTCGTTAAAGGCTGGTATATGATGAGCATATAACTACGGGCGCTGAATTTGGTCTTTAGGTCTATCCAAAACCGTTGTTAATAGCAAGGCTAACATAAGCAACAAACTTTCAACTCAAAAAATTAAAATTTGTTAGGAGGTAATAATTAGATACTCTTTTTGAAATCTGTTATTATCAATTTTTTCGAATTTTCTTTTCTAATTGTTCTTTTTCCGCCTATAATGTAATTTAAGTTTGAGTATTAAATAGTGCCCAAATTAGTGATCGAATTAAACTTTTACTTGTACAGTATACTCCAATTACACTGGATAATTACTCATTTGATAAACTCAAATATAATTTATATTAATTATTAATTAAAAAGCATAAATAAGTAAAATTTTACTAAAAATTATCTTAAACCACTAGAAAATCCTAAAATTTGTTCAAAACTTTAGAATCATGCCCCTACCTCCCGTCCCTTGATCTCTCCTTTTCATGGTTCCGCCGTTCGCCTCTTAGACTATTTATTTGTTTCGGTCTGCTATTCGTGATTCTAAAGCTGCTTAACCATGCCTTGCCTTGGTTCGCCTTGCCATTGCCTATCATTCACCTCACCATGATGGGGTTTTCACCTATCCTTGGTCTGTCGCTTGCCCCACCATGTTCCAATAGCTGCTCAACCATGCTGCTCCGACCTCTCTGTGGTCCCTTCTTCTTATTCATTGACCTAATTTAAGTTACTTTTTAAGGACAAAAATGAATATTAATATGTTTGATATTACTTTTCAAGTGCATGATTACTTATATGTTAAGGTTTTTCGTTAATACAAAGAACTCCCAGGTTGTCTGAGCAATAAATATAGAGTAAATTGTCATGTTAGGCTAAACCAAAAGCAAATATTAGAGCTTGTCTACCTCAGTTAGTGGTTGAGATGAGACATCTTATAGGGACTTGTCATTGTGGATTTTGATGTCCCTTTATTTAGCAGGCGTATGTTGAAAGAAGGTAGAGTGGTGCATTGATGGGGAAAGAAAATTCAAATAGGAATTGTAGACAATAAAATTTTATCTATTATAAATTTTAATTGGGTTAATAAATTAAACTGAGTTGACCAAAATTCGATAGTTGACTAGATCTAATTTGTCCCCAAAAAAATTAATAATAATTTAAATTAAAAAAGTTTGAAAAAATACCTAAGAAGCCCCTCTTATTTTGGGAGGATTTTCTTTATAAATAGAGCATTCATCCTTCATTTGAAGGAATTGGAAATCAAAGAGAGCAATAAAGACTTTAAATTCTCTCAAATAAAACCTCAAAAAATTCAAGAAAACCTTTCTTCAAATTAGAGATCAAGCCCTCAACCTTCTATATTGAAGAAGAGATCTCTTGATTGAGATCAAGCCTCGTGTCCTCATTCAAGCTCTCAGACATAAATCATCCTTCAAGTCAGAGAATCAAGTCATGTACCCTCTACTTTCATGAAGAATTATTTGGAAGAGATCAAGCCACGTATCCTCTTTCATACTTTGAAGAACAAATTTCTTTATTGAGATCAGGCCTCGTACCCTCATCAAGAAGTTAAATCCATCATCGGTGTTCGACGATGCAAAGCTTAAGGAGATTGAATCAGAGGAATTTTCCATATATTTGTACTTGATATACATTTACAGAGATTGTACCCATTATTTTCTGAAGAAATACAAAGAAATTCATTTTGTGGAGCAATTTTTGCTTCATTTGAATTTTTAGCTTACAAATTTGGCATGCCCGATGGGACTCTCTATCTTTCATATTTTTCTCCATGAAAGCGAGTGGCATCTAACAAGAAAAGCTCTCGAATTGTAAGTCTGTCTCTACTGCTCCTAAAGCTAGCAACTTTCATATTAGAGTCAAAACAAGGAGCAAATCAAAATTTATTGAAGCTCTCCTCTCTTTCAATACCCTTTCTAATGGTTCAAATGCCCGTCAAGAGTCACCTATCTTTGGGTCCCGCCAAAACCTAGAAATCCAAAGTGTTGGTGAGAGAAGTATGTCCACCCGTATCAACCCAACATTCCAGCCACTCGGCCAGCGGATGGATGGGGATGATAGCGGTGGTTCATCACCTGTATCACCTCAAATGAAAACCATTGATTCTGCTGGATAAACTAGAGTGATCGTAATGGTAACTAGCATTGTCCCCATAGAAAAGCAACTACCTAAGTTGCAAGAGATGGTGGAAAATCTGGGTAAGGCTATAATTGAGAATGATGCGCAAATCCATGAACAAAGCCTCCGAATTGTTGCCTTGCACAATACAATTTCTGAGATGAAGTTGGGAAGAGCATAAGGAAGATTGTTGCTGATAATGAAGATTCTGGTTCTAAAAATGATGAAGAAGCATCAACAAATCCTCCAAAGGTTACTACCGCACCAAAGCCTGCGCTAACCCCAAATTCTGCATTGCTCGCCACTTTATTGATCCAACAGATTCAAGAATTGGTTGCCAACACTGTCAAAGCTCAAATGGTTGGCACATCTTATGGAAACCATCACTATCAAAAGCCATACACTCAAAGGATTGATAGTCTCAAGATGCCTACTGGCTATCAGCCATCGAAATTCCAACAGTCCGACGAGAAGGGTAACCCTCACCAACACATTGCTCATTTTGTGGAGACATGCAACAAGGTCGGCACTGATGGTGACCTACTCGTGAAGCAATTTGTACGTTCTCAAGTCAGTCACAATGAATGCCACAACTTATTAAGAACTCCCTGAATCAGATTAGCCACAAGTTCATGAGGTAGGGGCCCTCAATGATGCAACTGCAGAGAAAGAGGTGAAAATCCTCTCCCCTTTAGCCGTTGCCAATACATTCGGTTTGGCACCAAATCATTCAACTGCCAAACGAACTTTAAACAAGCTTAGTCGAAGCTCTCAAAAATCCGACACCTTACGCTTCTAAAATAAGGGAAGATGAGACTCCGATTAGAGAGATCGGTGAGGTTCGCAACATGTATCGCGTCTTTATCCTTCATAGTTTAAGACTTGCTACTTAGCTCAAAACCTCATAATTGCTCTTTAATCATTGCTAGCTATGTTTGTGAGCAGAAAGTCAACTGTATCTTGATTGATGGCGGGTCGGGCATAAAAATAATAGATTGTTGATTTAAGGTTTCAACCTCAATAGTCAACAAGCAATCGGTATGACTCGTTTAGACCTTACCCTCAGAGACATGACTACGACTAGAGGTGGCAATTGTGTCAATTGGGTCGGGTTCGGGTGAACCCATACGGGTTTGGGTCATCTCGGGTTTGCAATGGACTCGGGTCGGGTCGGGCTCAGGTCAACCCAATCGGGTTCGGGTCATCTTCGACTTTCGATTATGCTCGAGTCGGGTTGAGTTAAGGTCAAGTTATTTCGGGTTTGGGTCAACTCAATTTCAGGTCATCTCGGGCATGGGTCAATTTTGGATTGGGTTATACGGGTCTCGGGTAATTATGGGTTGACCCATCAGGTTGTTTATTGTTGCTTAATATGTATATCTTATGAATTATAATTGTATCTAATTTTTTTAACACATATTTTTTTTTCCTCTATTACATTATAAAATAGAATATTTATTATTTTTTTGTTTTTCATCCACTACCACCACTTCAATGTAAGTAGAGAATATAGATATCATGTGAGTTACATAAATTTAATATCTTTGGTACTGGATGATATCCATATTCTTCCGAACATCGTTCCTTCATTATATATGTCTTTTTCAATCTCAGCTTAATTAAGCGTACCCTATGTAAATTCATAAAATGAAATAATTTTCACATAATATAATAATTTTCTTTAACAGGATAAACTAAAAAAAAAAATTAAAATTTTGATTAAAAATATTTATGAAAAACTGGCACTTTCCTTTATCTTGGAAAAAGACATCTTTCGCGGAATCTCACATTATATATGTCTCGCTTTTTAATTTCAACTTAATTAAGTATGAACTCCATGTAAATTCATAAAATGAAATAGTTTTCTTTAACCAGAGAAACTAAAAAAAAATATAATTTTGATTGAAAATATTTAAGAAAAGTATTTTATATACAGAATTATTTTAAATATGAATAGAAGACAAGTGATTAATTGTGTTTGTGCAGTTACCGGCCAAGTAATGGGAAACTAGCCACGTCTCTCCACTCTCCCTCCTAACAAAATAATGGGTGGAGTGTAGTTATGGTAAGTTTTTTTTTTTTTTTTTTTAAGTTAAAATTCATGTGATATTTGGAATTTTTGTTTTGGGTTTTGAAAAATTTTAGGAGATGAGACAACTTGTATTTAAATATTGTTAAATTAAATTAAATTACGTATAAAGATAGATTTTTAACCAAACATAGCCTTACTAATCTATATTCAGATCAAACATTGCTCCTATGTTTGTCGGTGTGTTGTGTCAAAATAATAACTTCGGTTAATTCGGGTCAAAACAATAACTCTTTAATTGTAATTCTTCATAGTAATAACGATAATTTTCAAGTTTAAAGGCCTTCGGTTAACTCAGGTTGCAAGTTGGGTTGGGTTTTTGCTCGGGTTTAGATGGGTTCGGGTCTACTTGGGTCTGGGTCATTTTGGGTCGGGTTACATTGGGTCATCGGCAGGTCGGGTTGGGTTAGTATTCTTATCAGGCCTTTTCAGGTTAGATTAAGGCTGGGTCGGGTGAGTCTCAGGTCGGGTCATTCTAAGTTTGGGTCAAGTTATTTACATAGGATCTTCCGGTCAAAATAGGTTGGGTCATTGATTTTTTAGGTCGGTTTAATGGGTTAAGTTGTCTTTGCCATCTCTAACTATGACTACATTTTTCCATGTCATTGACTTAAAGACGACGTACAATTTGTTGCTTGAATGCCCTTGGATCCATGAAAACGGTGTTGTGGCTTCCACCCTTCATCAATGCTTCAAATATTTCAGAAATGGGAGTGAAAGGATGGTTGATGCCAACTCCAAGTCCTTTTCAAAGGCTATGACACACTTGGCTGATGCCATATACTGAAGAGCCAGATACACCAAATTAAAGAAGCTCCGAATGAGATCGTGACTATTAGAAATAAAATATTAGGGAGAAGTTAGAAATCAACATCATCATCACCTGATAGAAATCAATTACCTCAAGCACATCTTAGATTGCCAAAGTGGAGACACCGATAGGTGCAATTGCATCAAGAACACATGTGACAATTGCAGTTCCATGCATGCCCCCATGCTTCGCTACATACCGAAGTCTTGATGAAGGAATGTGAATCTAATTTTTGCAGAATTCCATAATGGAAAAGAATCTATCATCCTTAAAGAATGGAAAAGGTTGCGATGTTAACATACAAGTGTTGAAAGACAAAACTGTGATCTCGCTTACTTGCACAAGTCATTAGCGAGTAACTATTCCACCACTTCCCTGGTTTTCGCCACCCTCAAGTAGGCTCAATGAGGAAGAGGAATTTCTATCTAACACTCAAATAAAGGAGGGTTTTGATCCAAATGCCTACAAGCTCATGGCAAACAGTGGATATGACTTTCCCAACCCATAACCTATAGGTGAGTTGATTGAACTCAAGTCCCATGGAACATTTTTAACTAAGACAGCAAGAGAAAGGTGGATGTGTAAAACCTTGGAGAGCTGGTTTGGGTTTTGCTTTGTCCAAAACTATAAGAATCTTCATTAAGCAAAAAGGAAAGCAGGTTTCTAGTCATCACATCACTACTGTCAAGGTACCAAATGATCAAGCAAAGGATAGGGGTGACAGTACAAGAATAACGGCTTTTGATCGCATACACCTGTCCTCTTCCCCTCCTTGTAGCTCTATCCTTAATAGGTTGGGAAATTCCAATAATCCTAATGCCAGTCAAAGAGCCAATGTTTAGGCAAGAGGCTCCATTTTCTATAGGCGTGAAAGAAATTTCCCACAACTCGGTAAGGATGAACAACTTCAAGTTCAAAAGCCAAATCCAAACATATGTCTAGCTAAAGTATCTGCCTTTGGATGACGCAGAGGAAATGATAGGAAAAATATTCCAAGATCCAATGCTAGAAAATCAGCCTTCACTACACTCCAAGTGGTTGAAGAACTTAAAAACCAACACAAAAGCGAAGACAAAGGTAGCACATGGTGATAATGGGGGCAATGAAGTTCAAAGCGTCATCCATTTGTGTATGAGACGCACCATGGAGGTTGGGGTTAGTACTGAAGGTGAAAGGACGAAATATGGTGTTCACCAAACAAAGAATGTATATGTGCAAGCAAAAGGAAAAAGAGTCATGGATGCCAAAACATCCGAACCAACAATTCGAGAAGGTAAGGGAGGACTTACCGCTAGAAATATGTGATGAAGGCCAATTGAAAGTCAAACTGCGAGACTTCCCACAACTCGGGCAAGAAGTAGTTGACAATGGCAAAATGCTCCAAGAAGAACCTATTGTATGCTCCTCTAACCATGTGACGGTTAAAGAAATAGCCCCGCATGAGGATCTTGATGAAGAAATTATAATAGCTCCACAAACTTTAGCATTGTTAGAAGATGGAGGTTAGGCAACTCCCTATTCATTGTTGTGCGAAGTAGAAGCAGTTCTACAATTAGAGCTAGAAATTCCTTCACTAAGAATTTTACTTGAAGATGGGCTCGCAATCAAGAACAACGCTCGCTTACATCTGGAAGAGTTAGAGGCATTGGAAAGAAAGACTCTCCAAGCACAACGACAACTTGAGTGTTTACCAAGCTTGCCTGTCGTGCACTTCCAACAAAGAGGTTCAGCCTTGTTCCTTTCAAGTTGGCGACATTGTTTTAGCCGTCCGAAGACCCATTGTCATCACATAAAAATCAGAAAGCAAATTTGCTTCAAAGTGAGATGGACCTTAAGTGGTTCAAGAAGTCTACACAAATGGGGCCTACAAAATTGTCAATGCTAAAGGTGTTCGAGTTGGCCCTATCAACAGCAGGTACTTGAAGTGATACTATCTCTAAGTCATTGAAATCTCACCAATGGTGTACTATGTGGTTAAACTACTAAAACACCCTACCATCACCTAGGCATTAAACAAATGGGTACTTCTAGCTCACAAGAGTATAGACTGTCAACGTCCAAATTCTTTTTCTTTAAAATAAAGTTTTAACTTTGAGCTATGTGATGGCTTGATCCCTAAGGGAAGTTTCTTCCCTGATAGTATGTAGGTAGAGTGAATACCTAATATGATGGTCGCATTTCTTTAAAGAAATATCTTTTATGAATTTCTACCAGTCTCACTTCGTTTGTTGCTTCATCTTATGCTTTTGAGCTCTTTGGCTCTTCTTCGATGACACAAAGCTAGTGGCCTGATGAGCCGCCGCCCTCTTCTTTCTCTGCTTCCTTGTCTCACTAGACTCAGTGACATGTGGCATCGCTACCGAAGGCGGTTCAAAACCTGATCGGTATTCCGGTCCCGAAGACTTAGAATTAATATCACTACCAGCATCCTGGACCTAGTCAACAAGAATAGATACAGGGCCTTGGGTTCCCACTGAGTCATCCAGGCCGATGTCATTCCACAATAAGGTATGCGGAGATTGAGAAGCCAGAACTAGGAGTTGGGGATTTGACCGGAGAAAGGTAGATAGAATGGCCAAGCATAAATGTCAAATTGGTCCCTACCATAAATGTCAAATTAGTCCCTACCAAGCTCCATACACCTCATGATAACTGTGGCCAAACTTGAATGTGGATCCAATGATACCGGACAACCACCCAAGCCAACCAGTGGGAGCTCATGTGTGGATGGACCAACTGGAGGGCATGATTCCTGAGTGGAGCACACTTTGGTGGCAAGACCATATTGAGGAGGTGAGGCCATCTCCCTAGAAAGCCTTTTTTAGATCCAAATAAATCAACATCTAAATGGCTCTTTTTAGATCTAGTCAACATCAATAATTTAATTACTCAATAAACAACTTTAGATTTTGGAAAAATAAGGGAAGAGTCATTAGAACTTATCTGAAAAGATGAAAACTATTGACATGCCATGGAGTTCACCAATTCCCTGAAGTTGTTTATGCTCCTGCACTGGTACAAATGGGACCAAATAGTCTGACCCCCAAGGTTAACACAACACCCGAAACACCCATGTACTTGAGGTTTACCAGACTCGAACACGCCTCAATATCGCTCAGCTATATCATGGAGAGAAAGAGAGAATATGGAATTTTTGTATCTCTTGACAAAGGAAACATGCCATTATATAATCTTCAATAAGCCATTTGTAATAGCTATGGATTTATGGGGAGTTCAATGGCAACAATTAATAGGCCAAATCCAATGCTCACAATGGTTAAAAAACTGTAACGATTAATCATATAACAAAAATACTGGTGACCAATTTTCATATGGGACAAACTTCCTACACTAAAATTGAAGTATATCCAACAATGGTGATGAATGTTTAAGCGAGAAACTTGGGAAGGATCCTTAAATCTATTAAAAAGGAAATGCAGGTTTTAGAAAGGGTTCCACAATCTCTCCAAACATTATTCTTTGTTTTGATACACTTGTTCATTTTCTTTTATGTTTTTTTTCAATTTTTTTTATGTACGTGGTTCAACATATCTTTAAAATAGTTGCAATGTGAGTGCTAATGGTGCTCGAAAAGGTATATTTTTTAAGCTTTCTGTCATAATTATTGGAAATTACCCCAGAGTGAATTTTGTTTGTGTTATTGATTCAAGATTTTGATTGCTCAGCCTCAAACTTGTTTAAGTTGATCTTATATTAGCGACTCATGTTTGTTTGCTCCATCTAAATTTTGTTAGATTTGATCTCTATTGAGTTATTTGAGATTGCTGGGCTAACAATCAGTTGAATCTAGCTCAAGATAGATTCCAAGCTCTTACACCTATCTCCATTCAAGTTGTCCCTAATTTACTTCTATCAATTGTATATTTGTGGTAGTTGCCATAATTAGAGTGCTGGTAGAATCCAAATAAGTATAAATTGAAGTTAAATACACCTAAAGAACCAAAAATAATACAAGTGATTAACTAAGGTCCATCATGTGTAATTTCAACTTAATTTATCCTTAGACATGATATTTCTATTCCGAAGTTTGCTCCTTAGTCAATTTTTGAGCCTAGATAAAAAGTTAGGCAACTGTAGTTTTTTTTTGGGTGGGCGGGGGGATCAATTGAAATGTGTAAAACTAGGAGCACCACCACTAATGAGGGTGAATAAATAGATGCATTAGCTATCCTAGAGCCAAACTTTGAACACCAACCTAAGCACATGCCTCTTGAGAAGGTGGAAGTAGTCACAACCATAACCCTAATAATAGAGAATCCGAGAGGACGGGAGGATAGGCCTTGATGTCTACTCATGAAAGAGTTTTATAGCCATACTTAAAAGAAGAAACCAAGGCCCTGCTTAGAAATATAATCAAATATGTAAAAATATTATCATGCAACATAAATATGTCATTTTATGCTACAATAATTATGACAGCTTTTATGATAAGTGCTGCTAATCGAACTTTTTATTAAAGTTAAAATGTAAAACTAAACTTAATTCTTTTATTTCAAACTAATAAAATAAGTTTGTTTATAATATATGCTTTTTTTTAATTTTAACTTTTTACTTGTATACGTTGGTAGAATCGAGGTCAGATCGATAAAGTGGTAAAATCATGTTATGATTCTATCCATTAATTTCATATCATATCAATCAATTATAAGATTCTACAAAATTAATATTCTTGTTATGATTTAGATTGGTCGACAATTATGAGATCATAAAATCGTAAAATTTTAAGATTTGAATTGAGATTTTAATAACTATGGTGATACCATTCATTCTAATATGGTCCCAAGAACAAGTCCAGTGGCTAAGCTCCCCGTGATGTACCTTGGTATCCCACTAAGGGCAAACCCTAAGTTGGTTAAGGCTTGGAAGCTAATTATTGATAAAATTGATGTTGGCCGGACGGAAAGCGTTCTGATCAAGGGTGAGACATCTTCTTCTAATAG
Source organism: Simmondsia chinensis (assembly GCA_018398585.1). Classification (NCBI taxonomy): domain Eukaryota; kingdom Viridiplantae; phylum Streptophyta; class Magnoliopsida; order Caryophyllales; family Simmondsiaceae; genus Simmondsia; species Simmondsia chinensis. Next base: position 7,776,213 of record JAGTTD010000010.1, on the reverse strand, counting down.
AGGCAATGCTAACGAGCCTACCCTGTACTATCTCTAAATCTCCCCTATGATGCTGACATCCTACCTCCACTGACACCACCATCATCGCCGTCCTTCATCTACTATCAATATCACTGTCGTTGATCTCTCCCTTTTTCTGTTAGTTTTACGATTATTTAAGTATTTTTTTTAATATACAAAATATTTTGTAGATATTAAAAATATTTATTATATTTAAAAATTTTATAACAATTAAAATAGTCTACAAATATTTAAATGTTTTTAAACATCTAAAATGTTATTCAATTATTTATAATATTTTTAAAACCTCTAAAATAATTTTTGAAAGTTTATAAAAATAATTTTCCAATACGTAGTATGTTTTTATATTTAAATATATTTTAAATATGCAAAATATTACTTATAACATTTTACTAAATACTTATAATACTTTTTTGAAATATAAATATTTTAGTATTATCTATACATGATATAAAAAATAATTTTCCAATATATATTAAATATTTAAATTGTTTTTAAGTATATTAATGACTCTCTAATGATTTCTAAAATCCTTCAAGCCAATCCCTTATTTTGGTCATTACACTAGTAGGGGGTAATAAAGATTTTCACCCTATTTGGGGTTAAAATTTTTCACGAGATAAGTTTTAATGCTAAACTAAACAAGATTGAAAGGGGTGTAATGGTTACCCTTGTAGCCATTAACCCCTTTGAACCCCATAAGAACATGTCTTGATGGTGATCGAGCAGCAATGCTTTTGTTGCAAAAGATTAACTAGCATGACCTATTGCTTTCTCTCCTTTAACTAATTATATCTTGTCCTTTTTGGGTGATGAGACTTTTTTTTTTAAAATTTGCTTTCCTTTCCAGCGGGTTGAGATTACGTTTGATAAGGGCCTAACTCTTTCTATGGTGTTTAAAAAAATGTTCAATGTATTTAATTCTTTTGGATACAGACCTTCTTCATGTATCTTGGTCACTATAAACTTTAAACTTCCAAATTAAATGACTTGAAAATGCTCCTTTGCTAAGTCTTGGTAGGGTGAAGACTTTGTGTAAGTGATGGCATTGGATTGACGAGTGATCCCAACATTATAGAAGCCTGGTCGGCTCTAGAGACATCATTCGACTCCGGGATGATCTTCCCTTCATTACAAGCTGCATGCATTATTTTAGGGTGTTATACTTCTTGATAGGGTGGCTAACCACACAATGGTATTTGCGGTATTTCATAACAAAATTACGTCCAACCTCTTCTTGGGTTCATCGAAGATATTACTTCTTTTCCATCATCTGCAATGCTAGGGAGGTCAAAATTTGGGAACCAACAAACTTTCTTTGGATGCATTTTTAATATTGGATGGCTTTTTTAAAATTCTCTTGACAGGAAGCACTTCTTCTCCATCATTATCAACACTTCATTGGTGGTCATAGTTTCTTTTGTAATAGACTTGGTTGGCTTCTCTAGTTTCTTTCCTTCACTTTAGTCTTTCTTATGTTAGGAACAAAAGAGGTCTTACTACCATAGTTGGTAAGATTTACCTCAATGTCATGAGTTTGCATCGCCAACTCCTAAAAGGTTCTGGGTACACTTACAAAATGTAAGGCCATTCCAGCTTCATGCCCTAAGCGATTTTAATTATTGAGATTTCCAAAAGGCGATCCTTACAATAGGGTAAGAGCACACCACCATTGGATGCAGTGAATGATCAGCTCGTCTTTCCATTCGATCATGATTATGACCTCAACTATAGAGATAATGTCATGAGTACTATAGTTACCATTGAGGAACTAACCTTTCATCTGCTTCTAATTATATGTGAATTCTGATTTTAGGCTATTTTATCATTCCATAGAAGAGCTTTTTAAGGGACCAGACAAACTGCTTTACTAGTAGATTATCTACTGGCCATACTGGTTATGATTATGAGCTCAACTATGGAGATAATGGAGACAAACTGCATGTACATTAAGCGATTAACTAGCATGACCTATTGCGTTTTTAGCCTTTAACTAGTTATATCTTGTCCTTTTTGAGTGATGAGACTTTCTTTTTATTTGCTTCCCTTTCCGACGAGGTTGAGGGGCCCTATAGTACCTCTTGGACCTCTTACATTTGATAAGGGTCTAAACCTCTCTATCGTGTTTAATAAGACCTTTGACATAGTTAATTCTTTTTGATACAAACCTTCTTCAATTATCTAGGTCATTATAGACTTTAAACTTCCCCATTGTATGACTTGAAAATGCTCCCTTAGCTAAGTCATGGCAGCGCAAAGACTTTGTGTAAGGGATGGTGCCGGACTAATGAGTGATCCCAATGTCATAGAAGCATGGTTGGCTCTAGTGACATCATTCGACTCCAGGATGATCTTCACTTCATTACAAGCTGCATGCATTATTTTAGGGTGATATACTTCTCGATAGGGTGGCTAACCATATGATGGTATTTGCAGTATTTCATAACAAAATTACATCCAACCTCAACAAGATTCTTTGGTTCATTGAAGATATTACTTCTTTTCCATCATCTACGATGCTAGGGAGGTCAAAATTTGGAACGAATACACTTTTTGTTGATGCATTTTTAATGTTGGCTGACTCTTTTCATCTTCCTTCAATAGGAAGAACTTCTTGTCTTTGGCCCTTTTAGGCTTGCTAGAGATCTTTATCAACACTTCATAGGGTGTCACAGTTTCTTTTGTAGCAGACTTGGTTGGTTTCTCTTCTTTCTTCCCATCACTTTGTTCTTTCTTGATATTAGGAACCAATGAAGTTTTACTACCATGGTCGATAATACTTACCTCAATATCATAAGTCTGCATTGCCAACTCCTTAAAGTTTCCAGGCCTCCACACTTACAAAATGTAAGACCATTCCAACTTCATGCCCTAAGTGATTTTAATCGTTGATGTTTCTGAAAGGCGATCCCTACAATAGGGTAAGAGCATGCCACCACTGGATACAGCGAATGATCGGCTCATCTTTCCATTCTATCATGCGCTCAACTATGGAGATAATGTCAAGAGTACTATAGTTACCATTGAGGAACTCGCCTTCCTTCTACATCCAATAGCCGATGGATTCCAATTTAAGGCTAGCGTATTATCAAAAGAAGAACCTTTGAGAGACTAGACAAACTGCTTCAGTAGTAGGTCGTCAGTACTGGCCATACTACATGTTTCGACAAAATAGGCAATCTAGTGGTGTGAATTATCCTTCTTGTGAAATTGTTGGTGTTTGAGATGCCAATGACTAGTAAGCATCCTGAACTTGTCGATCCTTCATGTGCATGGTTTATGGTAGCGATAGCTTTAATATGAAGTGCCACCAATTTGGGTCTTAGTAGTGCTGGCGATTAGCTCTTAGATTTAATATGAAGTGCCACCAATTTGAACGGTTTTGTTCACAAATTTCTATATTTTACTTAGCTAAAATCATATGAGGTTTTCCACATTGGTTGCAGCTTGGCTAACTGCTCCTTCATGGAGACAACACTAGCCACCATGATGGTTATACTAGTTGCCTCAGCATTTTAAACGTACTTTCTTTGTGGTGATGACAACAATGAACTGCCGCCATGGTTAACTAACGGGTTAGAATGTTAGATTGATATGAGAGAACATTCTTCACACCAAAAATATCAAGTTGGAGCTTTTGCCTTGACCCATAGATGGGTGTCTCTGACAAGGCACTACAACCATCCGATGGTGCCAGGGTAGAAAGGAAAGTGTCAACAACTTTGTTTTACTCCTTCTAGAGACGTCGACCCAAGGCTTACTAGCTTTAATAGTAATTGAAACAGACTTGCAAGAATTCAACTACAACACCTTTTTAGAATTTTTAGTTTTGCTCTTTCCTAACTGCCATTTGATATCTTGATTTGAAGGGGAAAGAGATTATAGGCAGATGTTAAAGTTTGTATCCACAATATTTGAAAAAGGGGAGAATGTAATAGCTTGTATTTCTGTGGTGTTATGTAGATACAATCTCTATATATGTATTATTTTTTTCCCGATAAATATTGGCAAAGCCGTAGAACAGACAGGCAACTCGAAAAGTATATAACACCAATTTACGAAGAATGTATTGATTTTATCTCCTATTGAAAGAGAGAAAAAAATTTGTTCTTGATCGAGTAAATTGTACTTCAAGGAAGACTATGATGGGCTGCTTATTTAGCTTGAAGGACAATTGAAGTTTTGTAATTGGAGCAACAAAGCTTTGTTCACTTTTCCAACTCCCTCCATCAGAGCTAGGAACCCCTGTTGTAGGGAAATTAGACTCAAAGAAAGGTTCACATGATCATGTTTAGCATGGTGCATGCATTCGGCTCATAAAGCTTGTGACTTGAGCTCATATTGTGCTTTAGAATTCCATGAGCGTAACCTTTAATGCATGTTCATTTTCTAAGCTTGAGTTTAGGCTTGGGTCTAGGCCCAACAATCCTCTCGTGTCTTGAGCTTAACTTGATGGTTCTTGATTTGACTTATCTTAGAAGTCTTGGACTAACACTAGATTTGAACATCCATTAAGCATGTATTTGACAACTTTATGAAATAATATTTTAACTCAAAAATTACATGTATATAATAAATTTATTCAAATAATAGTATGTAAAGGTCTAAAATAGGCCTCTCACCTGACATTTTTTTAGTCTGTCATTTCAGTTCGTGTATGGGATGAGCGGAATAACAAGGGGATGGTGGATTTAGTAACAAACAATGATAAGTCCTATACTCTTTCACACCTTCATCTAGATCGTTTTATTAAAATACATGTAACTTTTGGATAAAAATTGTTATTATATAGAGCTTCAGGACTAAAAAAAGAATATATTAAACCTCGTGGTAATAATATTAATTTACCCTATAATTTTCATGTGGCATGTCGTGTACGTGCTCGTGTGATGCGAGAGACCTTAGAAATAGAGTTAACCTAAACACAACATGTAATCCGCAGGTTACTCATTTAATCATATTGATGAATTTTTTCATTAAATGATAGTTTGTTAACTTACAAACATATTAATAATACACTGCATTTCGAACACAAGTAATAAATACATGACATATTTGTAATCGTTGAAATAAACTATCAAATTAATATTACTTGTGCGGAAATAAACAATATACTCGGATCTGGATCAAATCAAATACCACGACAATAACGAGAAATAATCGGACTAAAAGAGAAACGAAATAATAGACACAAGGATTTGCGTGGAAACCCCTTTACAGTCGAAAGGGGAGAAAACCACGGGCGAAGATCGGAGCTTTTATTATTGAACAAAAGAAGAAGACGAATTACAAAGATTCTCTCTCAACAAACTCTCGTTTTGATTGGTGCAGCGCCGCACAGGGAAATAACCTCACTTTTACTTTGGATGCCTAATGACGAACCCCTACGTCCGTTTATATAGGCAGCGTAAACCCTGTTTCCCGATCGATAGGGGTCTCTATCGATCGGTTCCTCACCGATCGATCGACCGCCTTACTGCAGACGTCCTTTGTTTATCGATCGATCAAGGTCTTCACGGCACTTCTTCTTAATGCGCCAAGTAATTCTGAGATATATACTTAACAAATCTCCACCTTAGCTCAAAATCAACATCAACAATAAAATAAACTCCACCTTCTCCACAAACGCCCCCTCAACCCGAGCTAACATACATCATACTGAAAGACCCACTAAATTCGAGCAATGCTCGAACTTGCTACCTGGTAGAACTTTTGTGAACATGTCAGCTGGGTTATCTTCAGTCCCAATCTTCCTCAACTCCACCTTCCGCTCGTCAATCAGATCTCTGATAAAGTGATGCTTCACATCAATATGTTTCATTCGGTCATAATGATTCATCTGATCTTTCGCAAGGTGAATAGCGGACTGACTATCACAGTATACTCTAACTATCCCCTGCTCGACAGTGATTTCACTGATCAATCCTCTCAACCAGACGGCTTCTTTGAACCCTTCTGTTACTGCCATGTACTCAGCCTCGGTAGTAGATTGTGCTGTAACAGGCTGCAAACACGCTCTCCAACTGATAGCCGTGTCACCTAAACAAAACACATACCCTGAAGTGGAACTCCTCTTATCAAGATCTCCACCATAGTCAGAATCTACATACCCAACCAAACAGCACTTACTTTTCCCATATTCCAAAGACAAATAAGAGGTTCCACGAAGATACCTGAGAATCCACTTTACTGCATGCCAATGTTCTCTGCCCAGATTCACCATGTACCTGCTAACTCTGCTCACAGCAAAAGCAATATCTGGACGCATACAGACCATCGCATACATTATACTGCCCACTGCACTAGAATAAGGAATCTGAGATATGTACCTGACGTCCTCCTCAATTTGAGGCGAATCTAACGCTGAGAGTCTGGAATGAGCTGCTAAGGGGGTGCTAACCGGGTTAGCATCCTTCATATGAAACATGTCTAATACCTTCTCAATATACTTCTCCTGAGACAAGTATAATTTTTCAGCTTATCGGTCTCTATGAATTTCCATGCCTTATATCTTCTTAGCGGCTCCAAGATCCTTCATCTCAAATTCACTCTTCAGCATTGATTTCAAATCATCAACATCTTTCATATCTCGTGCTGCAATCAACATGTCATCAACGTACAAAAGCAAATAAATAAAGCCTGAATCTGTCTTTCTGAAGTATACACAACTGTTGTACTTACTCCTGATGTAATCATGACTTGTCATGAACTGATCAAATCTCCTATACCACTGTCTAGGAGATTGCTTTAAACCATATAAAGACCGTCTAAGCAAACACACATGATCTTCTTTTCCTTCAGCAACAAAACCCTCGGGCTGATGCATAAAGATACTCTCTTCTAGTTCACCATGTAAGAATGCAGTTTTGACATCCAATTGTTCAAGTTCAAAATCATGCATAGCAACCAAAGACAATAATGCACGAATCGAAGTATGTCTAACTACAGGTGAGAAAATATCACGAAAATCAACACCTTGTACCTGACTGTAGCCTTTAGCTACCAAACGTGCCTTGTACCTCGTATCTTCCACTCCAGGAATGCCCTCTTTTCTCTTGAAGACCCATTTGCATCCAACCAGTCTTTTCCCTATAGGAGGCTTCACCAGTTCCCAAGTCTGATTCTTATGAAGAGACAGCATCTCTTCATTCATAGCAACGGGTCACTTCTCAGCATCTGATCTCGATACAGCCTCTGTATACTAAGTCATCTCACAGTCATCTAACGTTTCAGCAGTAGAGAGGGCATAGGCAATCATCTCCTCATACCCATATCTCTCAGGAGGCCTGATCTGTCGCCTTGGTCTACCACCAGCTATAGTAATATTCTCCACCTGCTGACCTGTTTCTGCATTATCAATAACAACATCAGAAACCCGTACCTGAGGTGCTGGAATACTCTCAAGCTGAACAATCTGCTGATCTGACTGTATCTCTGTATCATCAGGTGTCTCAACCTGAACATTATCTCTGTCAATGGAGGGTGTGTGTGGCGGATTAAGTAAAGCAGACTCATCGAAAGTAACATCTCTACTCGTCAGAAACTTCTGAACACATGGATCCCACAATCTATATCCCTGCACACCTGACGTATAACCAAGAAAGATGCACTTCTTGGCCCTAGGCTCCAGCTTTCCATCATTAACATATGCATATGCAGGACAACCAAAAACTTTGATCTGAGAATAATCAGAAGTTGAACCAGACCATACCTCTTCAGGAGTCTTTATCTGTAATGAAGAATGCGGTGTCTTGTTCACAAGGTAGCAAGCCATGCTAACTGCTTCTGCCTACCATTCTCTTTTTAAACCTGCATTTGAAAGCATACAATGAGCCTTCTCAAGTAACGTCTTGTTTAACCTTTCAGCCACTCCATTTTGCTGAGGTCGACCTGTACATGTCCTGTGTCTGACTATACCCTGATCTTCACAAAATTTAGTGAAGTCCCCTTCGACAAACTTAAGACCATTATCAGTCCTCAACCTCTTGATCGGCTTTCCTGTCTGTTTTTCAAGCAGAACTTTCCACTTCTTGAAGATATCATACACTTCATTTTTCTGCTTAAGAAAATAGACTCAAACTTTACGTGAGTAGTCATCAGTGAACGTTAGAATATACCTGGACCCGCCTTTAGAAGCCACTCTGGAAGGTCCCCACAGATCAGAATGTATTTAGTCTAACGTCCCCTTGGTCTGATGCACTGCTGCCTGGAAGCCGACTCTCTTCTGCTTCCCATAAATACAGTGCTCACAGAATCCCGTCAGTCCTAGTGACTGACCACAAAGAAGTCCCTCTTACTCAGCTCAGACAATGCTTTGTCACCAATATGACCCATTCTCATGTGCCATAGTCTTGTGATCTTTGCATCTGTCATAGCAGATATGGAAACAGCAACTGCACCTGTCACGGTTGTACCTGCAAGCTCATACATAGTACCAACCCTATTTCCTTTCATCACAATTAATGCACCCTTACTGACCCGCATGACTCCACCTTCAGCAGTGTACTTGTACCCATTAGATTCTAGGGTACCTAGAGAAATCAAGTTCTTTTTCAAATCTGGGACGTGACGAACATCACTTAAGGTTCTAATAGTTCCATCAAACATTCTCACACGGATTGTTCCAACACCCACTACCTTACAAGCAGCATCATTACCCATCAAGACAACCGCACCTTGTATAGACTTATACGTGGAATACCAGTCTCTGTTTGGAGTAACATGAAACGAACAACCCGAATCCATGACCCACTTATCTATGGACCTGGACTGAGAATCAGCAACTAATAGAAATTCCCCCTCACTATACTCCTCTACAATACTAGCCTCAGCGGACTTGTCTTTACCCTGGTCACCCCTGTTACCCTCTTTTGATTTATTCTTATATCTGTAACAGTCTTTCTTTATGTGCCCTTTTTTGTGACAATAGTGACATGACAGGTTCTTATGTCTAGATTTGGACCTAGACTTATTCCCACCATTGGATCCCCTATGTTCTGATCGACCTCTCACATGTAAGCCACTACCCGAGTTATTCACCGAGTCAGATAATTCCTTATCTACCCGTTCTTTACTCACTGAGTTTCTTTTTACTTCATCAACAGTAATAGTTAGCCTACCCCTGTATATCATGCTATCTACGAAGCCCTTATACGCATTTGAGAGCGAACACAGTAATATCATAGCTTGATCCTCGTCCTTAGGGATATCATCCAAAGCCTTTAATTCATGAACAATTGAGGTAAATTCGCTTAGATGGTTTTTAAGAGATGTACCTTCTGCCATACGAAAAGTGTACAACCGCCGCTTCACTGCGAGTTTGTTGGAGACTGACTTGTGGCAAAACATGTCTAACAATTTCTCCCATAACTCCTGTGCGGTTTTAATCGCCAATACCTCTGACAAAACATCGTCAGCTAAACACATCTGTATAGCCGTGAGAGCCTTCTTATCCAACTCTTCCCACTGTGCCTCGGTCAACGTTTCTGGTTTCTTTTCTTTCAATCTAGTGCTTGCTTCAAGCCGTTCTGAGTCAAGAGTCCTTTGACACGGACTTGCCATAAGCTAAAGCTTCCCTGACCATTGAATTTCTCAACCTCGGTTTTAATACCTGACGCCATTGTATCAATTCGAAGAACCAAGCTCTGATACCAATTTGTGCGGAAATAAACAATATACTCGGATCCGGATCGAATCAAATACCACGACAATAACGAGAAATAATCGGACTAAAAGAGAAACGAAACAATAGACACAAGGATTTACGTGGAAACTCCTTTACAATCGAAAGGGGAGAAAACCACGGGCGAAGATCGGAGCTTTTATTATTGGATAAAAGAAGAAGACGAATTACAAAGATTCTCTCTCAACACACTCTCATTTTGATTGGTGCGGCGCCGCGCAGGAAAATAACCTCACTTTTACTTTGGATGCCAAATGACGAACCCCTACGTCTGTTTATATAGGCCGCGTAAACCCTGTTTCCCGATCGATCTGCTGCCTTACTGCAGACGTCCTTTGTTTACGTAACATTCCCGATCGATCGGGGTCTTCACGACACTTCTTCTTAATGCTCCAAGTAATTTTGAGACATATACTTAACATTACTAAATATAGTTTAAATAATCTTATGCAGGATATGACACCAAAATATATGTATGGATGTGCCAACCTCAGTGTGGATCCCAGTAGATCTACTGAAAGCACAGTCCGGGAACCGAAACCAGTGATACATCCTTGCGCTGGAGGTATGGATGTGCGTATTGAGAGTTTAAATGAGGGGCAACTTACGCTGCACGTGAACCGTCAGATTATCGGTAGATGGCGTTGGACTTTACAAAAACCATTCTCAAATGACTACTATTCCACGTCTCCATTTTTAGCCCAGCCACCAGAAACACCATACCAGGGAATCAGACCATGTATCAGAACGCAACTCCTTCTGCCATTGATTGAAGAGAGTGAAACTAGATCTCATGGGATGCAGGAGCTGAACACACATCAAGATATCCAAAAACATGACATGGACACATGAGGAGATCAGCATCGACCTCTTCTACTACCGTGGTTTGAGAGTGATAAAGTCGTTTCAGCTTAGTCTAATACTCAAAGAACACTTCAGGAGAATGAAGAGATGGGAAACATTAGTGAGAATGATTCCGCAGCCTCTGATCCAGTATTCCCTCCAAGTTTTGTGCCCCCGGCACTGATCGGACACTTGCATATTAAGGATAATATGCCCGAAAATCATTGTGTGAGGGGGTCGGCTATGGAGGGTCATAACATAGATAGGTGGAGGAAGGAAAAATTGATGACAACAAAGAGGGGCAAGAGAGTAATAAAGCGAAAGATGAAGGAGAAGGAGAAGCGGGAACTTCAAGAATTCCTGAAGGACATGTCACCGAGGAGTAGTATAGGAAAACCGTCAAAGACAAAGAAAAAAAGGGAATGTGGAATCGAGGCAATAGCGCCAAGTTCGATGAGAAGATTACGGAATGGAAAAAGGGTGGGTTTTAATTTTGAGGGGTTCGACTCACTTATGGTGGCAGACATTTTTGCTAAATGATGTTGACGGGTTGTTTCGAGGCATTTGGTCAGCTTCAGCCCTGCTCTTCCTTCGTGCGCCGATCTTTCGCTTCTTTTTTTGATGAGTTCCTTGTCCTTGTTGTTTCTGTCTATTCTGTCTTGTTGCTTTGTCCTGGTTTCTGGCCGTTTGTCCGGTATTGCTTAGGTGTCTGTTTCGTTTCTGCTCTGTTGTTTTTGTTCTGTTTTGTTCCTAGTCCCCTTTTTATTGCGGTTGGACTTTAGACTCGTCTAGCGAGTGGCCTGCTTGTATCGCCTTTTTGGCGCAAATTATCGAAAAATGTATAATAACATTAGTATGCCACTCAAATATTCAACACAACTATATAAATGAGTCAAGCGTATCGAAAACGGATACGAGTCAAACACAAATACAATCCAATTACTTAAAAAGGCTAAAGGAGAGTCAACACAAATTCAACATGACTCCAAAAATCTTAACTTAAATCTACTATCTTCATACAACAACAATAACAACAACAGGCCCAGTGCCTTGCGACTCCCGCAGATAAATTTACTATCTTCATATCGTGTTAAATTTTACGAACACCTAATTTGACCTACTATGCTGGTCAATTCCTCAAGACGGCCTACCGATGTTGAACAAATGCTGCAACTGGCAAATTCTAACACCTCTTTGGTTGGTAAGTCAAAAATAATAATAATGGGGGGCATATTCATTGAACTCCATAATCTTCTCCTGACATTCACATTTTTCCAATTTCCCTTCATCTTTTTTTGCGCCTCATAATTTTCCCCCCCATTATCGTGTTGTGCTACAATTACCCGCGGGTCACACCTCTCTCTTCTCCCTTGCTCCCTCTCCCATTTCCGATTCTTCCTTCTTCACCTCCTAGCAAAGGCGAACAAGGAAGGAAGAAGTAGCGCCTCTGCATTTATCCTGAGAGAGAGAGAGAGAGAGAGGAGTTGAGATTTTAGGGTTTGTGTGATTCTTCTCCATAGGCATGGCGTCTATCAATATCTCTTCTCGTTCGACTGGTCTCAGCCATTATAAGTATGATTCATGTCCTTCCTTTTTCGTTTTGATTTCTTTGATTGAGTTATGGTTTTCGCAGTGAATTACTTTGTTGATGTGTTTGTAGCTTGATTTATTCGATGATGAAGTTGGATTGATTTTTATGTCTGTTTTGTTAGGGTATAAAACAAATCCTGGATTTTCACCCGTCTGTTTAAACTTTTAGGACAAGTGGTTTCTTGAACATGATATTAGAGCCTTGTTGATTAAGAGATCAAGAGTCCAATTTCCAAAAGCCCTCTTTGCAATATTAACAAAATTAAAGTATAACGTATGAGATGGGCCTGTGCAATATCTACTCTTCAAGCTCAAGGGGTACTCGTGTATAAACCAATCATGGTCTTTACCCATCAGCTCAAGCTTTTAGGATAAGTGATACTTTTGACATGATATCAGAACCTTGTTGATTAAAAGGTTACAAATTTGAATCCCAATAGCCTTCCTTTTCAATATTAACATAATTTAAGTATAAGGTATAAGGTGAATCGGTGCGATATCCACGTTTCAAGTCTAATGGACATTTGCTTGAGGACAGTTTCTTTAAGGTTAGTTGATTTTCTGTTATGACTATACACTGTATATCTTTTTTGTTACGGAATTGTTTATACCCGTCAAGTGTAGGATGGAACTTCACTGTTTGTTATGTTTTTGGAGTGAATTTTGTGGATGGTTGAGGTATAATCTTCATAGAGCAGTTGAAATTGCGAGGTGAGAAACCCTAATTGGTCAGATCCAGGAGGTTAAATTGGGATAAATATCTTTAGTTTCTCTTGGTAAAGCGTTTATGGTTTAGGATCCTTTTATTTGTTGAGTTTGTAACTGCATAATTGCTCTTCAGTTGATAAAACAGCCATTTTTTCTTTCAAATGTCAAATGTTCTGACCTGTGAATGGCTTTCAGTTATCTGGTAAATGTCTAGCCAATTAGCTTGAAGTTAAATATAAGTAATTCTAAAGCTAAAGCATCACATGCCTGACTTTCTTTTGAAGAACTTGAAATATAAGTAATGATAAGAAAAAAGCGCTTTCTTTTTGTTAGTTCTAAACTTGAAAATCTTCTTGTTCTTCTTGGATTCAGAATGGGTACCCTTTTAGATGTTGCCAAGCAAGGAATTAGTTTCACGAGCTCAGAGTTGATTGGTGTCTTTGCATGAAACCTTTCATTTCAATTCCTTCTATTGGAAGGGCCATTATGCTGTTCATAGTTGAGTGAAACATTTATATCATCTGGCTCACAACAGGCATGTAGTTTTTATAGTAACATCTAATTGAAAAATAGGGATGCTAGCTCATTTCTATGGAATCTGCCAAAGATGATAGAACTATAATGCTAACCCTTCTCGCTATCTAAAATTAGGGAATTATCAGTAAGGTACAACCTTAATCCGATTAATTTTCTTTGAAAAGTGCATATATGGAACATACTTAGACAATTCACAGGTAATGTATGTTGAAATCTTGTGATGTTTTTTCGAAAGATGCTGGAGTGGCACACAATGTAGACAATATATGAGTGCATTCACCGATATCTAATGAATTTTATGAATTTTTTCATATTCTTGTGTGTTTTTGTTGATAAGGCTCTTCTTACCACATCTATATTGCTGGAATCATATGTCATGTCAATATTTTTTAGTTAAAAGTTTGTCAAATTTCAACAAAAATTTTAGTGCATTTTAGAGGATGGTATCCAAGAGATAAAGTTTTTAAATTTCAGGCTACTTCGGTATATATATTAAAATATTAGGTATGTGGATGATAAATTCTCAAATCTTAGTGTATCGCCAACATTATACTCCCTTAAAAAATTAAGATGTGGTTATAAGGCTATAGGTAAATTCCTTGCTTGCTTCTAGATTACAATAAATTCTGAGCTTGGCTTACGGTTCCTCTCTTTTTGGAAGGGCTTTAAAAAACGGCGAAATGTTGAGTGGATTACACAGTGTGAGAGCATTCATGGAAAGAGGAACAATGCCAAATTTGGCCGTTAGATGCCTTAGGAGCAAATTGTTCCACAAGAGCATGAAGGGTGGATTTCAATCTAGGGCTGCCGTTGTTTCCGGAGAAGGTGACCTCCTGTCTTATTCTAGCAACAGCGACGAGTTTGGTAAGAGTGTTCTTGAGAAAGATCAGCCCCTTGGAATTCAATTGCAGCCTGATGCCATAGCATTTGGTGCACTTGCGGCCGATACTGCCCCAGCATCTGTAGGATTTGTGATGGATAATGATGAATTCGATTTGGATCACCCTACAGAAGGCTTTTCTTCCATTCCTGAAGCCATAGAAGATATTCGTCAAGGAAAGGTTGGGTCGTCTCTGAATTTTATCGTTTGATGTGGATCAGTCTGTTTATTTCTTTTGTTTTTGGAGAACCAATATTCATTTTGATTTTGCTTTCTCGTTTTGGTGATATTGCAGATTGTAGTTGTTGTGGATGACGAGGATCGAGAAAATGAAGGAGATTTGATCATGGCAGCTGAGTTGGTAACACCTGAAGCCATGGCCTTCTTTGTGAAGCATGGAACTGGGATTGTCTGTGTGAGTATGAAAGGGGAAGACTTGGAAAGGCTACAGCTACCTCTGATGGTTTCTAGTAAGAGCAATGAGGAGAAACTTTGCACAGCATTCACGGTGTCAGTGGTACGTGAGTTCTTTCAAGCTTCATGTCTAAAATATGTGTTTAGTGTTATATTTCGCTGATTGTATGACAACATAAAATTTGGGAAAATGCAGAAAGAACAAAGAGGGGCTTTCTCTGTTTTGGTGGGTTGGAAGCTTGAGGAGAAGAGATTTTAACCTAGGACTTATTGTCTAAGGGCCTCTGCCTTTTAAATTTTGTGTCTTGGAAAGTAAGCTGGGTTTGGGCCGAGGGGATGGGGATCTAAACCTAGGACTTCTTATCCTGCTATTTCAGCCTTGGTAGTGTTTCCACCACTAGACTAAGGCCTTGAATTTTCATGTTGCCTAGGATTTTAAAGTCGTATTGGAGCTTTGGAAGACCTGAATCTCCTAATGTAGTATGCTTTTATAATATAATCAATTTGTTCAGAGTGTTCTCTGGAGTGCTGATGAGTCCTACTGAATCTGTGGCTTATTTGTATAGGATGCCAAACATGGCACAACCACTGGGGTGTCTGCTCGTGATAGAGCTACCACAATACAAGCCCTTGCATCGAGAGACTCCAAACCTGAGGACTTCAACCGTCCTGGCCATATTTTTCCATTGAAGTATAGGGAGGGAGGTGTTTTGAAAAGAGCTGGACATACAGAAGCTTCTGTAGATCTCGCCGTGTTAGCTGGCTTTGACCCTGTTGCAGTTTTGTGTGAGATTGTAGATGATGATGGTTCAATGGCTAGACTTCCAAGGCTTCGGGAATTTGCTGAGAAGGAGAACCTGAAAATCGTATCCATTGCTGACCTAATAAGGTATGTTATCAAATTGTAACATTTGGAAGTGTTGCAGTGTGGACTTGCCTAATATTTGCAAATGTATATGTAATAGAGTTTTTGGATAAAATACCTGAAACGACTTTGACTGCAGAATGACGGCCCAAAGATAATGCTGCTCTTTACTTTCTTTTTTAAAAATGTTTTAGGAAGTTAGGTGTCCTGACATTGTGCCTGTGTCAGACATGGGCTTGCTGGTGCTTGCGCTTTCTTGCTGGAGATGTAACACTAGACTCGCGCGTGAATTTAACATGCTCTCTGCCACGTATATCGGTCACGTAACACAGACCTGCATAATTTTTTTCTGTTGAAAAAGAATCCCTTGAGCAATTTTTATTTCTTCAGCTAGAAAATTTGTCAACTCACTGATTGGACATGATCTAATTGGACCCGCCATGTATCCTATATTTATTATTATTTTGGTGTTTTTAAAAAATAAAGCATGTGAATATGTTGATACTCATTGCATGGAAAGTTTAAGTTCTTATCAAGGTGATATGCCTTTCTAGGTCAAGAGCAAAGCGATATCTTCTCTCTCTTCTATAGTGCATGGCTCTGTTCCTGGTGTGTAGGAACCCTCTATCTTCCCTGAAGCCACTTGTTGTCCGGATTAATTTCAAAGAAAACTGGAACTTTAATGAATTTTTATTGGAAGCTTAGCTGGTTTTCATTCCTCTTCTTGGTAGTATTTTCTGTTAAAATTGTTCATAGCATATTAGCAGATCCCAAGAAATCATTTTGAGACGTCCTGTTACTGTTCACCCTTCCCAGAACAGTGTGAAGAAATTGAGAGTAACTGTGGTGAACATAAAATAGGGTTTTGGAAAATTATCACTGAAGTACCTTGAGATTTTACCATTTATCACCTAGGTACCTTGGCATTCCAAAACCTACAATGTGGTACCTTAAGGTTTGAAAGTTTTATCACTTAGGTACCCTAGAGTTTCAAAATTTTATCAACCAAGTACTTTTCTACCAAAAATCAAAGGATTTTGGTTTGAAAATGCTAACATCAAACATTCCAACAATATATAGGTATCTTCATTAGAATTTCGTGATTTTTTACCCAAAAATGATGACATTACGCATGATTTAATATAGGTAGTTGACATCAAAATTCAACGAAATCTTTGTCATAATTCGTTGAATTTTTGGTAAAAAGATTAACATGCCTTATATATATTGTCGTAAACATGTACTATATTAGAATTTTTTTGTATAAAATTGGTTAGATCCTTTCAGGCACTGGTTTTTTCTTTTTTTTTTTTTTTTTTTTTTTTGTTTTTATCATCTACTTAGAAGTAAAAGATGACAAAAAGTCATCTGTATATTCCACATTCCTTCGTGTCTTTTTCCTTTGTGCCTTTTGCCTCTCTTTTCCAATTGAGGAATCTGTGCTTCAGGGCCTTTCTGGTGTATAGAGATCTGCAATTTAAATTCATATGTTTGGCATCTCAGGAAATATCTCTCTTTAAATTGTGTCAATCCTATAGTTCCCATGATTTGTCATTAAATGCCTGGCACAATTTCTGAACAATTTATGCAGGCATAGAATTTCATGGCCCATATAAGAACATTTTATGTCAGACTTTTCCTCCCTTTCTTTGCTTACAGAATCATGGGCTTGATGTTATAGACGCTGTTTTGTGAACTATCTGGAATCCTTTCTTCCTGTTTACAAGCTGTAATGAGATTGCAATCTGCAGGTATCGTAGGAAGAGAGATAAATTAGTGGAACGTGCTTCTGCCGCAAGGATACCCACAATGTGGGGGCCATTTACTGCATACTGTTACAGATCACTTCTGGATGGGATGGAGCATATTGCAATGGTTAAGGTGAGTGTTTTTGGAGTACATGATGGACTTCAGTATTAGCTTCATTTGAATCTTAGTGATTTTGACTGAAAAGGACTTTGTCATCTTGTAAACAAATAGCAGTTGATGATTGCATTTGCAACATTACGGAAGTGGAGTTTCGTGAATGTTGCTTAACAAGTTGTGGCAATCACGTTGGATTGTTAGGGGAACATAGTTGCTAGCTTTATGTCCATAAAAAGTTGAAAATATATACAAAGGTAAATTTAATAGCACTATGGAGGTTTTAAGATGTAAACATATTTATAGGTATGTTCTCATAAATAAATTGCAAAATACAAGTGTGTATTATGGAGGCAATTACGAAAATATCATTATAATAAACAGACGCATAACTGCTAGCTTAAAATCTACTGCTAAGCAGTTGCTGTGTCTTGTATTTAAATCATTTAAGGGTTGAGAGAGTGTGCAGTCGAAGCACAACACTTGGTTTTAACCTTTACCCTAGATCCCATTGGATTTGGGGCAGTTTTTTGATTCTTGATATCATTGCTTGAACAATGGAGTATGTTTTATTCTTGACACAACAAATCTTGGCAGATGCTGGAAAGATTCTTTTGAAACAAAGATAAGTTATTTATCCTAAAAACAAAGACAAGTTTATCAAAGATAAGTTCAGATTGTCTCAAACAAATTGGATTAGACTTACTGATGTTAGTGCCATGAAATGGGAGATAAGGTGAAGCTACCGAACATTTGAGAATAAGATGAAGACATTGGACATGTTTGTGACAATTTGGACACGTGAAGCGAGAACCTTGTTTTATTGAAGTTTAACAAAGATATGATTTATGATAAAGCAGCGTACCTTTGTAGCTGATCCACCTAGTAGGAAAGGGATCAGATTGGTATTTCTTGTTGTGTTTGTTTATCCGTCTACTTAAAAGACATTCTTCGAGTTTGTATGACCTTTTTCTTTATATGAACAGGGTGAAATTGGAGATGGGCAGGACATCCTCGTGAGAGTGCATTCGGAGTGTCTGACAGGCGACATATTTGGATCAGCCAGATGTGATTGTGGGAATCAGCTCGCACTTGCAATGAAGCAGATAGAGGCTTCTGGGAGGGGCGTATTGGTCTATCTCCGTGGCCATGAAGGTAGGGGAATCGGTTTGGGCCATAAACTTCGTGCTTATAATCTACAGGATGCTGGACGTGACACTGTCGAAGCCAATGAAGAACTCGGATTGCCTGTTGACTCCCGAGAGTATGGCATTGGTGCACAGGTAATTTTTGATCTTTTTCTTTAAATTGTGTTCTCTAGGTTTTTGTTTCAGATTTTATATTTAATATATTCGCAATAATTTGCTTGTTTACAGTGATAGAATTTCCTAGCATTATCCAATATTCATCATCAAATAAGAATTTCCTGGCATTATCCAATATTCACATCAAATACCCTCCTCAAGTTCCCTAACTTGATGATAATTTGATATGCTTAATCTGACTCCTCTACTTATTTTCTTACAAGACTGGCCATATTTTTTTAATTTCAAGATACCTAAGGATGGGACATAATTAAGTTTATTTCAACTAGATAAACTTCGGTGTCTAATATTCGGCCACGAGCACCGTCTATGTGATGTTAGAGCTCTGTGTCTCTGGATATGGACACTACTAGGCTTCTTATATCATGCTGTTTAATACTAGTGAAAGTCAGAATAAGACCTTACCAGTTAATAAAGGATATGACCAAGTTTACTTCATGTTGGCAGTAGTGAACAAAGATCATGAATCACGAGTCCGATCAAAGTACGACATTGAGCTCCATTATTAATCAAATCTTCATTGAGCTCCAATTATACACGGTCTTAACCTAGCTATATGTTTTTGGGTTCCCTTTCACCCTCATTGTCATAGTTTGTTCCCGTCATCTCAGGTCTTCTTACAAAGGCATTGTGTCCATAGGTCACTGATTGACATGTGTAAACTATCTCAAATGCGTCTTTGTTCTATTATCAATAGTTGCCACCTTTACTTTATCTTAAATGCATCTGTTTCTAATGTTTGTTCTATTATCAATAGTTGCCACCTTTACTTTATCTTAAATGCATCTGTTTCTAATGTTTGTTTAAGAGACCAACGAGACACGTAGTATGCGCTTAGTTTGTGAAAAGTTTTTTTATTTCATATATCTGTTTTTCCGACTGTTTCTTCTATGGAAACTAGAAATTGGAAAACAGAAGGATCCCCTCAACTGCAAAGAAAGACTTAGAAAACGGGAATCTTGTTCCAGTTTTTAGTACAGTAGGAAGAAAAGCGGGAAACCGTGTTTCTCTATAAAATTTGATAGAACTGAATCTTCCAAATGCCTTTAATTTGAAAGTAGGAAAACTTTCACAAAGTGAACGCCTTTTTATTGTTCTTCTGCTCTGTAATTCAGAAGCTAATTAGAATCATTAATCATTGCAGATACTGAGGGATCTTGGTGTGCATACAATGAAACTAATGACAAACAACCCGGCAAAATACGTTGGTCTTAAGGGTTACGGTCTAGCCGTATCTGGCCGGGTCCCACTTGTAACCCCGATCACAAAGGAGAACAAGCAATACCTAGAAACGAAACGCGCAAAAATGGGCCACGTCTATGGCGAGAATCTTATTGGTGGCAGTAATGGCAAGGCCCGCATCAATGGCTCGCCAGAAGCTAATTCATAAGGTTTGCCTCCATCACACTTTTCATTCAAGTTCCTCTCCATTTATTGGTCTTTTCTTATGATGTGATAGTAATTTAATTGCATATACCCGATATTTTTTTAATGTATAATTCTTTTTATTTTATTTTTATTATTAATTTTTTTTTTTTATAAAGTATAGTAGTTCACTTTGGAGACTAGTATGCGTAATTGAGATTATTGGTGATAAAAGTGATGTAATGGGAAAGCATGTGATGAATGCAAGCCATTAATTTTCGTCAAGAGTGTGTAAATTGGCTTTTGAAGAACTGTGTGGAAACGATTCTCTAAGCTCTGTTTGAAATCTCACTTATGTTCGGGGAGTTCTTAGTGCTAGGACAAAAATTGTTATTGTTAGAGTAATGACATGACTTACAAAATACGAGAGCCCAAAAATTGTTTTGACAATAACGATCTTGCTTTGGCGATAATAATTTTGTTTGAACAATAACATTACCCTAGTTTTATTGCATGAATTTCCACTTACTGGTGTGAGATTTAGTGTCATCATCTTCAGCTATTAAAAATAAAGAAGGAAATGGCTCTGCTTTGTAAGTATTTTTTTCTATTCACTCGTTAGGTAAAAGTACTGCAAGAAATGGGTTTGATTTAAATGCTAATATCATATCTGAACGAAAATGAGAGGAGTAGAGAGAAAGAGAAAGATAACACAGAAACTTACGTGGAAACCCTCCCGGGCAATGATGAAAAAGCCACAGACATCTGACTTTGTATGTTTAAGAACTAGGACTTCGTATAGAGACAAATTCAAGAGCGTGGCGGCCTACTTTGAGCATGAGTCAATCAAGTATATGCCTAGTACCCTTGACTCAAAGTACTCATTCAAGGCTGAACTTGACAAAAGAAAGATGGAGTGAATTGTATTTAGGTCATTGGATTAAGACAACCACTATAAAGATCGAGGCTTGACCGTTGCAACCCTAAAATAACTTAAATTTAAATTCACTTGGTTCACCAAGCCATGTCACCGGCCTAAGTCCAACGTTATCAAGTTCAAGGCTTGGTCGTCAAGACCGTAGACCAATAGTGTTAAACTTACTTTGCCAAAAGGAGGTGGATAGCAATTATAGAAGGGATCACCTTCTAGTACATCGTTGCGACACTCGTGTTGTTGGAAGCAATGGACTGCAATTACCACTATTCCTAAGGAAAGGAAAAAGATAAAGCACAAGTGTGCCGTAGAAATATATTGAAGAGTTTGTATTAGTGTTAGGACATTTTTCTTGTTTGTCTACTCTCCTTTAGGCGTGCTTGAGGTCCAAGTTTTTATGTATGTGCTTCAGATAATTTCCTCGATTTAGGGGATCACCTTTCCTACTGTGCTCCTAATTATCCCAATAAACCACTTCAAGTAGCTACTTTTCTAGAATAAGTTATTGTGTTTTATTAATCAAAATAATGCCGTTCCCTTTCTTATTTTATTTTATAAGGAATCTCTAAGGTCTTCCTAAGTGACAAGCACGTGTCTCATTAAACTAAACAACTTTGTTTGAAATCCCTCAAGTTTGGACGGTAAACAACAGAGGCAACCATTGAGCTTCAAGGTACAAACAATATTGGACAAGTTTGGTGCGGCCATAGGTGGTGGTTAATGGAGGGAAGGAGGTAAAGGACCAAGGGGAGGTTGGTTGCCAGCCAAAGATGAGTGCTTGGCAAGGGAAGCTCGGTGGGCGAGAATTGAGGAAACTGAACTAGTGACGATGGAGGTAGCGAGATCGAAGGTGTGATGGAGGCGGTACCAATCGTGGCATAAGACTGCAGGAGCGGATGTCACACAGAGAGAGAGAGAGAGAGAGAGAGAGAGAGAGAGATTTCAAGGATGGGTTGGGACGACCCACACCGGTTGGAGGTCGACCCATTTTGGCCAAGGCGTTGGCTATACCAAAGGAGGGGCCGGCAGCGGCATTTGATTTGGGGTTTTATGAGAAAAACTGTTCAAATTTTCTACTGGCTCTGATACTATGATAGAATTAGAGAATAGACAACCTAAGAACTTGGGTTGTCGGACTGCCATACATATAAAAAAGGAAATATAAACAATATATTATAGGATAGTACACTGTGGGGTCAAAGGGCGAACAATACTATCCCATTAGAGTTGTCGAATTGGCCTATTGTTTGTTCAGTGCTTGATCCTTGAACTAACCTTTTCAATCCATGGTGTGAGGTTTTAAATTGTTAATGATCTTTATTCTAGTCCATCTCAAATATGAACCAATGAACTAACTCCATGTTTAGGTGCTAAATTGTTGATTCGTTAGAAATTTTATTTTCCTCTCGAGATGAAGAAATTTGCAAAACAAACAAAATTTCCCTAAATTTTCACTCAGTTTTTATTTTTATTTTTATTTTGTATCATATAATTTTCTATCTAATCCAAACACAAGAAAACATGTTCATCGAACTTTTTCTCTTTATTTAAATTTACAAGGACCAAGCAAGGGCTAAAATTTTCGAAGTCCAAAAACTTGTGATAAATATATATTATATTTAAAATAAAATAGATTAAATTGTGAGTAAATGAGGATAAATCATTGATTTTTTATTTCATAAAAGTTCTTGAAATAATTTTTTAGCCCATTAGTTAAGATAAATTCATTTTTAGTCCAATATGTGATATATGATGTCATCTTTTCATCGCATAATGTCAACCTTTCTAGTATATCAAAAATACTCATCCCATTCACCCAACGTGACCTAGCCCCTCTCTCTATTGGAGAATTTCCCAATAAACTGAGAACCGGGTAACCAAAAGATCTCAAGTGTCGAGGTTATATAATCACTTTTCTTAAGGCTTATTTTAGAGTACGAAATGTTCTCGGGGATACAATGACAACCAAAAATGAAGTGAAGATGTGTAAGACGAGAGACATAGTGAAATGAATGAGAACTATGTTTTTTAAGAAATTATGACTTAGCTCATCCTCTTAGTATCTTTGACTTAGGTTCCAAGCACTAGACACACGGGATGGAAAAATTCTCATTTAGTGCTTGCAGTCACACAGATGACAAGGCTCTCTCATTGAACCCGAGACCTAGCGTCATACTAGGCGTCGAGTTGAGGGCCTATCATGGGCGACTAAAAATGACAGGTTTCACATCATCCCTTCATTTATTTATTATCAAGTCTCTAGCAATGTTTTTAAATAAGAGATCCGCTAGATTCTGACTCACATTTTCAAAGTCCACAGTGATTACACAATCTTTCATGAGTTATTTCACTTAACAATAATTAACACTAATGTGTCTGGACTTTCAGTGATACATATCATTCTTATATATCTGAAAGCACATCTTAGTATCACAGTGGATAAAAATAGTCAATATTGGCTTAGGCCACAAAGAAATCTTAACCACAAGATTCTTTAATCATTCTGTTTCTTTATAAGCAGAAATCAGAGCAATAAACTCTACAACCATGGTGGAGTTAATAATATGTGTTAGTTTCTTGAAACCCAAAGAACAACACCCCCAACACTTTGTAACATTCACTCGCTTTAGAAACGTAGTCCTTCTTATCGGATATGCAACTGGCATCTAAGTATTCTTTTAAATATAAAAGTATTCATTAAAAATAACACCATAATTCATGGCCATTCCAGTACCTTATGCACCACATGCCAATTACCTTTACTTATATTGCTAGTTATATACACTTAGCTATCCAACAACAAAGGCTACATCTTACCTTTTCAAATTTCAATTGTACTATCAAACAATTTTATTTGGTTCTAAATATTCATACCAAATTTCAGCATGTAATAAACGTACATACATACAACAAATCCTATATCATTGTTAAACTTCCCATACACACTTTTCCGGATTCATTAATTGCCTCTTTCAAATGGCAACATCGCAAGACTTCATAGTCTCGTCATAGGATCACAATCTATGACACAATGATATTGAACTTTAACGTTCATATTATCTCTAGTTCATTCCTCTAAAAATATACAAGTCCGATCGCTAGGACTTCTCTTTTTATACTCTTTTACTCTTTCAAAGTTCTAGAGTATTTTCAGGAATGTTCCCTCAATCATGATTTTCATCATAATATACTTTACTTCACATGATCACAATGCATCGATCAATATCAATAACAGACTCAAAGTCACTTTTATGTACTTATTCACATTACATCTTAAGATGTTCAATTCACCCTTAATTCAGTCATACGAATTTACTTGCCATTTATATCAATTATCATGCTACTTATAAGCATCTAACTTTATGAGTAACACATGAATCATCAGATTTTAGTATTCATACACTCTTTATTTTTGTTACTTTGATGACTAATAACATGTGAATGTAGGATCACATAATAATCTCATTTTCCATGCAACAACTATATATAACCATCACTCAGTTTGAGCATTTAACATTCATTGTATAAATGCATTTCGTTTTAACCGACTACTCAATCATCATATATATATGCGCCATTAAAATGCAAGTAATCTTTACTTTAACAGCATCAATCATGATGAGTGATAAAATTTTTACACGCATGCCGGTTTTCATTGAAACATTACATTCAATAATATTGGAAAACCCACCGGAGATACGCGATCAATTATGAAATTATGACTCATTATTTGCAAGTGCTTTTATAGAACTTTTTTCATCATCCTTAATCATGAACTTCAATTTGAATTTCTTTATATCAGTCACATTAGGGATTAATATATGTAGAATAACCATATATTTCATGACCCACTAATTCCATTCAAATTCATATCACTTTCACTTATCAAGCATACAAACAATATTCATGTTCATGGACATATTAACATCATAACCATATCAAGACATATGGTTACACAAATCATTTTTATGAAGCATCAACCTCAATTTAATGAAATCATACGTCCATAATTGTATCAACATGCACATAAGCATTAATCATACAACCACATTAACACCCATGCTTATTCTTTCTTTCATATCTATGGACATGCATGTATTAGTTATATTAACTAACATGCTTTAATATTATAACTCCATTAACATAGTTAATACATATATAAATATTTATGCTCAAATTCTTTTCATATTCATGATCATATAGACATTACTTTTCATGATTTTTCAATGTCTTTTACTCAAATTATATACTCTAAATACGTAAATATGTATTTGTTATAACTTTTTCCTTTCATAATCAAATATTCACATGACATTAAATATCACATAAATTTTGTCCTGATCAATAATTTTAATTTCACTCAAATTCGAGCCACTTTTGGATTTACCAAGTAAACATATAATATTCATGTTTACAAATTAAAACCTCAAAGTTTATGATTGCATTAATCATGAATACATGCGTTAAACCTGAACTTAATTACTCATAGTACAAATTCATATAACAATGAATTTACTATAAATAATGCATACTTTATACTTTGTTCTGAAATATGAATGTATTTTCATATTTCATGAAGAACCCGTTATTTTTTTCAATTGGAAAAATATCAACATACTTCATTCGCTTATATGTTATTATTAGTTTTGGTATTGTCTCAGTGTTTGGTTTTAACAACCACCTAAAACATATTTTCCATATAATCAATTCATAATAAGCATGTATTTATAATTTTACTCATTAACATGAATTAATTTTTACCGGAATTAATTTTTACCGGCTTTTAACCGCTAAAATTCTGTTGTTTACGTAACCATGAGCACACTTGACATAATAAACAAATTCTTTAAAAGTAAAGAACAAATAGGCTCAACTACCCGCCAAGTTGTAGTCCTCCCTTCCTATATATATCTATATATTGCATAAGGAAGCAATGGATTGGTGCTTATTTATTTATCCCTCAATTGCATTGTGGGTGCGGATATAGGTTTGAACCCCTTAACCGCCAACTTTTTTTTTTTTTTTTTTCTGATTTTTAATTATGCTTTATGCATCAGATGAATGAAAAAAGATATTATTTTCTCCCTTATGAACAGCGGTTTGAATCTCCTTTTTGCAACAACTATCCAATTTCTGTAGACATGGAAATCTCCAAATTTATCTATTTATTGTTAAATCATCATAATACTCATTATTTGATCAAATTGAGTGTAATTGAAAACACTTGATCAAAATTCACGATTCACAACCATCATGAATTCAAAAGCACTTGATCATAAATTCATGATCCAAACAATCAATGCCTATTTAAATTTAGATTGATATCACATGTATACTCATCATTGAATGTACATCAATGAATTTCATGATTTCATCCCAGATCATACATTGAAATTAAATATCGTTAATCCTTGATTATATAATCGGAATTCATGCAAGGAATAGTGATCAAAACTCACAATGTTCATACGAACATGGTTGGGAACCACTTTCACATCAAAGTGAAAAATATATGCATTTAACCATATTTTCACATATAGTTAAATAAGAAGACATACCTTGATCCTTAGCAATTCATATAGGAGAAAGATCCAAGAAAAAGTCTCAGTCCTCTCTATTAATCACTTTCATCAATCTCACACAGTTCGTAATCAAATCATACAAAGTAAAGAAGTCATTTTCAATTAACGAAATTAAGCCTTAAGATTGTTGGAGAATTTCGCAATAAACCGGGAATCGGATAACTAAAAGATTTCAAGTGTTGAGGCTATGTATTCACTTTCCTTAAGGCTTATTTCGGAGTATGAAATATCCTCGGGGATAGGACGACAACTAAAAATGAAGTGAAGACATGTAAGAGGAGAGACATAGGTAGATGAATGAGAATGATGTTTTTCAAGACTTTCACAATACTTTATTATGGAGTGATTCAAGTGTTTCTTGCAATTAGTTTTCATAAACTCATCATCATCATCCCTCAACATGAGAGTGAAGGGGGTTATTTATAGTTTTTAAGTGTCTCTTCATGAAAGGACACATCCCTTCACGAAGTGACACTTTTCCTTTTTAATATTTCACAATACTTTCAAGTAAACACATTTCATGTGTATATTTTCCAAATGAATCAGAGGCAATGTTTATATAAAAAAGGGCTAAAGACGTCCCAAAACATCATCCAAAGAACCACCAAAAAGAACTGGAAAAACCACATTATTATAATTCCATAAGATATGTATGTCGACACACGGGCCCTGTCACTACAACAAAACAGGGCAATTCTCAGAGCATAATTATCGGCGTTTATACAAACGTCGAGAAATCTCGGCGTTTAAATGCTTCGAGACAAAGCGTCAAAAATTCTCGGCGTTTTAAACGACGCAAAAAATATCGGCGCTTATAAACGCCGAGAATCTCTCGGGGTATAAATACCCCGAACAAACCCTAACCCTCACCTCACCCGTCGTCTCTCACCCTCACCTCCCGCAAACCCTAACCCTCGTCTCTCACCCTCACCACCCGATTTCCAACCGCGTCGCCGCCGGTGTTCTCCTGTCACCGTCGCCGCCCGGGTTCGCCTCTCACCGTCGCGCCTGGCTTCGCCTCACACCGTCGCGCCCGGCTTTGCCTCTTACCGTCGCCGCCCGGGTTCGCCTCTCACCGTCGCCGCTCGGCTTCGCCTCACGGTCGCCGCCCGGGTTCGCCTCTCACCGTCACCGCCCGGGTTCGCCTCTCACCGTCGCCGCCAGCATTCGTCTCTCACCCTCACCTTCTGATTTCACAGTTGCTCTTGCTTTGCTGTTAGTATGTGATGTCCTTGCCCTAGTTTCGGTTTTTATTTTTATTGGACTGCTTCTTCTTCTACAAGTGTTATATCATTTAAGTTGGTTGAAGTAGTTTTATTATAGTTTTGTATTATCGCCGTTTCACACTTTCCCCTGCTTCATGCGCATCCTTAATGCTATGGTTCGAATGATTCTATCGTTGCATCTCATCATTTCAATTGATTAATACAAAAAATTGTTGTTTTGACGAAATTCTTGTGTTACTGTGTTTGATTGATGTTTAAAATCATGTGTTGGTGGCGCTTGTGAGTTCAATTTGTTAATGTCAGGGAGATTAGATATCGATTTCATAATTTTTAAATTTGGAAAAATAAAACTTTGTTGTTGTATCCCTTGTTTAGATGGATCCTTCACATTAGAGGATTAAAATTGATTATAAGGAACTCATGTTTCTTACTTTAATTTCTAACTTCTCCTAAGTCCCATTAATTATTTGTTTTTGTATTTGTATATATTTTGATTGGTTGATTAAATATTTGTCTTATGAACTCTATCTTTTTTCAATTTTTAGGTAATTTGATTGCACTACTTAATATTTAGAGATATGGATACGAGTTGGATCACGCAACCAAGGATTAGTCAAGCTTATATTGATGGTGTCATTGAATTCATTAAGTTGGCTAAAGAAAACCTTATAGAAGGAAAAACTCGATGTCCATGTAATAAATGCAAAGTAGCCAAATGGTTCTCATTAGAAGATGTGGAATATCATATCCTTTTTAAGGGTTTTTGGCCAAAGTATAAGAAATGGATTTTTCATGGAAAAGAAGATATTGTTCAACAATTGAGATGCAATAGTCAAACATCTACCAATAATAATGAGGAAAGGGCCATAGGGCGAGATGATATTGGTGGATTACTACGAGAAAGTATCGGAGTTGATATTCCTCCCTCCACAAGTCAACCCCATTTGTCTGATGAACATGATTGGTCGGACCAAGTTCCTCTTGAACAACCCAACCAATCTCTTGAGGAGAAAGCCAAGTATAAGAAGATATTGGAAGCTTCTAATGAAGAACTATATCCAGGCTATAGCGCATTCTCCAAATTGTCATTTCTTTTGCACTTGTTTCACTTGAAATGTATGCATAGTTGGTCTGCTGAGTCCTTCACGATGGTGCTAAGACTTCTTGTTGATGCATTTCTCCAAATTATGGTATTTCCATCATCTTATTATGAAGCTCAGAAAATGATCAATGAGTTGGGTCTTGGATATGAAAAGATTCATGCTTGTCCAAATAATTGTATGTTGTATTGGGGTGAAATGTCTGAAAAAGAGAGTTGTCATACATGCGGTACCTCAAGATGGAAGACAGTTAAGGGTAAGGAAGATGACAGTTGTAGTGATGAAACTATGTCAACCAAGAAAGGAGAGCCCGCTAAGGTTATGCGATATTTTTCCTTGATTTCAAGGCTCAAAAGATTATATATGTCATTTAAAACAGCCGAAGATATGTGATGGCATGAGATAGACCGTTTGAAGGATGGGAAATTAAGGCATCCTGCAGATGGCTTAGCTTGGAGGGCATTTGATGCTCGGTATCCGGAGTTTTCTTCAGATCCTCGTAGTGTTAGGCTTGGTCTTGCTAGTGACGGCTTCAATCCGTACCGTCTTATGAATACTACTTATAGTACATGGCCAGTGGTGTTGATCCCATACAACTTGCCCCCATGGCTATGTATGAAGCAATCGCCATTCATTCTTTCTTCGATTATTCCTGGGAAATCGGGCCCTGGACTTGACATTGATGTGTACCTACAACCATTGCTACATGAGTTGAAATTGTTATGGGAAGGTATTGATGCATATGATGCCTATAGTGGACAAAACTTTAGGATGCAAGGGGCTATAATGTGGACTATCAATGACTTTCCTGCATATGCTATGTTGTCTGGTTGGAGTACAAAGGGCTACACAGCTTGTCCTTATTGCACTGAACATACACATTCTTATAAGTTTGGGGGCAAGATTTGCTATAATGGACACCGTAAATGGTTACCTAATAATCACCCTTTTCGATCTCAGAGTCAATTGTTTGATGGGACAACGGAGTATGCTTGTGCTCCTACTCCGGCATCAGGGACTGATATCTTGAAAGCACAAGAACAAGTTCGTTACAAGTACGGAAAAACCCAAAAGACTAGTAAGAAGAAAAGAGAAAGGCACCACATAGACAGTTCAATAGAAAGAGTGGACAATGAGGAAGTGCTTTGGAAGAAAAAAAGCATATTTTTTGACTTGCCATATTGGGAGTACAATCTCCTTCGACATAATCTAGATGTCATGCACATAGAGAAAAATGTGTGTGATAATGTTCTGGGGACGCTGTTACATATGGAGAGAAAGACTAGAGATGATAAAAAGGCAAGACGGGCCCTTGAAGAAAGGAACATAAAGCCACATCTTTGGCTACAACCTCGTCCTAATAGAGATCCGTACATGCCTCCAGCTTCTTACTATATGTCTTCAAATGATAAAGAACGGTTTCTAAGAGTTCTACAGAAACTTAGGGTCCCAGATGGATATGGATCTAACATCTCCAGATGTGTGAAGTTGAAACAAAGAAAACTCTTAAACCTTAAGAGTCATGACAACCATGTTCTTATGCAAGATATTCTTCCTGTAGCTTTACGAGCATCCAATGCCACACAAGTCATTGAGTTGCTTTCAGACTTGTCTTCCTTTTTCAAATACTTGTGTTCTACGACCCTCGACCCAAATATGCTCGATCTTCAACAATCGAACATTATTCTTACACTTTGTGAGATGGAGATGGAATTTTTACCTACATTTTTCACAGTCATGGTTCATCTACTAATTCATTTAGTAGAGGAGGCTAAGCTTGGTGGGCCTGTTCACTATAGATGGATGTATCCGATTGAAAGGTTAGCCGATAATGCTTCATTTACTTTTATCTCTCATATTTGGCATCCAGTAATTGATCTCACGTGTTGTTTATATTTATGTAATAAAGGTACTTGTCCCATTTGAAAGCATACGTAAGTAACCAGGCGCGGCCAGAAGGGTCCATTTCTGAAGGCTACATCATGGAGGAGACTATTACATTTTGTTCTAGATACTTAGAAGGTGCTACGACCATTTTTAATAGACCCAAAAGAAATGATGATAATGGTTCAAGTATGGGTAAATACTTGTTAAAGTCTGGGGGTCGTGCAATTGGAAAAGAGAAAATTGTTCGCCTTGATATGAGAAGTAAGGAACAAGCGCATCGTTATGTGCTACTTCAGCTAGATGAAATCAAGAAACTTCGTGAGTAAGTGTTAATAGAAGCAACTTTGTCAATATTAACTATTTTTGTTCAACCTGCTAATAATTTCCTTATTATAGTGAATTTTTAAGTGAAAAACGATGAGCATATTTCCATAGAGGTCGATCTAATGCAACATTAGAAAATCAGTGGATTGTTGAAGAGTTTTCTGAGTGGCTTCAAAACCAGGTTAGTATATTTTATTCGATGGTGAAGTTGATATTATATATTCACCATTAATTTTGATACTACCTTTTATTCTGTTAAGGTGCACAAAATTGATGCAACTACCGAAGAAGGCCGATTGAGAAGGGCTTTAGCTGGTGGGCTAAATCAGTATGCTAAAAGAATGAAGGGCTTTGTCCTTAATGGATACAAGTTTCATACAGAAGATCGTGAACGCTATATGAGGACACAAAATTCTGGGGTCATGGTCGTAGCTGATGGACAAGTTTACTATAGCAAATTGACAGACATATATGAACTAGACTATTATGGGAGTTGTAAAGTTGTCATTTTTCGTTGTGATTGGGTAGATATAAATAGGGGCTTAAGAACATTTAGAAATGATGGTGCTTGTGTGAACTTCTCTAAGTTGATGCATACGGGTCGATTGTTGAAAGATGATCCATTTGTCATCTCATCTCAAGCAAAGCAAGTTTTCTATATTCAAGATGAGATGCAAAAGGGATGGTATCATGTCATTAAGACTAAACCTAGGGACCTGTATGATCTAGGCGAGATTTGATCTTTGTTTTTTTAGAGTTGCGAAATAATGTTACGTGTTGTTTCATTTTGTCCATGTATGTTAGTTTTCTTTTGTACGTGTTGTTTCATTTTGTCCATGTATGTTAGTTTTCTTTTGTATGTGTTGTTTTATTTTGTCCATGTATGTTAGTTTTCTTTTGTACATGTTGTTTCATTTTGTCCATGATCTTTGTTTCATTATTGAAGGATTGTTTTACGGAACATATTTGCTTCTCATTTTATTTTTGTACGTTCTATTATACATCTACTAATTCTTTTGTTTTTGGAAAAGCGTGGATTCACAATGAGGAGGTTTTTTAGAAGTGGCAAATCAGTGCAGTCCTCAACAGCAACACCGGCATATAAAGGAGGTGATGACAGTCGGCCAAGACCGTCAACATCTGAAGCAGAGGGACCAGTCAGGGAAGCTGGTGTTTGGTCCACTGACGTGCCATTTGATGAGAGGGAGCTACTTCAACTTATCGGTAAATGTTTTTAATTTTATAGCATTAATTATGGTAATAATTTTTCAATCAATTAGAAAAGTAATGGTATATCTTAATCGTTAATAGATGGCCAAGGTAACTTGAGTACCTTAAGGACGATACCAGTTAAGGAAGTATGGCATCTTCCTGAAGGTGTAAGAATTATTGTGCGGTTCAATGACCTACGCCAACCAATTAGAAAGGGTGGCGCTTTGTTGATCCGGTTTATTGGAGAGGTTGCAAAAACGGGACGGTTTTGTCCGCTCGGAGTAAGGGATTGGCGTACAATAAATAACCAATACAAAGCAGAAGCTATTGAGGTTATTCGAGTAAGTATTATTTATGTCTGAAGTTTACTTTATATATACGATATAATATCTATGTCTGAAGTTTTTGAACTTTATCATTGTATTAATTAAGGTTTTATTCCTTTGCTTTTTTGTGACATTATTGTTGGATTTTATGTTTTAGGGAAAATTTTCAATGCCCAGTGATGTATTGATTGATAAATCAATACTACAGCATCTTGGAAAAATGTGGAGGGGTTATAAGACGAGCTTGAAAGCGCAATATTGCCAAGGGAACAAAACTGAGGCCGAAGTTATTGCAACAGTGCCACAAGGAGTTAATCGTGACCAATGGATAACTTTGGTACAGTTTTGGTTTTCTCCACAAGGCAAGGTAAAACAATTTCTTTTTAAGTAATTTTTGATTGGTCAAAAAGGGGGAAGCAGATTGATATTGATTATGAATGTAAAGTTTTTCTTGGATTGATGTTGATTTCCAATGTCAGGAGAAGAGTAAATGCGGCAAAGAAGCACGTGCCAAGCAGAATCAGTTTCACACGACTGGTTCAACAAGTTATGCCAATAAAAGAAATAGTTTTGTAAGGACTTAAGTATATGTTTAGTGTATTATTACTATCTACCTGTTAAATTAGTTAAGACTTATGTTGACGTGTTGATTGTAGGAAATTAATAAAGGGAAGAAGCCCACGAGTATAGAGTTTTACCAAGAAACTCATACCAGGAAAAGTGGTGGTTTTTTTGAGAACACGGTTTCACAAGAATTTATGGTGGGTTTTATTATTATCTCCCATTTCTTTTAATTTAAATATATTTAATGTCTTTTTCTCTTCTTTGTAGGATACAGCTAGAGAAATAGTTGAGGCTCGCCTTGGATCTTCTTCCAGACCTCGATCAGAAATCGAGGAGGAAGTATTTGCAGAGCTAATGTATGAACAGAAAAATCCGGGCTATCGAGCGGTAGGCTATGGATTTGGCGTGAAGAGGAGTGATATACAGAGTCAGGGGTGAACTAAAGAAAAAGGGACTCGACCGTACCGGTGATCATGTCGAATTACAAAATATGAAAATAGAATTGGCCAATGTAAAGCAGCAAATGAGAAGGCTCCTACCCATCTATGATGCTGTTTCTTCTGGCCAAGCATCATATGAAATGATAGCAGAAGGTCGAGCAATTATTATTGCGGTTGCTGATCCGGTAAGATAATCTATTTAATTTGTATTTGTTTGTACTATAATGCAAATAATCGCCTTTCTAATCCTTTGTAAATAATAAAATTGATGATGTGAATGATTGAGACAAAATGTGGCATTGGGGTTGGTACTTTTGGGGAACTATATGAATTTACCATGTGAAGCAAAATTTTGGATCAGATATGCTAAATCTATTGTGTTGTCTATACAGGGTAGAGATGAATCGGGATCAGGTGACGGTGAACCCCCAAATTTTTTTGCATCTCCAAGCACGCCAAGCTCATTCGGTTGATTGATATATTTGTGAAGAATGTACTTGACTAAGTTAGCATTGTATATTTTTTTTTTGGTTATTAGATTAATTATGTTGATATTTGGAGTGGAAAAAATCTCAAATTTTATCTTGAACTATCGAAGTACATTGACAATGATGTAATATTTTGATTGTCGAATTCGGAATCTTATGAAAAATTTATCAGTTTAGTTGATACTTTTTTATTAAGTAATTTTGTATATACATATATATATGTGTATGTGTGTGTGGAAAATATGCACAAATAAATAGACAAAACGTCTATGCTAAGAAGTAAAAGTAGGGTATTTAAAAAACTCGAAAAATCTCGACAATAAAAAATGCCGAAAAATCTCGGCGCTTTTATTTTTCGGCGTTTTTTTTTCTCGGCGCTTGTCCTAAGCGCCGATAATGAAATTCTTAGTTCTTTTTTGGGCCGAGAATTCCAAAAAAAAGCGCCGAGATTTACTCCTTTTTGTTGTAGTGTGTGTATCGACACACAAACACTTCAAATTAGTCTTGTCGGGCTGTGTGTCGACATGCGGTACCTGCGTGTCAACACATCTTATACAAGCCAATACACTTCAAAAATAAGTATGGGACAAACTTAAAACACTATCAAATACTCTATTTTGAAAATACATCAACACTCTCGCCCTTCCTTCACCATGACCTCCTTCTCTAGCCATCATGGGGCAGCCGGGGTCAGTGGCCAGTGACAATGGCCATCTGAACCTCAAGGAGAGTGATAGAGATTGTGCTCGACGGTGGTGGTGTGCCTCAAGGCTAGCAAGGGTGCACGGCAGATTGATGTTTGACGTAGAGATAGCGAGGAGTATGGTAGATACATGTCACATTTTAATTGGGTGTTATTTCATTATGTTTTTGTTTTTTAATATTATATCAAAACATATTGCTGTACTGCAGTCCTATTTGGCTTACGGAATTGAAGTCTAGAATTGAGGCTAAGACTGGAATTGGAGTCCAGAATTTTAATTATATTGTTTGGTACATAATTGCAATTTGATTTCAACTGAAAATCATACATTTAAATTCACTGGGGGTAGGGGAAAAGAGTTGCAGTTTAATATTAACTTTACTAACTTGAAACCCAACATGATCCAACTTAATTACTCAAAACTTGAGATGACCTGAAACTAAAACACCCAACCCAATCTAAATTTTCCTTGAAACTTAAAATGACCCTATTGAAATAGCTTGAACTCGAATTTATCTGGCCTAAATTGAATGCACTCCAATCTAACTCAGTTGAAAAACACAAATTGATACACCCAAAATCGGAGATTACTCAAATTCGGAATGAGCTACCTAACTCGGGACAGACTTGAACAGGACCCAACCGAGCTAATCCAAACCCCATGATAACCCAACTTCATTGACCCAAAACCTAGAGATGACTCAAACGTGACTCATTTCAACACGAATCCTAGAATAAACCCATAAAATTAACCCGAAGTCAAATACAGCTTGAACACGATATGATTCAACCCAATTAAATCCGGTCAAAGTTGACCTAAAGCTTGATGTGACTTGAGTCCAACATGACCCAATCTAACCAAAACCCAACCCTAGTTACGTGATATCTAGAACGATCTAACTCAAGTCATACCTTGAGATGATTAGTTTTGAAATTGCAATTCCAATTCCAATTATTTTGATTAGTCACACAATTGAACTTCGATTCCATCCTAATTTCATTCGAAAGTTTAGTTCCAATCTCATGTGTCAAAAAGAGTCTAAAGATATTTTGATCTTTCTACAACTTTTGGTCAAAGAATCACCAATAGTCGGCCTAAATAATTATTTAAACTTGACCTCAAGTATGAAAAGATTAAAAACAAGATTTATGGACTAAAATATTAACTCAATTTGTTTATCCAGCAAGCTCGAGGGGCTTGAAATGATATTTTTGTTTCAATGAGATGTGTTTATCATGTGGAAAGACCTTTGAGATTCCCAACAAGCAAAAAAGATGGGAACTATGTCGTTTTAATTAATGAGGCACGTTGACTAATCTTTTGAAAAGAGTCGGTTAAGGCGATTAGTGGAATATCAAGTCTAACTTCAAAGTGGTTACTAAAACCGATAAAAGAAAGGCAACCCTTTGAGTAAAGGGAGTTATTAGATGCATTTAAGGGAAATGTGGGCCTCAAGAACAAAGAGAAGTGTGCAAACATAGGAGAAGGACTTTTGACCTCGACCACGCTCTTTAAATACTAAGAATCAGTCTCGGAAGATCATGGGGACGTTGAGGCAGGACATGGAAGTAGATCGACGTCAAACAAGGATGCAGTGATTGATTATTTAGGCTATAGATAAAGGACACCAGAGGCATAGCAAAGAGTTCTAGCACCAATACACAAATTCGTCAGTTCCTTTAAAAGCACACTTGTGCTTTTATATTTCCTTTAACCCAAAAGTAGGCATATTTGTAGTTTCTGTTTGCTTCCAAGCAAATAGAACGGGCATTCAACAATAGTGTTTGAGAAGGTAGCACCTTCTACCATAGTTTCTATCCCATCTCCTTTCGACAAAGTAAGTTAGAGCCTTCAGTCTAAGTTTGGTTGATGGTCAAGTCTCGAGCATGATAGCGTTGGTCTTAGTTTGTTGACACAACTTGGTAAGCAAGATGAATTTAGGTTTGAGTTATAATTTTAGGGTGCTTTGACTGTCAATCTTGGAGCTTAATGGCTTTGATCCTTGTGCAGTAACCCAAAAATAGTTCACTTCATCTATCTCTTGTTAATTTTGATCTTGATTGAATTATCATGAGTCAAGGGTCCTAGGCATAGACCTGATCGACTCGAGCTCATTTTAGACTGGTAAGCTCTCGAAATTATCTCCACCCCAATTTTCAGCTCTAAAATGTGCAAGGTAAAGTGTCTGTGGGCTTTGTTTCATCACTTTAACTGGCGCTTAGGTTGAGTTTGTATCCGTCTACTTTTCTATGCATCATAAGTATTTAAACAAAGTCTTCGTAGTTGGAGTATTAGTTGAATCCACTTATCAAATTGTAACCAAATATCAAATGCACAAATAATATCAATACTCGTACAGAGTGGTTCATTGTAAGCACACGTGTGTGGATGAAAATTGACTTACCCCTAAGTCATGGTAAGTCCGTTGTGGCACATCTGTTTCCATTAATTTATAAGGACAACACACGACACAAAAACAAAGGAAAAGTTACCAATCTTATGATACTAAAATACATTTACTCAATAAAAAATTGACGTGTTTCTATTAGAGGAGAAACATCCAATTGTTATCACAAGAGCTTGCAACCTACCTTCAAAGAAGAGTATGCTAAATACAATAGGTAATTACTTTTAGGTTTTATGTTGTTACTCTTGGTTGTCTTGTCTCTTTTTCTTAGAGTCTCCAATCTTTCGAACTCTATGTTTTTGGCATCATTTTCTTATTCTGCCATTCTTATATTTGAATTTGTTGGAGAATTTCTTATAAATAGGGCATCAAAAAACCGATCTCAGGTCTCAAGGCTTGTAATGAACCACCGTCCTTCATACTTATTTCAAGGGTAGCAAAATAGTCTTAGGATACAATGAGAACCAAAATATGAAGTGAGATGATGAGTAGAGAGGAAGAGAAAGAGATGCTGATAAGAGAATGACTTTTCAACCAAAACAACTTTCAAGATGTTTTCATATATCTTCAAACATTATGGTGGAGTATATTTATAGAAAACAAGTGTCCCTTATGTAGGGACACATCTCTTCCAAAATCAATCCCAAAACAACTGCCAAAAACCAACTTTAACCGCACAAAGTAACAGTCAAAACTACCCTACATGTCGAAGCTGTGTGTCAACACACAAATCTTCACACAGCTTACTGTATGCTTGTGTGTTGAAGTAAATGTCGACACTTAGATTAACACACAGAGTACTGTAAAATTGTGTGTTGAAGTGAGTGTCGACACTCACTTCAACACACACTTTTATAGTGAGATCTGTGTGTTGACATATAGAACTTGTGTGTCGACACTCAGACCCTTGAGAGCGTTTCTGCAGAGCTGTGTGTCAACACACTCAACACATGTATCGACACACACCATATTTAGACTAAATACATTACAAACAAGTCCGAAACACTTTATTATTCAATTTATTTTGAAAATACATCAAAATTCCCGTACCATTTTCAAAATAGATTCATTCTTATATTACAATAACATCACCTCGAAATAAAAGGAAGCCTTTATTGCATCAATGAGAGTGTCTCTCGATTGAATCCTCACTTAGTGAAGACAGGTTACAATTAATTGGAATGAAAATGGTAGACTAAGCTTTGACCCATACATTCTATTTGACTAATTGAATATATCTCCACCCACATGACTTACTCCCTGCACACACCTCATCTCGCAAACCAATATATTTATGGCCTTATGTCTTGTACCCTTCATGAATATTTCATAGCCAAACTCGTGTCATTAAATCATTTTTTTTAAAGCAGCCAAACTTCACGCTCACAAAGGTAGACCCTATTGATCATGTCCCTGCAACAAGACATTCAATGTCCATTGAGAGCATAAGCTCATCCTCTTTTTTATTTTGTCACAAGTTACCAAGCATTACACCTGGGATGGAAATTTTCTTTCAGTGCTTGCAGTCGGACGGATGATGGAACTCTCTCATTAAACTCAAGACTTGATGTTTTGCAAGGCATTGAGTTATGGGTCCATCATGGGTGACTAAGATAGGTGGGTTTCAGCCCCATCCCTTCATTTGTTCTTAAAACCAAGTCTCTAGCAAGACCTTTTGTTAACGGATCAGCCAAATTCTAACTTGTTCTCATAATGTCCACATTGATGACCCCTTCTCGGATAAGTTGTCTCACTATACTATGTCTCACACCAATGTGTCTGGACTTTCTATTATACTGCTCACTATACGCTTTTGAAAGCATAGCCTAACTATCACAATGGATAGAAATCAGTGAGATCGGTCTAGGCCACAAAGGAATCTTATACAAGAGATCCTTTAACCACTTCGCTTCTTTTGCAGTAGAAGCAAGAGCAATAAACTCTGCTTCCATGGTGAAATATGAAATACATATTTGTTTCTTAGAACCCCAAGAAACTGCACCCCCACCAAGCAAGAAAACCCACCTGCTTGTAGAGGCATGATCTTCCACATCGGGGATCTAACTGGCATCAGAGTATCTTTCCAAAATGGGGGGATATCCTTGAAAAGAAATACCATAATCCATAGTTTTCTTAAGATATTTTAGTACTATATATACTTCATGCCAATGTAATTTGTTCGAATTGCTAGTATATCTACTTAGCTTTCCAATAGCAAAACTATACCAGTCCTTGTGCTAGTCATAGCGTACATTAAACATCCTATGACTTTGGCATACACCAATTGTGCCACTGGAGTAGCATCATTCGGTACAAGTTTCGTATTCGGATCCATCGATGTAGACACAGGTGCGCAAGCACCAAAGCTAAATCTTTTCAATACCTTTTCTATATAGTGAGATTGAGTCAAGGATAGTTTATGACCACACATTGTAATCCTCATACCAAGAATAACCTTAGCCTCATCCACGCCTTTCATTTTTTAAGTTACTCGAGAGAAATTGATTAGCTTTCTATACTTGTTCCAAATCAGTACAAAAAATTAAAGTGTCTTCGACATATAAACAAACAATGACTCCTTTGCCATTTTCAAACTTGCTATAGACACACTTATCTAATTCGTTGATTCTGAATCCATTGTTTAAAAGAACTTGGTCAAACTTGTGATGCCATTGTTTAGGGGTTTATTTTAGCTCATACAGAGATCGTATGAGTCCACATACTTTCTTCTCTTGGCCTGAAACAACAAACCCTTCTAGTTGTTCCATATACACCTCTTCCTCGAGCTCACCGTTTAGAAATGCCATTTTCACATCCGTTTGGTGAATTTTTAACTTGTAAATAGAGGCAAGAGCTATTAGTACTCTTATCGTCGATATCCTTGCCACTGGGCATATGTATCGAAGTAGTCTATCCCATGTTTTTGGGTAAAACCTTTAGCCACCAATCGGGCTTTGAACTTATCAATAGTTCCATCGATTTTCATCTT
This sequence comes from Simmondsia chinensis, assembly GCA_018398585.1. Classification (NCBI taxonomy): domain Eukaryota; kingdom Viridiplantae; phylum Streptophyta; class Magnoliopsida; order Caryophyllales; family Simmondsiaceae; genus Simmondsia; species Simmondsia chinensis. Next base: position 7,735,937 of record JAGTTD010000010.1, on the reverse strand, counting down.
CTTCTTGAATATCCAATTACACCCTATGAACTTGTTTCCTCATGGAAGAACCGCTAGAATCCAGGTATTGTTACCCATGATGGAGTCCATCTCATCATTACCGCTGTTTCCAAAAGCAGGCGTCATGAGACCTTACAGCCTCATCAAACATCATAGGATCCGATTCTATGACACTACAATATGGAGTTAGATGGTCCACATTGTCTCTAGTACCTTCTACCAAAAATGTGTAGAAGTCTGGTCCGAAAGATTTCTCTTTCCTCTCTCTTTTACTTCTTCAGAGTTCTAGAACATTATCCGGGATTTCTTCCTCTCATGATTATTTTCATCATATGACATAAGGATGTCATTTCAACTGATACATTATCCTTCAGTCTAGGAATTGAGGAAAAGCGTTTTTCATCAAAAATAGCATCTCTCGATTCTATTATAGTATTATTGTTGATATAATCACTTGATTCAATCGCATAGAATCAATAGGCTTTACTATGACCAGCACAGTCAACGAATATACAATCGATTCCTCTCTCACCTAACTTCTTCCGTTTAGGTTTAGGGACTTTAACAACTACTTTACACCCCCAAACTCTGAAATAATTCAAATTGGGGGCTCGTTTGTTCCCATATTAATATGGGGTAATTTTAATTTTCTTATTAGGAACACGACTCAAAATATGATAGGTCGTAAGCATGGCCTCACCCTAAGAACCATCATTGAGTCTGGAATATGACAACATGGCATTCGCCTTCTCAGTAAAGGTTCGATTTTTCCGCTCAGCGATGCCATTTTTTTATGGCGTACAAAGTGCCAGGACCTCATGTACTATTCCCTTGGTTTCAAAATATTTGGGATCATAATATTTCCCACCATGATCGGTTCTTAGGGGTTTTAAGAAAGTTTCACAATGTAGTCCGGTTTCAACCTTAAATGTTTTGAGAAAGTTTCACAATGTAGTTCCGTTTCAGCCTTAGATGCTTAAAACTTGTCAAGTAATTCGTCTTTATAATTTACGAGAAAGACATAACAATACTTGGAGTAATCGTTTATGAAAGTAATGAAATATCTCTTTCGTCCTAAAGTCGGAGTATTCTTCAAATACACAAATCACTATGCACTAGATCCAGTAGACTCGTTTCCCTTTGAACCGAAGGAAACGGTATTCTTGATATTTTCATAAGCATACATGTTTTACATTTGTCATTAACTTTGTCAATATATGGAATTAATGTTGAGTTTACCATTTCATGCATTCTACGAAAATTGATACGATCGAGTCTTTGATGCCAAGGAAACAAGAAATCAAGCATATACACTGAACTAATAGTCTTATTATTAATATTGAGTTTAAACATGCCCTCGTTCTGGTATCCTTTGCCAATGAACACCCCACCCTTAGACAAAACAAATTTGTCGGCCTCAAAGACCAACTTAAACCCGAACCTATTCAAGAGGCTACCAGATACAAGGTTCTTCTTCACATTTGGGGCATATCACACATCGGTCAAGGTAAGGGTTTTTCCCGAAGTGAAAAGTAAATCAACCTTTTCTTTACCCTTGGCCGGTATGGTTGCGTCGTTACACACGAATAACACAGCCCGTCATCTATGAGTTCAAACGATTTAAAGAACCTCCTATCTTTACATACGTGCTTTGTAGTCCCCACATCAACCCACCAAGAGCCATCATCTTGGACAAGTTTGATTTCGAATATCGTTGCTATGAAATTATTATTCGAATTTTTAGTGCGATGGTCCATCCCTTTACCTTTTTTGTTCTTAAGGCAATACTAGTCCTTCCTTAAATGATCGGGCCTATGACACTCCCAATAATCGGGTTTCGGCCTCTTGTCATCATGTTTCTTTGGGAAATGTTCGGTGCGTTTCGGTCCTTTGCTCGATTGGCCTTCTTCTGCGACATTAATCTTTCCAATGTCACCGGGGTGATCCTTGTTTTCATCTTGCAACTTGTAACCTTCCTCAATGCGAAGATGGTTAGCTAACTCCTTGATAGACATATCTTCCTTTTTGTGTTTAAATCCTTTCTTAATATCTTTCCAAGACAAAGGAAGTTTGTCTATCAAGAACGAAATGACAATAGTATCGTCAATGTTCATGTTGTGTTGCTTAATGATAAATATAATTTATTATATAATTATTCGTATTATTTAGGTTCATTTTTCAACCATTTTACATCAAATTGGGCTCTCTTTTGCTCTTTTTCTCTCCTATAGCTATTTTCCCGCAAAAATACTCATTTTATTCTAATTCTTGCTAGGTTGTATCATCAACATCAACAAGTGAATGCAAGATACATCAATAAAAGCAAAAAAGTGCTAAAACATCAATTTTACACGGTAATGCAAGGAAATTACATGTACAAGTTGTTGAAAATTTCAATTTTGGGTGGCTAATTGAACAAATCAAGTGCATGAACTTCCTGAACACTTCATGAACACATACAACATGATGTAAAGACTAGGTTTTGGGTGGCAAAATGGAGAAAAAAAAAAATTAAGGAAATTAGCAAGTTGTTTCAAAGGCTGAAGATGGGCAGCAAGTCACATATTCCCATCCTCATATGCTATAAATAGGGATGTTTGGAAAGAGTTTAGGCAATCAACTCAACCAGCAAAAACCAAATTCAAAGTAGAAAAAAATAGGAAGAACTGAGAGGAGGAGAGAGAGATGAAACAAGAAAGTTTGATTTGTAATTTTATATTTTCAAGTTCTTTTCTATCCTTTCCTTGTTTAAGTTCATGGATTTTATTTTAGTTGTACTTTATATTATGTCTACCATGAACTAATTTTGTCTTTCCAAGGCTACGATTTAGCCTAAGTTGTAATATACACTATTTTCTAATTCGATGTTTTCAAAGTTTGTTTATTGTGTTGTTTCAGTGTCTATCGTTGTTCTTCATGAGTTTTGAAAGCTGGATCACCATTCAAAGCCTGTAATGATTCATAATGAGTCCGAGGGGAGATCCATGATGATTGCTAAAGTGATAAACGTCAGAAATTGTACGAATGCTAGAGATAGATCAACATGATTCGTATGCTGTTAAGTGGATTTTGAGAGAGAATATTTAGTAAATTAAGATTTTCAACCATAAACATGTAGTAACAGCTTGAATACCAAGAATAGAAAGGCGTATTAATGCAACTAGGTGAAATCGGATGCCTTGGATCTTAAAAATTTGTAAATTCCCAAAAATAAATCAGCACATTTTTCTTAAAATCAGAAAGAATTCTTAGTCTTTTTCATTTTTTTTTGTTTCATATTAAAAACTACAACTTTCGATCTTAAAAATGGTGCTGAAACTACTAATTTTGGTACTTATTTAATAAACAATCCTCATAGGAGGATACTTTACTTACTTCTGCATTACTTGATATGACATAGAGCACTTGCTAAGCAAACATTAAGCAATCAAGTTTTTGGAGCCGTTGTTGGGAATTGTTCTTATTTGAGTGATACTAATACTAAACAATTTTAGCGCTAACTTGAAGTTCTTTTGTTAAAATTTGTAAATCTTGTTTAAGTTTGAAGAAGAAATTTCTTTTTTTTCAGTTATTTCATTCACTTGATTTTATTTGTAAAGTTATTTTTACTTGAAAAATTCGTATAGCATCCCCTAAAATTGTGTTTTTGTTAAGTTTTGTTAAGTTTGTGCTATTTTGTTGTATTTCTTGTGTTTTCTCTTTATTTTTTATCTTTCTTTTACTTATAAGTTCACTTTAATAAAATTATGAAAGATTAAAATTGTTATTTGTAAGATTCCCCCCCTCCCCCCCCCTGTAAAATTTGATTTTTGTTGAGTTTTTGTATTAGTCTGTGGTATTTTTTTTAAGTTTGCTTATTGATTTTATCTCTCTTTAAGTTTTTAATTCACCTAGATAATTTTTTTAAAGTGAAGTTTGTATTTTTAAAGTTTTTCAAAATATTAGTATTAAATTCTCTCCCCCCCCCCCCCCCCCCCCTTAATTTGGTTTTTGTTAAGTTTTGTGTTATGGTATTGTATTTTTGTACTTTCTCATTATTTTTATCTCTCTTTTAATTTTACCATTTATTTATTTTTACATTACTCTCTCATATCTGAAAATTTGACACAGAATGTTGCTAGAGGTGATGCCTAGCAACAACTATATGAGACCTCAATATCAACCTGTACCAAGAACACCATTGGAAATTCATGAAATTAATGCGTTATCTGCTCAACTCTCACTAATTCAAAAACAATTGGATAACATAATTGTTAATGCTGTTCGTACTTTTAGATGTGAATTTTTTGCAGGTAACCAGGCTAGTACAGAGTGTCAAGTGGGCAACAGTTTTTTCTTATTAGGTTTTGAACAGGATAATTACTTGTCAAATTATCATCAAGCCCAATACAACCCTTACTTTAGCACTTACAGTCAAGGATGGATGAACCTTTTTAACTTTTCTTGGAACCACCACGAAGCACTTTGATCACCCATTCATCCTCCTCAAGAAAAGAAATATGACTTAGAAGAGATGTTTAGAGAGTTTATGTATGAAACGAGACAGATTTTACTCAAGAAATCAAGGCTATTTTTAGAAACCAAGAAGCCTCCATCCGAAATTTAGAAACTCAAGTAGGGACTATATTAGAGCAATTTCCTGAAAGGTCCAAAGATTCCTTCCTAGCAATACTGTCACCAACTCAGTGGAACAAATTAACACCATAGCATTGAGGGATGGGGATACATTAGAAGAACCACTTCAATGTGACATAACCCCTTTGATCGACTCATTGCCACCAATGACCAAACCTGTCTTTACCGACCCACCACCACCTGTGATAAAACTAGAGTGTTGAACTTGCCTAACGAAGTCAGTGGTTTTCGGAGCCAAGGATGACTTAGTGAAAAAATGCAGAAAAGATCGAAAAAGGAAATTCAAGTCATGGCTTATTAAGCTCATGGATCCCATCATTAGATAAGGTGGAAATAGTCATGTAAAGGAGGATACAAAGAAGATCCACAAAAGAAAACGGTCATTGAGGGTGGATGGAGGAAACTCAATTCTCTTTTTGGATACGGGATAGATCATTGTCAAAAAGTCAAGCTAATGACTGTAATATAAGCGCTTCTTGGGAGGCAACTCAAGTTTTCCTTTCTTTACTTTTTTTCTTTCAATTTCACTTAATTTTTATTATTTTCTATATTTTTTTTATACATTTTGTTCAACAGGTTTTTGAAACAAGTTTAGCTGTAACTTGGTGACAACATTTGACATCAAATAAGCAATCCTCAAACCTGGGAAGTATCTCACCCATTGCTTCGTTCCTTATATTTATTTTAACATCGGAGACAATGTTAACTTTAAGTTTGGGGTGGGAGAGACATATTGTCACAATTTTTTTTAAAAAATTTTGAACAAAATTTTTCGAAAAGTTTTCTTGTCTGGTCCTATTTTATCTTTTAGAGTTCACTTTAGTGTCTCCCAGAAGTTCGAAGCCTTTATATGGGGATATAGATACTGTCGGCCAATAAAAAGATTTTTTATTTTCTATACTTTAAATCATCAGTCTTTTTAAATTTTATTGCACATTTTGAATCAATTTAAAATCATAATTTTTTTAAAGATCTTATCATCATGCTTTTTAAGCAATTTTACTCTTTTTAGCTTGTTTACTTTAATTGTACTTGAACAACTTTAGAATCAATTTTTTTTGTGTTCCAATTGCAAAACATGATATATTCTAAAGGCACTATCTTGATAGAATCATGGTATTTGAGTTCATTGGTTAGCATGCCTATTTTACCTTTCTTTCTAATTAAAAAAATGCTCAAATTTGAACTAATTGCATTAAGATTATCATGACTTTGAAGAGTTATGCCTAAGTCTAAAGAAAAATATGAAGAAAAAGAGAGAGAAAAATGAGGCAACCATCTCTAGCACTACTATCCCATATAAATATTTCAAGTTATGTGCTACCCAACATGAGGGTGACTCAGTGGTGGCGTCTCCTACTCATGCAGTTATCCCCCCGGGGTCAAGAGTTCGATTATCATTGAAAATACACTCACGCGATCACAGTAAGGGTGTCTCAGTGGTGGCGTCTCTTACCCTTGCAGCCAGGAGTCAGGAGTTTGATTCTCGCTGGAGATATACTCATGGGCCAGGGTTAGCTAGGGCTGATCAGTCCCTCATAATAATAATGATAATAAAAAGAAAAAGAGGAAGAGAAAATTTTGTGAAACATTTTAGTCATGGGCATACCTGAAAAGTCTTGGTATGAGTGGCATTATTTTTGTCATCGATTCGGTTTGAATGTCTTAAGATTAGAAGGAAAGGATAAACTTAATTTGCTTAGCTAATTTTTGAATTCGGTTACCTAAGTAATTGATTGGTTTTTCTTGAGAAAAGATTATTTTGCCTTTAGAACTTTAAGCAAAGGATCCTAGGTCATTCTTTTCTAATAGAAGTATTCTTGCTTTGAATTGTGATAAAATTCTCAAAAAGCATGAGATCCTGTGTTTAGTGTTTAGCCTTGCTCAAGGATGAGTAAGATTTAAGTTTGAGGTATTTTGATAAGTCTAATTTAGTATATAATTATTCATATTATTTAAGTTCATTTTCTAACCATTTTATATCAAATTTTGCTCGCTTTTGCTCTTTTTCGCTCTTATTGATATTTTCTTGCAAAAATACTCATTTTATGCTTATGTTTGCTAGGTTTTATCATCAACATCATGAATTGAATCCAATATGCATCATACAAAAGCAAAAAATTGGGCTGAACACATCAATTCTACACGGTAATGCAAGAAAACAACAACAACATGTACAAGTTATTGCAAATTTCAATTTTGGGTGGCTAATTGGACAAATCAAGTGCAAGAACTTCTTTAAAACTTCATGAACACATAAAACTTGATGTCAAGGCTGAGTTTTGGGTGGCAAAATGGAGGGAAAAAAAATGAAGAAATCAGCAAGCTATTTCAAAAGATGAAAATGGGCAGCAATGGGCAGCAAGAAGAACAAATTAGGAAGAAGCTTATGTAATTTTTTATTTCACGTATTTCCATCCTCATATACTATAAATAAGGATGTTTGGGAAGAGTTAGGCAATCAATTCAACCAGAAAAAAACGAAATACAAAGTATAAAAAATTAGGAAAAACAGAGAGGAGGAGATGAGGTGAAGGAAGGAAAGTTTGGTTTGTATTTTCATATTTTCAAGTTCTTTTCTATCCTTTTCTTCTTTAAGTTCATGAATTTTGGTTTAGTTTTGCTTTATATTATATCTACCATGAGCTAATTTTGTCTTCCCAAGACTACGATGTAGCCTAAGTTATAATATACGCTCTTTCCAATTCCACATATTCAAAGTTTCTTAATTGCATTGTTTGAGTGTTTATCATTGTTTTTCAGGAGTTTTGAATGCTTGATCACCATTCAAAGCCTATAATGATTTATAATGAGTTTGAAAGGAGATTTATAATGATTGCTAAAGTGATAAACATCACAAATTGAGTGAATGCTAGAGATAAATTAATGCGATTTGCGTGGTATTAAGTGCAAACCAAGGATCTTCAAAACTCTTTCCTCATTTAAATTCATGCAAGAGATTTATGAGTTAACATGTAAAAGAGTATGCTAAGTGTTGCTAGAGAGAGAATATTTAGTAAATCAAGGTTTTCGACCATGAACATGTAATAATAGCTTGAGTACCAAGAATACAAAGGCGTATTGATGCAACTAGATGAAATTAGATGCCTTGGATCTTAAAAATCAGTAAATTTCCAAAAATAAATCGGTACACTTTTATTCAAATCAAAAAACATTTTTAGTCATTTTCATTTTGTTTGCTTGATATCAAAAACTATGAATTTTGGTCTTTTAAATTGTGCTGAAACTATTAATTTCAGTACTTGTTCAGTAAACAATTCTCGTGGGACGATACTCTATTCACTTTTGTCATACTTGATACGACTTAGTGTACTTGCTAAGCAAACATTAAGCACCACTTAAAATGGTTTAGTATTCTTTCAATTTCGTGAAATTGTTCCACGACTAGATGATTATCAACCATTTTATAATTGTTAAATTAACTAACCAGATATTTCTTGCTTGTTGCATCCTCCGCCATTTATCGTGCTTCAAGAGATGTTGAAGATGTTGAAGAGGCACATGGAATAGATGTTGAAGAGGGCATCCATCATGCCATTGAGGATATGTCCCCCACAAATATAGTCGTTCTCCCACTTCAGTCATGTTGTTTTTTTGGGACAATGTTTCCTCATCAGATGGAGGATCATGGATTGGTGTATCCAGGACATGCACCACATTCAGCATCGTAATTAAGAAGTGCATTTTCCTTTGCCAGCCGCGGACGTTTTAGCCATCAAATTGCCAAAGTTTCATAAAATTCGTAGTCATTTCACGCAGGAAAGCACCTCAAACCAAAAAATAAGCCTTAAGATTGTTGAAGAATTTCTTACAAATTGGGTATCAACAAATTGGTCTCAGGTCTCAAGGCGTGTAACGAATCACTGTCCTTAAGACTTATTTCGAGGGTCACCAAATAGTCTCGGGACACATAAAAGCAACATTCCTAATGCTCCAAGGGCTCCCGCTTAAGTAGAGTCGGGGGGAGGGAGGGGTGGATGTACGCAGCCTTCCCTCTTCAGGGTGTCACCCGGAAGGGAGGTTGTTTCCGAGAACCCCCAACCTGAGGGGGCAACAAGAGGACTCTCCAGGAGGTCACACATCTTGGTACCCGCTCTCGCCTAAGCACACTTAACTTCGGAGTTCTAATGGGATCCGTTACTTGTGTGTTGGTACCCTCTTAGGGAGTCTTGGAATACAATCAAAACCAAAATATGACGTTAGATGATCAGTATAGAGGAAGAGAAATCAATGTTGATCAGAGATTGACTTTTCAACCAAAATGACTTTCAAGATGTTTTCATATATCTTCAAACAATATGGTGGAGTATATTTATATAAAACAAGTGTCCCTTATGCAGGGACACGTCTCTTCCAAAATCAATCCAAAACAACTGCCAAAAACCAACTTTAACTGCGCAAAATAATTTTCAAAACTGCCTTGTGTGTCGAAGCTGTGTGTCGACACACAGACCTTCAAATAGCTTATTTTAAGAATGTGTGTCAAATTTAATTTCAACACTTAGATCAACACGCAGAGTACTATAAAATTGTGTGTTGAAGTGATTGTTGACACTCACATCAACACACGCGGTTCTGTAAGATCTCTGTGTGTCGACATACAGAACTTGTGTGTCGACACGCAAACCCCTGAGAGCGTTTCTGCAGAGCTATGCATCGACACAGTTAATACATGTGTTGACACACACCATACTCAGACCAAGCATATTACAAACAAGTCCAAACACTTTATTTTGAAAATATATCAACAGAATTATCAATAAAAAAAAGCCAAAGACATTATGGGAGCTTGTTAAAAGATACAAATAGACTCCGTTTGGATCTAAGAAAATTAAAGGAAAGAAAAATATAAGGAAAAAGGTGTGAGGAAAGAAAATAGTGAAAAATTATTTTCCCCCTTATTTAGAAGACATGGAAACAAAGTAATAAAATGTTTTAAAAGTTTTAAATGTTTTTTTGAAAATTCTTAAAAAATTATTCTAAATATAAATATCAAATATTTTAGGTATTTTCTTTTGGGAAAAATATAGAAGTACCCTCTGAACTTTATAATTAAATAGAGCACACCTCCTGCACTTTCAATTTTAATACCACCTTGAACGATTTGTAAATAAACACAACACACTCTCCACACTTTCATATTCATAAAAGTAGCCCTATGAACTTTGCAATTAAATACTACACAACCCTGCACTTTAGTTTTAAAAAATAGTCCCCCTCAACCATTTTAGTATGTCCGAACTTTGTTATTAAACACACCTCATCCCTTGATTTGAGTTTAATAAAAAAAACTTTTTTTTGCATTTAATAAGAAAGTTCAGGGATGTTTTCATATTTTTCCCTTTTCCTTTTCTTTTAAGTGCACATCAATATAAATTTTTGTGTCCCTAATACAGTTATATATGGGGTCCTTAAAAACAATATTAGGATACCGGAAAGATACAATACCAAACCTCAGGACACCTAAACCAAAATTTTCTGAACTTGGGTACACTGAATGATTAATGTATTGACTGATAATGAAAATGATTACATAAGGGCCTTTATATAGGAAGAGAATAGACAAAAAGACATGTAGTGTCCCTAAGGTTAGGTTGACCCTATGGGTAAAGTAGGAAATAAGACAATATGGAAACCTAAATCTATAAAGGCTCTAAAAGGTCTCCTCAATTTGAACCTGCGGTGGGGGGAAGGGGACAGTCAGGTGAAGATTGGACTTGTGCTGAAGAAATCTGTCAGTGGAGAGGCCTTTGGTGAAAATGTTGGCGACTTGTTTTGTTGTGGTCATGTAATGAACCTGGAGATCACCTTTTAAGACTTTTTCTCAAACATAATGGAAGATGTCAACATGTTTGTCTTTGTTGTTGGAGACAGGGTTGGCAAAAAGGTAAGTTGTGGAAACGTTAACACAGAAGACTATAATGGTTCCAGGATGGAGTAGGCTGAGGACATGCATTAGATATTGTGTCCAATCACTTTCTGCAACAACTTAGGCAACAACTCGGTACTCCGATTTTGTGGTTGAATTAGCCATGGTGAGCTGCTTTTTTGCTCGCCATGATATGAGGTTTGGTCCGAAGAATAGGACGTATTTGGTGGTGGACTGTCAAGTGTTAGGGTAGCTCCCCCAATCCACATCAGCAAGCTATAACAATGGCAAGAGAACTCGGGAGAATGGAGAGGCCATGATTGGGAGGCTTTTGAGGCACCAAAGTGTTCACTTAACAACCTGCCAATGATTAGCACGAGGGCCATGCATAAATTGAGAAACTAGATTAACCGTACAACATATGTCAAGGCATGTCATGGTGAGATATCGTAGTGCAACCACAACACTTCAATATCCAGTAGGGTCAGACAGTAGTTCTCCTTCACCAAAAGATAGTTGCGCTTGAGAAGGGATGTTTTGATGGGTTTGGAATCATGGAGGTTGCATCTAGTGAGTAAGTCGAGAGTGTACTTATCTTGAGAAAGAAACTGGCTGGTTTTGTCATGTTTTGCTCCTATGCCAAGGAAGTAGTTTAAAAGACCGAGGTCTTTCATGAAAAATAGAAGTGAGAGAGAGCGTTTGAGGTTGGTGAGTTGTTCGAGATGGGTTCCAGTTATTATAATGTCATCTACATATAAAAGAAAGCAAGTTAGACGAGGGCTAGGTCTATGGATGGAGAGAGAGGGATCAATTTGACAACATGTAAAACCCAGACTAAGGAAGAATGCACTGAATTATGGGAACCAGGCTCGAGGAGATTGCTTAAGGCCATACAAGGCTTTCCTTAGTTGACACATACGGCTAGGAAATTTTGGATGAATAAAGCCCTTGGGGTTGACACATGTAAACTTCTTCCTATAAGTTACCATGTAGGAAAGCATTTTTGACGTTAAGTTGGCAAATTTTCCAGTTATGAATAATGGCGAAAGAAAGTATAAACCAGATGGTGGGTGGTTTCACCACAGGGCTAAAGGTTTCCTTGTAGTCAATCCCTTCTCTTTGGTGTGCTTTAAACTTTCCGACGAAGCCATCTGCTTTGCACTTCACATGATACTTCCTTGTACATCCTACTAGGTTCTTACTTGGGTCATAGGGGACAGGGTCCTATGTGTGGTTTTGTATGAGAGTATTAAACTTCTCAACCATGGCTTCTTGCCATTTATGGTTTTGCACTGCCTGTGAGTAACATGTAGGTTCCTAGATTACAGTAATGATAGAGAATGAGAGAAGGAACTTAGGTTTGCATATACCATCCTTAAGTGTTGTTTGCATCGGATGAGCATTGTTTGGAGTCCTAGTAGGGCTTTTAGGGGTGGTTAGTTCAAGCATCATGGGCAGGTCGGTTAGTGGTTCTTCGATGGCTAAGTCAAGGACTAGCGTAGTGGAGTGTGGGTGTGTCAGCCTGGGTCAAGTTTGCAGGAAGGGGGTTTTGGGCTAGGGGTGACGGAATCAGTGGAGAGGGACTTAGATTCAGTGTGCTAATGGGGGTCGAGGCTGTAGGCCTCGGTGGGTTAGCATGCAGTGGGGTGACACTGATGGGGGTTACCGAGCACATGAAAGAGGGAACCAATGGCAAGGGTGACCTAGATCGGCGCCCAGTGTTGCATTCATTAAGAAAGAGTTGGGTTGGTGAGGTGGGGTGTGTTGGGGCCTCGGTGGGCCAAGTCGGTCAAGGTGAGCAGCGATGGGGGATCGTTTGGTCCAACTGTGATGGCGGTGTCGTAAATGAGGAGGGGGTATTTCAATTAGTCTCAATTTGTGAGTTGTGTATAAGGTCATTATATGGAAGACAAGATTCATCAAATTTAACATGTCTATTTATGTAGATACATTTCGAGAGCTGGTCAAGACATCAATTACCCTTTTAGCGAGCAGCATAACCTAGAAAGATGCACATAATAGACCTAGGGGCAAGTTTATGAGGGGCACGGGGTGTGAGGCTGGGAAAACAAGCACACCTGAAAATACAGAATCTAATTGAAATCTAGTGATTTTTGAAAATGTTTTTTTCAAAGGGAGAAATGTATGATAGAAGAGGGGAGGGGAGACGATTAAGAGTAAAACCTGTACAAAAGGCATCGCCCCCAAATTCATAAGGTAGTTTAGAGTGTATTAGAAGCATTCGTGCCACTTCAAATAGATGTCGATGCTTGCATTCTACCACCCCATTTTGTTGTGGGGGATCAAGACATGATAACTGGAAGTGAATTCCATGATCTTGGCACAGGGAATTCATGCGCCGGTGGTCTAATTCGCCATCACCATCACTTTGAAAAATTTTAAGTTTGTATTGAATTTATTTTTGACTAGAATCTTGATGGTTGTGAAAATTTCATAAATATCAGGTTTTCGTTACATCAGGTAAAGCCATGTAAATCTTGAAAAGTCATCAATTAATAGGACATAATATTTGTACATTGAGGTAGAGCAAATTAGCAATCACCACATATCCGAATGTATTAATTGCAGAGGTTGATTAGTCATGTGTAGTACACGTTCAAAAGGAAGGCAATGAGATTTTCCTAAGCAACATAGATGACAATTGTCTAAGAATTTAACATTTGAAATAAATTGCTTCTTACAAAAAGTATCCAAAATAGAACTACCTAAATGTCCTAGTCATTGGTGCCATAATTCTTCTGTTTTGATGTGTGCTACAAGTCCAATGTCCTAGGGCAAGAAGTTATAAAGTGGGCTATTACTGAGCACTTGTAAAAGCAAAATCCTTGTAGCCTTGTCCTTGACACAATAAGATTTAGAGTCGAACTCGATGCAACATCTGTTAACTTGACATAGTTTCTTTATTAACATTAGGTTGTGAGTGAGTTTGGGTACCAACTTCAAGGGTTGTGTGCGTGTGGGTATGGTTGTAGAATCCATATGTGTAACCGGCAGTAAATCATTTCCTACAAGAACACCTTTATGTCCAAAATAAGGAAGAGGAGTATGAAGAATGCCTAGGTTGGATGTCATATGGTGAGAAGCTCCTGAGTTGGGGTACCAATTGTAGTCATGTGGTTCTCTTATTGCCATGGCTGCAAATGATGGGATGGATCATGGAAGGAATTGCCATGATATCGATGTGGGCAGGCAGGGGCTATAGGTTCAGTTTGGGAGCAGATTTGATAAAGGTTGAGGTCCAGGGCTGAGCACACTAGCATTTGGATTGAAAGGAAGAGCACCTGCATGTCTTACCGAATGGGGGAAGGGGTGTGGTGCACCATGAGACTAAAAAGGACTCAAGCCACAACCATTGTTGTGTTGCAATTGACCTGGTTGTCCATTTCGACCACCTCGACCACGTTTTTGGTTGTTGCGCCTGCAGCCTCTACCATGCCCTCCATGACTGTTGTGAGATCCCAGATTGCCATGACCTGTGGCAACTAAAGCATGTTGTGGGTTGAGATTGGTGCGAGCCGTAAACTGATTAAAGCAGCCTCTTCAATTAGAAGTGTTGTTTTGTGTTTTCTAAAATCATTTTGGCAATTATTTTGTCGTATATGTTGGAAATATTTCAACAATATTCCTTGAAATTGGCTAGAGCTGCATGGCGAAAATAATTTAAAATTCTTTAATTCTAAATCTAAGGACCTTTAATTAGATATATACAGAATGGAAAAATAACTAAGGAGAATAAACAAGAAATTAAAAGCAAAAATAGAAATGTAAAGATTAAAGAAAAACTTAAAAGAAAAGGAATCAGGAATACCTAGATTGTAGACCGTAATTGTTGCCTAGGAAGAATCACCAAAACTGCTAGATCTTCTCTGTAATGACCCTTTGGCATCCAGAGTATGAGCTCCAAAAATATTTATTGGGAAAAATTTTAAATGGAAATTATTTCTTTTTGATTTTTTGAAAAATGATTTTTTTTGAAAAATTCAGGGATGCCAAATTTAGTTTTTAAGACCCCTTTTTATAATAGGGTATTGGGTAGAAAAAAACTTAAAATCAATGATGTGGATGCCAAAAGTCATGAAAAATAAAACAAAGAAGGCAACGAAACAACATCGTGTACCAAAAACGAGTTCAGCTTTTATATCACAGTCAAAAGGCCACGTGTTGTAAACATATTTGTCTGTGCATAGTTATGCGGATAGGACACGGGAAGCCACATGTCGTGGGGTGGTTGGCTCTTAAACGGGCACGCAGATTGCCCCAATTGCCAGTCACGGTGTGACACGTGTTGCGCCATGATTGGTTGTCACGTGAAGGCATGCACGAATGGGGAAGCTATTGTTTTGCATGCCTTTTCGTTCTTTTTTAATTTAAATTCTTACATATATAAATTCATCTCATGAATATTATTTGGTAAAATAAATTTATTCATACATCAACAACAACAGCTTTAGTGCCTCAAGGGCTCCCGCATACGCAGGGTCTGGGGAGGATAGATATATGTAGCCTTCCACTTTCCAGGGCTACCCTGAAAGGATGCTGTTTCCGAGGACCCACAATCTGAGAAGCTTATTAAAATAAATTTATTCATCTTATGAATAATTAATTCGTCTATTGAACTTGTTTTAGCAGTTAAAGTTATTCATCACGTGAATAAATAATTCATCTCATGAATTCATTTTAAATATTTTTCAACTAGTATACTTCTAGAGGCTTGAGGAAGAACCTCAAGGACAATTTAATTCTAGCTCCAAATGGATCAAATCTAATTATCAATATTTGATAACATTGATTACCATTTAGTAATATTTAATTCCACACACTCTAAAGCTAAATATAACTATACAATAATTCTCAAATAACTTTTATTATAACGATTACCATTTTATTAGATATCTATGAGAAAAAATAACTTTAACTAGTATTAGTATTTTTCTTGCTTATTTTACTTTAGTTCCCCACTCGCCCTTCTCGAACAATTCATTAATATAAAAAACAGTTTCTGTAGTAATTCTAAACGTCAAACATATGATATACTTTGGCTAAACAATTCTCAAATCTATTCATATGCTTGCAAATCAACTAAGGAGAGATCTTTATTTTGCAAGAGACTATAGATTTTTTGTAGAATACCTGTTCCCGCTACACTTCTTGTTGTTACCGAACACATGTACGATTTCAGTTATGTGTTGTGACCTAATCTTATTAGCACAAGAAAGCAACAAAACATTCCTTGCATGAGTTTAGACTATTTTCTGGATTTAGAATTATCATCTTATTAGAATGAATTAGTTATTTCTGATACTAGTTAATAAATAAATAATTCAAGTGATCCACCTCAGTGTTCCAATCATATAGACAATATAATACTATACTTTTGGATCCCTATCCACATAACTGAGACAAGTCATCTAAAGTATCATATTATAATCTTATTAGACAAGTTGTCCAAATTTATCATCGACTATGAACATACTTTGACAACATATCTCTAATTTAATTTAAGTCTATGTGTAGCTTAATCTCATTGACCACTTAAATCAATCTTAACATGTTATCTTGGACTGCGTCCATCTCATGGAACATTTTAGAAAACAATCACACGTATATTTGACTCATAAAATATAATTGGACATTACATAATTAGACGATAAATAAATTAAATAATTTTATTTAATTAATAGGGTAATTTATGCCCAAGGTCCCTATACTTTGTTCATTATTTCAATTTAGTCCTTGTACTTTTAATTATGTCAATTTAGTTTCTATACAATTCAAACTGTGTCAATTTGGTCCTTAGAGAAAAAATTATTTTAAGTTTTCAATGAAATTTTTAATGATTCGGTCAAGGTTAAATTGAGTAAACGGATAAATTTATAATAAGTTACTTGGATCTAACATAATTTTACTGTTTAAAATTACGTCATTAACATAACTTAAATTTTGCCAAAGAACTAAATTGTTCGTTCAGGGACTAAATTGTCACAATTAAAAGTACAAGGACGAAATTGACACAATGAGCAAAGTACAGTGACCTTTGGCGTGAATAAATATAATTAATAAAATACAATAATTGGGGTTTTTAAAGACATCAATTCCAATAATCTCCTACTAGTTCTAAACCCAATTAGCTTTGCATTGCATACCTATTCCCTAGGGATTTCTCAACTCATTGACTATTATATCTTCAATACCAATGTCTCAATATGTCATTCTATTGCTCACAAGCTTTGATCTTTTAGAAATCCTCTGGGTCAACTAGTTTGCTTTATAATTTCATTGCTGTCAAGCACTAGTCTTCCATAGTGAAGATGCAATACAAGATTGCTTCACACTTCACCATCTAATGGCTCCATTATTTCTAATGTCTAATGTCTATAATCCCTTTTAAAAACAAGCAACCTATGATAAATCAAACATTCTTTCTTAGAATCCTGTTGAAGCTTGATCCTAAAAACATAATTGGCTTATCCTCGGTATTTGATTTTGAAATAACTGGACAATTAAATCTTAACATCTCATTACAAGTCTACACCATTCTCAATAAGTAGAATCCCTATCTATATACAACACTTAGAAAGTCACCACTTTCATGTGATGTCACTTGTACACTCATGGTTCACTAACCATTGACTCAAATCCATATGATTTGATAAGTGTCATCAAATCCACCATTCAATGAACAAAATGAATATTTAAGTCTAGAAATAGAATTTGTCGATTTGCATGCTATACACTCCTGACTCTTGTAACAAACTTATCTGGTTGTATCATATACAAAACTTTCTCAAGATGAGCATTAAGAAAAACTTTATCTTGACTTCTAGTTTCCATATCTCATCATAATGAGATACAATAAATAAGAGCATTCTAATGGACTTAAGCATTGCATTTGGTGAGAAGTTCTTGTCAAAGAAGATTACTTCCTTTAGGACATTAATCCACTACCATCAATCTAGCATTGAAGGTCTCAACCTTCTCGTCCACTCAACTCTTTGTACTTGTAGACCTATTTAGATCCAATCTGATAGACTTAATATCTTTCGATGCTTTTACAAGATCCCAAACATCGTTAAAATACAATTATTCTAACTTAGCTTTTGATGCCCTGACCCATTGTTCCGCATCAGTATTTTTAAGAGCTTCATTGTAGTCTAAAGAATCATATTCAATATTGTATTGCACCTTTGCGGAAAACGACGTGTATCTGTTAGGTGTCCTAACCATCTTCCCACTACACTAAGACTCCTATGTACTAAGTGTAACATTAACACTTGCTAAAGATGTATCAAATACATCAACTAAACTATAAGTTATATCATGTTGTTAAGATACACTATCTTATACTGTTAATTTATCTAACACAAGCTAGCTACTATACCTTTTGGGTTACTTCTAACACCTCTTGCATATCAAATGTTTTGATATGTATAGATGTGACTTATCATATGAATCTTATCATATTTAATAACACATTATTGATCATTTTCACAACACTTTGCAGTAAGAAAAATAAGAATTCTCCTGAAATCCATCACTTTGATCTAGTCAAAGTGACTTGATATAATTATTTAGCTGATCCCAACTTTAGTCTTTAATCCTTTGAACTTTTCAAAAGATTCAAGACTTTAGTCTTTATAGATATATCCATATATCAACTTAATTATTGAGTAGTTATTCATAAACTTTTATGAAATACTCATAGATTCCACTCACTTGAACATTAACTAGTCTATAAACATTTATGAACAAATTCTAGCAGCTTAGTGGCCCTATTGCTTTTACTATTAAAGGCTCTTTTTGTCACCATATGCTCTAAGATGATTCGCATACTGGTTATTATTTTTTAACTTAATGGTCCCATAAGACCATCTCAAACAAGTTTTTGAAAAGTAGTAGATTAATGTGACCTAAGAGTGCCACTAAAAAGCTATATAGGCATCAGGAAAATTTTTTTGATATAATTACACAGCCTAGCTTATATTAGACAAATAAATTTCGATTAACATAGTTTTGATTAAAATTTGTTAACTATCTACCAATGTACCTTTTTAAATAAACATTTTATATACTTAAATATTAGTCTATTTTTTTGAAAAAGTAACTGAAAGACACTATTTTTCAAACAAATAGTAAATAGAAATCAAAATTTTAAAGAAACTGGTACATTAAGATAGTTACTCAAAATCAAAACTGCATTTCTTGACTTAAACTACTATATCTTGTTTCCCCTATTGGCAACAATAGTAGCAAAGTACCTAGACAATTTCTTTTAGATGCAAATGTCTAGAGCCGTTGTAGAAGGGACAAAACTATTTTGACTTATATTTTATTTTGCCCTTTAGAGGTTCCTAAATTCTTGAAATAGAAGCTTACACTAAATGGACTCATCCCTTAGTTATCATGACACCTCTTCTTTCAAATTGTACCTTCATTAGTTTAGAAAATGAGTAATCTCAATTACTTAATGTATTAATTAATTATGAATTGATTGAAGAGACCATGATAGGCAAGTCAGGATCATATCCTGTTGAGATTGGCTATCAATGTTTGCATCAAGAATCCTTGTTCAATTAAACAAACCATCATCATATTACATGCTCTAGAGCTGAACATTCTTAACAAAATCGAGTGTGTATCATCTTTTTGATGTGGTTTTAAGAGCATTTAAAAACCATGTATTCGTAAGTGTATGAGTTCGTCCTAACTAAGTTGGGCATACGGGTGTCGTATCCACTAGGAATCAGTATAAAGTTTAATTCATGGACTATCGAGTGGTTAAAAACCCATTTTTGTTGGAAGGATAGTTTTTAAAAAAAATTGATAGAGTTAAACAATAAATTAAAGTTGTCAATTGATCAAAACTGGTTTATGGTATGAATTTAGGTTAGTCTATCTCGGATCTCATTTTTATATTTCATCACAATAATGACTTCAAAGGTTTAGGCTACAAGCTCTAAACCTAAATTAACATTAAATTAGGGCTTAGGGTAATGAAATAGTCTAAGCGCATAACCCATCTTATCACTCTAGATGTAGCATAGATTATCTCAATAGCACTACCGGATTCCTTTCTTACACCTAATTTCATGTTAAACCTAGATTAATACTTAAATTAAGGCTTAGAGCAATAAACAAGTCTAAGGGCATAACCCGTCTTATCACTCTAGGTGCGGCAAGGATTATCTCACTAGCACTAATAAATTCCTTTGTCACTCATAATTAAGAATTATTTTGTATAAACAATTGTGTTTTGGATTGGGTAAAACCTCAACCCTGACTACTCGTGAAGAACCTTTTATACTCCAGTCCAAACTATAAGCAGAAGACAACACACAAATAAAATTGAAAATCAAAGCATGGCTAGCAACTAATAAGAAAACCATTCTCAAAATATAAAACTCCCCACAAGGGCACAAAAATAGTGTAATAAAAGTCATTAACGAAGATAAAATATAAATATGGGATCCGGACGGCTACTTGTCCTTCATCCATGAACTATAAGTTTACTTGTCCAAGGGAGTTTTACGACAACAACAGTCCCAGTGCCTCACGAACTCCCCGCAATAAGCAGGGTCCGGGAGCAGGGGTGGATGTACACAGCCTTCCCCCTTCCAAATGGAAAAGAGGCTGTTTCTGAGGACCCCCAACCTGAAGATCTTGTCGTCCTAGAAGTATGGCATCCTGCAAAGGGGTTAGGTCATGTCGAAGACAACAGCAAGGCACATAATAAGGAAAATTGTACAAGACCAATACTATGTGAGTAAACCGAGAAGCAAATAATCATGCAAGCAAATAAGCACACCACATTGGTTAAATCCGCATTAGAAACCCTATGCTAGCAGTGATACACATCGCTACTCTAAGCCACTACATCGGCTACCCCTATACTCGCTCTCCAACGAGCTCTATCCAAGGCCATATCCTCCCTTAGGTTTAGGTGGGTTAGGTCCTATCGGATCGTCTCCATGGAACTCTTCTTTGGCTTGCCCCTTCCTCTTCTGCCTAGCTCAGTGTGTAGCTGTTCACATCTCCTTACTGGGGCTGTGGTCGGTCTCCTCCTAATATTTCCAAACCATCTCAAGCGTTGCTTCCTTAATTTGTCCTCGATCACACCCAATTTTGCTCTTATATCGTCGTTCCTAAACCTATCCTTCTTTGTATGACCACACATCCATCGCAACATCCTTATCTCTGCCACCTACAAATCACTAATTCAAAAGGAAAGAGGGAAAGAAAACTCATGGAATGATGAATGTCATTGATTGGTGTTGACTTGACTCTTGCTTCGATTCCCTTGTAATCAGACCACTTGCGCTTTGGCCTTTGTGAGAATCGAGTCTCTTTTAGCAGCTCGAGGAGGAAGGAGAAGCTAATGGAGAGAAAAAATAGAAAAAATTAGGTCCTCCTCCAATTTATATTAATATAGGTGCGGTGAGCCCTACGGCACACCCACATAGGCGGCTGATCGATGGGCCGCTATCTTTGCAGCTTGTACATTTAATTTAAAACGCCCGTAATTTTTGATCTGTAAGGAGTTATGGGTCAAACTTTATGTCAAAATGAAGCTCTCGAAGAGATCTACATGATCTTATTGGTACCAAGGTGGGATAAGATATTTTTGGGTCATGATTTCTCTTCTTTTAACCGTTCACTCGTTTTAAACTTAACCCGATTGCGAAAATGCTTGGCCGATCGATCCGCATGGGATGACTTTTCTCAACTGAATCAATATAGTATGCGAATCTGTCTATTTTAGCTCGTTCTTCACTACTTTTCAAGATGTCTTTGCTTCAACACGTATCAAGCCTAAACATACTAAAATTATACCATAACACACGTGTAATAAAATATATGTATATAATAGGAATGAAGTATAAAAGATCAGACACATCACATCCCCATATCCAAACCTTATTTGTCCTTAAACAAGATTCATTTTAAACTAGCTGAAAATAGAAAGAAATCAACCAATCATGTGGTTATGAGAATTAGTTGTGAATCACACTTGTGGATGCATGTGAGAAAGAAGTCAAAAAGTAAAATTCACATGCATGTGATTAATTCACAAACTCCAACTAAAGGTCTCACAATTTAAGTTTCTTACTAGCAAATGGGTCACAACTTTCTCCTCCCTTTCTTACTCGAAACTTTACACATCCAAAAGGAATAGTAAAAATAATTAAAGTATAAATTACTCCTAAACATTAGAAATCTCAAATTTTTACCTTCATTCTTTTTACCACAAGACATCAATTTAACCCTTTTTTTGTTTTCTTTTTAAACATGGTTAAGTATGTCTTTCTAAGACCTATGTAGCGAGCATTCGATCGGTGACTCCCCATCCAGTTGGTTCAAGGCACCGAGTGAAGAGCACCCCTTGAACATAATAACTCGAGTCTTAGAAATTCACAACCTAAGCAGTTACTAGTACATACTAGAAAAGAATATGTTGTATTAGGCATTGGTGCTTATTAATGTGATTTATAGAAGTTGGCCATTTTAAACTTTCCTTGTGGCTTATGTAGCGAGCTTGCCACCGTAGCACCCAATCTAGTTGGCTTAGGGTACCTGGTGTCAAAATACCCCTGCGGGTTTACTTGCTCCTAACACAAGGGCTGCAAGAACCAACAAGCCACATATACTTATCTAATTACTACAAGCATTGGTACCTTTTTTCTTTTCTATTTTTTTTTTCCTTTTTTTGATATCCCCAACAATGCATTCAGAGAAAAAAGAAATAAACTAGTGATTTCATCATTAATAGAAGTAAAGTGTTAAAGTCCCAATTTCTAAAATTATTCTACTAATTCCTCTTAATGTGTGGGGTTTGTCAAAAGATTGAGAGTGAATGAAATAAATTCTCAAATTAGTCTGAAGACAAAAATAGTGAATTCAATAGTAAGATCCAGGATTAACCTTATTACATAAATATTAAATTCTTTTTTTTTTTTTTGATCAAAAAAATTAAATTCTTCAAACTCTCAAATTTGAACTAAATATGATTCACAAATACTCATAACTAACTAGCTAAAAATTTTCTAATTAATTTAAAAATAAATCATGCTAAAAGGACAAGGCAAACCAATAAAAATCAAACTATTCATTTCATCCCTAAACCCGAACATTGCATTGTCCTCAATGCAAACCATACAAAAAAAAAAAAAAAAAAAAAAAATGAAGGCAAGGGAAAGGAAGAGACAACCAAAGTAGTAGGGTACGTTGATTGAAGAAAGTCAACTATGCTTGGTGAAGCTAAGGACATTTGAAAAGGGCACTTGAAGGAACATAACTGCAAAACAAGACAAACAAAGACAAATTGACCAAGCAACTTCTTAAAAGCATTAGGAAAAATTTATGCTCCAAATGCTCAGTACAGCAAAGAAACAAAGTAATCAAGTGGATGAGGAAAAAAAAAAAAAAAAAAAAGGAAGTTCGGAGAAGTAAAGAAGATCGATCCAAAAATTAAACTAAACTACGAAACGAAAATAGGGTGGGTTGCCTTCCAAGAGCATTAAGTTTAGCGTCTTTAACTAGACACGGCATAGATTTATCTGTCAGCAAAATGAAACGCGACGTCGCAAAATGAATCATGTCAAATTCATGAGGACAAACCCCCAATTAGACAACATTCCTAGCCCGGTGGAAATATTGTCTAATAAGTAAATGAATAAATAAAGAAAATGAAAAAAAAATTTAATAAATTATTTAATAAATAAATATTAAAAATATAAAAGAAAAAAAGTAAAATAAAATAAAACAAGTTAAAAGAATTTTAAAAAAAAAAATTACTTAAGATTAAAAAGATAATTAAAAACAAATCTCAACAATCACTTATTCAAAATTTGACGGTTGATTCCCAAACGGCATCAAAAACTTGATGTGGTTTTGAGAGTGTTTAAAAATTGCATACTTTCATCGTAGCTAATCGGATATGTGGGTGTCGTATCCACAGGGAATCGATACAAAGTTGATTCGGTGACTATGAGTGGTTAAAAACCAGTTTTTGTTGGAAGAATATGTTTGTAAATAAATTGATAGAGTTAAACGATAAATTAAAGTTGTCAATTGATCAAAGTTAATTTATAGTATAAATTTAGGTTAGCCTAACTCAGATCCCTTCTTTATATTTCTTCCGAATAATGATTTTAAAAGTTCAGGCTGCAAGCTCTAAACTTAACATTAAATTAGGGCTTAGGGTAATAAAATAGTCTGAGGGCATAACCCAACTTATTACTCTCGGTGTAGCATAGATTATCTCAATAGCAATACTAAATTCCTTTTTTATACCTAATTTCAAGTTAAACCTAAATTAATACTTAAGCTAGGGTTTAGGGTGATGAACCAGTCTGAGGGTGTAACCCATGTTATCACCATAGAAGTGGCATGGATTATCCCAATAGCACTAAAAAGTCCTTTGTTGCTCCTAATTAAGTATTAATTTGTACAAAAGATTGTGTTCAAGATTGGGTGTTATACTATAGTTTAGGCTACAAGCACAAAACAACACGCGAAAAAAATTGAAAATCAAAGCATGACTACAAGCATATAATAACAAAACTAGTTTCAAAATGTAAAACTCCCCACAGGGTTGACAGAAGCAATATAACAAAATTTATATCGAAGATAAAATATAAATCCAGGATCTAAATGGCTCTCGAAAAGATCATCATGATCCCAATGGTACTACAAGTGGGCTTGGATATTATTAGGTCATGAATTCTCTTCTTTTAACTTAATGCTCATTTTAAGCTTAAACAATTGAGAAAATGCTTAGCCGATCGATCTGTACACCAAAGGAAAGACTTGTCTCCACTGAATCTTCATTTGACAGGTCCTTTTTCCACGTGAGGTTGGGTTTTTCAATTTAATCTTAGAATGTCCATTTTAACTCGTTCTTCACTACTTTTCAAGATGTCCTTACTTTAACAAGTACCAAGCTTAAACATACAAAGATTATACCATAGCACACATGTAAATGATGAAATATCATTGTATTGGGGTACAAAACATATAAAACATAAGACACTTCACTATCTCATAAGTTGTTCTCAGGCTACTTGTTTAGCTCACTAAACATTTATTTCAAATGTCTGAGAATCAGTTCTATAGTTGACTTTTATAGTATCTAATATTAAAATAAATCCAAGACTAAGGTTCGAATCTTGCAACTAACTAACTTATTAGTCTAGTCTACCATTCTAAATGGTCTTCCAACTTGGTAGACGTTTTAGCAGCAAACTACAAAACATTGACCGTCTACTATTGCTCTATATTTACTAAGACATATTATATTTCAGTGAGCAAAACACAATAGGCCAGTAACATATATTAGTCTTGATTGCACAGCAAAATATATTAAATAGTCTTAAATCGAAATTGTAAACAAGTCATGCGACATACAAGATTATTTTTCCTACTTTTAGCAAACAATCAAAATATGAAGTTCACAAGCCGACGCTTACTTGTATGCCATGTTGAACCAACCAAGCTACCCAACACTCCCCATCAGCGGAGTCGAATTAAGCTATAAGTAGGGTGAGATCATTTCTCAATAAATATATTTTCTTATAAGCTCTTACTAAACATAATTAGCACACCACACTTCCCCCAGCCTCTAAGGTCATATAATAGAGGTCCTCGGGGAGGCTAATGTAACACCCTAATCAAGTGTACACTGCTACCTAGACATCCATACAAATCCACAAAGTACTCCACGTCAGCATGTTCGTACCCATTTTCCTGAACGCCAATCTCTCTCTAAGAGCTCTAACCTTGTACTCTACAAATAAAGGCCCTCTTCAGGGAATAGCACCCACCTACTATGCTGCTATACTGGTAATAGAGGTCATGAGTATTCATTTATAAAAGCTCGCTCCTACTTGATGTTTTGAGTCTAGTGAACCTCTTAATTAAGTTTTATAAGACAACCATCCTCTATGTGTGCAACAATGACCTAACCAATCTATCAAGGAGTCACTTCACCTAAAAGCTTAAGATATTGAGTAAAGGCCCAAGAGTAGTTTTATACTCTAACAAGCCCCTCAAGCGAGTACCGATTGCTCTTGAAGCATGGATAGTGCACTGGGCCACCTAATACCTTGTGCTTAATTTGTTTTAATATTAAATGTAAGGGTTGTTGAGATTCGAACTCTTGACCTCTTGGTTAACAAGGCTTTGATACCATGTTAAGAACTTTGATCAAGAGATCACAAGTTCGAATCTCAACAATCCCCACTTTATATTAAAATAATTTAAGCATAAGGTATAAGGTAGACCTGTGCACTATCCACGGTTTGAGCCCAATTGGCATTTGCGTGAGGGGGCATGTTAGAGCATAAAATTATTCCTGATCCTTCACCCATTAGCTTAAGCTTTTGAAAAAGTTGGTTCTTTGACACGATCTACCCATTACTCCCCTGCGACGGGGTTGTATCGACTTATCACTAAGGTGAGAACTATTCTCAATTAATATGTTTTCGAAATATAATTAACTCACTATTCCTACCTTGGCCTCTAAGATATATCACAATGCTCCCTAGGAGAGTAACATACTATCATAGTCAAGTGTATATCATTGCCTAGACATTGGTACAATTAGACAAGAAACTCCATGGTAGCGCAGTCGCATATGTTTTCATGTACCTCTATTTATCATAAAGAAGTCTAACCATGTTCCATAAACAAACGCCTTCCTCAGAAAGTAAAGCCTATCCACTATACTATTAGACTGGTGATGAAGGTCCGGAGGGTTAAATTCCTGAACCTCGCTCACACTTAAAATTTAAAATGGTGGATCTTTAATTTATGTTTGATTATATCATAATCATTATTAGAATCATATTCCAAATTTTTATTTAACAATAAAATAATATCCTAATCATATTAGTTTCTTTTAATTATCCAGCCTATGCAAATATATTGTAACTAGATATTTTGTGAGAGTTTTTCTTTTTAATAATTCAACTATTGAGGTTCTAATCTTAGTAGATCTATTTGAAAAATGTTCCTACTCAATAAAATCAAATATTTCATACAGTTGCATATTTAAAGGGCCTTCTAACTTTATTCATACCACACATAATATTTAACTCATTTAAATAATATTAAACATTACTACAAGAAAACTGCCTTTTAATGCCAAAAATATGGAATTTTTTTTTGTCGTTAAAAGTGTGTGTGCAATGCCTAGTTGCGATGGGATTAAAACACCGTCATTAAAGGTGGCACATGTTGGGCTTATAACGATAGGCACTAAATAAGGGCATTAATTCTACTCACAAGCCGTTGTTAATGGGCTCAAGTAAGTGGTAAAATTTTGGTAATACAAGTTAAAATTCGTTAATTTTTAAAAATTAGGCGCTTTTTAAATTTATTATTGCCAATTTTTTTATTCTCTTAAATTTTCTAATTGACAGCTCACTTATCCATACTGTAATCCAAGTTCGAAAATTAAATAATATTCCAATTAATATTTAATTTGATATTTTACTCTTTCAGTATATTTCAATTATACTTGATATTTTTTATTTTATATACTAAAATATAATTTTTTAATTAAATAAAAAAGATATAATAAGTAAAATAATTTAACAGAAAAGACATCAAATTAATTTTGGACAAAAATCATTTCCCTCCCTCTTTTCCTCCATACCCCACGTACTGACAACACCCGAAATATTCATATGCTTCTCCCTCTCACTCGAACACCACCTGTAGCAGCGAAGCAAAACTAGCGAGCCGGCATCGATTCTTCACTGGTACTTCGTGAACCAAGGAACCAACACTGATTCTTCACCGGCACTTTGTGAACCAGGAAACTAGCACCGATTCTTCACCAGTACTTCGTGAATCAGCGTACATCAGCAAAATTGAACAACGGGTGATTAATTAACAACCCTGAATCCATTCTTTACTATATTTACCTACTGTACCAAGATTTCAAACGATTTTTTACTAGAATGCCAAAACTTTAAAGCAAATTCGTGTTGTTCTTTGGTAGTCCATGTTGTGTTTGCTGAATTAACAAATTAGTTGGTAGCTTATTTTTATTATAAGCCCATGTTTGTTATTTGTTGGTAATTAACAACTCTAATTCGATTCTTCGCTGTATTGACCCACTATACCTAGAATTTTTATGATTTTTTGCTAGAATGACAAGGCTTCAAATTGAAATTATCCCTTTTATGTTGGTAGTTCATGTTGTGTTCAAATTAGTTGATAGTTCATGTTTGTTATGAGCACATGTCTGTTGTTTGTTGGTAATTAAGAGCCTTAATTTAGTTCTTTGCTGTATTGACACATTGTATCCAAATTTTGAATTTTTTTTCTAGATTGTCAAAACTTCAAAGAGAACAAGTCCCTTTTATGTTGGTAGTTCATGTTATGTTTGCTGAATTAACGAATTATTTGGTAGTTCGTATTTGTTATAAGCCAATGTCTACTGCTCGTTGAGGATTAACGGCCCTAATTTGGTTGCTTTTTAATGTAAATGACTAATTTGAACACATATGTTTGACATTGCTTTTTGAGTGTGTGATTAGTTATATATTAGGGTTTATAATTTATAGAGATACTAATTTTAAGATTCTTTTTGACATTATCCTTGTTGTTGACATTCAAATTGAAAATTGTGTTGAAACATCTTACACTAATTGAATTGAACTATGCTTTTTGGTATATTCTTGACATAACTTATAAGAATATGGTGCCTAATAAAAAATGGATGCATTTTGTTCATGATCGGGTTAGCTTAATATATCAAAATGGAGTTCAAAATTGTTTAGATTATGCTGAGGAAAGAAAAAGGGAGAACTTTTGCTTATCCATGTACTAAATGCAACCTACGTGACTCTGGAGATCGTGAATGGGTAAGAGGTCATCTACTCAGATATGGAATAGTGCCAAGTTATACTTTTTGGTATGACCATGGTAAGAGTCAAGTTGAAACCAAATCTGATTCTGAAGGAGAGAGTGATGATGATCTTGAAGATGAAGATGATCTTGAACTTGATGCAGATGGTGCTATGAATGGTATTTTAAGGGATAAAATTCCTTACTTTGGTGACATAGATTCTAATTATGACAACATTGATTCCTCAAATCACGTTGTGCATGAAGAGGAGCCAAATGAGAAAGCTAAGAAATTCTATAGGTTGTTAGAGACCTCTGAACAACCACTACATGAGGGGTCGAAGATCTCCCAATTGTCTGCTTTGGTGAAATTGCTTCATATAAAGACCCTAGGCCATTGGAGTAATGCATCATTTACCATGTTGTTGCAATTCTTAAAGGAAGCGCTATCACCTGAGGGTTCTACTTTGCCAGATTCATATTACGAGGCAAAAAAGACTATTCGGGACCTTGGCCTTTCTTACACTATAATTGATGCATGTGTAAATGATTGTATGCTATTCGGGAAGGAGGATGCAGAGTTGGATGATAGTAAGATATGCTGTGCTTCGAGATGGAAGGATGATAAGCATAACGGGGAGAAAAAATGTAAAGCAAATGGTAAAAAAAAAAATACCATTTAAGACTCTATGTTACTTCCCACTAAAGTCGAGGTTGCAACAATTATATATGTCAACAAAGACTGCTTCTTTGACGAGATGGCATCGCAACAAAAGAAATAAAGATAATGTAATGAGGCACCTTGCTGATTTGCTTGCATGGAAATCATTTGATGAGTCATCTAATGAATTTTCCCTGGAACCCCGTAATGTTAGACTTGGTCTTGTTGGTGATGGTTTTCAACCCTTTGCAAATTCAAAGACACCATATTGCATTAGGCTAGTCATATTGGTTCCCTACAACTTGCTTCCCTAAATGTGTATGAAGCTGTCTAATATAATTTTATCAATGCTTATACCCAGTCCCGAGGCTCCTGGTAATGCAAATGACATATATCTACAACCTTTGATTGAGGAGTTGAATGTGCTATGGGAATTGAGAGTTGAAACATTTGATGCATCGAGAAAACAAAACTTTCTATTATGGGCTGCTTTGTTATGGAAAATTAATTATTTTCCAGCTTATGGGAACTTATCGGGATGAAGCAGCAAGCGTAAGTTAGCATGCTCTATTTGTAATACAAATACCTACTCTATTTGGCTGCAGAATAGTGCCAAACAGTGTTACACAGGGCACCGATGTTGGTTACCTCATAATCATAAGTGGAGAAAAGATAAAGACTCTTGTGATGGGACACTTGAGAAGAGATTTCCGCCAAAGCCATTATCCGATGATGATATCCTTCTTCAGGTGGAGGATCTTGCAGAAATTACATTAAGTAAAGCTCCACACAAGAAGATCAAGCTAATATATGATAATATGGGAGATAATTGGAAAAAGAAGAGTAATTTTTTCAAGCTTCCTTATTGGAGGACCCTTTTGTTGCGGCATAATTTGGATATGATGCATATTGAGAAGATGTACGTGACAATATTTCAGGCACTCTTCTGAGCATCAAAGGGAAAACAAAGGACCATGTTAAAGGTCGTTTGGACTTGCGAGCAATGTACTTAAGGCCGAATTTACATCCTTATCAGGAAGGCAATAAGACTAAAATAAATGCTGGTTCATATACGTTTTCTACTGCTGAGAAGCATAAATTTTGCCATCTCTTAAAAGATTTAAAGGTTCCATATGGATTTTCTTCTAATATTTCTCAGTGTGTGAATATGAAGGAGAGTAAGATATTAGGATTGAAGAGCCATGACTGCCATATTATTCTCGAACATCTACTTCCTCTATCAATACACGGTCTTCTTACCAAAGTAGAGCGTGAGGCACTAATTGAGTTATCAATGTTTTTTAAGGTCTAGTGTGCTAAAGCAATAACTATGGATGAGTTGGATCAAATTGAAGGTCAAATTCGTTTTACGCTCTGCAAGTTAGATAGGATCTTTCCCTTGTCGTTTTTTTGATGTTATGGTGCATTCACCTATTCATTTAACTTATGAGGCTATGTTTGGGGGCCCAGTTAAATTTAGATGGACGTTTCCTATAGAGTAAAAATTATATCATCTAAAGTATCATATTCTGAATAGAGCTCGTCTAGAGGGCTCAATTGCCGAGGGCTACATAGCAGATGAGTGTATGACAGTTTGCTCTAGGTATTTGGAAGACATGAAGATGAAGTTTAATTGCCCTTGGAGAAATGAAGAGGAATATAACTATGAGGGAGGCTTATCTGTATTTTGTCATTCTGGACGAGCATTAGGAGTTGCTTCATTTCCTAATATTGACAACGACAAGTTGGATAATGCTCATATGTACATATTAAGGAATTGCGTTAAAGTTGAACCATTTCTCGGGTAAGACACCATAACCTTATGACAAACATGTCAGATTTTTCTTGTTCTTAATCACCAAATTAATCACTTTTGTATGATTTCGTAGCTAGTTTGCTAAAGCTGTTGCATTCAGTGGTGTTGATTTACATGGAAAATATTATGATGCAAAATTTATACATTGGTTCAAATATGAGGTAATTACACTATTTTGGATTTCAATTCTTTTGCTATTTGGCTTCTTAAACAACTAATTTAAGTTAAATGTTTGTAGGTGGCATGTCTTTCTGAGCATGATAGAAGTACAAATATGGAAGATTTGTTAGCATTGTCTCCATGGCCCTACTCAATATGTTACAAGCTATCAAGGATATATAGTTAATGGACATCAGGTCCATACGGAAGATCATGAGAAATGCTTGAAGACTCAAAATTGTGGGGTGCTTGTTGTTGGCAATACTGATAATAAAAATGAAAATGTGGAATATTATGGAGTATTGTTAGAGGTACTCCAGTTACAATATCTTGGTGAAAACAGAGTAGTATTATTTCATTGTAAATGGTGGGATGTTTATGGAAAGGGAATGGTTAAAGATGAATATGGGGTTGTTAGTATTGATCCTAAGCATAAGTTGAAAATAGATGAGCCATTTGCTTTGGCAAATCAGGTAAGACAGGTATTTTACGTCACAGACAACGAGAGAAAGGTTTGTTTGTTGTTGTTGACGCTTAACAGCGTGGCTTATACGAGGTCGAACAAAATGATGATTCCGATCATATCAACAAGGCGAACACTTCAAGCCCAATTTAATCTCATCCACCGCTACAACTTTGGATGATACAATCAACTGGATGATGATGGATATAAAGCCAATGGCTGTTGATCTGTTTGAGACCAATGAGACTAGAAAGAGGAAGAAAAAGAAAAGAACATGACCTTATTTTCTTGTTTCATAGTTTATAATTTTGATCTTTCTCTTCGTTTTATAGTTTAGTAAAGAATAATAATACGACTTCTCTTTTACTTGAGTTTCCATCACATTAGCTGACTTGTCTTCTTAATTTTCTTCTACTGGTGAAGCAGTTTGCTAATAGTGTAAAATAAAAGGTGATGAAATCAGACGCAAGCCAAATTGCTGGGGGGTTGTTATTATTGTTGTACTGACTTTTCTTCTTATGTGACAGGATGATGTTTCAAAGTAAAGATATTAATAAGTCTTCTTCTTCAAAAGCTAATAAACAGTTCCTACCATCGGGAGCGCTAGCTAAAGGTAGCCAAGGGTTAAAGGCTTTATGTTAACACGAGAAATAGGCCTATTAAGTTAAATTCAGTTGGAGCTGTTCATATGCCTTCCCCTTCTACAATCAACAACTATGATACACAGGTTAGAAAAGCCAATATGATGTCTTCATTAATTAGATCACAGGAAGCTTCATTTGAAGCTTCTGATCTAACATCTAACCATATTGGATTCACAAATGCTTTGCAAATTGAAATGGAGTTGGAGAATCATGAAACTGAAGATGAAATTACAACAACAACAACAACAACAAACCCAGTGCTTCCAAAGGCTCCCACATAAGCAGGGTCTGGAGGGGTAGATGTACGCAGCCTTCCCCCTTCAGGGGGCTACCCTGAAGGGAGGCTGATTCTAAGGACCTACCAACCTGAGAAGCTAGTCCGCAGCATACAGCATGTGACTTTGTAGATATTGCAAGTATCTTTTGAATGGAGTCAAACTGAAGATGAAATTAATGTTGATAAACAAGGTAATTGTTTTTATGTTGATAAACAAGGTAATTGTTTTTCTTACTCTTTTTTATAAATTGTAAGGCTTTGATATCCTGTTAGCATGTAATCACTTTTTCGTTATTGGTAGGTTCTGCTGAAAATGACGATGGAAAGAAGAGGAAAAGATGTGGAAAGAGCAAATGCAAAAAGTTGGCAACTCTTGGACCTGAAAATAAGTTACCTATTAAAATTTTCCATAATCGTGGTGTTGGGAAAAATGTAAATGAATTTTCTCAACACTTGGGCAAAATTGTACGCGATAGAAATGCGGTTCCAAGTAGGAAGCCCTGGTGGGATGAAATTGAAGGAAGAGAGAAAGAACACATGTTTGCAGTAGTCCTGGTAACTTAACTGTGTAGTGTAGCTTATATTTTCATTTGTAAATAATTATGTGATGATTGTTAGATGTCTAATTTACAGTGGAAAAATTTGATTAGCATGAAAAGAATTGGAGTTTACTTATTTGAATTAGGACAAATTTCATGACGAGAATTTTGACTTAAAGGAGTATCGCAAAGATATCTTAGATCATATGCAATACTTGTGGAAAAATTGGAGAGGGGACTTGTATTAGTTTGAGATTTTGAAAAGGCCGAAAACAAAAAAGCAGCCTCCACTGCCTCCTAACTTCAATGTGAAAAAAGCTTTGAGAAAGGCCTTGACAGATCAGCCTCCATAAGGGTGGTGTAAGGAGGATTGAGTATGGATCGTAAAAAATTATTATGCATCTACTGAGTTCTAGGTATAAATTCTCTTCTATTTTTCAATTTTATTTTTTTTTGCTTCTATTCATGGGCATATTAACTTTTTAATAATTGAAATATAGGCAAGGAGTGCTAGAAACTCCAAAAATAGGGCTGCACTTTCGAAAGAACTGCTTCATCATACTAGTAGTAGAAATCATAGGCAAATTTTCAAAGATATAGTATGCAACTGACAACTTCAGTATTTTGTTTTTTTAATTTTTTTCTCTAGTGGGGAATCTAACTATTCTTTGATTGTAAAGAACCAACAGAATAGAAAAGGTCCCAATCTTTGGGAGATGTTTCTGGCTACACGTTTAAAGGGTGACAAGCTGGCGGCACATGAGCTTAGTCAGCAATATGTATTTAGAATTTAAAGAATTAATCACTTGTTTTCAAATATACTTGAAAGAATTTAAAGAATTAATCACTTGTTTTCAAATATACTTTACTCCATTCTTAGTTCACCATATTTTGTAGGATAAAATTGTTGATGTCATTGAGGAAGATCCCACCTTATCTAATATTGAAGTTGCTAAGAAAGTCTTCAATAAACGTCAAACTCATAGTCATGTGTTTGGTTATGGGGGAGGAGTAAGGCCTAGCGATTTGAGAGGACCATCTTCTACCAAGGCCAAGCTTCTTGAACAACTTCGTCAATCTAAAAAGGAAAATCGAGCTCTTCTTAAGGAGAATAAAGAATTTACTGATCTGGTAGCTAGAGTAAAAGCACTAGAGGATGGAGGTCTTAACAACGGGTCAAGTACTTAACAACGGGTCAAGTACTCCCTCCCTATCTAATGAGATGGATGACTATATTGATTAAGTATTATTAGGTGTGTGGTAATCTTTTTTCTTTTTCTTCTTTTTCTCTTTTTTTTTCCTTGCCCGTAGTTTTCGCTTATATATGTTAATATATTCGTTAAGAATATATTATTGAGTTATTTGGAATTGTTGTGGATTTGTGCTTTGTGATTAATTTTTATGCAGAGTTTGAGAATATTGTTGATTTATAACTCAAATTGTATATTGTAGAGTTCTAGTTTGTGATGTATAGAGCAATGAGCTTTTGAATTGGCATTTTGAAGTAACTTTGGGTAGTAGTTTCTATTATTATTCAAGATCAAACTTCAATCGTAACCCAGGTTAGATGATGAATTATACTAGAAAAGGATAGTTTGATATGAGAAAGAAGAGAACTAGTTGAGAATAAGATGAGATTAAGAGATATTAAGTTGAGACTGAAGAGATTAAAGAAGAGAAGTCAAGAGAATTGATAGAAAGGTAGAGAGAATTGGAACTAAGAGATAGAAATGAGATCAATTATCATTCAACATGTCAAGATTACAATGCAAGGTCATGTACTTATACTAGAGCTAATACATTTCACTTGGACACTAGACTCAAATAACTTACCTACCCCAAGCAGCCAACATTGACTTATTCCTAACCAAATCTTGACCAAGACCAACTAATCAACTAACAATTACTTCCTATTTATATCATTGCATTATTAATATCTCTCTATATCTAGAATCATGACAGTTTCACTTTGTTTTGAGTTTGCATCTTGCTAGGTCTTTTGATGTGGCATAGCATGTGGGCTATATTTTATTTTGTTTTAGTTTTGGTTGTCCGTTCTCCCGGGGCCCAACTTGGTAGGTGCGTTCTGTTTTGTATTATGAGTTTTCGCTTTTATCAAAAAAAAAAAGTCACTTTTTAGTCGTTTGAGATTGTTGATGCGTTTGAATTGTGTGATTGAGTTTTATTTGAGTTTCAGATTTGTAGATTTAGGACTTTGTGTTTCAATATGGAGTTATGAGTTTGCAATTATTTTGGTATTCATTAAGAGCACATTATTGACTTGAGTTATTTGGAAGGGTTGTTGAGTTTGGACTCTGTGATTGAATTTTAGATGGAGTTTTAGAATGTTTTGAATTTATGACACTATGATTAAGTTCTATAAGTTGGAGATCAGGTTTGTGATTGTTTTATATTAAAAAGCCTAGGAATTGTTTTCTTTTTAGCCAATTTTATGCTGATTATCTTAATATAGTTTTTGTATATTGTATTTTTCGTTTTATTGCTAGTTAGTGATGTGTTTGTACTATTGATTATTGATGCTCAGCTGACAAGAATTTCCTAACATGAGTGTTGTATTTATTTTTTTTCGTGTGTGGAAAATTGCCCTACAAATTCTTGTTTTTGTTGGAACTTTTATTTGTGAACTTTTGTCAGATTTGTAATTTTTGCTAAATTGTTAGGTGATGAATTCTACAATGTACTCTTTTATTGGTTTTTTTTTTCTATGTAAATTGGCTTTTGTGAGTACTTATATATTTAACTTTCAATAAATTTTTTATTTTCTTACTAGAATTCGTTGCTACATTGAATGATATGTAAGAGTTATTTCTGTATGGTTATACAGTATTATTCTACAGGTGTTATAAAGGAATTGGAATTTCGTTATGCTACATTTATGTACAGATATTATGAACAAACCCAAAAATTGTCCATATATAGATGTATAGATTTTGTAGACAACTAGAAAAGTTATCATTATATTATATAAATGTACAGGTATTTTTGAACATATACAATTGTTAGGCTCAAGATAGTTCTTGAGCGTAAACTAGATAGAACAAAGGAAAATTGAACTAAATTGGAAATAAACAAAGGAAAGAATTGTATTTTTCATTGAATGAGCAACATCTTACAATACAATGCTTACTTATAGCCAAGAACAAGGAAACAAATATCTAGACAAAATATCTAGATATTAACCGACTTATTACAACCAACCAAACAAAGAACAACACTACTAACTGATTTTTGGCGCCAAACCGCAAGAACTAATATTTGAAAGTGAAACAGCCGGGAAAAGGGACTTGAACTAATTCCGGTCATGACAATACCCTCCTCTTCAGCACATTCTTGCCTCAAGAATGAAAAGAAGGGAATTGAGACTTGATAAACTTCCAACTTTCCCAACTAGTACTTTCCGCACCCAGGTTTGCCCATTGCACCAGAACTTACTTCCCCTGATTCCGCACTGTCCTGCTATCCACAATGGCTATAGGCTCAAGAACTAACTACCCATTGGAAGCTTGTAAGACAGCTATTGCTCCTTTCTCTGAATCTGGAACATGCTTCTCAAGTAAGGAACTGTCCTCTGGCAGTTCTAACCGGTAGGCCACCTTACCAATTCTTTTAAGAATCTTGTAAGGCCCATAAAATCTTGCAAATAGCTTGATATTTTTGCGGACAGCCACTAAGCTTTGCCTATAAGGTTGTAATTTTAGGTAAATGATATCTCCCACTTGAGGTAAATGAGATCTCCCACATTGAAGTTTCTATCAATCCTCTTCTTGTCTGCGAAGAATTTCATTCTAGCCTGTGACAAGTGAAGATTATCCTTAAGCTGTCTTGCCAACTGAACTCTCTGCTGCAGCATTTCATTAACACCTTCAACCTGAGATACTGCCCCTTGTTGAAGCAATGGTGAACGAGGATCGTAGCCATACAAAGCAGTGAAAGGTGTAGCACCTAACGAAGAATGGAAGTGAGTATTATACCAATACTCAGTGAGAGATAAGTATCTATTCCATTGCTTTGGGTTTGTGAATGTCATTCCATGGAGGTATTGCTCAATACACTGATCAACTCTCTCAGCATGGCCATCAAACTGAGGATGATATGAGGAGCTCATAGCCAATGTAGTACCCAACAGCAAGAACAGCTCAAGCCAAAAGGAGCTGGTGAATAATCTGTCACGGTCAGAAATAATGGACTGAGGTAGCCCATGAAGCTTATGCACTTGATCCAAGAATATGCTGGCTAGCTTCTGTGCGGTAATGGGGTGATGGAGTGCTACAAAGTGACCAAATTTGGTAAAATGATCCACAATCACCCAAATGACCTCCTTCCCTTCTGATTTGGGTAGTCCCTCAATGAAATCCATACTAATATGACTCCAAGCACCTTCCGAAATGGGAAGTGGCTGTAATAATCCCTCGTAAGCAGTGTGCTCTACCTTGGTTTGTTGAAAGACTTTACATTGTTGCACAAATTCTTGTACTTCTCTTTTCATACCGGGCCACTGAAAATATAGCTTGAGTCTCTTGTAAGTTCCTTCTATACCTAAATGTCCTCCCCATGGTGAGTCATGTGAAGCTCTAATGACTTGCTTCCTCAGCCCTTGACCATCCCTAATGTATATCTTTCCTCTAATTCTGATAATTCCCTGGTTTACAGTCACATCAGCATGAGCTGTAGGAGAACCAGGTGGTAGGCAGTCAAGAATTATGTAAGCTTGTGCAAAGGCATCATGTTCATATGAACTGATCACTTCGGTCATCCAAGAAGGTACCACCTGAGTAATTGCTGCACAAGAGCCCTTAGCTGCAGGGTCCTCAAACTGTCTAGACAAGGCATCAGCTACTCCATTCTCAACCCCCTTCTGGTATTGAATGATGTCCTCCAGACCTAGCATCTTCATTAAGCCTTTCCTTTGAACTGTTGTAGTGATTCTTTGCTCAAGAAGATACTTGAGATTTTGGTGATCTGTCCTGTTCACAAACAAGTGCCCTTCAAGGTAATGCCGTCACTTTTGCAGAGCTAGGAGAATAGCCATGTATTCTTTTTCATAAATCAACAACCCTTGGGCCTAAGGCTTGACTAAGAAAAGCCACGGGCCTTCCCTCTTGGGAAAGAACAACTCCAATTCCTGTACTACATGCATCAGTTTCTAACACGAAAGGCAGCTTGAAATCAGGCATCACAAGGACAGGGGACATGGTCATAGCCTGTTTAAGCCTTTCAAAGGCTTCAATTGCTTGTTCATTCCAGTGGAAACCATCTTTCATTAACATATCTGTCAATAGCCTTGCAATGATTCCATATCCAGCAATGAACCTGGGGTAGTACCCTGTTAAGCCTAAGAATCCTCTTAGTTGCTTAAGTTTCTTGGGCAAAGGCCAATCCTTCATGGCTTGCACCTTGCTAAGGTCTGTTGCCACACCTTCTTCGGATATAATATGCCCAAGGTATTCAACTTGTCTCTTGGCAAAGATACACTTGGAGAGTTTAGCATACAATCTATGCTACTGCATTGTTTGGAATACCTGCTCTAGGTGAGTGTAGTGCTGGTGTAAAGAAGTGCTGTAGACAAGAATGTCATCAAAAAACACTGGCACAAACTTCCTGAGGTAAGGCTTAAACACAAGGTTCATCAATGCTTGAAATGTCGAGGGTGCATTGGACAAGCCAAAGGGCATCACCACAAACTCGTAATGCCCTTGATGAGTTCTAAAAGCAGTCTTATGGATGTCTTGCTCTTGAACTCTAATTTGATAATACCCTTGCCTCAAATCAAGTTTAGAGAAATACCAAGCACCGTGCAATTCATCAAGTAAGTCAACAATAATAGGTATCGGAAACTTATCCTTGATGGTAATGGAGTTCAACTGTCGATAGTCAATACGCATTCTTGAGGTTCCATCCTTCTTCTTCACCAAGATCACTAGGGAAGCAAAGGGACTATGGCTGTCTTATGAACTTATTCTTCAAGAGCTCTTCAATCTGCATGATCCAGTTCTCTTTGAGGTGGTAAGGAACCCGGTTGCTCAAACAACACTTCATACCTCTGGAGTAAAGCTTCTAATTCAGCACTGGTTTCAGTTGCACCAGTTTCTGCCACTGCTAAGATCGAGTACAAGTGACCAACCCAACTGAAATCACCCTTCTGAAGTACCCTTTTTAAGCTCTTGCCTGTCATCAATCGAAGATGTCCCTGCTCTACAATGCCTTGCAGCTGGATCTTTCTTCCTTCTTTCTCAAAGGACACATTTAATTGGGAGAAATCACAGAGTATTGGACTATAACTCTTCATCCAATCTACTCCCAAAACTATATCGCAGCCCCCCAGCCTTAGAACTCTGAAATCATACACAAACTTGTGTCCTTGCATCTTCCACACAAAATTCTTACACTTGGTGTGAGTCAAGATGGTGTTTCCATCAGCAACGGTGACAGCCAATGGACTGGTTTGAATGAGCTCCTGGTCCACTGCTCTCATCACCTTAGGGTCCACAAAACTGTGAGTTGAGCCACTATCAATTAAAATCAACAGCTCGCGTTATCCTGCATTGCCTTAGATGCTTATTGTGTTATGTGAACCACTCCCTGTCAAGGCTTTAACAGAGATTTCTACATCATTCTCTTCATCAGATTCTACGGATGCTTCATTCTCAACTCCTGAACAATTTTTTTCTTCATCTGATTCAGTTTCCCATGCTTCTTCACCAAACATTGCCATGAGAAACTTGGGATCACACTTGTGGCCACAGAAATATCGTTGGTTGCATTCAAAACAAAGCTTCTATGGTCTCCTGTCATCACTAGCTACATTCTTGCTACTGGTATGTGTGACTTTAGTGGCAGGTGATCCAGAAACATTGCCTTGGGCTTGAATGAATCAGAGGACAAAATTGAACTCTCAACCTTCTTAGCCTTCGAATAAGCTTGAGACAGGTTGCAAGGATCAAAAGCTTTCACCAAACCTTTAAATCGTAGCTTAAGACCACTCACATAGTTGGACACATAATAGGATTCAGGAGCCTCAGGGTAAACCAACAGCATTCTGGCCCTTAAACCTTCAAACCGTGTCATATACTCTTTCATTAAGGTTGTTTGGACAACCTTGTTGAAGTTATCCACCACTTCACTAACATCCTCGTCACCACATCTATCACACAACTCATTAGTAAATTCAGTCCAAGTAGTGGAAGGCTTAGTACGCAACAGCCCATAGCACCAAGTCTCCATTTCACCCCGCAAGTACACAGATGCCACTTCTACCTTTTCATCACTAATGTTATAAAAATGAAAGTATTTTTCACATTTCCTTACCCAAGATTGAGGGAAAGTGCCATCAAATACCTCCAGATCGACTCTAGGTTGTCTGTATCCGTTGATCCTTGCACTGGATGCACTATTAGCACTGCCAGAGGGAGCTATGGTAGGGTCCAAGGGCCTAACTTGCTGATTGGCTGGAAAGATCCTTCCATCACCGGTAGAAGATTGCGATCGATCTATCCTCTGCTGGAGATCAGAGAATTGCTGAGTAAATTGCATCAATTACGATTCATGTCTTGCTACATCAGCTGCATCATATTGTGCATCTGGAGCAATACTTGCTCTACACGATCAACCTGTTGGTTAGCACTATCACCAGCAACAGCTTCAGCATAGGTCGAGGTTCCTCCACTGGCATTGTTAACATTGTTATCAACTACAGCAGCAGCAGCATTGGCTCTTATCGTTGGTGCCATGGCTGATCTCTTCTTCCTAGCCAGATTGTAATGATCAATGCCTCAGTACCTCGAACTGAATCACACAATGCAATCGAATTGAATCTTGAATTCAAGCCAATTGAGTGTAAATGTCAAGCTCTGATACCACTTGTTAAGCTCAAGAAAGTTCTTCAGCTTAACCTAGATAGAACAAAGGAAAATTGAACTAAATTGGAAATGAACAAAGGAAAGAATTGTATTTTTCATTGAATGAGCAACATCTTATAATACAATGCTTACTTATAGCCAAGAACAAGGAAACAAATATCTAGAGAAAATATTTAGATATCAACCGACTTATTACAACCAACCAAACAAAGAACAACACTACTAACTGATTTTTGGCGCCAAACCGTAACAACTAATATTTGAAAGTGAAACAGCCGGGAAAAGGGACTTGAGCTAATTCCGATCATGACAACAATGTACCATATGAATGTACAGGGTCTTTAACGTTAACAAATTTTTTGTTAGAATTGTCCTTGATGGGAGAAGCATTTTTAACGACAGCTTTTTTTTATCATTAATTGGTGAAAAATGTTTTAACGATGGTTTATTGTTGCTATTTTTTTATCAACGACGGTCTATAATGTCGTTACTATTTTCAATTAGTACCGTGAAAATTTTAACGACGGTTTTTGTCGTCGTTAAAACTTTTTTCTATATGGCGGTATATATTTGTAACGATGACAATTGTTATCGTTATTAATCAACTCTTTTACGACAGTACCACCTAACATTAAAGACTTTACTTTTAGCAACAACTTATGCCATCGTTATTGACTTCACTTTTGACGACAGGCATAGTATACCATTGTAGATGCTTTTTAACGACGGCTCATTTTAGCGGCCGTTGATCCCATATAGTATTAACGTCGAAAGCAATATCGATGACAAATGATGGGAAGTTTCCCCCATCGTTTTAATATATATTAAAATGAATATAATGATTAAAAAACATATAATTTATATATTTAATGTACATTATTAAATTATATTTTATAAAAAATAATTATTTATAATATATAATCTATAAATATTAAATATACATAATAAACCTAGGTTTTAACTTTATAGAAATTAGATATATACTTGTATATAATAAATACATAAAAATATAATCATTTGTAGGCTTTCACTTATTAGTTTAAGCTTTCAAAACAATTAATTCCTAGCAGCTACAGTATATATCATTTGGAAACAGGAGGATATTTGGTAGAGGGTTGCGGTCAGAATATCAAATTTTGGAAGTTGTTCAGCATGCAGTTTGGACAAAACTGAATTTTATTGATATCAATGCTCCTTAGCTTTTATAGTTGTGTTTTGATGTATTTTGCTATTTTTGTTCCCCTTGCATTGATCGGTTAGGGATTGTTTGGCTTTGTTGCCTCATTATTTTGGTGTATTCTGTACAGTTTTGTTGATATATATAATATACTTGCTTACCTTCTAGCAAAATAAATAAATATATATATATATATATATTTCTATGTGACCCTTCTTCAGCTCCCTATCGACCTATGCCACTATTGCCTATCCTGTTGGCTTCCTATCGCCTGCGCTATATATATATATTTATATTAAATATATATAAAGGCTATTGAAAAATCTAGGACTTAAATTAATATTGACAAAACACTCTTTTTTTTTTTTTTACTTTGTCTCCCAGAGCAAGCCGTGGAGCTCTTTGGGCCTTTTGTGTGCCCTAACCCTTACCCTTCCTTCCCAAATCTTCACATCAATCCTCAAATTAGTTCCATTTTTTCGATCTTGATCTACTGCCAGAGAAGAATCGCCCACATTTACTACCCCTCAACCACCTCTTCTTCATTTTCGGAACTGTATTCTTAGGACCTCTGCACCAGTGACGGAGCTCAACGAAGGGCTTTATCCGAAAATTCCTCTTCAATGAAAGGTACAATACACCTAGTTCCCTCCTTCTTTTTTAGGCTCTGTGTTTTTTCCCTTCTCAGCCACATTTATTCCATCCTCCTTCTCGGTTTCAATTTTACAGCTTAATCTTCAATGAACCTAGAAATTATTACTTTAATACCTTCACCTAAACCCTTTCTTTTCCACCCTATAAAACCGCCTCAAGACCTATGAGTATTATCTGTTGGAATTGTCAAGGGCTTGGCCAAACCTTGACAATTCAAGCTCTAAATGAGCTTAATTTTAAGTTCAGGCCTGATATTTTATTTCTTATGAAAACAAAAAACAAAAAAAACTATGTTGATTTAATGGGGAAAAAACTTGGTTTTCCCACTTCTTTTATCGTTGACCCAAGAGGTTTGTCGGGTGGCATGGAAATCTTTTGGAACAACAAAATGAGTTTAAATGTCGTAAAGTTTTCCGAGAGATTTGTGGAGGTTTTTATCTCGGATCAGGGATCCGGAAAAGAGCGGACCCACATTTTCTTGTATGGCGAGCCTAATAAAAACAGGCGGGCCTCCTTTTGGAGAGAGATGTCTTCAAATTTCTCCAATTTGGACCCTCCTTCCATCATATCGGGTGACTTTAATTCCTTCGCATTTGCCCAGGATAAGTTGAATGGTGACCCAGTTACCACATATCAACTATCTTGGGTTTTGGATTTTCTGGACGAAGCGGGCTTGTGTGAACTTCCGACTAAGGGATGCAAATACTCTTTGTCAAACAAGCAAGATAGGGTTAGAAACATCAAGGAGAATATTGACAAAGCAGTCGTCAACTATAAGTGGCAACAACTGTTCCCCTTCACCTCGACTATTTTACTCCCAGTTGTTGGTTCGGACCACTCCCCTCTCCTCCTCCTTTTGGAAGGGGAGAAACCGAAACGTAGCCGGGATTTTAAGTTTGAGTCGAAATGGTTGATCAAAGATGACTGTCTTGAAATTGTTAGAAAAAGCTGGAATTGTGTTGTTAGAGGAGACATGAACCATCATTTCACGAACAAGATCCATCATTGCTGCAAAGGTCTAAAGGAGTGGAGTATTGCTAGAATGAAAGAGCACAAAAAGAGATTTAAGTTCATTTTTAGCCGCCTCACAGAACTTCAAAGTATAACTAATTCTGACAGTGAGAAGGAGGAGGAAATTAATCTCAACAAAGAACTTAAGAGTTGGTGGGATGCAGAGGAAAGATTATGGCACCAACGGTCTCGCATCAATTGGCTCATATATGGTGACCGGAATTCTAAATTCTTTCATGCCACAACAATCCAAAGAAACAAAGCTAACGAGATAAGAAGACTTAAAAATGAGAATGATCAATGGATTGATGATCCCCAACAAATCAAAGCACTGATTTCAGCCCACTTCCAGCATATTTACCAGGCGAAAGGGACCCGAAACCAAGCTGCTATTACCAACTGCATTGGTATCAAGGTCGGCCAGTTCATGAATTCCGAGCTCACTGAACCGATATCCCGATCCGAGATCTGGTCGGCTGTTAAACAGCTTGGCGCCCTTAAAGCTCCTGGCCCAGACGGTTTTTTAGGTATTTTCTATACTTCATTTTGGGATGTTGTCTCATACGATGTTTGTCAGGTGGTTGAAATGTTTTTTGAAAATGGAAATTTGCCTCCTAGCCTAAATAACACTAATATTGTCTTAATTCCAAAAACAATAAACCCAAGTTCGATCCATCAATTTCTACCGATTGGTCTATGTAATTTATCATATAAAATTATTTCAAAAATCCCGAACAATTCATCTTAAACCCTTTATGGATAATCTCATTTCTCCTCAACAATCCGCTTATATTAAAGGAAGACAAATTCAAGACAATATTATAGTGGCTCATGAGGCTTCCATGCTCTTAAAAAC
Source organism: Simmondsia chinensis (assembly GCA_018398585.1). Taxonomy (NCBI): domain Eukaryota; kingdom Viridiplantae; phylum Streptophyta; class Magnoliopsida; order Caryophyllales; family Simmondsiaceae; genus Simmondsia; species Simmondsia chinensis. The sequence continues at coordinate 7,691,407 of JAGTTD010000010.1, read as the reverse complement.
AAAAGAAAGGGAAGGAAAAATTTTAGGCCCTCAAAATTGATCTTACCAAAGCATACGACCAAGTGGAATGGGGTTTCCTCGAAAAGGTTTTGAAAAAAATGGGTTTTTGTGATTTATTTGTGGGTTGGATGATGGAGTGTGTCACCAAGGTTAGAGTCAATCTGGTCGTTAATGGGGAGAGGCTCCAATGGTTCGAGATTTCTAGAGGGCTTAGACAGGGAGATCCCCTTTCCCCCTTCCTCTTCCTATTTGTTATGGATGCCTTGTCAATTCTTATTAACGAAGGGGAGAGAAGCGGGGAATGGAATGGTCTTCATATAAAGTCCACTTGTCCTTCTCTAACTCACTTGTTTTTTTGCTGATGATTGCATTTTCTTCTTTCAAGCTTCCACTAGAGCGTGTAGAAACATTATGAAAATTCTTAGACTTTTTTGTGATGCTTCGGGTCAAGAGGTCAACTTCAAAAAAATATAATGCTTTCTTTTCCTCTAACACTCCTTCACATGTGAAAGAGGAATGCCTTTTGATTTTGGGGGTTACTCTCTTAAATGGGGAGGATACGTACCTTGGATCTGAAATCTTGTGGGGAAGATCTAAAAGAAACGCCCTAAGTTGTCCATTTGATAAGATCAGAGGGAAACTGCAAGGTTGGAAATCTAAACTCCTTTCCCATGCGGGAAGAGAGGTACTCCTCAAGTCGGTCGTGTCTGCTATCCCTAATTTTGTTATGTCATGTTTTAAAATTCTGATCACTTTCTCCAAAAAAATTAATAGTATTCTAGCTCATTTCTGGTGGAGGGGCAGGTCTTATGAGGAAAAGGGCATTCATTGGGAGTGTTGAAACTCCATTTCTAAACCAAAGCAGGTCGGGGGTCTAGGTTTTCGAGATATGTGTGGAGTTAACATTGCCCTTATCGCGAAACAAGTTTGGAGAGCCTTCCAAAACCCAAACGCTTTTTGGGTTAATATCCTCAAAGGTGTGTACTTTAATGATGGTTCGACCCTTAATGCTCGCTTGGGTTACAACCCTTCTTGGGGTTGGAGAAGCTTCATTGAGGGACGGGATTTCATCATTAAAGGTCGCCATTGGAATGTTAATAGTGGAAAAAGTATTGATATTTGGAATGACAAGTGCGTTCCCGGCCTCCCTTTCTTCTCGGTTGGGAGTTCTCCGTATGGTCACTCAATTTCTAAGGTTTCCGACTTCATTATTCAGAGTCTAAGAAGATGGAATTTCCCACTCATTTCACAATTGTTCTCTCAAGAGGTGTCAAATGCAATTTCAGATATCCCAATTGACAACCCACATCGGGACGACGAGTTGATTTGGCACTTTACCAAAATCGGAGCCTATTCTGTGAAATCCGGGTACCGACAGTAGTGCTGTTCGGTCAGCCCTTTTACCGAAGGAGGAGCCTCTACCAGCTTCCCTATTGTTTTGACTCATGGATTACATGTTCTTTGGTCCCTCAATTCTACTCCAAAAATCAAACACTTCCTTTGGAGAGCTCTCATGAACGCCTTAGCTACCGCTGAAAACTTATGGAAGAGGAAACTCAAACATAATCCTTTATGTCCTCGGTGTGATGTGGTCACTGAAATGGTGGAACATTTATTCTTCTTTTGTCCCTAGGATAGAGCAACCTGGTTGCGCATCTTCGTTGGGGTTCAAACCAAATATTGAAGGCTTCAATAGCTTCCATGTTTGGTGGGACTCCATTTGTTCTAACCTGACATTGTCTCGTTATGATATTTTCAAGATTATGCTTCTTTGTTGGAAAATTTGGAAGAGTAGCTGTGATTTTGTTTTCAGACACGTGTCCCCACCTCCCATGTCCTTCGCTCTCAAAGCCGACTCAGCTGCTATGGAGTTTTCTGACCTACTTTCAGCTCCCCTCATTAGCTCCTCTTCGGCTGGCACTTCTTCTGCTGCAGCCGGTTAGACTCCTCCCCCAATGGATTAGATTAAAATCAACTCGGATGCTCCTTTCTCCACCCTCTCGTGTTCGGCTGCTGCCATAGTAGCCCGCGATTATCAAGGTAATCTTGTGGGAGGATGGTGTGGTTTCTTTCAACGCAAAGTCTCCTCTCATTGCCGAAGCCCTCGCTATTAGAGCTGCAGTCTCTCTTGCTTATTTTCGAGGTTGGAAGAATGTTATCATCGAGTCGGATTGCAAATAAGCTATTGATTTTATCTCTCATGTTGCGCCCCCTGCATGGGTATGTAGTGCTATTATTACTAATATTAGGTTATTATCGTCGTCGAGTTCTTTCAGTAATGTTTCGTTTCGTTAGGCCCCTCAATCTTGTAATCAGGTAGCCCACTTTGTTGCTTCGTATCATTTAGGTCGTAGATGTACCCATGATTGGTGGCAAGTTTGTCCACCTCCGGTTGTTTCCCTTGTAAACTTGGATCGTTTAGTTATAAACGTCTAGCCCTCGGGCGGTTTAATGCTAAAAAATAAAAACACACTTTTCTTTTTTTTTTTGTTAGGAATGCCCTTCTCTAATACTTCTCTATTTCCTAAACATGATTAGCAAAGTTTTTAAGACTCTATCTACCATAATTTATAGACCATATTAATTTAGTTATTTTTTTTTTTAACTGCATGAATTAAATTAACATTAGATGTAAAATACGTACATACACACATCGAGCAAATCTTGTATTTTTCATAGTTAGCTTTCGTATTTCATGTTTCCCAGCTTCATTTGACTTTCTCCTCTCCATTTCAGGATAGCCTTCAACAATTTGAATCTCTATTTTCCATTAAACCTCAACTGGTTTTTGTTTTTCCCAAATATAAATTAGAAAATTTGTAGAAGTACCTTAATTTTTTAAAATTTATGCGCTGAATTTGTGAAAAATATAAAATTATAATTAGTAGGGATGACAATAGATTTTTCGTTTCCATTAATAAGAAAGAATGGAGTAGGGATGACAATGGGTAGGTTTGCCTTTATTAAGATCTAACTCAGAAAAAATCTAACCCAACCCAAATTCTCAAAAAACTCATTTATTCCATTAAAATCCAATTCATATCCAAATACATCAAGTAAATATTCAACCCAAATTCATAACCGAGTTAAATCATAGGATAAATTGTATATTTAATCTATACTAATATATACAACAATAATAATGCAATAGAAGTACATCAAAAGTCAATATTTACACAAATAGCTACATTTTTTTCCTTTTGTTTTTTTCATTTAACATGCATAACAATAATAATTGCAATATCAGGTGTTTGGCATACCACATCAATTGTTTGAATATATTGATGATACATACCGCTGCCCATCTGGCCAACTTACTCATACTAATGGATCAATCTACCCTAATCTCAAATATGTAACCTTGGTATAAAAGGATCAAAGTCCTCGATCCTATATTACTGCCAATCTTTCCCGCTCTTTAATCAATGATATTGTTCGACATCCAACTTTCAAAGACATGTGGGATGCCCTCGCCAAGCATATTGGGAATCCATCTATAGCTCAAGAGTTTGATCTACGATCTCAACTTACCAGCTATTGCAAAGATGGCAAAACTCTGGACGTTTACCTTTTCGAACTAAAATCCATTGTAGATAATCTTGCTGCTATTTGTTAAAAAAATGATATAAACTAAGCTTTAGTTTCATGGGGGAGTTGTATCCCACATTGAAAAAATAGTGTAGGTGATCCTTTTCTTAATGGGTATATTTATTTTTCGGATAATATTTTAATGGCGCCTATTTACTGATCGTTTATTGTTACTAGTTGTTTAGGGTCATTAACGTCGGGAATTTATTAACAATATAACCGTTGCAATTTATTATGACCATTTATAGCTATTGAAATTCACTACACCCGATTTTAATACCTTTTACCGTTTCTACACTATTTAACAAATTCCCATAGTCCTCTCCCTCACCCTCGATGTATATGTTCTCCGTCTCTCTCTGTGTCCAGATACTCCATCTCTCTCTCTATTCATATACTCCGTCCTTTTCTCTTCTCAGATTTGGGCAAAGTTCAAGGTACTTATACTCGGCTAGTAACGAGTGCATGTTAAGAGTTGGATCGCGTTAATCCTGAAGGACGGCCACCGGTTACGCTCATAAAGACTATGAAACATCAATTCCATCACGGAAGGCTCCATAAGATTATGCACCGGCTCGGACAATTATGATTAAATTGCATCCTTGTTTGATTATGAAGGGCCGTTGAAGTGAGAAGTTGAAGTTTCATCTCCCTGTTATGAGGGAAGTACACTGTAAAAGCACCCTAGCATTGGGCATCTTTCACTTTGACCCTTGAAGTGTCAAACACGAAAGGATCCAAAAGAAAAATCGTAAATTATTTGACAAACTGTTAACCAAGAATAATCTTGATGAACCTCAAACACCAGCAATACAATGCAATTAGAGTTTTAAGGGAGAGAAAGAAGGGTTTAGAGTGTAAAGGGAGAAGAGAAAAAGTGTATATTGTAGTCATCCATACCCTGATTGATCCACACTTAACCATTTATATGAGAGAAAACTAAAAATCAAAGAAAATACAAACTAGTAACTAAAAGAGAAAAATATCTAATTATATTGCTAATAAAATGTCGCGCTGGGTCACGTGCAGCTCGCATGCCACTTCACCCGCTCCAACCGTTTTTCAAAACTAAACGACTCCCACGCCAATTTCTTGCCAAAAGCCCAATATGAATTTGTGTAGTTTTTACTCGATTTTTCCCACTAATCTCAACTCACTGTATCCCCCAAAATCACCCTTGCCCTCAAGGATGAAATTCATGATACTTAAGCAACAAAACATGGAGGAATTCCCATGAAGCATCTTCCCTTGGCAAGTTCTTCCATTTGACCAACACTTTCATAGCAGCAAGATTGTTTCGATTCACCATTTTCCTCTCAAGGATAAGCTCAGGGACTTTCTGCTTTGGAGCATTCCAGTCAGTAGGTATGTGATGGATCTCACTTGGAAGAGGGCCAAAGTGAGGCTTGAGTTGAGACACATGGAAGACGTTGTGTATTCTAGCAGTCTCAGGCAACTCCAACCGATAAGCAACCTTCCCCACTACTGCTAAAACCAGAAAAGGGCCAAAGAACTTGGGAGAGAGCTTGTGTGTGCTTTTGTGAGCCGCCGTAATATGCCTGTAGGGATGTAATTTGAGGTACACCTAGTCCACTGGATTGAAGGTCCTATTTGATCTTCTCCTATCAGCATATTGCTTCATACGGTTATGAGCTCAAGCAAGATGGAACTTGATGACCTTGATAGCCTCCTTTCTCCGCTGTAAGCTTCTATCCACAACCTCAATGTGTGTTTCTACCAGGAGATATGGGATGTGTAATGGGGGTGGTTGGCCATACACCACTTCATAGGGTGTTTTCTGCGTAGAGGAGTGCCAAGTGTTATTGTACCGCTACTCAGCCAGTGGCAGCCACCTTGACCATTAGTGAGGATGGGTATTACACATGCATCCTAAGTAAGTCTCTAACCCTCTATTAACCACCTCAGTTTGCCTATCGGACTAAGGGTGGTAAGCTGTAGAGAGGTGGAGTTCCACTCCCTATATAGTGAAAAGGGCTTCCCAGAAATCACTTTGGAAGACTGCATCACGATCACTCACAATGGAATTGGAAGACCATGAAGCTTGTAAATATGATCCAAGGAAAGCTGGGCTACTGTAATTGCAATATAGGGATGGGTGAGGGAAAGGAAGTGAGCTGCTTTGCTTAATCTGTCGACCACTACAAGGATAACATCTTTACCATGAGAGCGAGGCAGTCCCTCAATGAAGTCCATAGAGACATCTGTCCATATGATCTGAGGGATAGGGAGAAGTTGAAGCAGACCTGGAGAAGCTATTGTTTCAGTCTTACAAGCTCGGCATACCAAACACTGCCTCACAAAATCAGCTACATCCTTAGCCATTCCTCTTCAGAAAAACATAGAGTTAATCCTTTGGAGATTCACATCTCTGCCTGAATGCCCCCCACTAGGAGATGAATGCAACCATTGAAGGATTTTCTGCTTGAGACTGTGATCCTGACCAATAACAAGCTTGCCCTTCCTCCTAGGCTACTCCCCTTGCCAACTGAACTTAGGATGAGGAGGGTATCCCCTGGAGAGCTCTGCTATAAGCTGCTACAATGTTGAATCAGTCTGCCAGCCTAATTGGATCAAGGCATATAAGTTGCTGTCCACTGTGGAAAGTAATTGCCAAGTGACTTGTTGACATGTTATCCTTGAGAGGGCGTCAGCGACCACATTCTCCTTCCCCTTCTTATATTCAATGACATAGCTAAATCCCATCAGTTTAGCTAGCCAAAGTTATTGAAAGTGTGTATGAACCTTTTTCTCTAACAGATAATTTAAGCTTGTTTGATCTATTCGAACAATGAAGGTGTTGTTGAGGAGGTATTAGTGCCACTTTTGCACAGTTGCAACTACAGCTAAGAGCTCTTTCATAGACTGATAATGCATGTTGCCTAGAGCTTAAGTTCTTGCTAAGAAAGGCTATGGGATGATCTGCTTGAGCTAAGACAGCTCCAATGCCCATGTTGCTTGCATTAGCTTCCACTTCAAAAGGCAAAGAGAAGTTTGGCAGGGCCAAAACAGGAGCAAAAATGGCGGCCTGCTTCAAGGCATCAAGGCCACTTGTACCTTCTCAGACCATTTCAATTATCCTTACCAGTCATCTCAGTTAAGGGTTTAGCTATCATACCATAGCGTTGTATAAACCTCCTGTAGCAACCAGTGGGACCCATAAATCCCCTTAGCTGCTTTAGGTTCTTGGGTTCTGGCCATCGTTTGACTGCATCGACCTTTTGAGGGTCAGTAGCAACCTTCCCTTCAAATATAATATGTCCTAGGTGTTCAATCCTAGCAGCAGCAAAAGATCACTTGCTCCTTTTCACAAAGAGCTAATGCTGATGATGGAGGCTGAAGACCAATCGTAGATGCTTCAAGTGATAGTTAAGATGATCACTGTAAAGCAGGATATCATCGAAGAAAACTAGAACAAATTTTCTTAAATAATGTGCAAAAATTGAATTCATGAGGGCTTAAAAGGTAGATGGAGCATTAGCTAGCCCAAAGGGCATAACTAGGAACTCAAAATGCCCAAAATATGTTCTGAAGCCAATCTTTTGCACACCTTCCTCTTGCATTCATATTTGGTAATAGCCAGACCTAAGATTAATCTTTGAGAACAATCTAGCATTACCTAGCTCATCAAATAGCTCCTCCACCAGGGGAATAGGAAATTTATCCTTGATAGTTGTTGCATTCAAGTCTCTATGATCCTTCTTCCTTACCAACACTACAGCTGATGCAAAAGGGCTATAGCTATGCTGGATGTACCCCTTTTGAAGCAGTTCTTGAACCATCTCTTCTGTAACATCCTTCTGTAAGGAGGGATAGGATAAGGTCTCTTATTAATTGGTTGTGTGCCCTCCTTCAATTTGATTTTGTGATCAAAAGGACCCTTACTTGGAGGCACTGCTGTGGTTCCTCGAACAGGAAGTCATACTGCAGCAGGAGAGTAGAAATCTCTCTGGGTAAAGGTTGATTGGGAGGTTCTTCTGTATGCAGACTCATCAGCTGATGTTCTGAAGTTGGCTCAAAGGAATCTTCAGGCAAGACCTCCAGCAAGGCTATGATAGATGAAGTAGATAAAGCCTTAGAAAGATCCCTCACTCCTACAGTTTTGCAAGTTCTCGAGCTATTTCCCTTTAGTTCCCTAATTGTGCCTACATAAAAGTATGTCATAGTCAAGTCTTTGAAGTTGCACTTGATGATCCCCAATATGGAGATCCATTCTATTCCCAACACCATATCACATCCCCCTAGAGGAATAAACAGGAAGTTGGAAGTGTAGGAAGCTCCCTGCATCTTCCAAGAGAGATTATGACATTGATGCTGACAATTGAAATTACTACCATCGGCTACTGCTACAGCAATAGAAAGAACTGATTTCATGGAGCATTGCAACTTGTGAGCCAATGAGAGATCTATAAAGTTGTGGGTGGACCCAGAGTCAACCAATATATGAATTGGTTTGCTCTTAATGGCTACTACCACTCTCAAAGTTTGATATGAGGAAGCACCAGACAAAGCATGCAACGAAATTTGAGCAGATTGATCTTCAAGCTCCTCAGTACTTTCCATTCTAACAGGTTCCTGCTGTTCCTCTTCAACCAATTCCTCATCTACATCTATAATAAAGAGCTGTGGTCCCCTGCTCTTACATCTATGCCCCACTTCAAACTTCTCATCACAGAAGTAACACAATCCTCTTGCCCTTTTGTCCTGCATCTCAGCCCTGGTCATTATTCTTTGGGCTCTATTGGGAGCTGCATTGTTCTGCACTGGGTAAGGAGGTCTAGCAGTGCTGGATTTGTAAGGATTAACTGTTGATTTCTGTGTGTTGGGAGCGGGCAACAATGGGACTTTTGAGTATTTCAATTGCTTAGCTAAGGCCTCGAACTTAGCCTCTGCCAATAGCTGAACACACTGCATGATACAGAATAGTGGGTTGGCAGGTCCTGACTTCCGGAGCAATGTCTTCCCTAAGGCCCATGAGAAAACAACTAAAGAGTTGAGCCACTATGAGATATGCTCTTACGGCAGCTGTATCAAATTATGCTACATAATCTTTAACTGATCCATCTTGTTTAAAACTCACCATCTCTGACACTGGATCCTCAAAGGCATTACCAAATTGCATCTTCAAAGTATTACAATACTCATTCCAACTAGGTATTAGCAGATTACCTTTAGTGAGCATGTACTTTCTATGCCATTGGAGGGCTAAGCCCCTCATGTGCACTGAAGCTAATCTAACCTTTTCATGTTCTACTATTTGATCAATTGTACAAAAATTGCTCACCAGTGAACATCCAACTATTTACATCCTCACCATTGAAAAGGGGAAATTCCACCTTTGTTAAGCGAGTAGAGTAAGGATGGGTACCCACGAGAGCAGCTGGTGTGGGTTCCCTGATCATCACTGGAACCTGATTCCCCTCAGGGACAGTCGGGACAGCAGAAGTGGAACCCCCTTCCGTTGCACCTCCTCTTTCTCTAGATGGCTCATACCGGATTGTAAACCCAGTTAATACATCCTTGATGCCTAGCAGAATGGATTTCATCTCCTCCTGAGCCCTTTCCTGCTTTTCTGAACTTAATTAAAGTTGTTCTGAGTTCAATCGTAGTTGCTCACCTACATTATCTTGCTTCTTGTTGCTAACCCTGAGCTGATCGGCCATGGATTCCTCAAATCTCCTCAGCTTAGCCATTGAAAGAGTGTTATCTGCCATTTTCAACTCAAATTCTACCCATAGTCGAGAGAACCTTAAGCTCTGATAACAATGTTAACCAAGAATAATCTTGATCAACCTCAAACACCAGCAATACAATGCAATTATAGTTTTAAGGGAGAGAAAGAAGGGTTTAGAGTGTAAAGGGAGAAGAGAAAAATTGTATATTGTATTCATCCATACCCTAATTGATCCACACTTAACTATTTATATGAGTGAAAACTAGAAATTAAAGGAAATACAAAATAGTAATTAAAAGAGGAAAATATCTAATTAAATTTCTAATAAAATGCTGCACTGGGTCACGTGCAGCTCGCATGCCACTTCACCCACTCCAACCATTTTTTAAAACTCAACGGCTCTTGTGCCAATTTCCCTCCAAAATCCCAACATGAATTTGTGCAGTTTTTACTCGATTTTTCCCACTGATCTCAACTCACTATAACACAAACCCCCCTAAAGATACAAACCCCTGAATCATGACACCGGTGTGTGGTCGTTCGTGCATGTGGTATGAATGATTTTCCTTGGTAGTGAACCAAGGCAAGGAGCAACAACCATGGCCAAAGGCGGTGGTGCTGTCGCCCCAGGTTTGGTATTCTATGTAGATAGTCTTGTGGTTCGTAGCCACTCCTCGGCCCAGCGGTGGTTGGTCAACCCGACTATGGTGGTTTTTGCTTTCGTCACCACCTAAGGTGGCAGGGTCCTAGGTTGGGGAAAGAGATGATGTGGGATGAAGAAACCCTAGATTAGTGTCATGAATTATAAGATTGGGTTGGACTCTTGTAGTAACTTATAATCCTCTTTGAGGCCCATTTTCATTTTTAGGACCAGGTTAGACCTTGTTCGATATTAGATTTATTTTTATATTTAAATATTAATAAAAATTGATTGGTATTAAAATAGTTCCGACGTATATCTTTGAAATTAATAACAAAAACATGGTCTAAAATTAAGAAAATAATTTTTTGATAATATGAATTTTGATATTTAATCCATGTGAGATACTTGTCATTTATATTATAATTAAATTTTTTTTGATAATATGAATTTTGATATTTAATCCATGTGAAAATTATTTCGATAAATTTTCGCATGTTCATATGAAGTTTCATCCCTACTCATGCAGCACAAAATTGTTGTATTTGATTAAGCTTTATGATATTGTGTGACGCACATATTAAGCTGCATATGTTGTTTAGATAAACTCACATTCATATACCTTATGCCTCAAGGTAATGAAATGTGGGAGAGTACAGCCTAGTAAAATAATAATGATTATTTTGCAAGAACTTGTGTGGATTGCATAATTTTGGACTTCTAAAAGGACAATGTAAATTATATTAGTTTTATCTAGTTAGGGTGAAGAAATGATATGCCACCCTAATAGAGATATATAAAAGAAAATAATCTCATGTTTAAGTATCTGCCAACTTGACTATAAGATAGAAGAGTGACATGAGAGCTTGAGGTGGAGGTGTGTTTGTGGTTAAACATGATTATCAATACATTAGATCATGAAATACGTTGATTCTAGTCTTGGAGAGAGATTACTAATCACTCACGAAAACCGGTAGACATTCTTAAAGGGTGTAAACCAATTAGCGTAGCGTGGGTATTCAAAAACAAAATTGAAGGTTAACGGCTAAATAAAAGTCAAAACTAGTAATCAAAAGATAGACTCAAAAGCATGAAGTTGAACTTTGACACCTTCTTGCCCATGTCTAAGATAGAAACACTTAGAGTTTTGAAAAGTTGATTAGTAAACTTGTGCATTTTAATATGGGCTTAAATAAGCTCCCAAAGAGTAACATCAAAATTTGATATAACCTTGGTCATATGGTGCTGGTGCTACTGCTGTGTGGCTGACCATGCTGTATGAAAATTGAATTATGTGCTTTTTTAATTTTCTGTGGGATTGTTGTGGTTAATACGTATTTAATGCTTGAGGTCGATTGTGAACTTTAGCCTTGAACCTAGAATTGGCCAACTTTTAGGTTAGACATGCCTAATTTCACAATCTTGAATCTCATTGTGTTGGTAGAACATTGAATATTTTGAGTTTAACCATGGATTGAGAATTGGGTTTTCTTGCATATTTTGGGTGACCTAAGTGAAATAAATTGATCATTGTAAAGGGCTAGTAGGACTTGCAACTTCTTGTGAAAATCTATGTGTGATTAGTGTACTAGTCTCCATGTTGATGTGTCTCATATATTTCCCATGTCTATGTTTGAAACAAGTGCATATGTTGGTACATGTTGCTTGAAATGATGAAAAGCATGTTGTTTTAAGTGTTGAAACATGTCTCTTATTGAATGTGCTGTTACAAGTTATTATGGGCTGTTAGCTGCTTTAAATTGCTGCTGATATTGCTTATATAGAGGTTACAGGACTTATTGCATGCGGAAATCTACTATTTCTTGCTGAATTTGTAGCTCCATATTGGTTTTAAGTTGTATGTTGTGTACATGCTGTATATTATGACCATTAGCTACTGAATTTTATGCAGTACTGAATTTGTTCTTGCTATAATGTTGTGCAGCTGCTGTTTTTTGGGCATTTCACTATCATATTAAGCAGTTTTGCTGAATTTCAGCTTGTAGTTGGGAAATATTGATATGTTTGAGTCATATATGGACTTATGTGGTCTCTGGAGACCTTGCCCTTAGACCCATTGTTCCATATCTTCTTTTCTAGTTTTGGGAAAGGGGTAAGGTATAGGTTATATAAGAACCTTGATTGACCTTAAAGTTTGAGTTGGCATGTAGAAAATTTGAATGACTTAGTAATGCAGTGTGAGACATTCCATTGATAGGGTTTTTGTGAGACCTGAGAGCTTATGATAAATGTTATTTGACCAGAATTTCTCGTGAATATTATAGTTCCATCAATGTTTGCTGGTTATAGCTAGCTTATGGAAATTGATTATGGTGAAAATATTATTTTGGTGACTTTCCAAAGTCAGTGTGAATAGCTTGATGATGCTAGCACTTGGGCTCGAGAGCCTTGCTGAGGCTTTGGTTGCCTTAAGTTGAATTGGAAAAGGTATCTTGAGAATTATAGTCTTCTGTGCCTTTTTCTCTTGATATCATAAAAATTTGATAAAATATTGGTAATACATGTACTACCCTTAATAACCAAAGAGGGCACCAACATGCCGTCACCGGATCCCATTAGAACTCCGAAGTTAAGCGTGCTTGGGCGAGAGTAGTACCAGGATGAGTGACCTCCTGGAAAGTCCTCACCCTTAGGTTGGGTGCAGTGGAAAACAGCCTCTCTTCAGGTTAACACCCTGAAGGGGGAAGGCTGTGTACATCCGCCGCCCCCCCCCCCCCCCCCCCTCCCGACCCTACGTAGGCAGGAGACCTTGAGGCACTGGGTATGTTCCTCCTCCATGTACTACCTTTAATAGTGATAATGCATGTACTCTAAGTACAATGAGAATAGGCATATGGTCTTTTGTGACCTAAATTAGTGGTGATCCAATTAATTTGAGATGATAATATTTCACAATTGTGATGATATGTAAAATTGATAAATTTGCGGTATATGCCTTTCATGCCAACTGTATATACGATATGTTTACTATTTGAGTAGCTGGGGTGGACATATGATTTTATTGATATGATATTTGCTCCACTATTGTGTTATACTGACTCTTATTAAAGTTGGTAGGTGATGGAGCTAGTTGTTTAACAGCTCATTGTAGATACTTCAATGTGGGGGTAAGAGTAACTTGTTTGATATTGGTAGTGGTCAACTCTCAAGTACGCTTTATTTCAATATAGTGTTGAAATGCCATTTTTGATGGTTGAGCTTGATGCTTTAACATAACTCATAGTCCATAACTGGTGGTGTGGACACTGCACACTTAATGGGGTTGGCAAGAGGAGACCTATTCGTCTAAAGCTTAAGATCATAAACGATCTACTCAAAAAAAGTGATATTACTAAATTGTGCAAGGTCTGGAGGAAAAACAAAAAAAGGCCTTGTGAATCCATTAATAAAGACACTTTGTCGAAAAATGGTTATGCAAACATCGAGGGGGATGGGACTAAAGTTTATGTATGAATAAACTGTGATGTATCTAACCTGGTTTTAACAAGTTCAATATAAAAAGTCATAGTTTTATTCAAGGAGTGTACTGTTTTTATGTTGTCCCTCCCTTTGGTGTGACAGTACGGAGACGGGTCCATGACCATATGTTTGGTGGTATAAGCGAGGTTTGCACTTAATGGACACTGTCATTATGTTACTAAGGGGTAAGGTTGAGCTTTAACTCTTAATGGACCTATAGCCATATGTTTGCTGGTGTGCGGTAAAACACACTTCATGGGATCCACCTATGTGGGTGTGGGAGTGTGGCCACTCCCTGTGAAGGTTTAAAACTTGCCTTCTACAGTACCTATGAATATCCAAGACGAGCGCATGGTCTACAAATGTGCCAAACTGCAGGAATTGCCGAAATCTGGAGTTTAGTATGTGTCCGAGTGGCAGACTATATAACCCCTTGTGAGGTTCAAGACGAAAGTCACCTCGCAAGCTATTGGTCCTAACTTGGGTTACACTAGGTGACGATTCAAGTTGCAAGACATTAGCACTGAAAAACTGAACTCCCTTTGCTCAATCTATCCTTCTTTGTTCTCTTCTGCTTGTATCCTTTGTGGGGGGATTATTGAAAAAATTATACATGCTAACCTTTAATTTTATGGTAGAGTTGTATCCCATGTTGGAAAAATGGTGTGGGTGGTCCTTTTCTTAATAGGTATATTTATTTTTAGATAACATTTTAATGGCGCCTATTTACTGATCATTTACTGTTACTAGCCGTTTAGGGTCATTAAAATTGTGACCGTTAGAGATTTATTAATAATATAGTCGTTGCAATTTATTACGATGGTTTATAGCCATTGAAATTCATTGCACCCGATTTTAATACTTTTTACTATTTCTACACTATTTAGCATATATCCATAGTCCTCTCCCTCGCCCTCAATGTATATGTTCTCTGTCTCTCTCTCTATCCAAATACTTCATCTCTCTCTCTATTCATATACTCCGTGCTTCTCTCTCCTTAGATTTGGGCAAAGTTCAAGGTTCTCTTACTCAGCCATTAACAAGTGAACCTTAAGAGTCGGATTGCGTTAATCCTGGAAGACAGCCTCCAGTTATATTGTGTGCACCGGAGCAGCGGCAAAATCATCTTTTAGGACATGACACGGTATTTTCGTTTCAAATTCGTTGTTTTATCGTTGTTTTGTAAGATCCTTCAATTTACTCTCTCATTCGTTGCTATACTTGAATATTATAGTCATTTTTCCAACACTATTGACTCTCTCATTTCTAATAGATAACTCACACATTATGCTTCTACTTGGTCTCCCTCAAAAATCTGTGGTATTTGCCACATTTATTCTATTGGAATCGGTGTCATGAAAAGCCCAATTATCATATTTTAAATATAATTAAATGAAATTATTTTATTTTTTAATTTTCTGATTATGTTTTACGAATCAAATATGCGTGTGATTGTTTCCTAAAACATTCCTTGATATGGATGCAGTCCAAGATAACATGTGTAGTTTGATTTAAGTGGTCAATGAGATTGAGCTACAGATAAACTTAAATCAAATTAGTGATATGTTGTCAAAGTATATTCATAGATGATGATAAGTTTGGACAACTTGTCTGATAAGACTATAATATGATGTTTTAGATGACTTCTCTTGGTCATGTAGATAGGGATCCAAAAGTATTATATAAGTGTTGTCTACAAGATTAAAACACTGAATTGGACCACTTGAATTATTTATTTCTTGACTGCTACAAGAAATAACTAATTTATTCTAGTAAGGCAATAACTATAAATCCGAGAATAGTTTTAACTCATACATGGAATGATTGTTGCTTTGATATGCTAAAAGCATTAGGTCACAACACAAGACTGAACTCTTACATGCGTTGGGTAATGATATGAAGTGTAGCAGGAACATTTATTTTACTAGGAATCTATAGTATCGTATGAGATAAAGATGTCCCCTTAATCGATGCGCAAGTGTACCAATAGATTCAAGAATCTTTGACCAAGGTATTCCATATGTTTAACATTTGAAATTAGTACGTAAATTATTTTCAGTATTAATGAATTTTTCGAGAAGGACGAGTCAGGAACTAAGGTAAAAAAGATAAGAAAAATAATGATAGTAGTTAAAGTTATTTTTTTCATTGGTATTTAATAGAGATGTTAATTGTCATAATAAAAGTTATTTGAAAATTATTGTATAATTAAATTTAACTCTAAAATGCAGTAATATTTATTTAGTGGAATTAAATATTACTAAACAGTAATTAATTTTATCAAGTATAGATAATTAGATTTGACCCATTTGGAGCTCGAATTATATTGTCCCTGAGGTCTCTCTACAAGTCTCTAAAAGTACACAAGTAGAAAAATATTTAAAATATACTCATGAGATAAATTATTTACTTATTTAATGAATAGATTTATCTACTAAACAAAATTTATTAGATGAATTAATTATAAGTAAGATGAATAAATTTATTTTATCAAATAATATTCATGAGATGAATTTATAAATGTGGGAATTTAAAATAAAACAAAAAAAGGCGCGTGGAACAATAGCTTCCCCATCTGTGGCTTCACGTGATAGCCAATCATAGCATGACACATGTCACGCCGTGACCGGCAATGGGGGCAATCCCCGTGCCTGTTTAAGAGCCTACTAGCACCCGACATGGGTTGCCCAAGTCCTATTGGTGTGATTATGTGGACAAATATGCCTGCAACACATGGCCTTTTGCCTAAGATTTAAAAGCTGGACACATTTTTTGTATACGATATGGTTTTGTTGCCTTTTCATTTCATTTTGCATGACTTTTGGCATCCCACATCGACGATTTATAAGTTTTTTCCGCCTAATACCCCATTAAAAATAGGGATCATGAGAATTCAGTTTAGCATCCCTAAAATTTTCTGAAAACTCATTTTTCAAAAAATTAAAAGAAAGAGACCCATGTTAGATGGGGAATGTTTTCATTTACATTGCATCTATCATATACTGCATTCAATGGTAATTGATGGTTTGCAACTTGTAGATGCTTCTGTGGCGTGTTAAAGAGAATTAGCTGTAGCAATTAAGACATCTGGAACTAGGCAAAAAAAAATATTTAAACTTCTTTATGGCACACATGGCATTCCTTTTAAAAATTTTAAAATAGATACACAAACTAAGTGGTTATCTATGATTGAGATGTTAGAAAGAATAATACCATACAAAGATATCTTAATTGAACATATATAGGAAAATCCTTCAAAACTAAAGAATTTTAATTTCCAATGTGTAGATTGGAATGCAATTAATGAAAGTCTGTCGAATTTTTGTTATTTTTAAAGATGCTACGACATTTTTTTGTATGTTATTATCCAACAATTACACAAGCAATATCTAGACTGGTAGATATTGCTGATTGGATGGACGAGAACGTCTCCAACCCCGCACTGGAGGCCTCTATTTCTGCAATTAGGATAAAATTTTTAAAATATTGTTTTGAATTACCACTGGCACATTGCCAGGATGAGTGACCTCTTAGGAAGTCCTCACCCTCAGGTTGGGAGGCACTCTCAGAAATAGCCTCTCTTCAGGTTAACACCCTGAAGGGGGAAAGCTGCGTACATCTGCTCCCCCTAGACCCTGCGTAGGCGGGAGCCCTTGAAGCACTGGGTATGTATAAGAAGATAAGACATTGTATTACTACAATTTTTGATCCATGTTGTAAACTTACGGGTTTGCCATTATTTGCACAATATATTTACAAAAAAATAAACTCAACTTATGTTGTAGCATCTTTTATTGCGGAAGTTGATGAAAATTTACTAAATTTATTTTTCGTATATGCTCAAAAATTATCTTCTGATAATCCAAATATTTCTTCCACATCATCTTTTTCTTCTAAAGGAAAATCATATGCGTGGGATATGTGAAACCAATTAAAGCCTAAATAAAATCCCCATGTCATATGATGAGCTCGATTTTTACTTGTGTTTGCCTATGCTCGACTTTAACCTGGCATAGGAGAATCCAAATTTTGATATTTTGCAATGGTAGTATTCTAATAAAACCCAATATCTCGTGCTTTCTACCATGGCACGCGATATACTAACGTGTCCGGTCTTTCAATAGCATCGGAGTGTTTTTTTTTTTTTTTTTAGTATAGGTGGTAAATTGCTTGAAGAAAAACAAGTGAAGCTAGTACCGGCCACCTTAGAAATGTTGGTGTGCTTGAAGGACTGGATGGTTGTAGCAGATAGAGACCAAGACCATCTCAACTTGAGTTCATTAAGCAATGAAGAAGATGACTGTAGCACTAGTACAGCAGGTCTCGCTCCAACTGTAGCAAATTTAGACTAAATTATTTATATTGTTATATTCCATTTTTTTATAACATATTTTTTTTATAAACTATATTTGTACTTTTAAATAGTGGTGTCATATTGTTATAATTGTATTTTTTTAACCTAAATAATGAAATGGCTCTAGAAAGAGCAGTGTGGAGGACTAAGATAGGCGTACCCGAAGCAGAGTTGTAGGAGCATCTGTCCACTCGTAAGCTCGATCTAGTGTCACGACTGTACGGTATGCCTATTCCACAGCTTGGGCATATGGACTGGCGGTCCCAGGGGCGGCAATCAGGGATGTGATATGTGGCATAGTGGGGCGTGGCCTCGATAGAAGAAAGAATATAAAATGAAGAAGCTGTGTTTGAAGTGGTTCAGGCACGCCAGGAGGAGAACATCCACTACTCCAGTCAGGTATTCCGATCAGCTTCGTACCACGCTAGGAAGAAGAGGATGAAACAGGCCAAAGGAGGAACGACTGCAGTCGTACGGCAGGACCTCGCCCACCTAAACCCACAGAAGGAGATGGCCTTAAATAGAGCTAGAGCTCGAGGGAGGACTAGTATAGAAGCAGTAGAGGTAGCGGCCTCACACTACTGCTTATTCTGCTATTTATGTGTTCATAGGCGTACAGTCTTATTAGGCTGTACCTATCTAACTATACGCCTATCTGTCTACTATCGGCCTATTTGCTTATTTGTTTATTTGTTTATTTGGCATATTTGCTTATACTAGCTTCCTTGTAGGGAAGGTTTTGCCTCGTAGTCTCTTCTAGGGCATTTTTATACTATGGCTAACTCTTTTGCTTTCATAACCTATTGCTTACAGGTCATTGCTCACAGGGTCCCCATGAGGCGATGAAGACTTACCTCTCAAGTTGGGGGTCCTCGGAAACAACCTCTCTTCAGGTTGACACCCTGAAGGGGGAAGGCTGCGTACATCTACCCCCCTAAACCCGACTTTTGCGGGAGCCCTTGAGGCACTGGGATTGTTGTTGTTGTTGTATATTTATAATTATGATTGTTTTGTATTGTATTTGTATATTATATTATTCAACAATAAAATATAATTATTTTTTGGTCAAAATGATTACAAATTTTTATAATTTTATAAGACATTATTATGATATATATATATATATATATATATATATATATATATATGTTACTAGGGGAGGGGGGCAGGCCGGTGAAACCCAGGCCCGGCCCGGTTCTGGGTTGGGATCGGACCTGGCCCAGCCCGGTACATGGCTACCTCTACCCGTGGCAGGTACGGGGCAGGCACACCCAACCTGCTACCCACCTCACTTATACCTATACCCGTGGATAATGGGTTTTACTCGTCCCATTGCCGCCCCTACTCTTTTCGATTGTGATAGCTATTTCCATTTAAGATGTCAACGTATTGTGGGTGGTCCTGATAAGTGGTATCAGAGCCTAATAAGTAGTAGTAGAGCCAGTGGTTTTAACCCCAAATCAAAGGTTTAGCAACTAGTGGGAGATGAGAAGCAGTCACTAGTGTCAATGGTGATAGCATTAGATGGTGGTTCTGATGGTGACCCAATCTCAACAGTAAAGAGCACGTGGTGATTGATTCATGTAGATCTCAGGCTTGATGGATAAACGGAAGGTGTAAATTGCAGTAGTATCACTTCGAGTGAAGGGTGTGCCTCAATGAAAGAGGAGGTGCCTGAGCATTAGTGGTGATGCTTTTAGTCTAAGTGGAGGAGCGAGAGACTAGATTGGTATACCTAAGTGGTAGATATGGTGGTTTCAGCAAAATCGACGCTGACGAAGCGGATTCAAACACTGGTGAGATTTTCATCGGTGGCACAGTGGCTCTGATCGCATCTGAGTGACACGAACGAAGGTAGTTCATGCGCTGGTGGTTCTTGGTGAGCATTGTGTGAAGTGAACGATTCCACATTGGCTCTTAGCAGTGGTGGTTCACTTGGTGGCCTGATCGAACAGAGCGATGGTGGTTTGTGATGGTCCGTGGCTTGAGTAGCGATGATAGTGTCTGACGAGAGGCTAAGCAATAATGCGCTGATTCTGGCAGTTGTCCTATCACACAAATATAAAATAAGGAAGGACTATTGAATAGAAAGAAACTAATTTTATTACTCAATGAAGATAAGAGATAACAATGGAAGAGACTGAAGTGTGACCTTCAACTCAACTACAAGTCTATTTATAATAGATAAATCCCCTAAATGATCTCAACTAAACTTAAAAGATCTCAACTAAGTTAACTGAATTAAGTAAACTTGCTCCTGAATTTATTGAACAAACAAATGCCCATAATCTCCAACAACTCCTAAATAAACTGAAACTTAAAAAAACAACCGTAAGACTAATTCAAATTTTCCTAGAAACTAGGATATAGCAGATGTAAGTCCGCACTAATTTGCAACAATCCCCCGCAGTGCAGACTTACAATTAACAACACCAAGAGCCTTTCAAAAAACTTCAAATTTAGCTTTGGCAAGTGCTTTGGTAAAAATATCTGCAGTTTGATGTTCAATACGTACTTTCTGTAGCTCAATGTCCCAAGATAAGACCTTTTCTCGAGCAAAATAATGTGTTTAGTGCAAGCACTTACAAAAAAAAAAAAAAAAAAAAAAAAAAAAAAAAAAAGGTGCTTAGTACAAGCATGAAACACAAGGTTTTTGGCAAGCTTGATCGCACTTTCATTATCACATTGAATTGAAATTGGACAGCCAAAATCAGAAACCATTTCTTGAATGAGCCTTTTAAGCCAAAGGCACTCTTGAGTGGCCATAGCAGATGCCATATACTCAGCTTCACAACTTGAAAGAGCAACAGTGGCTTACTTTTTACTACACCAGGAGACTGCACCGTAACATGTATTAAAACAATAACATGTTGTGGAACATCTGTCATTCACGTCATCTGCCTAATATGCATCCACGAAACCACTCAAATAGAATGGTACATGTTGTGTGTACATCAATCCAAAGTCTAGAGTACCTTTTATACAGCGAAGCATCCTCTTAGCTGCAATTAAATGACCCACACATGGTTTATCCATAAACTGAGAGACAACGCCTACGGAATATACAATGTCAGGCTTTGTGATAGTTAAATAGAATAAACTACTGACAAGTTGCCGAAACGGTGTTGCATCTTCCAGTGGTCGTCCTTCCTCTTTAGATAGCTTGAGGCTAGGTTCCATAGGAGTGGTCATAGCTTTTGACTCCATCATACAAAAGCGATCCAGTAGACTTGCTGCGTACCCTCTTTGAGAGACAAAATAGCCATCTAATCTTTTAACTTCTAGGCTAAGAAAACAACCAACTTCACCCAAACTCTTCATTTCAAAACGAACAGATAAGGCATCTTGAAGATGAGTTATCTCAGCATTGTCGTCTCCAGTGATGATCATATCGTCCACATAGACAAGAAGCATTGTGCACGTCGTGGGTGTTTTCTTAACAAATAAGCTTGGATCTATATTTGAAGACTTAAAACCACAAAAAACAAGATATTAAGTGATCTTACCATACCAAGCACGCGGAGCTTGCTTAAGGCCATATAATGCCTTCTTGAGTCAGCACACATGATCAGGGAACTCCTTAGAAATAAATCCATGTGGTTGTTCGATAAAAATATCACGATCTAATTCCCGTAAAGGAAAGCATTCTTCACGACTAGCTGCCATAATTTCTAGTCTTTGTGCGCAGCCAAAGAAATAATTGTTTGAACTATTACCATCTTGGCAACAGGATTGAAAGTCTCCTAGTAATCTAGACCATATTGTTAAGAAAAACCCCGTGCAACAAGACGAGCTTTATACCAGTCAATAGTGCCATCAACCTTTTTCTTCAACTTGTAAACCCATTTACATGTAACTACATCAACACCCTTGGGTTTTGGAACAAGCTCCCACATGGAGTTCTTATTTAGAGCTAAGATTTCATCCAGCATTGCTCCTTCCCATTCAGGAATTCCTTTAGCTTCATTGTAAGATCTAGGCTCATTTTCACATGCATCTCCCATAAAAGAACATGACAAGATGGTGCACTGGTTTAACTGAACCTCATATAGTCAGTTAAATAATCAGGTTGTTTTCTTTGTCCAGATGACCTCCATATTGCTATCTCATCTTGCTGAATATTTTCCCCGGGTGGAGAAGTGTTGCGCCCGCGCCCGCGCCCCCCCCCCCCCCCCCCCCCCCCCCCCCCCCCCAACAAAACCCCCCTCTCTCCATAGCATCACCAGAAAAAGGCACAAGATGAGTTGTGCTTTTGCCCATTCCTTTAGCAAATTGATATAATGATACTTCATCGAACACTACTTCACAAGAAATTGGGACGTTTTTGTTTCCGGATCCATACATGTCCACCCTTTCCTTTGAGTGTCATAGCCAACAAAGATACATTTTTCTTGCCCTTGGATCAAGTTTAGTTTGATTACCTTTTAATATATGGACATAGCAAATTGAGCCAAAAACTCTAAAATAACTCACAGTCGGTTTGCGATGATATAAAGCTTCAAAAGGGGATGATTTTGTCCCTAGCCATGGAGGCAACCGATTTATGATATGACATGCAAATTGAATAGCTGCTGCCCACAACTCTCTTGGAAGATTCTTTGCATATAACCATGACAAACTCATGGTTGTAAGATGTGCCAACTTACGCTCAGCAATGCCATTCTGTTGTGGGGTTTGTGGACAAATCAATTGATGTTGAACCCCATTTTTGTTGCAATACTCGAAGAATTCTCTGGACATGTATTCTCCCCCGTTATCGGTGCATAGACACTTTATTGATAACTCAAATTCTTTCTCCACACACTGCTTGAACTGAATAAATTTGGAAAGTGCTTCACTTTTGTGTTCTAGAAAATATACCTGAGTAAAACGAGAGAAGTCATCCACAAAAATCAAGCGTAACGAAGCCTCCTATAACTAGGAGTCCTTGTTGGCCCCATGAGATCCGAGTGGACCAACTGGAGAGCGATAGAAGCCCTATTCTTTGACTTCGGAAAAGGGAGCCAATGAGATTTTCCATATTGGCAACCAGAAGACACCACATGGTCGTGAATTTCTTTAAAGAAGGGAACACCATCAAGGAGATTCTTTGTGGAGATCTATTGCAGTAGTTGATAACCAACATACCCTAATCAAGCATGCCAGAGTGTTGCACTTGCATTCTGGCATGTCTTTTCAACATATGCATCACTTGCAGACAACACATGTAATGATTCTTTTCTTTTCCCGGTAAGTAAAACATCGACTTCAATGTGCTTCAAGTTTGAAAGGATTTGCACATCATTTGGACCGAAAACGTATCTTCAAGAGTCAGTTATTTGCGAAACTGAGGCAAGATTCTTTTTTAAGCCCGGAACATGATAAACATCTTTGAGAGAAATACCTCCAACCTTTGAGCTGTCAAACTTGACATTGAAAATTCCTTCTTTCACTACGGGGTGTAATGAATTATCTACTATCACGATGACCTTTTTCCCGCAATGTGGGCGAACATCAGAAAGTAAAGATGCATTTCCTGTTGCATGATGGGAACAACTAGAATCAACGATCCACTCCTTGTTGTAATTTATGGAATGATAAGCATCTGTGTGCTCGTCGGTCTGGTGCATAATAGAAGCTACATTCTCTGATTCATCAACAGCTTCAATGGAAAAACATTGCTCCCACTTGTGCTGGTTAAGTTCATTACTTTCCTGTGCAACATTTGCATCCGTTTTCACAAGTTTAACATAGCAATTTTGTTTAATGTGACCGGATTTTCTGCACCGATTGCACACAACCTTCACACAGCAATCGCGCTTTAAGTGTCCCAGCTTTCCACTCCTATAACAACTCTTTAGAGAGCCTCTGGATTGCCCTTCAGTTCGAGAGTGCTTGCCATCACTTGAAGAATGCTTGAAAGAAGAATTCTTTCTTCCTTGGTCCTTAGTATATAGAACATCATCTGCATGAGAGAGAGGCTTCTTGTTGTTGGACATTTGTTTCACCAATTCTTCCTGATTCAATAGTAAATTCTGCGACTTAATGATTGAAGGCTGATTTGCCCACCTTGTAATGAGGAAACAAACAGCATAAACTTCGGCCGCAAACCATGTATAAGATAACGACGCAAACATGCATCGCTAATGGGTTCTTCTGAATCCAATTCTGAAATTTTAGCACATAGATTCTTAACGTTTAGAAAGTAATCCGTGATAGAAGCATTCCCTTGAGTCATCCCAGCAAGTTCAATCCCCAAATACTGCAGCCGTGTCGTGTTCTTTTGAGTGAATAACTTTTCAAGTGTCTCCCACACTTTCTTCGGTGACTTTTCATCACGAACATGCTCAATATATTCTTTATTGATCGAGGTACGCAAAGCAAACAATGCTTTGCCACACTTGATCTTCCAAAGCAGTTTCTAGTGCTATTTGCTATTTTTTTTTTTTTTTTTTTGTTACTATAGCTTTTAGCAGCAGAATTTTGTCTGTTGCTACATTGTTGCTGTTGCCGCTATCACTAAAAGTTACAGCAACGAAAAATACATGTTGTTGCTATTGCGACTGGTGTTTGTTTCTAGTTTTGTTTCTATTTCCTTTTGCAACAACATGACAAATGTTGCATTAGTTACAGCAAAAAAGTGATTTCTGTTGCTATTAGTTACAGCAACAAAGTGTTTTCTGTTGCTATTGGTTACAGCAACAAGATGCTTTCTGTTGCTATTGGTTATAGTAGCACCAAAGTTACACAAACGTCATTATAGTTCTGTCACTATTGCTATTAATAATAGTATTTTACTTCTGTTTCTAAATTTCATATTTTTCAACCAATTAGAACACATAATTGAAAATAACAAAACCAAAAACCTTACGTCATCACACCAACGGACAAATTTTTCATGCATTACATACAACTAGAATCATCCATAAATCCAAAAAAAAAAAACACATAGTTGAGCAAAACAAACATTCAATACAATTCTTCCCATCATTTGCAGGTTTAGCAGAAACACATAATGTCCGAAAAATGGGAGAGTCGATAGAAAGCAGTCCAACATAAGTTTCTTGGCAATTGTACGACGAACAATCATTCATTCAGGTCATATTCCATTGCACATCCTCGTCTTCGAAGACATCATCCCTATCTTGTTCCTCATAATAAGCTTCATCATCACGAGATGAACTAGCTTCCTGTAAAACAAAGATAAACAAACCAAAACTTTTGTAAGAGTGGAGATCACTTGCCTTTAGAGTGGGTAGTCGCATGTCAAAAGTGAATCAAGTGTTTTAAGGAAAAACATAGTCATGTTGCAATAGCTAGCAAGGCCAACGTTTAAAAGAGAGCAATGCAAATCCAAAGCAATTAAAGAAACCATATCCAACTGGGCCTCAAGAAAAGGTTAAATTAATTAAGTAGTCTACAAATTCATCACAGACAACCCAATCTTCTTAGTTATCTAATTCATATACCAAATATACATAATATAAAATCACAAGCTTATAGAACTATAATTATTTTAATAGTATTATCACAAACCGCAAGCACCATTTGTATAACTACTTAGAACATAAGCAAAAATACTAGTTTCACCAATGACCAAAACTAGTACATACTTACATTTATATATTTTTTGGCCCGGTTGGATATAGTTTCTTAGTTACAGTTTTCATGTAAACTTGAGGGGGAGAGGAGAGAGGACGAGAGAAGAGAATGAATCATATGACAACCAACTATATGACAATAGAACAAGGGTAAAAGTAAACTTAAATAAATAAGCAATCACTTCAAATTCACCTCTCTGAAATTATAAGATTTGAACAACACCACCACCACCAACAACAAAACAACAACTTTTCTATCTTCGCTAAGATAACCTAAAATGGTTGAATACAACCGAGTTTAGAACTAGACCTAGCAGAAGTAGATCCAACCACCCATCAAACTATATTCTAAATCACTACAACTCGAGACCAACCCTGCTATATCCACCCAAACCACCACAAAACTATGGATAGAAAATCCAAATAAATAAACTTCAACATTCAATCCAAAGCAATTAAAATTTGTATTATGTGGGATTCCAAAGCAATGCTAAAGCATAATAACCTTGTTTCCCTCTTCATCATAGTTGCCATTAGAAAATCTACCCACTCACGTACAGATTTCAAGCTTTGTTTTACATCTTTGAGCTCAACCTTCAACTTCCTATTTTTCTCTTGCTCTTGAGCCGAGAGAGAGCATTTCACACCCGATCGAGGGACTTTAACCCCCAACCCATATGTCTTCGCGTATCCATTCTTGTCTTCTCCGACAATTTGTACAAAGATTTTTTTGCGTTCCTTAACTCGTGTTGCCTCATCAAGATCCTGCGGAAGCTCTTCTAGTCTTCTATCAATCTCAGCCTGATATTATATTAATAAATGATGTCATTGGGCCCAGGTATGAGCAAAGAAATCATGAAGTACTCTTGCTTCATACACATCCATGGATCATCAGAACAATCGGCCATATACTATATTGTGTACCCATTATCCCAAAGGGATTGAACCCATCACTTGATAGACCAAGCCTAACATTACGTGGATCTGAAGAGAAATTAGGGTAACATTCATCCAAATATTTCCAAGCCACAGTGTTCGCTGGATGCCTAAGCTTACCATCTTTTGTGCGCTCATCTGCATGCCATCTCATGGATTCAGATGTTTTGGATGACATGAATATCCTCTTCAGTCTTGGTATCAAGGGAAAATGGTGAAGCACTTTGCTAGGAACTTTAGCACCGTTAACAAGTGATACCACAACCCCACCATTTGTAGTTTTCCATCTTAATGAACCACAAACAGGGTATGTGTCACAGTCTTTCAACTCCTTCCAAAATAGCATACAATCGTATCAATCTTTTTGTAGCCAAGGCCTAACTTTCGAATTATGCTTTTTGTTTTATAAAAAGAGTTCGGCAATATCTCACCTTTTGGAAGAGCTCTTTTAAAAATTTTTAGAAAAGCATCAAAGCCAGCGTTAGTCACTCCATGCAAGCATTTTAGATGATATAATTCAACAATAAACAAGAGCTTTGTAAATTCATTGCATCCAGGATACAATAGTATATCTGCATCTTCTATGAGTTTATATAAATTTTCAGTCTCAACATTGCTTCCCTTTTTAGGTGGTTCTGATGATTCACTCAAATGAAGAGAATGCAATCCATAAGCATCTCTAACATTTCATGCATACCATCATCTGATAATTCATCAAAAGTATCCATCTCACTAGCAAAATCATTTAGCTCGGGATCCTCCACCTCCCCATGGACATACCACTTGCTACGTGCGTAATTATCATCCATGCCTTTAAGTGTAAGTTGAAGTTTCATTCTATTTATGTCCAACTCATATCAATTTGTACAAGCCTTACATGGGCAAGGTATCGACTCATCCACACCCACAATAGCAAGCGCATCAGTAACAAATGCTTCCACACCATCGCGAATTTCAAGTGAAACTCGTGAGCATTTCACCCAATCTTTGTTTTTAAACACATCCATATGAACAAATCCTACACTTAGAATGTATAAATGTCATTAAAATATGACAAAATATTAGTGAAATTACATATATTAATCTCTTATTGACTATAGGAATAGTGTAAGATCTTGTGATTCACTCAAATTAGGACTATGTAATCTATAAGCATCTTCTAACATTTCATCCATACCATCATCTGACGATTCATCAGATGTATCCATCTCACTAGCAAAATCATTTAGCTCGGGATACTCCACCTCCCCAGGGAGATACCACTTGGTACGTGCATAATTATCATCCAGCCTTTAAGTGTAAGGTGAAATTTCACGGTATCTATGTCTAACTCATATTGATTTGCACAAGTCTCACATGGGTAAGGTACCAACTCATAATAGCAAGGGCATTAGTAACAAATGCTTCCACACCCTCGCAAAATTCAGGTGAAACTCATGAGCTTGTCACCCAAGATTTATTTTTAAACACATTTGTATGGACAAATCCTACACTTAGAATATACAAATATCATTAAAATAGGACATAATATTAGTAAAATTACATTAATTACATATAGTAATCTCTTATTGACCATAGGAACAGTGCAAGATTTGTTACAAGACTTAAATTCCATGTAATTTGTACTTTACTAACTATAATCTGAATCAACAAGTCAAATTCACTACACAAACACCAAAACAAATCAAAAGCTAAAAAACATGACAAAAACACAACTCGTCATCATGAAGCATAAAACATTATAACTTAATACACTAGAAGAACTTAATGAAATCTACATTTAAGGAAAGAAATATCTTAAAACACCATATGCTTAGTACATATTTTCTCAAAATCAAGCAAAAATTGAACAAACTAATCATTATAGCATAAATCAAAACTAACACTACACAAAACATTAACACATTAGGTAATCATACATTAAACTATTCAATCCTCAACAAATTGATAGTAATCTTACATTAAACTATGCAATCTTCAACAAATTGACAAGAATCTTACATTAACCCTATTTTATAACAAACTAACCCTATTTTGTACCTGAAACAAAAGAACGATGAGACGAAAGAGTGAAGACCTAAAGATGAGATTTATAATACTTTCAAACAATGAATCCCGAAATTGATACCTTAGCAACAGAGTCAAGCTTGCAGTGTCAATCCCTTTCTCTCTACTAGACCTGCAATAGGGACACAAAACGAAGGGATGGGAAAGAGAATGAGTGAAGAGAGCGACCGAGAGACTGAGCGAAGAAAAGAGCATGCGGGGTTAGGGCTAAGCGAAGAGACAGACGCGCGCGAGGGAGTCGAGTGAGAGAGAGCGCAAAGAGAGAGAGAGCGCAGGGATTAGGGCTGAGCGAAGAGGAGAGAGCGCATGGATTACGGCAGGCAAGGGAGAAAAAATTTATTTTAATTTTTTTATCCAAAAAATTTTATTTTAATTAAAGTATTATAATAATAAAATGTTAATGAACTTTGGCGGGAATTTTTTTACCCAAAATTTAGAACCTTGGCGGGAATTTTTTACCCAAAATTTTGTGGATTAACATAAAATTTTAAATTCTTGCCAATTTTAAGTTTATGTAAAGTATTTAGAGGACAAAAAAATTAATATAAATGAATTATCTATGTGTCTTTAACAAATTAATTTTTATTTTTTATAATATTGGAGGGAAGTGAAAATTCGTTTTTAACTCATGAATTATGAAAAATTTTCAATTAAAATACCATTACTAACAAACACAAGTGTACTGTTGGTTATGCTATATACAATACCAACAGACTGATTTTTCTATTACAAAAAGGGTCAGCAATATATGAGATTTTCCATTTGCAACAAAAGAGAATTTCTGTTTCTATTGGTAAATCAATTGTAATTACCATTGGCCACTTTTTTTGTAGTACCGTTTCATCACAAGATACAGGCTCCCACTAATCCTGCCCTTGTAAATAGGCTTCGATGCATAGTTTCTAGATACAAGAAGAATTCTTTCTTCCTTGGTCCTTAGTATATAGAACATCATCTGCATGAGAGAGAGGCTTCTTGTTGTTGGACATTTGTTTCACCAATTCTTCCAAATTTGATAGTAAATTCTCCAATTCAATGATTGAAGGCTGATTTGCCCACCTTGTACTGAGGAAATAAATGGCATAAACTCCAACCGCAAACCACGTATAAGATAACGACGCAAACGTGCATCGCTAATGGGTTCTTCTGAATCCAATTCTGAAATTTCAGAACACAGATTCTTAACTTTTAGAAAGTAATCCATGATTGAAACATTCCCTTGAGTCATCCCAGCAAGTTCATTCTCCAAATACTGCAGCAGTGTCGTGTTCTTTTGAGAGAATAACTTTTCAAGTGTCTCCCACACTTGCTTCGGTGACTTTTCATCACGAACATGCTCAATATATTCTTTACTGATCAAGGTACGCAAAGCAAACAACACTTTGCCACCCTTGATCATCCAAAGCAGTTTCTGTTGCTATTGGCTATTTTTTTGTTACTATAGCTTTTAGCAACAGAATTTTGTCTGTTGCTATGTTGTTGCTGTTGCTGCTGTCACTAAAAGTTATAGCAACGGAAAATACGTGTTGTTGCTATTGCACCCTAATAGAAACAAACTGGTGTTTGTTTCTAGTTTTGTTTCTATTGCCCTTTGCAATAACATGACAACTGTTGCTATTGGTTACAGCAACAAAGTGCATTCTGTTGCTATTGGTTACAGTAACAAGGTCCTTTCTGTTGCTATTTGTTACAGTATCAACAAAGCTACACCAACGTCATTATAGTTCTGTCACTATTGCTATTAACAATAATATTTTACTTCTATTTCTAAATTTCGTATTTTCAACCAATTAGAAAACATAATTGAAAATAACAAAACCAAAAACCCTACATCATCATCATACCAACGGACAAATTTTTCATGCATTTCATACAACTAGAATCATCCATAAATCCCAACAAAAAAACACATAGTTGAGCAAAACAAACATTCAATACAATTCTTCCCATCATTTGCAGGTTTAGCAGAAACACATAATGTCCGACAACTGGGAGAGTCGATAGAAAGCAGTCCAACATAAGTTTCTTGGCAATTGTACGACGAACAATCATTCATTCAGGTCATCTTCCATTGCACATCCTCGTCTTCGAAGACATCATCCCTATCTTGTTCCTCATAATAAGCTTCATCATCACGAGATGAACTAGCTTCCTGTAAAACAAAGATAAACAAACCAAAACTTTTGTAAGAGTGGAGATCACTTGCCTTTAGAGTGGGTAGTCGCATGTCAAAAGTGAATCAAGTGTTTTAAGGAAAAACATAGTCATGTTGCAACAGCTAGCAAGGCCAACGTTTAAAAGAGAGCAATGCAAATCCAAAGCAATTAAAGAAATCATATCCAACTGGGCCTCAAGAAAAGGTTAAATTAATTAAGTAGTCTACAAATTCATCACAGACAACCCAATCTTCTTAGTTATCTAATTCATATACCAAATATACATAATATAAAATCACAGGCTTATAGAACTATAATTATTTTAACAGTATTATCACAAACCGCAAGCACCATTTGTATAACTACTTGGAACATAAGCAAAAATACTAGTTTCACCAATGACCAAAACTAGTACATACTTACATTTATATATTTTTTGGCCCGGTTGGATATAGTTTCTTAGTTGCAGTTTTCATGTAAACTTGAGGGGGAGAGGAGAGAGGATGAGAGAAGAGAAGAAATAATATGACAACCAACTATATGAAAATACAACAAGGGTAAAAGTAAACTTAAATAAATAAACAACCACCTCAAATTCACCTCTCTAAAACTATAAGATTTGAACACCACCACCACCAACAACAAAACAACAATTTTTCCATCTTCGCCAAGATAACCTAAAAAGCCGAATACAACCAAGTTTCGAACTAGACCTAGCAGAAGTAGATCCAACCACCCAACAAGCTATGTTCTAAATTACTACAACTCGAGCCCAACCCTGCTATATCAACCCAAGCCACCACAAAACTATGGATAGAAAATCCAAAAAAATAAACTTCAACATTCAATCCAAAGCAATTAAAATTTGTATTATGTGGAATTCCAAAGCAATGCAAAAGCACACTAACCTTGTTTTCCCTCTTCATCATAGTTGCCATTAGAAAATCTACCCGCTCACATACGGATTTCAAGCTTTGTTTTACATCTTTGAGCTTAGCCTCCAACTTCTTATTTTTCTCTTACTCTTGAGCAGAGAGAGAGCGTTTCACACCAAATCGAGGGACTTTGACGCCCAACCCATATGTCTTCGCGTATCCATTCTTGTCTTCTCCGACAATTTGTACAAAGATTTTTTTACGTTCTTCAACTCGTGTTGCCTCATCAAGATCCTGTGGAAGCTCTTCTAATGTTCTATCAACCTCAGCCGGATATTATACTAATAAATGATATCATTGGGCCTAGGTATGAGCGAAAAAATCATAAAGTACTCTTGCTTCATACACATCCATGGGGATAAGTTATACATCATCAGAACAACCGGCCATATACTATATTATGGACCCATTAGCCCAAAGGGATTGAACCCATCACTTGATAGACCAAGCCTAACATTACGTGGATCTGAAGAGAAATTAGGGTAACATTCATCCAAATATTTCCAAGCCACAGTATCTGCTGGATGCCTAAGCTTACCATCTTTTGTGTGCTCATCTGCATGCCATCTCATGTATCCAGATGTTTTGGATGACATGAATATCTTCTTCAGTCTTTGTATCAAGGGAAAATGGCAAAGCACTTTGCTAGGAACTTTAGCACCATTAACAAGTGATACCACAACCCCACCATTTGTAGTTTTCCATCTTAATGAACCACAAACAGGGCATATGTCACAATCTTTCAACTCCTTCCAAAATAGCACACAATTGTTGGGGCAAGCATCAATCTTATTGTAGCCAAGGCCCAACTTTGGAATTATACTTTTTGTTTTAAGAAAAAAAGTTCAACAATATCTCACCTTTTGAAAGAGCTCTTTTAAAAATCTTTGGAAAAGCATCAAATCCAGCATTAGTCACTCCATGCAAGCATTTTAGATGACATAATTCGATAAATGAGAGCTTTGTAAATTCATCGCATCCAGGATACAATGGTGTAGCTGCATCTTCTATGAGTTTATATAAATTTCCAGCCTCAACATTACACCCCTTTTTATGTGGTTTTGATGATTCACTCAAATTAGGAGAATGCAATCCATAAGCATTCTCTAACATTTCATTCATACCATCATCTGATAATTCATCAGAAGTATCCATCTCACTAGCAAAATCATTTAGCTCCGGATCCTCCACCTCCCCATGGAGATACCACTTGCTACGTGCGTTATTATCATCCATGCCTTGAAGTGTAAGATGAAGTTTCACTCTATTTATGTCCAACTCATAATGATTTGTACAAGTCTTACATGGGCAAGGTATCGACCCATCCACACCCACAGTAGCAAGCGCAACAGTCACAAATGCTTCCACACCATCACGAAATTCAGGTGAAACTCGTGAGCTTTTCACCCAATCTTTGTTTTTAAATTTATCCTTATGGACAAATCCTACACTTATAATGTATAAATGTCGTTAAAATATGACAAAATATTAGTGAAATTACATATATCAATCTCTTATTGACCATAGGAATAGTGTAAGATCTGATGATTCACTCAAATTAGGACTATGTAATATATAAGCGTCTCCTAACATTTCATCCATACCATCATCTGACGATTCATCAGAAGTATGGCATACTGATTCATAATAATGTTCTCATAGCACACGAAACCATGACTCTTTTAGGCAAAAAAGGGTAACAAAGATTGGGTAGCTTTTAAGTTGGATATGGGAAAAGCGTATAATCGAGTCGAATGGGATTTTTTGCATAGTGATTTCACTCGAATGGACTTCTATCTGAAGTATGTTGGATAAACTATGTAGTTTTTAATCACATTGTTTTATTCTAATGAGCAACCAACTGATTGGTTGAAACCCTCTAGAGGTCTTCATCAAGGGGATCCATTGTCCCCTTACCTGTTTATTATAATTGATGTTTTATCAAAGCGAATACATAAAAAAAAAAAAAAAAAAAAAAACAAATTTGGGTCTGCAAGTTTTGCTAGCAAGATAGCTCATATGTTACAAACACTTTCTTATTTGTTATTTGCTGTGATAGTCTGACATTCTGTAATGCATCTCTAGTAGTATGCAGGGATCTTAAGGCCTTGTTGGACTGGTTTGTCTTCAATCAAGAAAATTAGTAAATTTCAACTAATATATTGTAGTTTTTACGAAAAATGCGCAGTCAAATTTGAGAAAATGAATTAGTAGTCTATTAAAGCGAATGTTGCTTCCAGAAAAATATGTTGGAGGCCCCCTAGCAGGTGATTATCCTTCTACACTCTGAGAAATAAGGTCTACAATTTTATTTTTTTTTTTTTTTTTTGATAAATAGTGAGAAAACTTGCGATATAAAAATCGGCATTCCAAGGAGGGGATCCAAACTGTGCCAAAGAGGGACAAAAGAGAAGAAAAAATACAAAATATAAGAAAACAAAAGTTACAATAGGGGCAGAAGGGCTTCACTGTATGGGCTTGACAGCAAAACCAATTCTAATCAAGAGCCAGACAGAGCGGAAGCCATCGCATTCCAGTCCCCAGCCAACACTTAATGCATTGAATATTTCTGGCCACCACATTCGCAGAGTAAGGAAATTTCGCACACCAAGCCTTGATACTATGTGATGCTTTCAAATTCCAATAATCATAAGATGGGACATTGATAGGGCTACCAGAGAACATTTTGCAAGCAGCATGGCCAGCCGGGAGGTTTTCCAACGGTCGCATGGGATAAAATTTGCAGACTCGAGGACGGAGACAGTTCAAATGAGGTATGTCCTTAGGCTAAATTCGTTCTTGTTTGTTGTAATTGAATGTTAATTCAAATTTAGAGCTTATAACCTAATTCTTGAAGTCATCTTCAATCTAAGTCCTATTATACAGCTTCAAGATTGGTGAGCCCAAAGTCATTCCCTAAATCGCTTCATTGATTGATTGTCATTTCAATTTACTCAATTTTTATTAAGGGTGCGTCCAGTTCAGCTTATTTCAGTCATCCTTTTTCAGCTTATTTGTTTGAATAAGATCTGTTTATTTAAGATCTGTATCGTTTTACAATAAATTGTTTGCTTGATTTATTAATTGTCGTTTTGATTTACTCATTTTTTTTTATTAAGGGTGTATTTGGTTCAGTTTATCCTCTTTCGACTTATTTGTTTCAATAAGATCGGTATCATTTTAAAATAAATTATTTGGCTGTGCAATTTAGAAAGATATTTTTACATAATAAATTGTTCCGATACAAGCTTAAGAAAGAACTTATATATTATGATCACAAAAATAGCTAGATAATACCAATCAACTAATAATGAGGTAGGATAGAGTCATAATAATAATTGATCATAGTATTGGAGGATGGTGAGTATGGCGACATATGGGGGGTAAAAGGCATGGTGGCAAGTGTGGATAGTAATAAAGAGTAAAAGTAGGTCATGTTGTGAAAATTTAAGACTAACATAGTCTTTTTAAAACATTTTTCCAAAATAAGCTGTGAAAAGGATTTAATTTTGTATTTTTTTTTTCTAATTAGTTATAACCAACATTTCCATCTTCCTATTTAAGCCATGAAAAAAATATAAAAAGATATTTTTTTTTCCATCCAAATGTAAGCCTAAGTCCTATACTCCTAGTTAACTAAATCTATTTTCATTCGAATTCAACACATAATTGCTTGAAAAAATGAGTCAACTTGCACTAAATACTCATTCGTTGTGGATATGAGACCCATATACCTGCTAGTTGTATGACGAACTCGTACACTTGTGGGAAAATGATATCACACATTCTTTAAAACTGCACTGTGTTTTGGCATCTTGTCTAGAGAATTGGTAGCCATAACCAAAGCCAATCCTTATTCTTGGGCGATTCTTTTCTTTGTTTTCTCGTTGTTTGGCTTGATAAATGTTCACTCAAACCCAAGTTAACATCCCTTTGACTCAGAGATTGAGTTAACCCATATAGGCAATTGGGTTAAATTTGAGTTTGGTTGTTCAACTCATTTTCAATATGCTTGACGTGCTTATATAGTTATATTAGGTAGTTGAGTGGTATAATACTATCTTCATATATATATTTTTAGTAGTCTATCTCATATAGATAATTTGAATCTTTAGAAATGTTAATTTATTAGTTTATTCTAAGTAATGTGCTTGGGCGAGTAGCACCAGTATGGGTGACCTCCTCGGAAGTCCTCGTGTTACCAACCCCATAAGATCGAGGGTCCTCGGAAACAATATCTAAACAGGGTTACACTTTGAAGGGGTAAGGCTGCATACATCCATCCCTCCCAGACCTCGCTTAGGCGGGAGCCCCGAGGCAGTGGATTTGTTGTTGTTGTTGTTGCCATGACAAAATTGTTATTGCCACAGCAAAATTATAGTGTTTAAGGCAATTTTCTAGATCTCATTGTTTGTATGTCACATCATTAATCTAACATTAACAATTTTTGTCCCGGCAATAACAACACTTTTATTTTAATAGTTATAAAAATGTCATGTATTTAGTGTTAATATTGTTGGAAAAAATGATACAAGCTAAACTTAAGTGTTATGGAAAACTACTTCATATTTGAAAAATGAGAGAAGTGCTCTAGTCTACATCCCACATAGAAAAAATAAGGGGGTTTGGATGAGTTTATATGGATATATGCCCCTCAACTCATTTGAACTAAATTAAGGATGAAAGAGTGGTGGACACCACACACAAGCGCATGTTGCCTGCCCGCCCGCCACGCTGGGCGAGGGTAATCTTTTTATCAACGGGTACGCTTATTTTATAAAAAAATATCCATGCTCGAATTTACTGCAGAATTATACTGTTAAAGATTTAATACTACAAATTAATTTAGGCGTTTCTCCTCGTTAGAGCCCTGGGCTTTTCTACCCGTTCAAGTAAAACTCTTAATTACCATTAGTGCAGATGTTTTTGCTGGGATTTACTTACTGCACTACTTTCTACCCTCATTTTAGTAGAAATACGATATATTGACATACTCGACAATCGTCAAAAGGAAAAAACACTCTTCTTCACCTTACTTATCTCCCCTCTTCGATTCTTTCTCTCTCTCAATACTTGGACAAGGTTCTTCGGCTCTCCTACGCGGCTATTAACAGTGCAATGTCACGGGATGAGCACAGATCACCCGTGTAGCGCCCGGGCCACTGAGGCTAGGGCCGAGCCAGCCTATCCCCTATGGTCAACAAGCAGCAATATGCACCTTTAAGAGACGAAATACACGGCATACCACGGACATACCTGAACACAATCAATGCGCATTATTATCGGACAGGCTAAGGAGACCCCATATGGCAAATATCTGCTTATTGAGCATCGGGGACAGTGTCAGCCAAAGGCGGCCCGTGACATTCTTCCCCACCTAATTCCGCAAACGTCCTCGTTGCGGGTGCC
Source organism: Simmondsia chinensis (assembly GCA_018398585.1). Lineage (NCBI taxonomy): Eukaryota > Viridiplantae > Streptophyta > Magnoliopsida > Caryophyllales > Simmondsiaceae > Simmondsia > Simmondsia chinensis. Next base: position 7,654,570 of record JAGTTD010000010.1, on the reverse strand, counting down.
TGCCCATCGTCACATCCCTATATCTCTAGCAGCCTGATTGGTCACGGGACGACCACATCATCATCCCCTTCAACGTGACACCTCTGACATGCTATTGACACTCGCCCGACGATAAGCAGCGTGCCCAAAAACAACCTGCCAGCTCCATGTACCATAGTGCACCACGTACACGTCTCGATCCACGATGCTTGTTGACTCTTCACCTTGTGAACTTCGCCTTGCACCCCAAGGATTGGCCCAATCTCCACGCAATAAGCCAGCCATACGGTCAGCACTCCTGACCGGCACCCAACACAGTGCGCCTTCCGCCACATTTGAAACCGCGAGCCACTCAACTCCACTCCGAAAGTTCCTCGTTAGAGTGCCCCTCCCACACAAGGAGTGTCCATACCCACAGACAAACCCGCTCGACGGACCCAGGACATGAGCAACTCCCATTCCCCAGGAGTGTCCACCACCACGGACAAAGCTCGGTCCCACCACAACTGCTTACTCGCGTATCCTAAGCCTCGCTCTAATACCACTTGTCACGGGATGAGCGCAGATCACCCTTGCAGCGCCCGGGCCCCTGAGGCTAGGGCCGGGCCAGCCTACCCCTATGGTCAACAAGCAGCAATATGCACCTTCAAGAGACGAAATACACGGCATACCACGGACATACCTGAACACAATCAATGCGCATTAGTATCGGACAGGCTAAGGAGACCCCATATGGCATATGTCTGCTTATTGAGCATCGGGGACAGTGTCAGCCAAAGACGGCCCATGACAGCAGGCTAATAGTCGAATCGTGTTAATCCTAGAGAATGGCCGTCGATACAACTTTCTGCACTGGAGCAACAGTGAAATCGTCTTTTAGGACAGTGGTATTTTCCACGGCACGGTACCTTCGGTATTCTAATCAACTTTCCCCTTTCCTGTATTATTTAACTGTTATGTTTAGGTATTTAATTGTTTTATTCAACTTGAATTTTTGCTTAATCCTACTGCAGTTTTGTTGCAATATTTTACTGAAATTTTTTCCTGGAAATTTTACTAAATTTCTGTTGCATTTTAATGAGATGTAAATACAGAATTTTTACTATTTTACTGTTATTTTATAGTTTAATTTGCAGTTTAATTTATAGCAGTTAATAGATTATTTTACCATAGTATCACTGCGATTTTCCACTATTATTTCGCTGTATTTTATGCAGTATTTTTTACTGTATTTTTTCGCTGTATGTTTTACTACAGTTGTACTATTTGGATTTTTATTTCAACAAATATCAACCATAACATCTATCAGTGACATGTCTGTATATTAATAAACTATCATTTAATGAAAATAACTCATATAACTAAATGGGTTAATAATAAGGTTTGATAAAGACAGAGAGTTCCTAATGTGTTTAATAAAGGAGTCCAATTTGGATTGACTTCATTTCTAAAACCCTGGCATAACAAGAATATGACATGACACTTTTTCCAACTCCAATAAAGATCCTGTTTCTAACCCTAAAAATTTCCTCTTTTGAGGCAGCAATTGGAGATTGACCATCACAGTAAAGACTGAAGCATATGAGAAGGGACAATTGAGGATTGAAGAAGGGATAATGGCAACATAAATCAAGAAAGTCAATATCTTCATGAGTTTCTCTTTTTTTAGTTGTCTATTCTGCAATTTTGATTTTTTTTTGATGCATAGACTCTTAGTTTAGGAGACTGTAGGACAATTAACCGTCTAAATCCTAGGTTTTATGTTAATATTCGTTGAGACTTTGTTAATCAATTTTGTATGACAATTTAATTATGATTGGATTTTCATTCATATGATTATAGCTACCTTTTTTTTTTCCAATTAATTTGCAAGTTATTTGATGCTTGAAGCTTAGACCATCGTGCATTAGATTTTCATGAGCGATAGTTGTAATCAACTCAAAAGCATATCTTGTAATTGAATTAACATTGATTTTGAAGCTAAAAGTAATTTATTAGGCTCTGTTTGATACATAAAATTGGAATTGGACTGTAAAATCCGAAATCCAATTCCAATTCTTGTTGAATTGGAGTTCCGGAGTTGAAATTCCATTGTTTGCTTAATCAAAGGATTTAGAGGTCAAAAATACAATTCCATAATGATTCTAGTTATCAAAGGTTTTCGGTCAATCAAGTTAGAACATTTTGAGTTTTCAATTAGTTAGAGTCGGATTATGATCGGATCGAATCACTTTGCGGTTGAGTTATTTCAAGTCAAATGGGTCAAGTTCTTGTCGAGTCAGACCATTTTGTGTTGGAATCTTCTCGGATTTTCGATTATTCAAGTTGGGTGTTCTCGAGATTTAAGCTAGAATGGATCTGGTTTGACTTAATTTAGGTCATCTTTGGCTCTAGTGATCTTGATTTTTGGTTAAATGGATTGCATTATTTCAAATTTCGGGCTATCTCAGGTCGGGTCAAATTTAAGTTGAGAGTCATATGGGTTGGGTAATATTAGGCTTCAGGTCACTATTTTCGACTTTTGAGTCGGCTTGGTTATGTTACATTCAAGTCGGGTAGTTTCATTTTTTAGATTTGAGTCATCTAGGTTTCAAGTCAACTGGGTTTATAACTTTGAGTTAAGTTGATTATGGTCATTTCATATTCAAGATTTGAGGTTTGAGTTAAATCTAGGTCGTATTAAGTCTTTTGGTTTTGAGTCGTCTTGGGTTTAGGTAAATCAAGTTGAGTCATTTAATACACCACGGTTATTGCCTAGACACCAAGGTATCCTTCACTGCTACCGCCAAGACCCCTACTGCCAACCATTCCATACTTGGCGTCACCTCAGCTTGCATCCACAGCAGCTGCCTGCCCTCCTCTCCCCAACCCAAGTGCCTGCCGTGCCACCTGTTCCCCCTTCTAGAACCCTCCCCCAACGTGCCACCTTCCCTCCCCCCCCCCCCCCCCCCCCCGGCACCCCATATGTATATATACATAGAGATGACCTAGGGTTAGATTATGCCATTAATGTAGAGCTTTGCTTAAGAGCCTCTCTCCCTCTATGTTCTTCTATTTCATCCCCCTTTCTTTTATGTAATTCTCCATTTTGGATATCAATATAATACATTTAGTTGTGATTTTCAGTTGATTTACATTTTGTATTGTATCAATTGGTATCAGAGCTATCTATCCTTGGCCCCGGTCAACATCTTTATGACCATTCATCAACCTCGCTGCCACAGGAATCATCATCGACCACCAACATCTTCATCTTCTCCGTCATCCTCGTCAGTCACCATCACTACCATTACCCCATCTTCATCCTTTATTTTTTATTTTTAAAAAAAAGAGGGAGGAAAAAAATCCGCAAATTCATCACCTGCAGCGGCAGCATCAACATCATCGTCATCGACACCATCACCACCACCACCACCACCACCACCACCACTGATTTGGAGCAAACCTCGTCAACTAATTCCCCCTCTTCATCACCAAACCCCCCACTGTCATCATCACCATTCGTCCCAAATTCATCACCCAGACCTAAAATCCAAATCCAAACCCAAAACCAAACCCAAAATCCAAACCTAAACATCTTACCTGAACCCAAACCCTACCCGCACACCAGGTGTTTGACAGAATGCCTTAACCAATTTCCCATCTCTTACCATCAATAATCACTTCCATGGCTGACGAGAACTGGTCCCTATCATCGCTAAGAGCATGGGAGAAAGCCACCAATCAACGCCTTACATCATTACAAAGTCGGGTGCAAAAGCTAGCTAAAACCGTGGACACCATCTTGGCTCAATACCTCGGAGGTAGTCAGCTCAGCACCTTCGCCAACTCTCTCACGAAGCTCTTGAGACTTCGCTAAACAAGAGATGTTGGCGAGTACCTCAGTCGGTTCAAGTCTTTGGCGAGTAACTGTGGCCTGACAGAAAAGCAGAAGATCAAGTTGTTTGTAGGCGGCTTGCGCAAAAAAAATAGCAGAAGGCGTCACCATATTCTCACCTTGAACAGTCCATGATGCCAAATTGTTGGTCAAGTAGTGGGAACGCGGTCTCGCCTATCTTGAGAAGTTGGCCCCAAGAGAATCTTTGAGTATGATGCCGGCATTGCTCGTGCCTAGCTCTTTGGATGCTGCTTCCGCCAACCTTGTGAGCCAACAAACGTTGCTGCCAACATCAATCACACCCCAGAGCCAGTTGAGTGTGGCACCTCCCACACTTAATAAAGGTGAGGCTCCACCTTCACAGCCAATCTTGGAGACGGATTCAAACCCCGCCCCGGATTCCGCCTTTACCCCATTCCTAGGCGCTTCCGAGGATGTCGCCGTCTCCATGTTAGCTCCACCCTCCGCCATCTCTACCCTGCTCCCAGTTCCACTCCTCATGCTCATGGCTAGTACAGACCCACCAACTGGGTCAGATCATCTTGAGCTTCAGCCGACATTTCTCGTGTTTGAGGATGCTCTCCCTGTTACCAACAAGCCTCCATTGTGTCGCCTATTCAAAGAAGGCATCAAATTCGAGGCTCGGGTTGTGCTGGAATTCCAAAAGTTGGTGTTTGATCCGGGATGCTTTTCTACACTCCGGAGTTGGCTCGGAGTCCATGACCCTTGGGAGCAAAGGGTCTTTGGATGCAAAAGAAGTAGTACAAGCCAGAGTGGGATTTGGCGTACAGAATGACACCATCCCACTAAGTCTCCCCCGCCCAGGCGGCTACCTTGTTTCTGATCCTTGAGGATGAGGATCTTTTCAAGGGGGCAGTATTGATACACCACGGATATTGCCTAGATGCCAAGGTGTCCTTCACAGCTGCCGCCAAGACCTCTACTGCCAACCATTCCATACTTAGTGTCACCTCGGCTTGCATCACCCGCCACAACAGCTGCCTGCCTTCCTCTCGCCAACCTGAGCGCCTGCCATGCCACCTGTCCCCCCTTCTAGAACCCTCCACAATAGTGCCCCCTCAACACCCCCCCCCCCCCCCCCCCCCCCAAAAAAAAAATGTATATACAGATAGAGATGACCTAGGGTTAGAGTATGCCATTTATGTAGATCCTTGCTCAAGTCTCTCTCTCCCTATATGTTCTTCTATTTCTCCCCCCTTTCTCCTATGTAATTCTCCATTTTGGATATCAATATAATACTTTTAGTTGTGATTCCAGTTGATTTATAGTTTGTATTGTATCATCATTTTAGGGTTCTTATCAGTGGATTTACTACTATAGAATTGCAATTTCTTACCCCTATCCCAAGGAATTAGAATGTGTAATTTTTAGTTAAAACCTAATTTCATGAAATTGGCAGTGGAATTGGAATTTCAATTTCAACGGATGAACCAAACAATGAAATTGGAATTATGTTCTCTATTTCCAGTCTCAACCCCAATTTCATGTGCCAAACATGACCTTAGCCTTATTACGATAACTTATACAACACCTATCACGGAAAGGTTTGCTCAGGCATCTCAGAGACAATTTAAATCTAGCTCCAAACGAATTAAATTAATTATCATCTCATGACAAGATTTTAATTACAATTTAAAGGAATTTGTACATAGGTGTACTTGTACACTTGTGTACTTGCGGGCTCGCAGTGATCTTCCTTGTGTATGCTTGGTTTCACTTGGCTTGTGTTTTGTCGGATTCTAATTCTATGTTGCTCTCATACTTTCAAGTTATATGCTTCTAGGATGACACACCCTTCAGGTTGGGGGTCCTCGAAAACAGCCTCTCTGCAGGGTAGCACCCTAAAAACGGAAGGCTGCATAAATCCACCCCCCAAACCCTGGTTTTGCAGGAGCCTTCGTGGCACTGGGACTGTTGTTGTTGTTAATGGAACTTAGTTCCACTAAATAAATCCCACTGCACTTTAGACTTAAATCATTTATTCGATATTTCCAAATAGGCTATATTTGTGACAACAAACCCTTCACTAGACGTCCATGACAAATAATAATTATAACTACTACTATTATTTTTCTCACAGCTTATCCATTAGTTCGCGACTCGTCCTTTTTCGAATAATCATTTATACTTGAATGTATTCACAGTATAAATTCCAAATGTCAAACACTTGGAACACTTTGGCCAAAGATTTCGAACTATTCAAACACTTGCGAATCAACTACGGGGATATTTGTATCTCATAAGAGACTGTAGATTCTGTATTGAATAATTGATCCTTGTTACACTTCACACCACTACCCAGTGTATGTGGGAGTTTAGTCATTTGTCTAAATCTTACTTATAGTACACTAAAGTAACTAACGTTCTATGCACAAATCCAGGATACTCTCAAGATTTAGAGTCATTGTTCAAATAGTATATCATGAATCACTCATCTCTGATTGTAGTCTAGAAACAAGCAACTCACACAGTCCAACTCAATGTATCAATCTTATTAAACACACCAACCTAACACTTTTGGATCACTATCCACATGACCAGGACAAGTCATCTAAAGTGTCGAAGCATGATCTTAACAGACAAGTAGTCCAAACTTATCAAGGACCATGAGTTATTCAAATAACATTCCATACCATTTGTTCCAAGTCTATTTGTGCCTTAATCTCATTATCCACTTAGAACAAACATATAAATTGTAATTAGAGTACTCTTTCCATCTCATGGACGATACTTAAAAGAAAATTACATGCAACATATATGCTTGCTTAAACAAATTTAACGAGGAAATGACAGGAGCTCCAATTTTATTCATTAATAAAGCAATATTACAAAATAAATCTGAATTTTTAGGACACTAATCTTAACAATCTTCCACTTGTCCTACATCTAATTTACCGTCCACTTTATACTCATTTCCTCTAAGTGTGATTTAAAGGTCTTCTGAGTCTAAGTCTTTGTAAAAGAATCTCAAGATTATGGCTCGTTTCTATCTTCAAGATGGCCAACTCACCCTTCTCCACATAGTCTCTAATGAGGTAGTACTTCCTTTCAATGTGCTTGGATGTCTTGGGTCTTCTAGGCTCTGTAGAATTAGCCACCACACCCAAGTTGTCACAATAGACTGTAACTAGTTTTAGACCATCTCTAACAACCTCAAGCTCTATTAGGAACTTTCTGAGCCAACATGCCTCCTTCGCAGCTTCTGAAGCTGAAATATACTCGGCCTCCATGATGGAGTCAACAATACAAGACTACTTAACACTCCTCCAACTGATGGCTCCTCCTCCAAGGGTAAAGACATATCCAGAGGTTGAACTTTTGGCATCTTTATCTGACTAGAAGTCTAAATCAGTAGAGCCAACTAGAATCAGCTCGTCACTTTTAAAGATCAGCATATAATCTCTAGTTATTCTCAAGTACTTGAGAATATCTCACTGCCACCCAGTGCATCAGATCCGAGTTAGACTGATATTTGCTTACCATACCAACAACATAGCAGATATTTGGTATCGTGCACACCATGGCATACATGAGGCTTTCCATTGCCAAAGCATATGCAACATTCCTCATCTACTCCTCCTCTTGAGGCGTCTTTGGACACTGCTCTATAGAAAGAGGAACTCCATGGCTGAAAGGTAAAGCCCTTTCTTAGAGTCCTCCATGCGATACCTTAACAACATCTTATCAATATAAGTGGCTTGAGAAAGACTCAACATTCTACTCTTATGATCATGCAAAAGCTTGATCCCAAGAATATAGTTGGCTTCTCCTAAGTCCTTCATATCGAACTGAATTAACTATTAGGAACAGTGTCCTAAAATTCAGATTTATTCTGGACATATTATTTTAATTAATAAATAAAATTGAAGTCCCAGTCATTTCCTAGTTAAATTTCTATAAGTGAGCATTTATATTGTATATAATTTTCTTTTGGGAAACATCTATGAGATGGTTGTAGTCCTCAGACTACAATTAAATGTTTGTTTTAAGTAGTTTATGAGACTAAACAACAGATAGATTTGGAACAAATGGTATAGATTGTTGTTTGAAAGGCTCATAGTCGAAGAAAAGTTTGGACCACTTGTATGCTAAGATTATAACGTGACACTTTAGATGTCTTGTCTTGGTCATATGGATGGAGATCCAAAAGTGTTGGGTTGGTGTGTTTGATAAGATTGACATACTAAGTTGGACCATGTGTGTTACTTATTTCTAGACTACTATCGGAGATGATTGATTCACGTTGTACTATTTGAATGATGACTCTAAATTCTAAGAGTATTCTGGACTTGTGCATGGAACATTAGTTACTTTAGTATACTATACTAAGGTCTAAACGCATGATTGAATTCCCACATACACTCGGCAGCGGCGTGAAGTGTGACAAGGATTAGGTATTCAATAAGGAATCTATAGTCTTTTATGAGATACAGATGTCCCCTTAGTTGATTCGCAAATATTTGAATAGTTCAGAAACTTTGGCCAAAGTATTCCAAGTGTTTGACGTTTGGAATTTATACTATGAATTATTCAGTGAAGAGCGAGTCGATAACTAATGGAGAAGCTGTGAGAAGGATAATGGTAGTAGTTATACTTATTCTTCGTCATGAACATCTAGTGGAGGAGTTTTTATCATCAATACAGTCTATTAGGAAAATATCGAATAAATAATTTAACTCTGGAGTGCAGTAAGATTTATTTAGTGGAATTAAGTCTCATTAGATGGTAATTAAATTACTACATGAGATGGTTAATTTAACCTATTTGGAGCTAGATTTAAATTGTCCTTGAGGTCCCTGCGCAAGCTTCTGTATTTATTGAAATCGGAAAAATATTAAAGAATTCTTGTGATGTATTATGTATCCATACGATAAGTAAATTTAATTTTGCCGAACATTATTCATAAGATGAATAAAAATTAAAAATTATAAAATAAAATAACTTTAAAAATTAAAATTCATAATATGAACTTTTACATGTGGGGGGAAAAAAGAAAACCCAAAGAAAAACGCAAATCATCTCAGCGATCCGCGTGATTAGGATCGAGCGAAGACGCTTGGTTTGGCTATCCACGTGCATGCGAGCAGGCCATACGCGGATTTAATTTAAAATAAACATGTTTTTCCCTAAGAATTAAAATGCACCGTTTTACTTTATTTTTGAACGATACGCTACGTTTGGTTTTTAACTGGGCGAATCCCACATCGATTTCCCAACCCTTTTCGCTCTGGTACACTCCTATAAATAGAGGTATCTATTCAAAGGTTTGGCATTCAATTTTACAATTAAAAAAAAAAGGTTTCTGAGAGTATTGACTTTCGCAGACCTAGTGGGAGAGAAAAATTTCCTTTGAAATTGTTCTTTCCTCAAAGTTTAATATTTTTTGGAGCCCATCCTCCGGGTAGTTCGAGGTCATTGCATAGAAGATCGTAGGGTCTCAATTTTGGTGTTCTTTTGAAGATTGTTATTTCTTTCTGATATTCGTATATTGAAGCAATACCGGGTATGTTTTCTTTCCCTCTTCTTTTAGTCTTTGCTTTTCTATTTATTTATAGTATTCATTATTATGCCTGTTTAAGTTTATGCATTATTATGAATGTATTAGAGTAAAAGGCCTATAGATCTAAATTAAGAATTTAGATCGGTAGATTTAAATTATGAATTTAAATCTGTAGATTTAAAATTAGGAATTTTAAATCAACCCAGGTTTAGAATTATGAATTCTAAATCCCTTCCGTTGCATAAACTTTATAAAACTAAAGAGAATTTTTGAAATTCGTCCCAACAACCAGTATTAGGGCAAAGGGTTTATAGAGATAAACCTATTCTCAGGAACTCTCGCAAGTGAGGTGTCATGAAGCGTGACTCTCCGACCGGGGGCTTAGGTAAAGAGAAGAATCTCTTGCTCAAAGTGCTCTAATAGGTGCCCATTGTTGTGACCATAGTTGAGAATTGTGAATCCAATAGTTGACACCATTGTTTATTTTTCCAACAAAAGTTACTATTTTCCAAACATTAACAACTAAATCTTTACTGCTGACAACACCCCTACATCATTCTAAATGAGTAGTATATCATCGACATACAATACTAAGAAAGTCACTACTTTCTCTTAATGTCGTTTGTACACACATGGTTCATCAACCAATTGCTCAAACCCATAGGATTTTATTGGGTCATTGAATCCAATATTCCATGAGCATGATGCTTGCTTTAGTCCATATATGGACTTCTTCAGTCTGCATACCATATGCTCCTATTTTTGCCAATGAAACCATTTGGTTGCACCATATAGATGTCTTCTTCAAAACGGCCATTCAGAAAGCCCATTTTGACATCCATTTACCAAATCTTATAATTTTTATAGCTGCAATGGATAGGAGTATCCTTATGGACTTTAACATGGCTACTGGTGAAAAGGTCTCATCATAATCGATTACTTCCTTTTGGGTAAAGCTCTTAGTAACCAGTCTTGCCTTGAAGGTCTCGACCTTCCCGTCCGCTCCTCTTTTCCTCTTGTAAATTCATTTACAACCAATGGGCTTAATGCCAACAGGTGCCTGTACAAGATCCCAAACCTGATTAGAATACATAGATCCTATCTCAGATTTCATTGCTAAGACCCATTGGGCAGCATCTTTGTCTTTAATTATCTCATTGTAGTTGAGAGGATCAGGTTCAATGTCATGGTCAATCACTAAGGCTCCCATCATGAACCTGTCAGGTGCCCTAACAATCCTCCCACTACGCCCAGGCCCTCGTGTGCCTGGAACATTCTCGACCCTATCAGTAGGTGCATCTAATGCATCTAGTTGTGTCTAGCTGTTAAAAATTAGTGTCATTTTCTTTCAGTTCCTATAACACTATTTTGCTTTTTCTTTTGTAATCTACTACAAAATCCTCCTCTAAATATTTCACACTTGCACTTACAAAAACTTTTTGATCAGAAGGACTATAGAAAAGATTACCCCTTTTCCCTTGGGATAACAAACATGCACACCTCCATCCTATATTCTAGCTTGTCAGGATTCTTTTTCAACACATGGGGATTCTAGTTTGTCAGGATTCTTTTTTAACACATATGCTGGGCACCCCCAAATACAAAGGTACCCCATACTTAGCTTTCTCCTAGTCCATAACTCTAGAGGTGTTTTAGGAACTGACTTAGATGGAACTAAGTTAAGAAGATATGATGTTATCTCTAAGGGATAACCCCAAAAAGATATTGGCAAAGTAGCATGACTTATTATGGACCTTACCATCTCTAACAATATCCTATTCCTTTTGTCTGCAACACCATTATGCCGGGTGTACCTGAAGTGAAAAGCTGATATCTTATCCTATTTGCAGTTAGAAAATTCAAAAACTCACCTGGAAAATATTCACCACCGCGATCTGATTGAAGTGACATAACTTGTTTACCTAATTGCTTTTCAACTTTGGCTTTGTACTCATTGAACTTTTCAAAAGAGTCCGCCTTATGTCTCATTAAGTAAACATATCCATATCTTGAGCAATCATCAGTGAATGTGATGAAATACTCATACCCGCCTCTTGCTTGAACATTCATTGGTCCACATACATCTGTGTGTACCAGCTCAAGCAAGTAACCAAGCATGTTGCCTTTACTCTTAAAGACAGACTTGGTCATCTCACCTTCTATGCAGGATTCGCAGACTAGTAATGACTTCAAATCCAAAGGTTCTATTAGTCCATCTTTTACAAGTCTTTGGATCTTGTTCGAATTAATGTGACCTAAACAGTGATGCCATATGTAAGCATTATCCCTTTCAGGGTGTTTTCTTTTAGGAGATTGAACAAGTGAGCTTGTATTAGATTCATTTAAACAAATGTGAGAGTTTTGATCAGGAAACAACATAAATAATCCATCGACACATGTACCTTTGCAAATAAATAATTTAACTGAATAACCATTATCCACTAATCAAGTTCCTGCGTAATGTAGGTACAAATAAACAATCATTTAAAATTAAAACTCTACTACTAAATAATAAGCTAGGATCTCCTACTCCTAAAACCGCTACTCTTGTACCTTCTCCAACCGTCAGGTACAGCTTCCCATCATGTAGCCTCCTAGTTAGCCTGAGTCCCTGTAACATATTGTAGACATGGTTATTTAAGCTTGAGTCCACATACTAGGACCCTGATGGACTCTCAACTACGCATGACTCAACTAAGCTAGATATCAACATATCTTCACAAGATGGCTTAGCAGTCTTTGCAGGAAGAGAAGCTAAATACTTAGTGTAGTTCCACTTCCAGTGGCCAATCTTCCCCTAAAAGAAACACTTTCCTTTTGCTAGATTCTTCACGGACTTGGTTGCTACACCAGCAACCTTGCCCTTTCCTTTTATTCTAGTAGGTCCCTTGTTAGTAACAACTAAGTCCAACTTATTTTTCAGACAAAGTAATTTGGTCTAGTTAAAGCATTATCTTTCAGAATTGAATGAAGCGCACCAGTCGCAGCCATTTGAAAACACTGTAAATGCAATTTGTGTAACTATCTAATATGAGTCATGTATAATGCAATGATATCTATTCTTTTATTCTAGAGAGCACAATCAGTCATATATCTAAAAAAAATGTATTATCATGCATGGCATGATGACCCAAACACACCACTCCTTACTCCGTGGCAGTGGGGTTGCATGAAATTAGTTTGGATGAGAACTATTCTCAATTAATATGTTTTCTTGTAACTCTTACTAAACATGATTAACTCACCACTTTACCTTTATCTCTAACATAACACAACAGAGCTCCTTAGGGAGGCCAATATATCACACTAGTTAAGTGTAAATCATTACCTAAACCTCCATACAGATACACGTAATACTCTTCGGCAACATGGTTGCATCGCATCTTTGCGTTTTCGTTTATCCTAATAGAAGTCTAACCCTATTATCTACCAACCGACATCCTCCGCGGGGAGGTCTACCGATCTAATAAACTGCTAGACCGGTAATGAAGACCGCAAGGTTTCAATAATTGAACCTCGCTCCCGTTTGATTTTTATAAACTAGTGGTTTTAATTAACTTGTATTTATAACCTAGGTTATCTCATAATCTCCTTTAAAATCTCATTCTAAAACTAAATTAACTAATAGAATTAATTAATTAATTTTTTTTAATTTAAAATAGTACTGACTTACAACTTAGATCATCTCATAATCTACTTTAGAATCTCATTCCAAAATTAAAATATTAATTAATAATTATTATATAAACCAGTACTAATGTCTACAAATCCCCAAAATTTTTTTATTTCGTTACTATTTTTTTATAAAAATAAAAATGCTAATGTCAGCGCCCACTCAGTGCTATTATATATATATATATATATATATTCTCATTAGATTAATTTATCTAATTTTACAAATCTTGATTAAATATGCACAATCTCATCATACGAATAATATGAATGCAATTTTAATTAATCTTCACTGACATATCTGAATTAACTATTAATTCATTATCGATTTAAACAATTTAAACCAATACTTTGACTATTATCAAAATCAAATTAATCGATCTTTCCTTCTTAACAAAGTCTCTATTTTATTAAATCGCAAATTTATTTATTTCGATCTTACTATATCTATGTATATTTTGAGTATAATCAGAGGCTGGCTCTGATACTTATTGTTGGAAAAAATTTCAAGAAATTTCCCTAATTTAACAAAGTTAACGAGCAGAAGGGTTTAAGATTCTTAATTTTAAACTTAAGATTGATTTAAAATTTCTAATTTTAAACCTATAAATTTGAATTCCTAATTTAAATCTACTTGCCTCTACTCTAATATATTTATAATAATTATATGAACTATAACTAGTATAATAAAAAATATAAATAAATAGAAAGCGAAAAACTTTAAAAGAGAAGGAATGATGAATACCTAGATTTGCTCCAATTAAAGAAATCTAGAATAATAAAAAATCTGAGAAAGCCAAGAAAACCAAGACCCAGTTAGCTTCTACGCAATGACCTCAAAGCAACCAGAGAGTGGGCTTTGAAAAATATTAAACTGCAAATAGAAAAATTTTTGCTCTAGTTAGATATCCGAAAGTCAATACTTTCAGAAACCTTTAATTTTTAAATTTTAATTGAATGCCATAGCATAAAATTGGTAACCCTATTTATAGTAGGATACCGAAGCGAAAATGAGCAAAGAAATCAATGTTCGACGTAGAAATACAAATGAAAACGCATCGCTTCATATAAATTGACAGTCAAAACTCCGCATTTCATTTACAAACCACGTCCTTTTGACCACAAAACACATGCCACGTTTCGCACATATGTTCATCCAATTGAAGACGCGGACCCCCACTGTGCATGCGCGATTTTTATTTTTTTCCTTTATTTTTCACACGTAAAAATTCATCTTATTACTATTAATTTTCAAAAAATTACTTTATTTTATAATTTTCAATTTTTATTTATCTCGTAAATAATGTGTGAAAAATTTAAATTTACTCATCTCTTGAATAAATAATTTATTTCATAAATTCTTTACTATTTTTTCGATTGCAGTAAAAGACAAAGGCTTAAGCAGGGAGCTCAGGACCCATTTAAATCAAGCTTCAAATGAGTTTAATTAATTATCATCTCATGATAAAATTTAATTACCATTTAGTGAGACTTAATTGCACTAAATAAATTCCACTGCACTCTAGACTTAAATCATTTATTCGATATTTTTCAAATAGACTGTATTGATGACAATATAATTATAACTACTGCCATTATTTTTTTTACATCTTATCCATTAGTTCCCAACTCGCCCTTTTCCGAATAATTTATTTATACTTGAATGTATTTATAGTATAAATTTCAAATGTCAAACACTTGGAACACCTTGACCAAAGATTCCAAACTATTGAAACATTTGCGGATCAACTAAGGAGACATCTGTATCTCATAAGAGACTATAGATTTCGTATTAAATAACTGATCCTTGTCACACTTCACGCTGCTATCTAATGTACATGGGAATTCAGTCATTTGTCTAAACCTTACTTATAGTACAACAAATTAACTAACGTTCCATAAATAAGTCCAGCATATTCTCAGGATTTATAATTGTCATTCAAATAGTACACCATGAATCACTCATCTCTGATAGTAGTCTAGAAACAAGCAACTCACATGGTCCAACTCAGTGTATCAATCTTATCAAACACACCAACCTAACACTTTTGGATCACCATTCACCTGAAGTGGTGAGTCATGATCTTAACAAACAAGTAGTCTAAACTCATCACTGACCATGAGTTATTCAAATAACATTCCGTACCATTTGTTCCAAATCTATCTGTGGCTTAATCTCATTATCCACTTAGAACAAACATGTAAAATATAATATGAGGACTCTATCTATCTCATGGACGATACTTAAAAGAAAATCACATGCAACATATATGCTCGTTTACACAAATTTAAAGAGCAAATGATTATAGCTTCAATTTTATTCATTAATAAAGTAATATTACAAAATAAATCTGGAGTTTCAGGATACTATTACAAACATTCCCTTGTACTGTAATTAAATGCCTATTCGAATTTAGAGCTTGTAGAGTAAATCCTTAAAGTCAAATTTGGTACTAGTCATATTATCTGTGTCCGAGATTGGTGAGCCCGAAGTCATTCCCTAAACTGCTTAATTGATTGATTGTCACTTGGATTTACTCACTTTCTATTTAGTCTTAGTTAACTAAACCTTTTTCATTTGAATTCATCACTTAGCCACTTACAAATAAGTTGATTTCCATTAAATATTGATCCCCTATATATACATCACTCCTATGCCCGTTAATTGCTATGACAAACTTGTATATTGTGAGTGCACGATTTCAGAAACTCTTTAAAGCCAATTAGTACTTAATAAGATAATATCATTATACTAAAGTCAAACATAGTACAATACAACAGGTAGAATAAAAAAAAAAAAAATTTAATTCTAATTGAACACTTTCATCACCATCAAATGGTCACTTCTGTAGCAGTGTTCTCAAAACTATCATAAAGATCAGGATTCATCACATACAATGAAGAATGATCTTTAACCAAATTTGTGCATGCATGTTTTTCTTTCCCCTTTAAGAATGCTTGGTAAAAGTACAAATATTTTTTTTTTCTGTTTCTATATTTCTCCACGTTGTTCGTAAGTTTCTTAAACTTTGTTTCACTTGGGTATCATAGTGCTAATTGTTACGGTCATGACCATTATATCTTCCACCAACACGTCCATGTCCATGAACGCGACCAAGTCTTTGATGGTCATCTAACATGGCATTCACTTCAGGAACGGATACAACCTAGTTGGTCATGACTGCTATTTTTTATTAACAACTCATTATTTTGTTCAGTAATAAAGAGACATTATATTAAATACAAATGTCTTTTAAAGCGACGTTCTCAATAATATTGCTACATGTGCATATTCTAGCAATTTCGAGGCATGAAATGTATAAAATACTTTTTCCTAATCTACACTCCTCAATAATATTCTTTTGAATAATTCAGCTAGAAGGTAATTCTAAATATTGTAGAGTTATAAAAGGGTTCATTTAAGGCACTGGATATGTTGTTGGTATTGTTGTTGTTGTAAAATTATAAATACTTATAGTTTAAGGATGGTATAGGATCAGACGAATCCATTCTTAGGGAGCTTTCTGTAGGATCATAGATTTTTGTTGATCAAAACTTTCTTTAAAATTTACCCAAAGTGCATAAGGATTCTTTTACAATAAGATACTGACCTTCAATCCATCATGTAAATAATGCCAAAAAAATATCATTACTTTAGCATGATTGTGTAGGTATGTATTGTTTCTCTTTTTTTTTTTTCTCCCTCCAAGATTAATAACATCAAGATGAATCTCAATATAAAAAATCCATAATAAATAATTTTTATTAAATATATCAAAACAACAAATTCAAGTTTAGCAAGATAAACATTATGAAAGACAAGAATAAAAAGAAAAATATATTACATCAATTAAATAAAGACCTCAATCAAGTAGAACCTCATACTGATAAGGTATTATAAAATTAAGTATTGAAAATGAATTGCAAAATGTTGACAAATAAAACCAAAGACTTGCTTTTACTCTAAAAGCCCATATTATAAACACAACTTCCACCTAAATAGAGGTGAAGCTTCATTACTTCTCAAAGATTGATTTAAAAACCGTGGCCCACGTTTTCTAATATAATATAGGATAAATTACACAAATCTCTCATGTTTTTTTTGCTCTCCTCTTACAAATAAAACCACTTATTAAATTCGTTCACTTTTAAAAATCAAACACTAAATTCCATGGAACTTTTTTGAATATTTTGCCCCTCAAAAGTTAGGGTTAAGTGTTTTATTTTATTTTTAGAATGGGATTTTATATTTAGAGCAAAAAAATAAGAGATTTTTCTATGTTTATAGAAATATAATTATTTTAATTAACTATATTAATAATATTATAAGTTTATAAGACAAAAAATATTTTTAAATTTTTTTAAAAATATTATGAGATTAATAACATTTTTGCTTGAAATAATTTTTAGTTAGATTCAAAAATTTGAAATTTAAAAATTTACAATATTAAAAATTTGAAACAAATAATGACAAAATAATTTTGAAAAACATTTGAAAAAGTATGATAGTGTTTTTTAACTTTAGTTTTTTAAACTTTTTTCCAAAAAAATTATTTTTCATAATTTCTTTTTATTTTTTATTTAATCCATCTTTTAATTTAAAATTTATTTTTAACCAATAATTATTATATATTATCTTATAATATTTTTTTTAAATTAAAAAAGTATTTTATTATCTTATATTTTCAAATCTATTAATTTAATTTTGAAGTTATTTTAAACAATATATATATATATATATATATATATATATATATATATATATTTCTAAACTTATAATATTATTACTATAATTAATTAAAATAATAATTTTTATAAATATAGAAAATCCATTTTTCTAAAAATATAAAACTCTTCATTTTTTTCCAAAAACATAAAACTCCCATCTAAAAATAAAATCAACACAATAGGCAAAATGGTCAAAAAAAAACTTGACTGAGGGCAAAGTGTTTAAATTTAAAAGTAAGGGGGGTTTAGTGAATGATTTTATTTGTAAAGAGGGTTTTCTGTTTTTAAAACAAAAAATAGAGAGAGTTTTCTGTAATCTACTCTATAATATATTAGACTCAAATTACTATATAACATATCTATCTACTACAATTCTCCATTACACTTTTAACAATGTCCACAACAAAGATGTCTAAAGTCTGAAGGGAAAAAAATTGAATGGACAAAGTGAAGGTTTAGAGGGGGATATTTTGCTATTGGTGGTTTTAACCTCCTGTAATCATTGCAATAAATTGACGAAGTGAAGACACTTGAAAAGAAGCCCGCATAAAAATTGTCAAGTTTCTATGCTCGATTTGTCAACCCTTCACGTCGGTTGATAAATCAAATTCTTCTCTATCACAAAAGCAAGTTGTTCTGCTCAATTTGTCAACCCTTCGCGTTGGTTGATAAATCAAATTCTTCTCTATTACAAAAGCAAGTTCTTATACTCGATTTGTCAACCCTTTGTGTCTATTGATAAATCAAACAGAGCCTCTTAGGCATTGAATTGTTGTTCTCTGTTACAGAAGCTTATCCTATCTCTCACCCTGACTACCGAAATATAAAACCTTCAAACGATCAATTAAATTCACATTTGATTTATCCACTAGCCATTTTGATGTCATCGCCTTTCTTGACATTACCCGTGGACATACTGCGAGGTGACTTTTTTAAAGATATGTAAGGACAAACAAAACCTAATAAAATTTGAGATGACACGAAAACACGATACGAAGATAGTATGTTTGGGTTGAAGTTTTTGAGAATTTTTTACCAACTTGGCACCTTTTCCAAAGAAAATTATCAAAATGGCACCATTGCAAAAATATTTACCAAAACGTCGTTGATCACCGTACGCTGTTTCTAACGGCATACGGTGAACAGTAATATTTTTTTTTAAACGAAAGCACAGCTAATTTGTATTTTAAAAATTATTGCATTAAAATTATTCTAATAAATAATTTAAAATTTTAATAATTTTTTAAATTTTTTTAAGAAAGTATATTAACTTTGTTATAACATTGTATATGTCATCTTTTTTATTGTCACGTTATCTACCACATATTCTTTTTAGATGTTATATTATTTTTTTGAGTAATTGTCATGGCCACTTATAATTAATTGATATCTTTCATGGTCTTTTTCTAAATAATATTTTTCTTCTTGATCGTTTTTATAAAGTATGTTGCCCTTACTACATCTAATATCATTTTTTAAAACTTTCACCATTTATGTTTTCATCCAAAAAGTAATGCATAATTTCCATTTATATAATATTGGTTCAACAAAAATTTAACGAGCATCTAAATGATAAAATGACTTATATGTTATCGTTATTAATCACTATATTAAATATAGTACATAGAAAGCAACATACATTCCTATAGCCCCAAGGGCTTCCGCCTATGCATAGTCTAGAGGGATGGATTTACGCAGCCTTCTCTCTTCAGGGTGCTACCTTGAATAGAGGCTGTTTCCTAACACCCAAGCAACATGCACTGTTATGACGAAATTAATATACTTTCTTAAACAAATTTAAAAAATTATTAAAAATTTAAATTATTTATTAGAATAGTTTTAATACAATAATTTTTAAAATACAAATTAGCTGTGGTTCCGTTAAAAAAAATAAAATAAAATATTGTTCACCGTGCACCGTTAGAAACGGCATAAGTCGATCAATGACAGGCGTACGCCGTTTCAAACGGCGAAGGTTGAGTATACTACAGTAAATAATGCAGTTTGGTAAATATTTTTGCAATAGTGCCACGTCGGTAATTTTTTTTTTAAATGTACCAAGTTGGTAAATAACCCAGTTTTTGAAGCCAGGTTAAATTGGAGTTGACACATTTAGGTTTTTGGGTTCAATTTGAGCTTGACCCATTTAACCTATTTTCGACCTACTTCACCTATTTATATAATTATGTTAGATATTTAAATGATCCATTATTGTTATTATATATAGATTTGGCTAACCTATTCCATATAAGATAATTTAAATATATTTACTACTGTTAATTTGACAATTTATTATAAATACGTCATATATTTATTACTAGTATGAACTATTAGGTGTATTATTGACATATTTATAAGTTAGAAACAAGCATTTATTGAAAAAAAAATCACCAATATAATTAAATGGATAACTCGTGGATTACCCGTTTAATAATTGGGTAGGGTTGAGATTTAGAGTTCCTAACCCGTATAATAAATGGGTCGGGTTCGGGTTAACTTTATTTCTAAAACCTTTTGCATAACACGACCACGAACACAACACGACACGACACGACACGTTACGTTTGCCACCCCTAACAAATATAAGACATTGTTAATAGACAACTCTATTTATTACGTCATCAACCAGAACAAGCTATATGCCTCATTTCAAGTACAACAATGCTCCATTATATTCACTTTACATAAGCTTTTGAGTACCGATAGGGGATGTAACGGTAGAGTCGAGCTTAGCTTAAAGCTCACCAAGCCTAGAGACTATGAGTTCAAGATAGACTAAGCTTCGTGGTTGCACTGAAGCCCAACCACTATTAGTAAAATACGCATATAACTAGCATATTAAACCTGTATTTATATTTTTTCTGCTTAAAAAAGGCGTTTACGTGACGTACAAAATGATATGTTTGAATAGGTCTTTTTATGTTGGCCACATAATACACATTTTATAACTCAAATCCATATTTTTCCTAAATAAAAAACAAGCACTCAGTTTAAAATAAGTATGCTTATACCTTTTTTTTTCCGATAATTAGCGACAAAGTCGCGAACAAAATAGGTCACTCGACCAAGCACGACCTGAGTCCACTCGTAAAGAACGGGGACCAAAAGAGACCATAAAACACAAAAATAGGAAGACAATCCAAAATAGGCAAAACACGAGCCTCAAAACACAACTAACGCACGGCAACAACAGATATGCTTATACCTAAATTAAGTATCAATATTCTATACTTTGCTAAATTTATAGCTTCAACGCTAAAATTATTGTCTTATAACACTTCTTTTTCACTATGTGTTCATGCTTTTTGCTGCTGCTATTATAGGTGACACCATCAAATAAAAGTCAAATTGACCAAATTATACTTATCCCCACTCTCTTAATATTTTAGGAGTTGCTACAAACATGAATATAACCATATGTAAATTTTTATGAGTCCAAACTTTTTAACGGACTTCTATGTATAAAACCGAATACACAAATACATTAATCTCGGGTTTAATTCTTGTACCATAGTTTACTATGACCCCAACTCAGCGGGATTCAAACAGAGCTAGTATACGCTTAAGTTCAGCTTGTTTGCATCCCTCACAAGAACTCATAAACAGGTACATACAATCATCCAAACATATATCTCATTATGCGGGTAAATTGGATTATTCTACAGAAACTGTGACCATAACAACAGCTTCTTATTTAGACATACCTTTACTCGGCACAATAACTAGTGTGCATATAATACATACTGTCAGATAACTTAAACTTGAGTCTAGAACGCACCTGAAGGTTTCAGAGGGTGACGAGCTCCGAGTCTTCTCTTGCGAAGCCGCTCTGCGATTATGAAGGCGAGCTCAAGAGATTGAGAAGCGTTGAGCCGGGGGTCACAGTGCGTGTGGTAGCGTGAGCTCAGGTCATCGTAGGTGATAGTACGAGCGCCTCCCACGCATTCTGTAACGTTCTGACCTGTCATCTCCAGATGGACTCCTCCTGGGTAGCTTCCTTCTTGATCATGTACATCAAAGAATGCCCTCACCTCAGCCTAGCACCAAATAAGCAACGATACTAAGCCCTTTTCATGAATATTCAGAAGCCAAGTACATCAACAATTGTCCATGTAAATGAACACAAAGTTTAGGGCTAGCGTGGTATTGTTTTGTTGTTTGCAAATTTTAATTTTTGAGAAACCACAAACTATGTTTTGGAAATAATGTTGTTTGTTTTGTGGTCTTTTTGTTTTTAGTTTCTTTAAAATTAGAGGGAAAACTTAAAATAAAAAACAAAAAAAAGAAAAAAGAACCTAGCTTGTAGTTTTTAGAAATTAAAAATTGCAAACAAGAGAACATAACAAAACAGGCCCTTAATGAAAAAATGCCTTTGATTACCACCACAAAGACCACTTTTAGATGCCTCGTTCTATCGAAAAAGAGAACTTACCACCTCCAGAAAGTCAGGTGAGAGTGGGCCTTGGGGCATGGGGTCAGCTCATGAGTCTCAATCATAATGTTGCAGATGCAGTGTAGGAAACGCGTTTCCAAGTTAAACACGATTCAACCTTAGGTTGAACGTTTCAATAAAGAAGAGCGATTCTTGAAGATATCATTTATTTTGGCCTTAGATTTTTGAAGTATCGTTTATTTTGGCCTTATGCAATGATTTAGTAGCTACTCATTTGATGAGACTTCTAATTAATACATTAAATTTTTATGGACTTAGCCTCAGTGTCTTCAAATGGTAAAACATAGAATTAATAGTGATTAAGTAAAACATTAAAAATGAGAGTTACCTTTTTTTGTTCTATATAACTATCGATGTCTTGAGTCTTGATAAACCTCTATTGCACTATTTTCCTCTTTAGTAAGCAAAATAGAGTGAGAGAAGTAAATATTGGAGAAAAAACGAGGGAAAAAGGTGAGAGGGGAAGGATCTGTACGGAAAGCTTCTTTGTAGTGAAGATAAAAATTTAAGAGGTTTAATACTTTGCTTTTACAGTATTAGAAGGAGAAGAGAGTGTAGTAGGTATAAATCTAGAGCGTGTCTATTAAAAGTTCAGAGAAAATGAAAGGTTTTCTTTATTTAAAAAAACATTAAAGGGATGTCCATTACTAGCATTTAAGTGCAACATAGTCCCAATGCATGCTTAGTAATTCTACACGGGAATCACCATAATTAGGTATCATGCTCAATCTAACTTAAATTCATTACATGCTCAATCACCATAATTAGGTATCACGCTCAATCTAACTTAAATTCATTACATGCTCACCGTAACTTAGGTACCAATGCATGATTCATTGCATAATTAACCTAAATTAATAGGGTGGTTCAAGTTTCGGTTAACTATACCGAAAAATATTTAAATTTGTTTAACTATAACTAAAATAGTCAGAATAACTTAACTGTTACCGTTAACAAAAAGTCCGGTTAACCATTTTTCAGTAATTCATTGATTTCGTGTGGTTATTTCAATACCAATAACCAAGAAAATACTTATAAACTCTTACATATGCATTGTGATTTAACATTTAATTTATTAACTTTTATTACTGCAGCCCCACGCTCCTAACTTAAGAAACTTTTATGATTGCCCGCTCCCCCGCTCCAACTCCCGTTTCCGCTCCCGCTCCCTTTTCGTGCAACTATGGGAAGTAAATTCAACTTCTCATCAATGAAAAGGGAAAGCATCTTTCTTCAGGGAGAGAAAATGTCTTCCATTTTGATCTCACATCATATGCTTCTTTTCAATCTTAACTTCACCAAGTATTTTTACCCCATATAGATTTACAAAATGAAATCATTTTTTTTAGCTAGAAAGACAACTTTAAAAAATATATATATATATATTTTGAATTGAAATTATCTTGTCAAGAAAAATTTCCCGTAAGGAAAATGTTATCCATTAAACCAAATGGAGCCTTTGGAAATAAAAGGGGCGCAACATATAAAGTAGGAAACATACCCTGATCGAATCAAAGGATCGGGTTTTGAGACCAGAAGGAGCTTTGATGGTGTTCCCATGCATCGGGTCGCTAACCCATGTGACTATTTGACCAGCACGACGAACTGCCCTGATCAGATGCGGAAGCTTCACCCTCATGTTCTCGGAACCCATTCTTGTGATCACCGTTATCCTTCCAGGCTTGTTTTGAGGGTTTAGAATGTCAATGAGCCCGACAAGCTCGTTTGGATCCATCTTGTCACTGACCTGCCTCATTACATGGGGTATATTATCATTTACAGCAAAGTGCTAATTACAAAGTTCAATGTAAGCTACTTTAAGAAATACGAGTACTCATAATAACATTCAGCATTACCCAAAAAGCCGGGATAAACTTTGGAGAACGCATTAACAAAAATTAGCAAATGCAGCCAAAGACGAGCAAATTCAATGTGTGGCAGTGGGTAACTGATTATCTCAACATTTTTAAGATGGATAAATTCCATGTCGTTGATATAGTGTCTCGGCAATTTCATTTGGTTTCTAAAAGAAAAATAAGTTGCTTTTAACCCATATGGGTCATATATTGCAAAGATCCAAACAAATATTCATGCAATCATTAACTTTTACATCTCTTTGATACTTTTTTTAATACAAATAAAGTTGTAGATAAGTTTTTGACTTTTAGTTAATTAAATTTAAAATATACACCATATGGAAGGTTACAAAAGTATTGTTATGCAACAGCCAATAGTGAAATAACTAACTGAAATCCATTGTTCAACAGTTATTTCATTCCATGTATTATGACGACCAGTTCAAATTCCATTACATTGGTTCCATGTTTTAGATACCTTGATTCCAAGGGGGTTGGCAACGCCTCTTAGGAACTCAACATGGGCACCGTCAAGTTGTCGGGTGCGCTCCCCGACCCAAAGCATATGAGCCGAGCAGTCATAGTACAGCCCACTAGTCGAATCCTCTCTAGTAAGTGACTGCTCATATGGCAAAAGCAAGCACTCATGTGACGTCCAAAACTCTGTTGTTGTCATGATGGGATGGTCAACTGTGAGTCCAGCCGCAGCCATGAAGCCAAGTGCTTCATCAACTCGATGAGCGAGTTCCCGGTATCTGTTGACCACAAGGAACAAACTTTTTAAGTCACTCGAGATCGCTACTTACCAACAATCATATCTAACAGACAATGAGCTTCTTCAGAAATCAGTTATATTTGAGGCATTATTCATCCCAATTCCATACCAAATTACTAATGGACATTGGTGATGCCTCAAAATGAAGCTTACATAAGTTTCAATATTCAACTAATACTAAATATCAATGCTTTTGAAGGTGGTCTTCATATTCATGAGTTGAAGTCTCAGAAACAGCCTCTGCACAATGGTGAGAATAAGGTTGCTTGCATGTGACCCTCCACAAACGACACTTTGGTGGGAGGCTTGGGCCACGTTATCCAAACTCCAGGTAAAGCGGATACAAATCCAAGCACTGTCTGCAACTACTTAAAGGAATTCTGCATGTTTCTTTTGTCGATTGAAGTGTGCAAATTTTCATACCTTATTAAAAGTGCTCAAAAAATCAAACACAAGGTACTTTTGAGTATTAAAATGAAGAATCATGGATGCATAATCCTCATGCAATAGGCTTTCCTACTAACTCTTAAGTCTCTCAAGGCACATGAGAACACGGGAATAGATCTTACAACAGGTGAAGGTTCTTTCAAGAAGGGATCTTCACAATAACGCTGACAACACAAAGAAGAAAAGTACCTGTCACCCTGTTCACTGTGATCGGTGAAATCGAGATTCCAGTGGGTGACCCTCTGCATAGCAGCATATCCTCCAGTGGCAAAAGCCCTAAGAAGGTTCAAAGTTGCAACTGACTGCGTGTAAGCCCTTATCATCCTATGGGGATCTGGAATCCTCGATTTCTCATCAAATACATCGCCATTGATGTTATCACCCCTATAGCTTGGGAGCTTCACTCCATTCTTCTCCTCGAATGGATCAGATCTCGGCTTAGCAAACTGACCCGCCATTCTGCCCACCTGCAGAGCATCATCACATCTTCAGATATTGAACGTCAACCTTGCAAATCAAATTTCCAGTGTTATCGCATACATCCATATTTTGTAGGCACATAAGTTGTTGGGTTTCATATAGAGGTTAGGCTACCCACGTAGAGTAATGCTTGACTTTCTTGCCATTATTAAAAAAATATGTTGTAGGCACGTATCAAGATGAGCACACCATATCATATCAAACATTTTTTTTCCCCTTTGAAAGGGCAACATCAGGGCTTTATAGGACGGAACAAATATTAATACCATTCTCATCTAAGCAATCTTTATTTTCACATTCTAATGGGATCTAGTTTAATGTTGGAACCCCCTAGGATCCACTACATGGATCCAAGGATCCATGGAAAAAAGACTCTACAAAGTTCAACCCTAGCCGACCATTAGCAAACAGAGCCATCCTCTATCCGGGCTTGAGACTGGCTATGAAATTATCCCTATAGGGGGAGTTATATATCAGGACGAGGAGAGGGGTAATATAACCAACATTGTAGATAAATGTTCAAATTCTCAATGCAATTTCCCATCACAGCCACATACTGAGACCTTTGAAAAAGCCTCATGTAGTATAACTAAACAGTGTTTGGCACATGCTAGGATAAGTTATGCCAGTAATAGGAGACATAGTCTTGTTACCCATAACACATAAAACAAGGATGCATACAAACAGACGGGCTTGCACACACGTGCACAGAGGCAAAAGAAGCAGTTCAATCATATAGAAGGCCAGAACAATTACTACTACTCATTTTATAGTTGTATCTTAGCTATAATTTATTCCAAAATCCCATTTAACATTAAAACACACATCACTTGTTAATTATATGGCCAAATTATATCAAATTATGGTGTCAGTTCTTTTGTTACACTAGTCTCTGCTCTTCCTTCTAATTAGACCTCGCGCTTTGGAGATGAACACTCCCTCTCAATAGTGCTACACATGAAAGTCATAAAAGCACAATTTTCACAGATAAACTAAAAGATTATCGAGTCCTCTCCTTCTCAACTAAACCCCAACCCAAAACCAAAAAACAAAAAAAGTGGGCCCATATGGCATGAACAACAATTTATGCTCTGTTTGTTGAGGGGAAAAACCACATTCCTAGAATTGGTATTCCCCTTTTACGTTGTTTGGGGTGCATTTTCCGACGGGAAAACCTTTTCCCTCAAGTGGGAGAAAATGACTTCCCTTCCAAAAAGGGGGAAGTCATCATTCCAAGTGATCCAAAACATTTTGAAGGTATATATGTCCGACTATGGATCATACCAAAATGAAATTGGAGGGATCTTAGATCGATAGAGGTGATAATGTGGGACAAGAAATGGACACAGAATAATTAGTCAGCTCCAAATCTTATAGTGAATTATGTGGTTCCATTTGATTTTTGTTCCTGGCTGATATTTTATATTTGAAATATCATTACTAATTCACGCTATGATGACTATTATAATTAGAAAATAATGCTTATATCAAACCAAGCACCAAAAAATTATTTATATCTTTTTTTTAAGAAAATACTTTTCTTTTGATATATGCTTCTTAAGAAAATTATCACTTAAGTACCCTGACGTTTACCATTTATCACCCAGATACCCTAACATTTCAATCCATACAATGGGGTACCTTGAGGTTTAAACATTTTATCACTTACGTATTCTGAAGTTTTAAGATTTTATCAATCAAGTGCTTCGATAGATTTTCGATAGAAAATGCTAAAGTAGAACATGATTCCGACGATATATCAATATTATCATTAGAATTTGAAGGTTTTTGCTAAAAAAATGCTAACATGATAAATGATTTCGACCGTATTTAGGTGATTTACATCAACATACAATGAACTTTTAATCGTAATTTTCTAAAAACATTGACATGACTCGTAAATATTATCATAATTATGTATTATATAAGCATTTTTATTTAAAATTAGTCAGATTATTACAAAAATTCATCAAAATTTGATATAGGGCACCTAAGTAATAAAGCATTCAACTTCATGTCACCTTATTGTATATATTGAAACATTAAGATAGGTAATAAATGCTCAAAGCTCATGGTACCTTAGTAATAATTTCGCAACCACATGAAGTCTAGATAATTTTGACAAGGCATAATATGTTTGGTAGAAGACGATTCCTTTAAAACAAACAAATATTGCAAGGTCAGAATATATTTTCCGTTGAAACAAACCGAAAAACTCAACAAGGATTGCATTTTTCAAAGAAAACCTTTTTCAAAGGAAAATGTTTTCTAGGGTAGAGTACTTCCCTCGAAACAAACGGAGCCTTAAATTCATCAAGACATAATACTTCAGCAAAATTCGGTGCTTTGTTCCAACTATGACAACAACTACAACCACCCAATGCCTCATAGAGGTTTCTGCCAAGGCAAGGTTTAGAGAGGGTAAGATGTATACAACCTCATCCCTACAGGGTGCTACAACGTAGAGAGGCCATTTGAAGGGCCCCAACCCTAAAAGAACGATATTTATGAACTCCAAATCAAATAAAGCAATAACAGGAAAAAAAATCCAAGCCTAGGGGCGCTATGAACAAGCATTGTTGTGCTCCTCTCTCCTAACGGTTTTGACAACCACACATAATTTTAACTGTCACTCAATTCTATTGAAGGCCATCTCTTCGGCAAAGTTTAGGTAGGTAAGGTTATGTTTAATCGCTTCCATCCAACTTTTCTTCAGCCTGCGTCTACCTCTCTTCCAATATGTATTATATAGTTGTTCACATTTCTTAACATGGGCATGCCTCTACCTCTCTGTTCCGACAATGACAAGTCCCTTACTTTATATACTTTTGACACTCATGATTTGATTATACTCACTCATTTCTTTTATCAAGACCATATGATGAACAAGAACAGGAACAACATAGAATCAAAAACCAATAACAAAACCAGAAACCCCACCTTAACAACAGGCATCTGACCACCAAACATAAGAACAACACTCATCTGAAGCAAAACCCTAAACGTATCCCTTATATTATTCGCATTAAACTCCTTGAAACTCTCCGCGCAATCCCCTCCCTGTAGCAGAAACGCCCCGCCCATCGCCGCCTGCCCCAGCCGCTCCTCCAGGCTACGCGCCTCCCCAGCGAACACGATTGGCGGAAACGACTCCAACACCTTGAGTACGCTGTGGAGCTCGGTGGGGTCGGGGTACTCCGGCAACTGCAGCGCCTTCTTGGCCTTCCAGCTGTCGATAGACCATGTTAAGGCGCCGGGGCTGGTGGTGCGCGCCGGGGTCGCGCTGGCGCTGATGGTGGTGGCGGAGGGTTTTGGGAGAAGAGAGAAAGTGGGGCGGGGAGAGAAGGGGTTTGATGATGGAGGATGAATTTGGGGTTTGGAGGAGAGAGAGAACGTGCTTCTTGTTAGAGCCATTTTTGCATAGAGTTTCTATGGGGTCTGGGGTGTGAATTTTTGATGGGTCAGAGTAGGAGAGAGACAGGGGGGAATTCGAGAGATTTTATTTCTGTCTCTACTTTTTTTTGTTTGGTCAGAACTGTCTCTACTTTATGCCTTTAAAATATTTATTTTTTTATCATTAGTTTGATAATTTGGTAAAGGAAATAACGAAGGGTAAAGAGATCTAATAAATAGGGGGATGTTAAGCATTATCTTTTTTTCAGAGATCCTTGTTTTAAAATAGAGTAAAATAATAAGAATAAAGAGGGTTATAATTAAAATTAAAATAAAAATTTTTAAACTTTTTCTTTACTTCCAAATTAGTATTAAAGAAAATGGGGCAAAAGGAGGTAATGGAGGGTAAAATTTACCCGTATTACTCCCTCGTACACCTCTTAAAAATTGCATGCTCTTAGACCTAATATCCCGTTACTAAACAAGAAGTTAAAGGTAAAGATAATACTAGGGAGCCCATCAACAGATAGACCAACTTAGCCCTTTTTCATAGACAATCCTATCAAATTCTAAATTGAGCCGCTTCAAGATTTCGGTACCCATGTGCTCTTTTATCCCTCCGGCTGCCTCCTGATGCGCTAGCTTATCACCTTCATGTTAAATATGAGACACTGGCAAAGCAAGAACTAAATACCCTCTATGATCAATCTTATTTGCCATGGGCATTTCAATTCTCTACAGATAATTTTCACGACCATAAGATTATCTACATCCATATAAATATACCTAAACCAAATATAAAAAGGCAATATTAAAATAATTATTTTTGTTACATTATGAGATATATATATATATATATATATATATATATATATATATATATATATATATATATGTTGTGAAGACAATTATTATTATTATTATCAGAGTAACGATATAATTTTTAGCAAATAATCGCTCCAAGATTTCACAAAATTGTTTCAGTAAGTAGCACTTTTATTCTAAGAATAGCGTTACGCTATCCATCAACCTCCACAGTTGCCATATTGGTAAATTTGAAACCGTGGATGAGGTGCTCAAAGTCGTGAACGAACATTCAATGATGTTTAGGTAGAAAAGGTGAGGGAAAGAGAAGTACCGAAGTGAGTGTGTCAAAAGCAACAGCGGATAGGTGGCTGACAACAGACAAAACTAAGGTTGGTTTAACGACTAGTTCATCATCTTAGGCCTCCGCCTATAGATGGCAATGAACCGGTAAAACTCCTTATTCACAGATACCCGCCCTATTTGAATGGGTATGAGTGTAAGTGAGGTAGGTAGCGACCTCGTACCCACCATGGGTTTGAGACGAGCACAGGCATAGCATTGTACCCGCCCTGCTCCATACCCACCATACCTGTTCCGTTTTATATCGAATTAACTTTAAAATTAAAAAAATATGTGTGTAAATTCAATTACCTATATTATTTATCATTGTTATACAAAATATAATTCAATCTTTAAAAATAGTATTAAATAATGAATACGAGCGTATATAGATAATCATTTTGGACCCACATTATGGCAGATACGGGGTGGGTAATGAATATGCGTTGGATACCTACGGATATGGGTATAAGTTTCTACCCGTCGAGACAGGGATGCGTATCCACTTCATACCCATGGTGGGTAATAAGGCGGATATGAGTATAAATTTGGGTAACAAGTATAGTATAAAGGAGGCACCCCTCACACTCTACCTTGTTGGGAAGCCCGTTGTATGCTAAGCCCAAATGGATCTACTTTGCTTACATTGAGGATTGTTTTAGTTGTTTACAAAAGCTAATGATATTTCTAGTTTTTGTGAGTTAAAAGTTTTGATGTAATGGTTTGTGTCTCAATTTTTTAATCCTTGTTTTCGTTTCAAACTAATAGAGTGCCAAGAAAAGTACTGTGGAGGGTGTTGGGTAGGAGAGGCATCCCATTGCCTTATATTCGAGTCATTAGGGATATGTATGAAGAGTCACATACTAATGTGCGCACAAGGGAAGGGGAGACAGATACTTTCCCTATTACAGTTGGGGTGCACCAGGGCTCTGCCTTGAGTCCCTTCCTGTTCATTCTAGTGATGGATGAGCTCACAAGACACATCCAAGGGGGGGTACCTTGGTGTATGCTTTTTGCAGATGACATAGTTCTAGTAGGGGAATCCCGAGCTGAAACAAACGAGAAGCTGGAATTGTAGAGAGGTGCTTTAGAATCGAGGGGTTTAAGGATTAGCAGATCTAAGACCGAGTATGTGGAATTCAAATTCGACCATTCCACCGCAACTAGTACAAAGGAGGTTAAGATTGAATCAGAAACCGTACCGAGTAAGGAGAGCTTCAAATATCTGGGATCCATGATACACCAGAATGGTGAAGTGGATGAGGATGTCAGCAATAGGATTAAAGTAGGCTGGCAGAAGTGGAGGATGGCATCAGGGGTGCTGTGTGATAGAAAGTTCCCACTAAAGTTAAAGGAAAAATACTATAGGACGGTAGTAAGACCGGCTATGCTATATGGGGCAGATTGTCGACAAATGAAACAAAATCAAACACAGAGGATGAAGGTGGCAGAGATGAGAATGTTACATTGGATGTGTGGTCACACAAGGAAGGATAGGATTAGGAATGATGTGATACGAGGAAAGTTGGGTGTAGCCTCGATCGAGGATAAAATGAGGGAGCACCGCCTAAGATGGTTTGGACATATTAGAAGGAGACCGACTACAGCCCCAGTCAGGAGGTGTGAACTGCTTCACAGGACGCTAGGCAGAAGAGGGAGGGGCAGACCAAAGAAGAGTTGGCTGGAGACGATCCGTCACGACCTAACCCACCTAAACCTGAGAGAGGAGATGGCCTCAGATAGGGCACGATGGAGTGCCAGCATAAGGGTAGCAGAGGTGGCAGAGTAGATTAGTGCGGGGAGGGACTGGTAGTTTAAGACCCTTAAGCTAGGTTAGTCTCCGATCATGCTTCGTCTTCTTTCTCTTCTTCTTCTTCTTTCTCTTTTTTCTTTTTCTTCTTCTTCTTTTTCCTCATAATTCATGGGTAATTAATTGGTGGTTTATTTGCAGGTACTCAATTACTTCAGGTTGGGGGTCCTCGGAAACAGCCTCCTTTCCACCCGGAAGGGGTAAGGCTGCGTACACCACCCTCCCCAGACCCTGCTTTCTGCGGGAGCCGCAAGGCACTGGGACTGTTGTTGTTGTTGTTGTTGTTGTTCTTGTTGTTTTCGTTTCAAACTCATCATCTTCTCTCCCAAGTATTGGTTTCTCTCTTTAGAAAAAATGTTATTCTGCTTACCAATATTTAAAAAAAAAAAAAGGAAAGAAATTTAAGTTTTTGTTTTTTTAACTGAAAATTTCATTTTGAAAGTGATTTTTCTTATTTTTGGCATTTTTTGCTTTTTGTTTTCTTAGTCTAAGTGAAAAATGAAAAAAAGGAAATCAAAATCAAGAAAATAGTTTTCGGTACCAAGCTTTTGATTTCTCAAAAACTAAAAATTGCAAAGCAGAAAATAATATCTAAGTTGTCGGTTGGTT
The DNA here is from genome assembly GCA_018398585.1 of Simmondsia chinensis. Taxonomy (NCBI): domain Eukaryota; kingdom Viridiplantae; phylum Streptophyta; class Magnoliopsida; order Caryophyllales; family Simmondsiaceae; genus Simmondsia; species Simmondsia chinensis. The sequence continues at coordinate 7,621,824 of JAGTTD010000010.1, read as the reverse complement.
TAGTAGTAATTATCTTGCCTCAACTCAATGGTAACTCAAGTTCGAATTTCATTACCCTATCTTCAGTGTAAGATGCCTTAAAGTTGCTTTTTTCATATAAAAGACCCTTAAAACCTTCCCTTCTCTTATAGAAAAATTGTAAAGTGGTTGTTTCCATTCTAAATTATTTGAAATAAGCGTAGGGGTGTGAAGAACTGGGGAGCCCATAAAAGCTAGCTCGTCATAAAGTTTGAAAAGCTAGTATGTCTCTAATTCAAGCCCAATCTAATCGAGCTTAAGCTTATAGGCTCATGAGCATCAATAAACCTAAACAAATGGATTTTGATCTAATTCATAAGCCTAAATTGCACAATCAAGCTAGATTCAAGTCTAAATAAATCTGAACTTGAGCTTAATTAAGCACAAGTCAACATTAAATGAGCCTAAATAACGCTAGCTTCACTCAAATGACGAGGTCCATCTAAGCTTAAGTGCATCATTCTAGAGGCCAAGGCAGACGAGTGCAGTTTCATGCTTGGCTCAGTTATACCCTTGCTTGGCAACTGGGTAAGGGGGAGGGTCAAGAGAAGGAATGTAAGGTAATATCCTACCTTTGTTTGGATATGTTAAATTAAGAGAGGTAATTGTAAAGAGAGGTAAATAAGTTATCTTTGTTTGAAAATTGGGCAAAGAGAAAAGAATAAAGAGAGTTGTAATTAAATTAAGGGCAAAATTATCTAAAATTTCTTTAAAAATTACACTACCCCCTTTACACACTGTTTGGCAACAAGGTAAATGGGGGTAAGAGTAAAGAGGGGAAATTTCTTACCCCTATTTGGCAAATACGTTTGAATTACCTCCATTTACCCCTCTTTACCTTGAATTTCTTTAACTCCCAAAATTTTTAAAATTTTTAACAATTTTGCCCTTATTTTACTTGTAATTATCTTTATCCTCCCCCTCTTTACCTCTCTTTATTCCTCTTTATCCAGTTGCCAAACAAGACATTACCCCCTAATTTGGGGGGCTAAAGAAAATAGGGGTAAAGAGGGGCAAATGGGGTAATGGAAGGTAAGTTTTTACCCCCTTTACCCTTCAAAAGCATTTGCCAAACAGGGGTACCCCACTTTACTCCTATCCTTTTTACCCTTCTTTGCCCCGTTCCCAAACAGGGGGTTAGTGGTAGAGCATCACAACCCAAATTTCTATTTCAGATCAACAAGTAGAAATTTTTCATCTCCTCCCACCAGACTTTTTCCAAAGAATAGTTGTTTTCAATGGGTCAATGTGGTAGATTATTTAGTGGAGATTTTACATCTCCTGCTAGAAAAATTAAACAAAATAACTACGCAAAAGCAATAAAGGAAAAACAAGATGACAACCAAATTATCTGTGAACTTGAACGAAAACTTTCAAAAATAAACAACGTAAATTTGGGAAATAAGGATTCTAAATTACTACATAAAGTATAAATGTGCTGCAAGATTGTTTGAAAATGAATGGAATATTGGAAAAAACTTGTACCGGTAAACCCACGTATAAAGCAGCGTAAAACTGTAGCTTTAAATCAAATTTCAAAATAAACAAAAATTAGAAACTTCATATCAAATCTCAAAACCAATTAAATTAGTAAGCAAAAATCATGACTTATTTCAAAGCGTGAAGCCGAAAATCCATGGAGTTCACCATTGCCAAAATCGTTTATGCCCCCGCACTGGTATAATGGGACTAAATGGCACTCCGATCCCTAGGGTTAACACGGCATCCACCAGTATAGTGTACTCTAGAGCGGAGGACTAGAATACGTCACAATAGCTCAAAAATTTAACAAAATTGAAAATAAAAGGGCGCTGATTTTTAGAGAAAGAGCCAAGGTTGAGAGAGAGAGAGAAGAAGAAGAACAAATATGTGTTCTGCATTTACAATTTTTAGTAAAGAAAGGACCTAAATTTATAGAGCCTAAAAACGCATTTCAGTTGAGAGAAACCCAGGGGTGGGGAAGGAAAAATGCGTTTTCATGGGGATAGTGGAGGATAATGTCAATCAATAAACCGGAAAAGGCTAGGAGACAACTTCAAAATCACAACGAAAAGAAATAAATCCAAACGTAAAAAGATCGGGTCGAAAAGAAAATATATATACCACCCCACACCTACGCTTGACCCATTATAACATTTGAAAACTTTAGAAGCATATACAATAATTCCCCACATGATTCAAAATTTTGAAAAGAAAGTTTTTTCCTGAGCGATAGAAACTACACTTGATGATACCAATGTCTTTTGGACTTGATCAATACCTAGTAAGTACGTATGTCCCACAACCTTTCGGCTGAACAAGTCTTGGACCTAGGAGGCCATTGTGAGGGATACACATACCCACTTTATGTGGTTCCAACATTGTGACGTATTTTGCGAACAGGACTTGTACAATCTCCAATAACAACTTCAAACCTAGGTAATCAGGAATGCTCTAGGAAGTAAGCCTTTACTCTCGACAAACGATGTTTAACCACCCTTATACTCCCGTATGTGAATTCATCAAGTGTGTTGCCCCAAAACACCATAAAGGCTATGGACTATATTAAGAGCTTTCAAGCTCTTCCTGAACGTCATGTAGAAGAGTACACCACTAGAAAGGCTATGAAGCTCAAGAAGATCATTAAGCTCTTACTCATGTCATGGCAGATTCAACAAACTAATAAACCACAAACATTACTATCTTGGAAGGGATTAAGGTGGCTTAATCACAACTTCTCAACCTTGGCTTCATTTAACCCATTTAACATTCAGAGTAACTCCGAAGACGGGTATCCACCAAGATCAAGTAGCACGTACAAGCTTAAGTCCCATTCCCTCCACTGTATTATATATCGCCTTTTTAGAAAGGCCTTTAGTAAGAGGATCAACCAAGTTTTTCCACTCCTTACAAACTCGAGTACAATAATATTCTTTTCTATCAAATGTCTCACGACACCATGTCTAAGTAGAGTATGCCTTCGTTGACCATTATATTCCTCTCTTTTCGCCACTCCAATGGCCACTCAAGAGCCACAATGTATTGAGATTGAAGGCGTGGGTTTCCCCCATAACGAAATGTGCCATCACACTTCTCAGCCATTCGGCCCCCAAACCTGTCAACTCTAATGCTATAAGTTCATATTCCATTGTTGATTTAGCAATACAGGTTTATTTAGGTGATTTCCAAAGCACAGCAATATTGGCAAGCGTAAAAATATAGCCACTAGTAAAATGAATCTCATATTATCAGACAGCCAATTGGCATTATAGTATCCCTCTGAAATAGCAGGAAATTTCTTATAATGTAAACCACAATCCATATTACCCCGTGAGTACCTCAACAGTCTAATTGAAGCATTCCAATGCTTATTATTAGGATTATGGGTATAAGGACTAAGTCTACCAACAACGTATGCTATATTAGGATGAGTGCAGCTCATTAAAAACATAACGCGCCAATTATTTTAGCGTATTCTATATATGATACACCTTCATCTCTATTTTTCTTCAAGTGAACACTAGGATCATATGGAGCCTTAATAGGGGGTGTCATCAAAATAGCCAAATTTTTTAAGTATCTTTTCCATATAATGAGATTGACTAAGAGTCAAATCCTCAGGAATTCTAGCTATGTTTACACCTAGTATAACATCAACTTCACCCAAGTCTTTCATGTCAAAACATGAGCTTAAAAGGTATTTCATACATTTACAATATCAAGACTTGTACCAAAAATAAGCATATATCAACATGCAAACAAATGATCACACATCCATTCTCATCACATTTAGAATACACACATGCATCACCGTTATTAACAACAAAACTATGCATGACCAGTGTACTATTGAACTTTTGGTGCCCTTATTTTGGAGCTTGTTTAAGATCATACGAGGACTGAACAATTTTACATACTTTATTCTCCATACCAGAGACAACAAACCCTTTTGATTGTTCCATGTAAATTTCTTCATTAAGGTCACCATTTAAAAGTACAATTTTGACGTCCATTTGATGCACTACAGGATTATAAATAGATGTAAGAGCTATCAAAGCTCTTATAGTAGCTATCTTAGTTACATGTGAATAGATGTCGAAGAAATCTATTCCCTATTTCTAAGTATAGCACCTAACTATTAACCTAGCCTTAAACTTATCAATAGACATGTCTGTTCTCAATTTCTTCTTAAACATCCACTTACACGTAATTCATCTGCATCCACTGGGAAGGTCTACTAAAATTTATGTGTTATTACTTATTATAGAGTCTTGAACACTGTTAATAGCCTCTCTCCAAAGAGGCGCGTTTAAGGATTTCATTGCTTCGTCATATCTCTTAGGATCTTCCTTTATTATGAATGCATTAACAAAATATTCATCTACAGCAGTACACTCATGCAGGAATGCAATTATAAAGTCAGGTCCAATGTTATTATCAATCCATGCTCTTTGACTCCTCCTAGGTTCTTCAACCTCATTTTCAAAATGAGAGTGCCTAGACGGTGATGATATAGATGCAACAGGTAAACTAACAGGCAAAGACGTTTTTATAGGAAATATATGCTCGAAAAATTTTGCATCTCTCGATTCCACAATACTACCAAGTCCAAGAGACGACTCATTTTTAAGCATGCATCTATATGCAGCATTGTTAGTAGCATAACCAATAAATATTGCATATACTATCTTTGGACCTGTTTTACTTCTTTTAAAGTCAAGAATTCCTACTGTCGCTAAACACCCCCACACTTTGAGGTATTTTAGGTTAGGCGGGCAACCCTTCAATAATTCATTTGGCATTTTATCTAACTTTTTGTGCAGAACGCTATTAAATACATGACACGCAGATAACATAGCTTCCCCCCACAAACTCGCGGATAAGTCTAAGCTTACTGACATGGCATTTATCATCTCTTTAAGGGTTATATTCTTTCTTTCAGCTATACCATTTTGTTAGGGTGCACAAGGAGCCGTTAGCTCATGACTTATGCCGTTACCCTCACAATATCTTTTAAGAAATGTACTTTTATAATTCACCACGTCTATCAGACTTAATCCTTTTGATTTTATGGTCTAATTGATTTTCAGCTTTCGCTTTATATTTTTAAGAATATTTCTTCAGTCTCATATTTGGACTTCATGTGGTAGATCTTAGTGAAACTAGAGTAGTCTTTCTACAAACGTGATATAGTATACTTTACCGCCTCTACTCATAATACTTTTAAAATCACCAAGGTCATCATGTATTAGTTTCAAAAGGTTGGATATTCTTTCAACCGACTTGTTAAAGGGCCTTTTGGGATATTTGGCCTCAACACACACTTCACACTTGGTGAAGTTAGTTAGACCACACCTTGGGATTAAACTCAATTGTTTAAGTTTCTTAATGGAGTTGATGTTCACTTGTCCAAGTGTGTCATAAATCTAACAACTCAGCAATATAACAGAAGAAAAACCAATCTTATTAATCTTGTCAACAAGAACATCCAAAATAAATAATCCCCCTGTTACAGAAACCCTTTCCCATATAAGTTGCATTCTTAGTGATAACTAACTTGTAAGACTTAAACGACAGCTTAAAACTAGCTTTGTTTAGAAGAGCACCTGAAATCAAATTCTTACACAAACTAAAGACATACAAAATATTCTGCAGAGAAAGAAATTTTCCTGAGCTAAGTTTTAAAAGGACCTTTCCTTTGCCAAGCACTGTGATTGAACTAGAAACACACATAAAAACACATTCCCCTTCATCAATTTTTTCAAAATCTCAAAATAAGTCCTTGTTGGTGTAGATGTGCCTCGTGACCCCTGTATCCATAGTCCACTCGATCATGTTTCCTAACATCACCTTAAGTATCATAGTAACAAACACGTTGCCATGCTCGGTGAGATTAGCTTGGGAATTATGTTCTTTCAGCTTTTCCAGTCCAAACCCCTTCCTACAGTCCTTTATTGTATGCCCGACCACTCCACACGTCTAGCACGTATCTTTGATTTGCTTACGGCTACTGGTGGAAATTTCCGCTGACCCTTTTCCACGAAATTGGCCCTAGCCTTTTTTGGACCCGCTAGGATGAAAGTTGGAACGCCCCCTTGTTCCATGGTTTTTTGTACCTATCATTTTTCCCTACACTTCTTTGTTCCACAAAATTAACAAGGGCAGCGTGTTCAGGTGTTTTCCAACTGACAGTTTCAGTTTTGAAAATCTAAATTTATGTGAGAAATCAGTTCTTGCAGCGTAAAATCTTTCCTTTTATGTTTCAATTATGCTTTGTAATTGCCCCAAGAAGGGGACAATTTTTCAATCAAACAATTAGCCTGAAATTTTTCACGCATTTTCTTTCCTTCACTTAATATGTCACCGCAAAGAATTTCGTGTTCGTGAATCTTATCTAAAACTAGTTTGTCATCAGTCATGGAAAACGAAAGCCGCCTATTACATACATATATATTTTTTTTTGTGGTACTACCATCAGACTCATACTTAGCCTTACGAGCCTCCTATATTGATGCGTCTCATATTTACGCATCTTTTAATTGCTATTTTAGCTATTGCACCCGTTTAATTATCGTTATATTATCACTTTGGCAATTTTTATGTTTTATAGGTTTGAAGATTAAAGTTCCAAAAATTATCAAATTTTGGTGCAAACAAGCCAAAATTCTATGCGTAAGAAACTAAATCAAGTCCATTGGAGATTAGGATGACATCGTATGAGTCAAGCTCGAACCGTACCCGCACCGACCAACACTGACCCACAACCCAACCTCCCGTAGAACTCCAGTCCAAGCCGCGTCCTGCTCAACCACTGCAGCTCCCAGGCCCAACAGGCAGCCCAGCCCCCAACATCAACAGACTAAGCCCGCGTTTTGTGCATAAGCCCAGTGTCAAGCCCACAGCCCAACGTCACAGCACACGCACTAGACCCTGCGCATCTCAGCCCAGCCCATCACAACCCATCAACCACCTCCAAACGCACAGTCTGGCCCGGTACACCACCGTCTCCCGTGTCAGCCCAGCCAAGTCCACATATCAACACCGACTCCTAAATCTCAGCCCAGCTTCGTCGAGGGTTTTGGGGAGGGCAGCGTTTAAATTGGAGAGGAGAAGCTCATTTTATAGAGGTTTGTAGTTCTGTTTTTGGGGAAGAAAGGACGAAGAAGCACCGCCTCTCTCCTCTCTTACCTTTTTCTCCTGAATTTTATTTTACGCTTTTTTTTGTTAAATTAAAACGACAGCGAATTTAGCGTGAAGATCAACATGGGTTCATTCATCTCCTCCTTCATCGGTTCATCCTTGATGGAGGGTTAACTTGCTCTCTAGAATTAGATGAAGTCTTAGTCTTTTCACTTTTTTGTTATTTTTAATTTGGGTTAATTTGATTGTTTACATGAATTGTTTGATTGAGATAATACTTTGAAATATTATGCTTTTTACCGTTTATTCAATTGAGATGATTATTGAGTTCGTAACCTTTGATCATTGATGTTAATATTTAAAAATTAATTCTTTGTGCTTGTAGCCTTAAGAATAATTGATCAATCAATAGTACACCGAATTGTTAATTAAAGCTTATCTTTCCTGTGCTTTAGTTAGATGAGGTCAAATGTGATAATTAACGATACGTTAGGTTGAGCCTATTTTCCTTATACTTTAGTTAGATATGGTCAATACGCGATACTAACAATATCACCTTAGTAGATTGAAGCTTGTAGCCTAAACCACTACCCATGTGACAATTAATAATCCTAATTTAAGAGTTAATGCAAGAATAATTGGCTAATAATGGGTTTAAAACCCTAGGTTCCAATTCCAAACTCTTTTCTCCATTAGAAGTAGAATTCTTTAGTTTAAATGTCGGTTTCTTAGGTTAATTAACATAAAATCCTTCACTTTTCCTCAAATCAATTTAAGTCATACAATTAAATTCACGTACTCTTAATTCCCGTGTTTCGACATCCTCTCGCCCTAAACTTCAATTTAGATGTGTTTAGTGGATAGGGTTTTATATTAAATTTTTATAGACATAGAAAAACATATCAAGATTTTGGCCTCGTTGCCGGGGATAGGAAACGTTCATGGTTTATTTTCTACTTTTCTTTGATTTTTAATTAGTTTAATTTATTTTTAACATAGGATTTTAAGTTAAGATTTTAGTTTTAATTCAATTTATTTATTTTCCATCACGAGTTTCATTGATTTTTGGCTTAGGATTAATGATTCATTCTAGCATTGTTATTTCCACAATTTTATTAGGGTTTTATTTTTACTTTTGTTTTTGTTAGCTTCTAGCGTTTACTTGTTTCCTGTTTAGTTTTCCTTAAATTTTTGTTTATGTGGTCTCTAAGTATTTTCTTTTATCTTGTTAATTTGGTTTTGTTTTGCTAGTTTTAATTATACTTGCTTCTTATAGTCGTTTGTTCATGCATAGTCCTCGTTCTTTGTCTCTTGACCTTACCATATTTGACCCTGAAATTGAAAGGACCTTAAGAGAACTTAGAGCCCAACACCGAGCACAATCCACTAGTGCTAACATTAATTTAGTAATGGCTAATGAACAACCATGTGCACTTATGGAGTATTTTATTCCCACCATGTACATCTCACCTTCATGCATTAGGTTGCCACCTGTAGCCCATCAGTTCGAGCTTAAGCCACATATCATACAGATGCTTCCTTCATTCCATGGCTTAGGTAATGAGAACCCCTACACACATTTGGATAGTTTCATGGAGGTTTGCTCTACTTTCAGGATTCCTAATGTTAGTGACGACGCCATCCTACTTCGCCTTTTCCCTTTCTGTTTGATGGATAAGGCTAAGTATTGGTTAGACACCTTACCTAGAGGGACAATTAGTACTTGGACTTAAATGCAACAAGAATTTCTTAAAATATTCCATCTCATTAGTAAGACTAACACTGCTAGGAGAGCCATTAACACCTTTGCGCAACTTCCGAGTGAAGAGTTCCATGAGACTCTGGATAAGTTTAGGAAACTTTTATGCGTTCGTCCACATCATGCTATCCCTAAATGGCAGTTGGTCCAAAATTTTTATCATGGGTTGAATGAAAAAGGTCAACAAACTGTTGATGCTTCTTTGGTGGTCGATTCATTAGGAAGAATGAGGATGAAGCATGGGAACTTTTCGAACACTTGAATGAGAATTCACAACAATCTGCTGCACATGCACGTCTAAATGCTGCTAGGTTAAATAGAGGAGGAATACATGAAATTGCTCACATCCCCATCTTAGATAAGAAAGTAGACTCTCTTGCCTCTTATGTGGAGCAGTTTACTTCCTTATTTAAGATGACATTGACTCCCTCTACTATAACTAATGTGTCTAATGTTTCAAACATGCATGGTGCTTGTTCTACATGTTCTACTGTTTCTCATTCTACATTTGATTGCCCCTGTGCTTCATCCTTTGCTGAGTGTTCACAAGAACAGGTTAATGCAGTCCAAGGATTCTCAAGGAACGATCCATGCTCGAACACATACAATCTAGGCTAGAGAAACCATCCAAACTTCTCCTGGAGGCAAGGAGGAGAAGGGCAACTTGTGCCACAATAACCGAATCCACGACCTCAACAATCTGGTATGCCACAACCTCTCGGTTTTCAACCGCAAGGGTATGCTTCTAACTACTCTCAACCTTTTAATTTGAGCTGTAATTCGAATTTTAAAGAGAAGGTCTTGAGTGCACTGAAAGGTTTAGAAGCTAATTCCCAACTCCTCCACTCCCATACACAATCGATCTCAAAGCTAGAAATCCAAATAGGTAGCTAACGCCTTGAGTAGGAGAGATGAGGGAAGACTCCCTAGCCAAGCCGTAGAGAACCCTAGAAACTGTGTGAGGCAAGACAACTATCCTCCCCATCAAGAGCAAGCAAAGTCCATTGTCGTATTGAGAAGTGGGAAGGAAGTTGACAATGGGGTGAGTGGTGAGAGTGAAGTATCTATGAGTGGTGAGGGAGAAGAGAAAAGCGAGGAAAGAGAGAAGGAGATCGATGGGGTCACGCACCCTTCTCCTATTCCTAAAACCTCTAGTCTTCCTTCCTCATATGAACCTAAAGTGCTATTCCCCCAGGCTTTAGTTGCACCACATCCATATGGGAAGGACAAGGAGTGGGAAGACATTTTTAAGACTTTTAGGCAAGTAAAGATTAATATTCCCCTTTTTGATGCGCTCAAACAAATCCCGGCCTATGCGAAGTTCATTAAGGACCTGCAGAATCAAAGGAGGCAATCTAGAGCATATATGCCTAAGAAAGTGCTTTCAGCTAAGCAAGGAAGCTCCATTCTAAAGTGTGACACTCCGATTAAGTACAAATACCTTGGTGTCCCCACCATCTCTTGTTCACTTGGAAACTACCAGATCGATAAAGCTTTACTGGACTTAGGAGTGAGTGTCAATATTATTCCTTACTCGGTTTATGAGAGGCTAGGCCTAGGAGAGTTGCAACCCACCATGGTGACCTTGCAATTAGTGGATAGATCAACTAGAGTCCCCCGTGGTGAGCTTACTAATGTGCTAGTGAAGGTAGACAAAGCCCTGTTTCCTACTAATTTTCTAGTGTTTGATATGGAGCCTTCTAATCATTTGAAAAACCATATCCCTGTCATTCTAGGTCGGCATTTTTTAGCGACGGCCAAAGCACCATTAACTATAGATCCAGGATCATGGAAGTTAGTTTTGCAAACATGACTATTGGGTTAAACATTTTTAAGGCTTCGTCGTTACCCACTAGTAAGGATGAGTCAGAGTTTTTCTGTGTGGATGTTATTGATGATTTGGTGGACCAAACACTCCTCGCTATCCTAGATAGTGACCCCTTCGATGAGAATGCAAAACCTTCTAGAGAGATGCAACGAAAGTTGAATCCCAACATGAAAAAAGTTTTGGGTTGGGAATCGAATCACTTTATAGTTCAAAAGGGAATTGTACTAGGTCGTAGGTTGTCTAAGGAGGGTATTGAGGTTGATAAGGTTAAAGTAGATATGATTGCTAACCTACCCCCTCCCTCAAATGTGAAGTAAGTTAGAGCTTTCCTAGGTCAAGCACTCCGACTCATCCTTACTAGTGGGTATCGACAAAGCCTTAAAAATGTTTAACCTAATAGTCATGTTTGCAAAACTAACATACATTACCTCAAATCTATAGTTTATGGTGGCATTGGGCAGTCGCTAAGAAAGGACGACCAAGAATGACGGGAATATGGTTTTTTGAATGACTAGAAGGTTCCATATCAAGCACAAGCAAATCAACAGAAACAGGGCTTTGTCTACCTTTACTAGCACGCTAGTAAGCTCACCATGGGGGACTCTAGTTGATCTATCTGCTAACTGCAAGGTCACCATGGTGGGTTGCAACTCTCCCAAGCCTAACTTATCATAAACCGAGTAAGAAATAATGTTGACATTCACTCCTAAGTCCAGTAAAGCTTTTATCGATCGGGTAGCCTCCAAGTGAACAAGAGATGATGGGAATACCAGGGTCTTTGTCCTTAATTGGAGTGTCACACTTCAGAATGGAGCTCACTTGCTTAGCTAAAAACACTTTCAAGATGTGCTCTAGATCGCCTCTTTTGGTTCAGTAGGTCCTTAATGAACTTCGCATAGGCCGGGATTTGTTTAATTGCATCAAGAAGGGGAATGTTAATCTTTACTCGCCTAAAAGTCTCCAAAATGTCTTCCCACTTCTTGTCCTTCCTTTTTGGATGCGGTTCAACTAAAGCCTGGGGGAAGGGCACTCTAGGTTCATATGAGGAAGGAAGATCAGAGGTCTTAGGAATAGAAGAAGGGTGTGTGACCTCACCGGTCTCCTTCTCTCTTTCCTTGCTCTTCTCTTCTCCCTCACCACTCATGGATACTTCACTCTCAGCACTCACCTCATTGTCAACTTCCTTCCCACTTCTCAACACTACAATGGACTTTGCTTGCTTTTGATGGGGAGGATAGTTGTCTTGCCTCACATTGTTCCTAGGGTTCTCTACAGCTTGGTTAGGGAGTCTTCCCTCATCTCTCCTACTCAAAGAGTTAGCTAGTTGACCTATTTGAGTTTCTACCTTTGAGATCGATAGTGTGTGGGAGTGGAGGACTTGGGAATTAGCTTCTAAACCCTTCAGCACACTCAAGACCTTCTATTCAAAATTCGAATTACAGCTCGAATTAGAAGGATGAGAGTAGTTAGAAGCATACCCTTATGGTTGAAAACTGAGAGGTTGTGGCATACCAGATTGATGAGGTCTTGGATTTGGCTATTGTGGCACGAATTGTCCTTCTCCTCCTTGCCTCCAAGAGAAGTTTGGATGGTTTCTCTAGCCCGAATTTTATGTGTTCGAGTACGGATTGTTCCTTGAGAATCCTTGGACTGCATTAACCTGTTCCCCCGACCACTCAACAAAAGGTGAAGCAAAGGGACAATCATGTGTAGAATGAGAAACACTAAAGCGTGTAGAACAAGCACCATGCATGTTTTGAACATTAGACACATTAGGCACAGTAGAGGGAGTCAATGTTATCTCAAATAAGGAAGTAAGATGTTCCATAAAAGATGCAAGAGAGTCTTCTTTCTTATCTAAGATGGAGGTGTGAGCAATTTCATGTACTCCTCTTCTATTTAACCTAGCAGCATTTAAACATGCACGTGCGGCAGATTGTTGCGAATTCTCATTCAAATGTTTGAAAAGTTCCAACGCCTCATCCTCATTCTTCCTAAGGAATTGACCACCACAAGAGGCATCAACAGTTTGTTGACCCTTTTCAATCAGCTCATAATAAAAATTCTGGACTAGTTGCCATTTAGGGATAGCTTGATATGGACAAGCACGTAAAAGTGCCCTAAACCTATCCCTACTCTCATGAAACTCTTGACTTGGAAGTTGGGTAAAGGTGTTAATGGCTCTCCTAACAGTGTTGGTCTTACTAATGGGATAGAATTTCTTAAGAAATTCTTATTGCATTTGAGCCCAAGTACTAATCATCCCACTAAGTAAGATGCCTAACCAATACTTAGCCTTATCCTTCAAAGAGAAAGAAAAAAGACGAAGTAAGATGGCCTCATTACTAACGTTAGGAGTCCTGAAGGTTGAGCAAACCTCATAAAACTGTTCAAATGTGTGTACAGGTTCTCATTGCCTAAGCCATGGAATGAATGAAGCATCAGTATGGTATGTGGCTTGAGCTCGAACTGATGGGCTACAGGTGGCAACATAGTGCATGGAGGTGAGGTGTATATGATGGGAATAAAGTACTCCATAAGTGCACGTGGTTGTTGTTCATCAGCCATTACTAAATCAGAGTTAGCGCTAGTGAATTTTGCTCGGTATTGAGCTCTAAGGTCTCTTAAAGTCCTTTCCATTTCAGGGTCAAAATATGGTAAGGTCAAGAGACAAAGAGCGACAATCATGCATAGACAAACAATCATAGGAAGCAAGTAAAATTAAAACTTAAAACTAGCCAAATAAAACCAACTAAACAAGATAAAATAAAACACTTAAAAAGAAAAATAAATAGTAAGCTATCCTAAATTCTACCTACGCACGAAAATCACAAGACAAATAATGCTTTAGAAAAAAAAAAAAAAAAGAAAATAATTTTTTTTAAAAGAAAAGAAAAAAAATTTAAAAAATTTTTTAAAGAAAAGAGACACTAACAATTAAAGAGAAAAACTAATTAAAAATCCTAAGTTAAAATTTCAAGAAAATCACTAAAAGAAAATCACGAATGTTGTCTGGTCCCTGGCAACGGCGCCAAAATCTTGATGTGTTTTCCTACATCTATAAAAATTTAATATTAAACCCTATTCACTAAACGCATCTACATTAAAGTCTAGGGTGAGAGGGTGTTGAACCACAGGGACTTAGAGTACGCGAATTTATTAATGGGGAAAAGAGATTGGAAGTGGAACCTAGGGTTTCGAATCCATCATTAGCCAATTATTTTTGGGTCAACTCTAAAAGTAGAATTATTGATTGTCACATGGGTAATGATTTAGGCTACAAGCTTCAACCTACTAAGGTGATGTTGTTAGTATCGCGTAGTGACCCTATCTAACTAAAATATAAGGAAAATAGGCTCAACCTAATGTATTGTAAACTATCACATATTGACCCTATCTAACTAAAGCATATGAAAGATATGTTTCAATTAACAATTCGGTGAATAACATTGCTTTGATTAATTAATCCTAAGGCTACAAACACAGAGAATTAATTTATAAATTTTAACATCAATGATCAAAGATTACAAACTCAATAATCATCTCAATTGAGTAAACGATAAAAACATAGTATTTCAAAGTATTTATCTCAAAATTAAGTAATTTATGTAACAAATAAATTGTCCCAAACTTAAAAGTAATACAAAGGTAAAAGGGTTAAGATTTCATCTAATCTTAGAGAGCCAATTAGCTTTACATCAAGGATGAACCGGTGAAGGAGGAGATGAATGAACTCATTTTGATCTTCACGTAAATTCGCTCTCGTTCTAAATTAACGGAAAAAATAGAAAAATAATATAAAAGAAGAGAGAATTTTTGATCTGAATACCGGCCTCACGCCGAAGAAGAGATAGAATTGAGAGAGAGACGGTGCCAAAGTCCCCAAAAACACAGCTCCAAAACCGAACTTATAGCGATGCTTGAAAACCCAAAGCGGGCTGGGCTTGCGTGTGCTGGTGGAGGCGGTCTGGCGTTGGCAGTGGGCCTGAGGTTTCAGGTCTGGAGGTGTTTGGGTCTGGGACGGTGGTTGAAACATGCTGGTGTGTACGAAGCTTGGGACGACGGTGATAGGGTGGTGGGCTTGGTGTTGGGCAGAGACAGGGGTGCTGTGCCGAGAGCTGCGCTGGATGGGCTTGGGCTCGTGCTGGGCCGGACTGTGACGGTGGTGATGTTTGGTCTGCGTGTGGCTGAACTGGTGTTGGTGTTGTTCGGTTGAGGCGGTGTGGCTTGGGCCGAGGCAGGAGATAGATCAGGTGATGCGCTGGGCTAGGGGTGTTCATGGGTTGCGTAATACCCAACCCACCTAATCCACGTCAATTGGGTTGAGTTGGATTGGGCATATTTTTAACATTGGATCTAGTGGGTCCAATATGTCTTGTATCCATAGGTATCGGGTATGATTTCGGGTTACTCATGGATTGGTATTTATTATCTTAGAGTATTTCTAAATGAACCTAAATGAGACGAACATATCTTGAATATTTTAGGGTTTGATTATTTATTATTTAGATAACTAGACATTTTAATATATAAGTGGAATACTTTGATGTTTGACTATTACTTAGGTATCCGACGTTTCAATATACAAGTGTGATATCTTAATGTTTGACTATTTATTACTTAAGTACCTGACATTTAAATATATAAGTTGGATACCTGAGATTTAACTATTTATCACTTAGGTATTTTAAGTTTCAATATATAAGTGGGATGCCTTAAGGTTTAAAATTGTTATCTATTAGGTACCTGGATATTTTAAAATTTTATCGTTATGAAATTCGATAGATATTTATTAGAAAATGTTAAATTAGATCATGACTCCGATAATATATAATTATTTTTATTACAATTTGGTTATTTTGGCAAAGAATGTTAACACGGTGTATGATTTCGGCAATATATGTAAGTAGTTTATACGAATATTTGGTGAATATTTTATTATAATTCGTTAAATTTTTGTCAAAAATATTGATATGACTTGTATATTATCTTTGCATAAAATTGGTTAGATATCTAAAAAATTTCATCAAATTCAAACATAAGGTCCGTAGATGATAAAATATTTAAATTTAGGCCACTTCAATTGAATTGTATATAATTGAAATAGGGTACCTAAATATTTTTTTTCCCCGATAAATAGGATAACTAGATAATAAATGTTAAAATTTCAGGGTACCTAAATAATTATTTGTATATACACGCATGTGGATAATCTAAAATAGAATAATCTTAACATATTATCATTCAGATCAATAATTGATAATTGGATCTCCTTCTTAGCTTTGTTATCGATTATTTACCTTAAACTCAAATTAGAATTTTTTTTAAATCAGAACTTAGAAGAATGTTTATGCACTAACCAAATATGGCCGGACCCAACCCAACCCAACCCAACCCTACCCGACCCAGAACCATCATCCTATCATTTGGTGGGTATGGGTCAAATGTTGGATGGGTCATGTTAGTTCTTGATCCAACCTACCCAAACTCAACCCCACATGCACCCTTACGCTGGGCTGAACTGCTGGTCTAGGCTTGGCTGAGGTGAACAGTAATGGGAGGTGGCGTTAGGCTGAACCTAGTGTTACGTGGCTGATGGTGTGGCTGGAGGTTGAAGATGATGGTGCGGGTGCAGATCGGGCTTGGCTCGTATGATCTCATCCCGATCTCCAATTGACTTTATTTAATTGCTTATGCATCGAATTTTGTCTTGTTTGCATCAAAATTTAATAATTTCCAGAACTTTAATTTCGAACATATAAAACATAAAAATTGCCAAAGTGAGTATAAAACTATAATTAAACAGATGCAAAATAATTAAAATACCAATTAAAAAAGGCGTAAATATGAGATCCTTAGCTATTTTCATTGTGCTATATATCTTATCGGTGGCACTATCATATGGAGTAATATCATTCCTCTACAGGTGCGGTTATCTTTATCTAAGTCTCTAGTGGAATTAGTTGGTGCCTTGTCAGTTTAAAGTGTATAATGAACGTTAATTTGTCCTAAATAAAATTTCATCTTACCGGACCAGATTTTGTAATTTTTGCCATTAAGAGTTTAATCTTTGACCTATCAAGAACAATAACGCCAATAGTACTCATGTTTTAAATGATTTTTGATTGTTAAAAAAGTTAAACAAAGTAATAGCATAGAAGCAGTAAATGTAGAACGAGATGACAACAAAATTGTCTTTGAACTTCAACAAAAACTTTCAAAAGTAAACAACGTAAATTTGGGAAATAGGGGTTTCAAATTACTACATTACTTAAAGTATAAATGTGCTGCAAGATTGTTTGAAAATGAACAAAATATTGAAAAAAACTTGTGTCGGTAAACCCACGTATAAACCAGCGTAATACTGTAGATTTAAATCAAATTTCATAATAAACAAAAATTAGAAATTTCATATCAATTCTCAAAATGAACGAAATCAGTAATAAAAAATCACAACTTATCTGAAAGCGTGAAGCCGAGAATTAAAGAAATTCCCATGTTATAGAGTCACCACTACCCTAAAATTGTTTATGCCCTCACTCTGGTACAAAGAGGTTGAACGACACTCCAATCTCGAGGGCTAACAACATTCATTGCTATAGTGTACTCTAGAATGGGGGACTAGAATATGTCATAATAGCTCAAAAATTTAACGAAATTGAAAAGGATAGGTACAACCTTTGAAAATTTTTGAAGTACATCCAACGTCTCCATCCTTTACTTTTTCTAAACAATAGTAGCTTTTTGATTCATCAAATGTGCAGATAACCAGTTTGATATATTCTACTTCTAATTATCTAAAGAAATAAGGAAAAATTGTGGATGGAGATATGGAGAATGTTGTGGCGTACCTGACATGGTAGTCAATAAGAGAGAATATACATGATAAAATAAGACTAACCTAACCATGATAGAATTAAATCTACATAAAAGGATTACAACATCTAGATCTAAATATCAGAAGTTTATATTGCAATACGCCCCTCAATCTAGACGGCAGCGGGAGCCGCGGGTGCGGGTGGTGCGTGCAGATTGGCCTTGTGAGTGCGAAAGAAATATGTAGATAAACCTTTGGTGAAGATGTCTGCAACCTGCTTATCGAACCTGGAGATCACTCTTGAGAACCTTCTCTCGAAAATAATAAAAATCCACATAAACATGTTTTGCCCAATTATTGGAGATTGGGTTAGCTGCAAGATAAGTAGCATAAACATTATCACAATAGAGAATGATGGGGCCAGTGTGGCGCAGGCCAAGATCTCTCATGAGATATTGAATCCAATGATTCTCAGCAACAACATTAGCCACAACCCGATATTCTGACTCAGACGTGGACTTGGTAAAGGTGGGCTACTTCTTGGAACACTAGGAAATTAGGTTAGGACCAAGGACTAGGGTATAGCCAGTAGTAGATCATTTGGTATCGGGCGAACCACCTCAATCAGCATCAGCAAAGGCAGTAACAGTGGTGTAAGAACTTGGTTGGATAGTGAGACCATGGTTAGGCGTAAGCTTTAGACACCACAGTATCTTTACCATCTACCAATAGGAGGACCCGAGGAGCATGCATAAACTAGGAAACATGGTTAACAACATAACAAATATCAAGTTAAGTCAGAGTGAGATACTGAAGAGCCCCTAAATCACTACGATACTCAGTAGGATCAGCAAGTAAGTCTCCTTCAAGTTTAGAATGTTGGGCACGGGTTGGTGTCTGGACAGGTTTGGAGTCAAGCATGTCATGCTTGAGCAAAAGTCAAGGGCGTATTTGTGTTGGGTAAGAAAAAGTCCTTTGTCACTACGTTTTGCCTCAATGCCAAAAAAGTAAGTAGAGAGCCAAGTTCTTTCCTGGCAAATTGTTGTGACAATGTTTGAATAAAAGATTGGAGCAGAGAAGCATTAGACCCAGTGAGAATTATATTATCAACATAAAGTAGGAGATAGAGTAAACCCTTGTAGAGGAAAGCAGAATAAAGAGGGATGGATCAGGCCGACTACAATGGAACCCATAACTAAGGAGAAACGTACGAAGCCTATGAAACCAGGCCCTTGTTTTAGACCATATAACACCTTGCGAAGGTGACATACATGGTTAGGGAACTTAGGGTGAGCAAAGCATTGTAGTTGTTTCATATAAACTTCCTCATTGAGGAGTCCACAAAGAAATGCACTTTGGACATCAAGCTGTCGAATGGGCCATTTGTAGGTTATAACTAAGGTGAGCATAAAGCTAACTATTGTGGGCTTAACTACATAGATAAAAGTTTCAAAATAATCTATACATTCTTGCTGGTGAAAACCCTGAGCCACAAGTCTAGCCTTAATCTTTCAACATACCCATAATTCTTAAATTTAACTTTACATTTCTAGGTACTTCTAACCACATTCTGATCGGGTGCAGGAGGAATAAGATCCCACGTGTGATTTTTTAAAAGAGCATTAAATTCTTTAGTCGTGGCTTCTTGCTATTGAGGATTCTTAACTGTCTGAGAAAACAAGTGGGTTCTTAAACAACTATGTTTTTTTAAACAATACCATCCTTAAAGCAAGTACGCATGGGATGGATATTGGTGGAAGGTACAGGTTATGATGGTGGAGGGCCATTTGGAGAGGTTGTGGACTTGGTGATGGTGGGTAGCGGAGAAGATGGGCTTCGGTGGTGGGGCGACCAAGTGTTGAACAACCAGTTGCCACAAGCATAAGGGCTTGGACGAATTGCACAACCGACTGCTAGGATGTAACGAGGCCCAGGTGAAGTGCATAGGGGACAAGGCATGTGCTTCACTTTGCGGAATGCAACTTGATGTTAAGGCCGGAGAGAAAAGTAATATAGATGAGGTGTGAGAGGATTTGACGTATATGATAGTGAGAGGGACTACAAGTGGCATGGGTTCGATAGGTTGACTTGCATGATTTGACACAAGAAAGGACTCAGGAAAATGGGTTTCGACAAAGTGAACATTATAATTGACATGTACACGAATTGTTATAGGATCATGGCATACAAAATGGCTCGAGGAGCCAATTTACGAGCAGTACGGATGTGATGTTAGGATAACATGCACACCAAAAAACGCAAAAGAGTGTGTAGTTAGGGGTTGTATGAAATAACTTTTCAAAAGGAGAAGCTTTTGCAAAACCGATGTACGTAAACTATTAATAATAAAACAAACCGTGCACGCGCTTAACAAACATCAAGATGAATCAATTGTAAAGGATGATTAGTAGTATGAATAACACAATCAAAAGGTAAACAATACGATTTTCCTAAAAAGGATCACAATGTCCAACAAAAGAAGTGCGAACTAAAACTAAACGTCTCTTTTTCAAAATATTCAAAACATCATTCCTAAGCATCCTAAAAATCTATGCCAAGTGTCAACCGGCAGGGTATGTGTGACATGTCAAATATAATGAGGCCAAAACCCCAATAGCGTCCCATTACTATGTATCTGAAGTAGAGGATTCCCCATAGCCTTATTTTTAACACAAAAGAATTACAGTCAAATTCTACACTGCAGTTATTGTCATGACGTAATTACTTAATTGAAGTATGTTGTGAGTGAGGATAGGAATAGGAATTAAAAAGACACCAGACAAGTTTAAAGGTCGAGTCTTGGTCTGTATAATCAAGCCTTGAATCTACCACTGGAACTAATTGTGTTTCATTTGAGTGAGCATGGAATTCCCATCAGCAACAGTCACAGCTAAAGGGCTTGTTTTAATCATCTCATGAGCCAGCCTCATCACAATCTTAGGATCAACAAAACTGTGTATGCTTCCGCTATCAATCAAGATAAAAAGAGACTTCTGATTCGCTTCATCCTTGACTCTGATTCGCTTCATCCTTGACTCTTATGGTGTTATGTGCCCCATTGCGAGTTGAAGCCTTCACTGAAATCTCCATTTCGTTCTCGTCAGCATCTTCCTCTTGTAAACACTGCTCCTCAGGCTCATCACTTGCCTCCTCCTCCTCCTCCTTTTGTTCATCTGATTCATCATTAGCCCCAGCTCCACTAACAGACATGAAGAACTTAGGATCGCACTTATGTCCAAAGAAGTATATTTTGTTACATTCTAAGAATAGTCTTTGATCCTTTTTCTCTTCAATACTTAAGGTTTTGGAAGCAACCTCACTATTAACTGATGTTAAAGAACTACTGGACACATTCTTGCCTTGGGGTACATTGGAACTAGCAAGCACTGTGGCCTCATACATCTCTGCTTTTGAATAGGCTCGGGACAATGTTAAATGATTAATGGCTTTAACCCAATTCTTTATATTTGGCTTTAGTCCAGCAATGAAGCTAGAGACATTTTATGCCTCACTTGCACTAGGATTTACTGCCATCAGTCTAGCTCACACGTTCTCAAAACATGTCATAAATTCTATCACGGAGGTTGTTTGAGTCACCCTGTTAAAGTCACCCACCACATCCCCCTAATCCTCATCACCATACCTCTCACAAAATTCGTCAACAAACTCATACCATGAGATGTCAGGATTACTGAGAATCAAGTTGTGAAACCATACCTCGTGATCACCTTGCAAATGTACTGCAGCTAGTCCCAACTTTTCCACATCCTTCAAATGATAAAAGCGAAAGTAACTCTCACTTCTTATTATATAGGACTGTGGATATGATCCATAAAAAGTATCAATTTCGACCTTTGGCTTCCTGTAACCACTACCCCTAGCTTTAGGTTCAGCTCTCTCCACAGATACTTGAGGCTATCTTTGATCAGTATGCCTCCTTTGCTGGCAAGCTAGTGTTAAGAGTCTAGCTTCAGATTGACGATCAAAGTGTTGCCTTATTTCATTCATCTGCTGCTGCATTTTCTAGTTTGAAGTGCTAGTATTATAAAATTTCTATTGAAAACCTGCCACTGTTATTCTTAACTATTGCATTTCAGCTAGCACCACCTCCAAACCCTCACCTTGATTAGAATTTACTCCTGCAGTGACTCCAGCAGAAGTTCCAAGAGCAATACCAGCTCCCGCAGCTGCATTAGCAATAGCACCACCTCGAGTTGTAACTCCTCTAGGCATTGTCACAGCTTACACGTAATTATCACTAATTCTAATCTAGTATCACTTATTGAGTGAAGGAAAAAAACTGAATTAAGTTTGCTACAACTGATCCGCAGTAGCAATTCAATCGAATAAGTTGCAGTTCAACTCAATCAACACAATCAAGCTCTGATACCAACTGTTATGATTCAAGATCAATCTTGAATCATAACATAGAATAGGTGAAGACTTAGAGTGAAGATGAGAAGATAATTAGAGAATTAGATCAGAATTAGGGAGAGAGTTGGTGTTGAGCGAAGAACAATTCAATCTTATTCATCAATGAACAATCTTATAATACAAGCTAAACTCTTATATCATGAATCACTTAAGTCGGTTAAACAAAAAAGATCTAAGTTACCTTACACTAACTGACTTAATTAACTCAGGACACTAACCAAGCTTTCCCGCCATACAACCATATTTGAAAATTACATGAATTGCCACTACAATGACCTCCCCTTAAACTCATATCATGACAGTATCCCACAAATCCCCCTCGCAATCCCTACCCACTTAGGGGCTAGTGGCAGGCGCATAATCATGTGTCTAACGTTCCCCTCCAGGATCAATTGGCCGCTTTCATTGAGCAAATGTTGGGCCGGGTCTAGCAAGTGTCGATAGGCCAAACCCTAACCTAACTACATTGACAAGGATTGCCCTTTCCCTTGAGGACACAAAATCCTCGAGTTTATCCTCTTCTCAGGGGCAGGGACTATTGCTGCTCTTGAGCACCTGGCGAGATTCAATTGCCAGTGTAAGGAAGCAGCTGATAACCAATATCTCAAATTAAATTTGTACCCCAGTTTGTTAACTATGACCCTTTTCAAGTGGCATATCAGCCTCCAACCTAATTCTATTTATTATTGGGACGACATGGCGTTCATGACCAATTGCCTTGAATAGAGTTAGGAACTTCCACATTGGACTTGGCTCAAATGAGACAAAAGTCAAGCGACTTAGTGGAACCAACATGAGTGATAGTGAGTAGCGATCCATTACTAACTAGGATGGACTTCGAACCAAAATAGCAACGGGAATCACAAAGAATACCTAAGTTAGATGTCATAAGGTTAGACACCTTAGAAGCAAGGTATCATGTGTAGTAAGGTTCAATGGTAGACATGGCAGAGAGGAATTAAGAGTGTTTGGATAGGGAATACTGCTACGGGCTTTGAAAAGCAGTATGGCCAAATTGTTGGAAAATCTAACACATGGTCTCGGCCAAATGTTCGAGAGAGATTACTTACAATTCTTATTAGAGGAGCGTAGTGTGGTGGAGGTAACCCAGTAATGGAATAAACCCAAGCCTCTTTATCAAGGAGGTCCTAAAACTTGTAGTTGTTGTGACCAGCAACCACCAGTATTATGATCACTAGAGCCACCTTGGCCACCCTCAATTGCATCTTGAGGTTTGCTCTGAGTAGCAAGAGCATGTCCACGCTCAGATGTAGAATGCTCATGGAGGCGGGCTTAAGCTGCCTAGATGTAGAGTGCCCATTGAGGTGGGCTTAAGCTTCTTCTTCATTAAGGAGGGATGTCTTCAAGTCTTCGAAGGAAAGGTTGAGCAGGTAAATGTGCATTAAGATGCCATGAGCACCATACTCAGATGGAAGCCAAAAAAAGGTGTAACGAAGAAGTTCCCTGCTAGAGATAGGGGAATTGATAGCAGTAAGGCCATCGGCAATGGATTTGAGTTCGAAAAGGTAGGCCTCTATTGTTTCATTTTCTTTGTGTAGAATGGATAATTTTAAGTGCGAAGATCAAATTTTGTGGCAACATAATGATCATGAAACCGTTTATTAAGAGCATCCCACATGTCTTTGGATGTTGAGTGTCAAGTGGCTGCAATGCAGGAACGGATGCTTTGGTCCGTGCAAGTCCAATACATGTTCAAGGTTACGGTGGGAACCATCAACAAACTCCACGAGTCAATGAGTCAAAAAGATCATGGAGATTTGTTCACGCCATGCTGAGTAATCAATGGGACTTTCTAATTTGGCGGTGACGAGATTGGTGACTGTAGATACCGAAAAGGGGAAGGATAAGGCATATATGTGGTTGTCGGTGGGAGCCCAGGAAGCGGACAAGGGAGAGAGGGAGGAAAAGGTAACAAGGATGGTTCTATAATTGGGATACCAGGGAGGGAAATTCCGTGGACAAAGGAACCATGGGAGAGGACATTGGAAGAGACCGAAGGAGTTAGAGTTTCTAGGGTTGTAAGGCCTGACGGAGGAGCCCCATGGAATGTGGGAGGGGAAATCAAGGTAGTTAGGGCACTGAGTATGGCGAGGACCGAAGGTAGGACAGCTCACCAAGACAGAGCTAGGGGAGGGGAGGGATCCGACGATCAGGGGTAATCGTCGGGGTCATCAAGAAAGTAGATGATGATCGGAGGTTTGATGCTGGAGTAGTAGGACGTGGGGAGGCGTGATTTACTACCATTCATAACCCTGAACACTATGAGGAAGGAGCAGCCAGGCTGTAATAGGGACGGCGCTGCTATTGGAGGGGAGAGAGGGGATTAATTTTCTTATTGTGTCAATTTAGTTCTTTTACTTTTAATTATGTCAATCTAGTCTCTCTACAACTTATATTGTGTCAATTTAGTCACTCGGTCAAATCCAATTTAAGTTATTGACATAATTTTTACTGATATAATCATGTTAAATGCAAGCAACCCACTACAAATCCACATGTTAACTCAATTTAATCTAATTCGTACCTGAACCGTTAGAAATTTCATTAACAACTTAACATAAATTTTTTATAAGAACTAAATTGATACAATATTGATTATAGAGGGATTAAATTAACACAATTAAAATAGAAGAACGAAATTGACATAACGGACAAAATAAATGGACTTTTGGTGTAGATGACCCTCAAAATTATCTTCTCTTTAAATAAATCTTTCAATATCTCGTTAAAATATTTATCATAAAAGCATCCCCCTTCCCTCATTAAGAAGTTTATTTAAACTAAAATGTGAGAATTGTCCCTACATCTCTTTAAAATATTCCTTATAAAATGCACATTAAATTTGAATGTTCAACAAATTTTATCAAAAAAAGCACTTAAAACAATAAATATTATTATTGAAAATGTTAATTTTTCAATAATGCTTGAGGCCTTAGTATTTAGAAATAAATTAGACATCACTAAAACAAATATGAATGTATTATTGATAATTATTTATTTCTTTAGTGGCAGCCATCTTATTGTATATATTGCAAGGTTGGGGCATCTTGGTGATAAATGCTCCAACTTTAGGGTATTTAAGTGATAAATACTTTTTTTGACAATTAGCTACAAAGTCAACAATATAAAATAGACATCTCATACAAACGACACCTAAGTCAAGCCTATTAGGAATCAAAACATACACAAAAGCAATACAATAAACCAAAAAAGGGGATTAAAGGGCAGTCACTAGTAAAAACTAATAGGTGTTACATGACTACAACCACAATTAGGGAGAACGGGGTAGGAACAGGGGGAACAACCAATGTGCCAAAGCTGGGGAATCAAGATGACATGGAGTTAGGTCGATCAACACCTCAATCTATCATTATAATGTGCTCAGTCATAGCCGATTCACCAACATCAAAACTCAACCCAAGCTTTTTCCTAAGTTTCCACTAACACTCTGCAGCACGAAGCTTGTCAACATCTTTAATACATTCATCCTTCATCACCTACTTCTTCATTTCTTGCTTACAAGAGAGCTTGACTGATTTCTTCTTGCCACTCTTAAGTAACATATCCTTAAGAAATTCTTGCAAGTGTTGCTTAACTTGCTCTTAAGACCTGCGCTTTGGTACTCTTCAACTCTTCTTTGACAAAACAAAGTTAGCGGCCTTACGTTCCCTATCACCTTTTCTCTCCCCCCCCCCCCCCCCCCCCCCCCCCCCCCCCCCCCCTCTCTCTCTGGCTGCACTCCACTATATGTGTCACTTGGACACTTATTAAAAACCTCTGATCAGCATGGGGAGGTCTAACAAGGACGGGGGCCGTTGAAACCCAACGGGTACTTTGGCCCTGAGAATCAACCTATAGCCACTAGCAGTGTTCCAAGCTTAGATTTCAAGAGGAGGAGTATAGTCTTAAGGCTCAGTTGATTTGTCAGAATTGTTCTCCGGCTAGGGTAAGGCAAGAGGGAAATGATCTTCCTAGGTTGGAAATCGAGTGTTTGGCTGAGTAATAGGACGTAGAAAGGTCGGACCGGGTTAGTCTCAAACCCATCTACCTATAAACTAGCCGTCCACATGAAGAGTTAGGAAAATGCCCCCCTTTGGTGGGCGTGACTTTTCCGACGAAGTTTTGAGCGGCGCGTACTGGCTTGGCGGTCGCTGGAGTGTGGTGGTGTTCGCAGTCTTGGCCTCCTTGTCACCTCCAATTTCTCGGGGAGCGGTCAACGCTCAAATCCTATTACCGTTTTGAGGTTGAAACACATGTGAGTGAAGGTGTTTGAAGGTGATGGTGGCGGAGTGCGTATGACGCATTTTTCGAGAGTCTCTTCCCGGATTCTTGGCCGGCTTCCTCTTCTTTCTTCCCTCTACTCTATGGCGTTCCTTCTGGTCGGTTTTCGGGTGGTATCCTTGGCTAGGTTTTTTCTTCTTCTTCCTCCTCCATTGTACACTTTGGAACTTCTTTTGGTAAGTTTTCTCAATTTGATCCTCCCTATCTGTGTTGATTTTGGAAAGTGGGGATTTTTTGGATCTTGCTCCTAAAATCTTACTCCTTCCAAATTTTATGGTTTTTTGAATTTTGGTTGGTGGTTTGGGTGTTCATCAAGGTTTCTGGTGTGTTCTGGTGGCGGTTTTTGTGGTGGTTTCTAGCATTTTTCGTGGGCTAATTTGGTCCGGACTACCCCCATGAAGGTGCCTTACGTTTCATTCCCCCCAAGCTTGTAAATGGTGAGGTTGTTGCAACTATAACTGGTGAAGATGTTTACCCCAAGGCTCGAAAATTGGCAACGATGTCTTGTCGGTTGCATTATTGGTGGGCAACTAGCTTATTCCCAGTGTTTGCAATTGCCAATATACTTTGGGGCTCTAAGGGCCTTGAATGTGTCATCTCTATTGGAGATGTTTATTATTTCCGTCTCAAATCTACAGCGAAATCAGAAAAGGTTCTTCGAGGTGGTCCTTGGCACCTCAAGTCACTTCCTCTCTCTTGATTGTTGAGAACCAGATTTATCCTTAAGAATGGCTTCTCCCAGTTCCCAATTTAGATTTAACTCTATGGCCTTCTGGCAACCATGTGGATGGAAGGGGTGCTTAGCTCCATCGCAAGTGGGCCGGGCTGCCACTCTATATGGACAAACCGACTCTTGAGGGAACTATGGTGAAGTATGCTACAGTGTGTGTGCAAATTGGTGCAAAGGTTTCTCCGATTAAAAGATTACAAGTTGATTTTCATGGCATTAGTTTTCCAGTGACCGTTAATTATGAAGGCATGCCGAAAGTTTGTCAAAAATGTGAAGTTTATGGTCACTCTTGTCATGTCTTGAACATTGTTACTCCTACTCTCTTGTTCCTATTTAAAATCCAACTTCGATGGCCCAAAAACAGAAGTGCCGGCAACGGCGGTGTAAAGGAGCTAGTGCTAATGGAGGTGATGGAGGCGCTAGTGGGGTGATGGGCTCTGGGCCGGTTACTGCTATTGGGCCGCTTGAAATTGCGACTATTGGGCTGGTGGTTGGGGAGTCCGTTGCTGTTGCTCCCTCTTTTAGATCAATTGGGCCTGTTTCTGGGCCCATTGTTGCTATTGGGCCTCCTTCTAGGCCTACAGTTGAATCTCGGCCAGGTATAGGTTGTTGTTGGAGTGGGGTTGTGGACCATGGGCCAGCTGGGCCTAATTTGATTTTTGGGTCCCTCCGACCCACCCTTGCTGCTGTCGGTGGGCCAGATCTGCCTACCGGGCCGCTGGGCCCAGTTGAGACTTCTGTCTAGCTCCAAAATGGAGCTGGGCCTCCTGATTTGGGTCCTGGTACTGAGGGCACACTGCCCCCAGCCCTAACCGTCATTGTCCCCCGGCCCCCATCCTCGGGCCTAACACTCGGATTGGCTATTTGATAGGTCTCTTTGATTTTTGTGTCTCAGCCAAATTGTCCACCCGGGTTGTGGAGGATTTGAGTCGAACTGTTATTCCCTGTGACGTGATTGAGGCTTAGGATGTCTTAGTTGGGATTGTTGAGCTGGTGTTATGTGTTTTGAACAAGGAGGCTAATTTTCTGAGCATCACATCATCGAACCAGTTTGACAGCTTGACTGGCTAAGATATTGCGGCGTCTTCGTCCTCTGGTGCAGTTGCTTGCTGTTGGGTTGAGATTCAGGACGCCTTTGTTGGGTCAGTTGGTTTTGTTGGATCTGTTGAGGTATCTTCATCCTAATGTCCCCCCGGTGGAGCGCAGAGTGATTAGAGCAGCTTCTAAGAGTCATAGTTAGGTCAACCGCCGTGCTCCTAGGGAGCATCGGGGACTAGAGAGACTACCAGTCCCACCATCTGTTCGGAGGTTAATGCAGCTTTGACTCGGGTGTTTTCTACATTATTCTGTTAGTGCGGTCCCTTTAGCTGTTTTCCTTCCTTTTTTTTCCTTTGGCTTTGCCTTATTTGCTGTTTCAACCCGTTTTTCTTTCCTTAGGATTCCTTTGTAGGCTTTAGCTATGTCTTGGGGTATGCCCCTCGTATTTTGCAATTAAATATTTATTTGATATATATAATTTACCTCTGAATTACCAAAAAAAAAAAAAAAGAAAGAAAGAAAGTAATCTGACCTAGGCCACGTTCATCAGATTTCACATTATCAACAATGGGCCCCAAAGATTTCCCACAATCTCTCATGACACCCATCGAGTACTCATGTATGGCATGTCCAGCTGGAAGAAGTGATCATGGAGTGGTGTAAGCTCTGATGCCTAGTTTATGCCAAGAAGAAGTAACCTGCTCCTTAGAGAGTCTAGCAGAGGCTATGAGGGTGATTACATATGGGGAGCAATTTGGAATCAGTTTCGAGTTACCTTCTTTCAAAAATATGATGTGAGTTCCCCCATTGAAGTGAGCTTGCACTGCTTGTTGGATAGCTAAGCTGAAGCAAGTGTTAATAAGAACCTTTGCAATGTTAATGCATCTCATTGCAGAAGTTTTGGCGTTTACTTTAATAAACCTGCCCCAGATATTAGCAAAATTTGTGAAGCACTCCTTTAACCAACATTGGACTAGCAACCCATGGATCTCAATCCAGACTCTTCTTCTCGAGGAACCAATGGTTTGACATGGGTATCTAAACACCTACTTGAGTTTACGGGGCAACATGTTACAGGATGAGCCTGAATCACCCGTGCAGCGCCCAGGCTCCCTAAGGCTAGGGCCGAGTTAGTCTACCCCCATGGTCAACAAGCAGCGATATACCTCTGAAGAGGCGAAATACACGGCGTACTAGGGAACATACCTGCATACAACACATGCGCATTAATATCAAACAGGCTAAGGAGACCCCAAATGACATAAAACTGCTTATTGAGTATCGGGGACAACGTCAGTCAAAGGCGGCGCTTGACATTTTCCCCCACCCAATTTCGCAAACGTCGTCGTTGTAGGTGATGGTACTGCCCATCATCGCTTCCCTGGATCACCAGCAGCCTTGATTGGTCACAGGACGACCACATCATCATCCCCTCCGGCATGACACCTCTGACATGCTATTGATGCTCGCCCAACGATAAGCAGCGCGCTCAAAGCACCACCTGCCAACTCCACGCACTATAGTGCGCCATGTACACGTATCGCACGAACAACGCTTGCTGACACTTCTCTGTAGCTCCACACTGCACTGCAATGGATCGGCTCAATCTCCATGCAGCAAGCTTGCCACACTATGCCTTCTGCCACACTCGAAACGCGAGCCACTCTGCCCATACAGAGTGCTCCCCACAAGGAGTGTCCATCCCAAAGGATACACCCGCTTGACGCACCTGGGACGCAGGTAACTCTCACCCAAGGAGTGTCCAACACCACGGACAAACCCGCTCGCAACACAATTGCTTACCCGGCATCACGAGCCCCGCTTTGATACCAATTGTCACGGGATGAGCACAGATTACCTGTTCGGCTCCTAGGCCCCCTGAGGCCAGGGCAGGCTTGCTCAACAAGTAGCGATATACCTCTGAAGAGACAAAATACTCGGCATACTAGGGAACGTACCTGCATACAACACATGCGCATTAGTACCAGACAGGCTAAGGAGACCCCATATGGCATATAATTGCTTATTGAGCACCGGAGACAATGTCAGCCAAAGGCGGCCTATGACAAACTGCTATTTTTAGGGCCCGAGGTATGATTGCAAAGACTCAGTGGAATCACAGAAGGTGTGTGAGCTTAACCCTCTAGGGAACACACCTTGAAGATTATTCTTCATAATGAATGTGAGGACATCATTAAGGGTATCATTCTCAAAAGAATGTGCAATTGTTGACCAGTTTAGCTGGGCTTTCACACTCTAGTTAGTATTAGTCACCACGATCTTTGGGTAGCTTGGGTAAACGGAATCCCTAATTTGAGACCTTGAAGTAGCGCCCTCTCATATATGATTGACATTTGAAGCACTAGATCTTCCATCCCTTATTACTTCGAAGACCCCAGGTGTTGGATCTTCCCTGATGAGAAGTGGATCTAGACCTACTACTTTGCTTGGCCCATTCCATTGTAATCTTGAAATTCGCAACCCACCTCCTGTTCATGCTTTCAATTGCCCTGGCAACATCACTATGAAGACGAAACCTAATAAAGCCATAGGAAAAAAAACTTCCCTTCTTGTTTCTTAATAGGCACAAAGGTATCTTAGATTGATCTGAAGTCACAAAAAATTGCTTTAAGCCAAGAATATGTCGTCCTTACCAGAAGGCCATCAATAAAAATGGAGAAAGCCATCACCAAATTGGTGGTGGTTGAGTTTTTAAGCTGTTGTGGTTAAGGGAGAGAAGATTGGTGGTGGGAGTTTAGAGGTGGAGGGAGAGAGGGCTGGTGGCGGTGGAGGTGTAAGCTTGGTGATAGTGAGTTGGTATAGGGGTGGTGAGTTGGTATAGGGGTTGGGTGTGAGGTTGAGAGAGGTGAATTGAGGGTAGGACAGGGTCCAGCGACAAAGATGGGTGTTGGGATTTGGCGGCTGTATTAGGAGCTTGGTGGGGAGGGTTGATAATGGTGGTGGTTTAAGGGGAGCTGAATCGTCATGGGAGGAAGGATTTGGAAGGTGGGTGTGTCACGACTCTAGCCATGACATTGTCACGCATGGATTGAAAAGTAGTAAAACATAACGTAGTTAGGTTGATTTCGGATTACACACGAATAAGGGTGATAAGCGTAGGGGTGCGCATCACTTGCGCATGGTTGCGCCAGCCTAGAGCACATCATGGTGGGTGAGAGCTGTGTCAGTGTTCCTTCCAAGGTGTCAGGTTCCGGTCCCAAATAGTGCCTGTTAGCTACACAATGTCACAGTTAAGGAACGTTAGCTAGTTCCTGTGATAGTGTTCAGGTCACAGGCTGACCCAGTCCTTCCCAGTCTCAAGCCACACTGTCACGGTCCCTAGGCTCATAGTCAAGGCACGGTAGCAGTGCCCAAATTCCTTCCAACTGATAGCCGACTCTAGAAGCCTCTGGAAGCTTCCGGAAGCTTCGAGATTCTGTAAATTAACTGATTCCAGCTGAACACTTAGATATTTTTTTGTTAGATTGGTTTCTTGTATTTTAGTAGTATAA
The DNA here is from genome assembly GCA_018398585.1 of Simmondsia chinensis. Classification (NCBI taxonomy): domain Eukaryota; kingdom Viridiplantae; phylum Streptophyta; class Magnoliopsida; order Caryophyllales; family Simmondsiaceae; genus Simmondsia; species Simmondsia chinensis. Next base: position 7,590,267 of record JAGTTD010000010.1, on the reverse strand, counting down.
ATAGGGATTGTAAGCAAGGTATTCATCGTCTAATTGAATTTTAATAAAAATTTTACTACTTTTCTCATCTAAAATTCTCTTTATTCTCTTCGCGCCCAAACTCTCTTTCTCTCTCATCCGAAACTCTATCTCAATTCTGTCTCTCATCTAACTCTAAACCTCTATTCCTTCCCATCACAACACGAGGGTTATGACAAGTGGTATTAGAGCTTTCTTGGAATCAAGAAGGCGGCAAAAACAAGAAACATGTGCTGCGGTAACAATGCCCTCATCCAAAGACACTACTGAGTCCCGTGAGTGATTTATGGCCATTGAGTAGCGTCTCGACGCTATGACCTAAGCTTGGCAGCAAGATAGGAAAGAGCAAGGTAGGATCAATGAAGAACTCAGGTTTGGGCAAAAGGAGTTCAGAGCTTCCCTTGATTCTTTGACTGAGGCCGTGAACCTATTCTTGCGCAACCAAGAAAAGAGGCTCGAACACAACCCTAGCATTGCGGCTAATTACAAGATAGTAGCAGTGGGTTTAAAATCAGAGGCGAAGATGCTCATGAATCCAGTGCTAGAATGTCCATTACAATCTCAAGAATTGGGTTGTGGTGACATAAAAATGCCAGGCAAGTCATCTTTGGTTGATTCATGCGATTCATGATCCAAAGCACCCAAAGCATTGGTAAAGATTCAAGAAACCCTTGATTCCTCGAAGAAACATACTACGAATGTAACCTCACATTCAAACCTTCAAAGATTTAAACTCGTTTTAAAGCAAAGGAGAGGTAGGCGAGTCAACTCTAAAAAGATTTTCTCGGTTTTCAATATATATCCAATGGGTAGTACTGTGGGTGGTTTGCAAAGAAGCTCGCTGAATAGCTTCAATAGAAAAGGAAAAAAGATGAAGGTATGGGAACACTTTCCCCGAAATGGAATTGGTACAAGAGGCGCAATGATTACATGAAAAGGGATTGGGCAGGTAATGAATGACCACGGTTGTGTTAGTATAAATAATACCATAGTAGTTGATATGATGTAAAAGTTTGCTAAAAAAAAAAAAATATCCTTAGTAGTTTGTTACATTAAGTTGTTGCATGTGCTTTTAGGTTGTTATGTAGTTATAGCCTAGGAATTATTTTAATTGATTTTTTTGGGTTTTCAAAACAATGTAGTAGTAGTGCTTGATGTATTGTTAGGGAATTAACGCAAAACTTAGGCATAGTTCATCTAGAATCCCTCATTCACGGCGACACTTCAGTGGAGACAAAGAAAGACACTGGTTGGAGGCTTGTGAAGAAGATTCCAAATTTTAATCCTTGAGGACAAGGATTTCTTTGAGAGGGAGGCAATGTCACAACCCTAGCCATGACATTGTCACATGTGGATTGAAAAGCAGTAAAACATAACGTAGTTAGGTTGATTTCGAATTACGCACGAATAAGGATAATAAGTGCAGGGGTGCGCTCATGATGTGCTGGGGTGCGCATCACTTGCACATGGTTGCGCCAGCCTAGAGCACATCATGGCATGTAAGAGCTGTGTTAGGATCCCTTCCGGGGTGTCAAGTTCCGGTCCCAGACAGTGCCAGTCAGCTGCCTATCGTCATAGTCAAGGAACGTTAGCCAGTGCCTATGATAGTGTTCGGGTCATCGGCCGACCTAGTCCTCCCAGTCCCTAGCCACACTGTCACTGTCCCTGGGCTCACAGTCCAGGCACAGTAGCAATGCCTAGATTCCGTCCAACTGACAGTCGACTCCAGAAGCCTTTGGAACCTTCCAGAAGCTTCTAGATTCTGCGAACTAACTGATTCCAGTTGAATACTTAGATATTTTTAGATATTTGTTATTAGATTGGCTTCTTGTATTTTAGTAGTATAAATAGGGTTGTAAGCAAGGTATTCATCATCTAACTGAATGTTAATGAAAATTCTGCTACTTTTCTCATCTAGAATTCCCTCTATTCTCTTCTCGCCTAAGCTCTCTTTCTCTCTCATCCCAAACTCTATCTCAATTCTATCTCTCATCTAACTCTAAATCTCTATCCTTCCCCATCACAACACGAGGGTTGTGACAGGGTGTTTGGTGGTATGTGGTGGACGTTTGGTGTTTAAGGAGCTAAACGGACGCTTGACTATGACTATCGTAGGAGCCACCAATCAAACCACATCCATGCCACCTAGATTCAGATATGGAAAAACATTGTGTGATATGACAATAAATAGGACAATGCAGCGACCTCCGGGTAGTGAGAGCCACTGTGTTGGTGGCCTCACGAGTTGTCACATGCGGCGAAAGACATGATTGCTTCTATCAATCTCTTTCCTTCTTTCTCTCTCTTGCTTGTGTGATGTTCTTTCCCGGTTCCTAGCAAAATCACGAGATTCAACCAATTTGGAAAGTGGAATGACAAGTTAGGGTTTTGAATGACTTTCATGCTTTGCGGGTATCATCGGCGGTGAGAGAAGATTGAAGGGCAGTTTCAGTGGCAATTTGTTTTCTAGGGTAAAGGCTTTTGGGGTTATTTCTGGCATGGATAGCGGTGTTGGTGGCGTCTTGGGGTTGAGGGAAAAGAGGGAAGGTTGGAGGAAAGAGTAGAGTGTTGGTGGTTCGGTGACAACGGTAGCGGCGACGGTGGTGGTGATGGAGAAAATTTTTAGAGCTATGAAAAATATTTCATTAAATTTATATATCAAGTAATGACAAAATATAATTAAATAAGAAAAGAATATTGAATAGTTTTCTCATATAATAAATCATATACTGTAAATTACAAATATGCTGTGTAATTTAGTTCACCATGAACAATGTAAAAATGAAGAGCTAGCAATTGTAATTCCTAAACATATAAGAATATGAAGACTACTCATTGGCTAATACTTCGAGGGCTTTGTACAAAAGACTTCAGCATTCATTATTACAACGCTACAATGTCTTGACCAAAAAACCCGAACCATAGCATTGATAACCAAAGTTTATTGGGTAGAGATGCTATTACAATGTAAATAGATCGACAATAGTGGACTATTGTAACATAAAGCATTACCAAAAGACATTTTGACCACATGTGAGCAAACAATTTAAACATAAAAAAAATATCGTGAGCAAGCATACATGAAATTTATTTTAATTGTAGGGAATCAAAGCATACCAAGAAAGCATGAAAATGATGATGAAACCATTTAGATGTGGATATACTTTTGAAGTTTGGTCAATAAACAAACATTGCTTGCAACGAAATAAAGCAAAAATGATTACAAAGATTTACAAAGACATAATGTAAAGAAGCAAACACCTCTCCTACATGGCACAGGAAAAAAAAAAAAAAAAAAAAACTAATTGAGTATAAATGATGTTGCATCCAAACCTATCACTATTTGATGGCGCTCTAGTACTTTTTTTTTCCCCGATAATTAGCAACAAGGTCGTGATACAATAGAGGCTTCTCGACCAAAGCGAGGCCTAGGACACCCGTATGAAAATGGGGACCAAAAGAGGACAAGCACAAATAACAGACCAAAACAAGATGACAAGAATGCAAAAAACAAAATACAAATAGGGCAAGCACACATAGAAGACTGTAGCTACTGAAAATAAAATAGGGCGTGTCAAGTTTAAGCTGGGAGATGAGAGCATAGCAACAAAACCAGGAATTATGAAAGGTACTCAAATAAAAAAATACCTAGTCCATCAATAGAGATCGCTCGATTATAGTAGAATCATCACCATGAAAGCTCAATCCGAGCTTCTTCCTAGTCTCCCATGTTCGCTCTGCCGCAAGAAGTTTCTCGGCCGTTATAACCTTTTTGACCCTTTTCCCGGCCTGCCTCTTTCTTCTTTCATTACTCGGAGGCTCAGGTAACCTCTTTACACTACTTTCGGGTGACATGTCTTTAAGAAATTCATGCAGGTATTGCTTAGTTTGCTCTTTTTTCCCTACGCTTTAGAACTCTATGACCCCTTTTGAATAGGCCAACATTGAGGTCTTAACGACCCGACCCCACTCTCCTCCTTCTCTCCCCAACCTTGCTAGGCTCCTCCACAAGCTGCACTGGAGACACTCTCAAGATGTTTCCATCATCATACGATTGTCTTTCTAAAGCAAGGGGCTCAAAACCCGGTGGAAATTCAAGTTCCGAAGATGCTGACTCAATGTCACTTACAACATTTGGGGTTTGGTTACCTTGAGGAGATAATTGGTCTCGAGGTCTAGGCAATTCAGCTCCACTATCCACTACGCATGGCAAGAGAAGTGGAGGGTTGTGGTTGACTCGAATTTTCGGGATGGGTGTTGTTGGCTTTTGGATTACAAACTGAGTAGAAGGGTGAATGATAGTCGAATATGGGAACTGGAAGTCCCAGGGCCATCTACTAATAAGCTAATTGTCAACATGTAATGCACTATGGCCCACACTCTGCTCATCAATCCTCACATCAAAACTTCCAAACCTAGAGCGTATCTGCAGAGAATCCTCATATAATGGATGAACATTAGGATGGAGAGATCCCGAAGTGATGCAAACTCTAGCACTTTGACCTTGTCGAGGAGTTAGAGGTTGTTCCCTGTTTAGTCTGGAAGATGCAGCGAGAGCAACTACTTTGGGAGAGTAGTTGGGGATTAATTCAGGATTACCTTCTTTCACAAAAATCATTTGAGCTCCCCCATTATAATTCACTTCAACCACTTGTTGAATAATTGATAGGGAGCAAGTGCCAATAAGAACCCTTGCAACGTCCACACATCTCATGGCAGATGTTCTGGAATCCACTCGAATGAACTTGCACCAGATATTAGCAAAATTAGCGAAGTACTCCTTTGACTAGCACTGTAGAGGCAGGCCATGAATTTCAATCCAAACTCTTCTATTTAAAGTTCCAAGGGTTTTGCCTGAGTATCTATATACCCGCTTGAACTTCCGATATAGCTATTGTTTCTAGGGCACGAGGTAGGAATCCAAAGAGTCAGTAGAATCATAGGTCGGGATGAAGGTGTCTTAACTCAATCCTCTAGGGATCAGATCAAAAAGGTTATTCTCCGTAATTTGAGGACATTATCAAGTGTGTCATCCTCATATGATTGAGCTCTTATTGGTTTGTTCAACCAAGCCTCCACATGATTATTTGAATTGGATACCATAATCTTGGGACCAGTTTGACCCTCAGGAACCTTGACCTAAGGCCTTGGAGTCGTATTAACAAGAGCACAGTTGGTAGCTGTAGCTTTGGTTCTTCCCTAACTATTAAAACATTGAGCCCACGTATGTGCTTGGCTACGGTGAGGAGTGGAGCTAAACCCTCTACATTGATTAGCCCATTCAACTCTGATCCTGTTTCCCGCTACCTAACAATCATTCATGCATGAAATTGCTTTGATAACCTCACTTCTAAGCCGGAATCTAAGAAAATTGTAAGAAATCTTAAGCTGACCCTTCTGTTTTGGGGAACAAAACTGCCATAGATTTAGCTAAACTCTCAAAAAATGGCTTTAAGCCATGAATTTGAAGTCACTGGAAGACCATCTACAAATATGGATATTGCCTCATTAGAGATGACTTTTTGTGGCGAACGACGGGGGCAGGGGGTGGCGGCGGCGGTGGAGGTGATTTGAGACAGAAAGTGGCTTTCGGTGGGTTTCAATGGGTGTGGGAGATGGAAAACGAAACGATTGTGGCGATGAAGTGGGTTAGGGTGGAGACGAAAGGGTTTGTGGAGTAGGAGACGAAATGATTTGGGGCAGGATTGGAAGTGGAGGCGACGGGTTGAGGTGGTGGTCGTAGGTAGGAGACAATTTGGGTGGTGGCTCGGTGGAGGCGATTTGGTGGTGGAGGCGATTTGGCCGATGGAAGCGATTTGGTGGTTTTTAATGGAAGATAAATCGAATTCGTTGGTGGTAGGAGACAACTTGGTGGTTGGAGATTTGGGACGGTGGTGGCAGGTGGAAGCAATTTGGGGTGGTGGTTGTGGTTGATGGTTGGCCGGAGTAGATGAAGGGTTGCAGGTGGTTTAGAGTAGGCGAGGGGTTGCAGATTATAATTGTAATCATGAACCATATCATTTACCAAAAAAAGGATTTTTTTACCTAATTGACACATTTTTTTAAAAAAATTACCAAAATGGTACCCTTTCAAAAATATTTACCAAAATGGTACCATTTCAAAAATATTTACCAAAATGGCACCATTTACTGTAGCTTATTCAACGTACGCCGTTTGTAATGGCGTACGTTGAGTAAATTTTTTTTTTTTGGGTTTACTCAGCATACTCCATTTGAAACGGAGTATGTTGAGTAAATTGTTTTTTAGCTTACTCACCATAATCCATTTGAAACGGAGTACGTTGAGTAATTTTATAGCCAAATCTAATTTATTGCATTAAAATTATTGTATTTTAAAAAAGAGAGGCTGTTGCAGAATACCCTAAGAACCTGCGTAGGTGGGTGAAGGCTAGCACTCTCATTCCCAATAACCCCCAGAGTCTGATATCTCTTCACCCACTTATACAAGGTCTGAGGGTACTCGGAAACAGTCTCTCTTCAGCATAGCACCATGAAGAGAGAAGGGTGCGTACATCCACCCCTCTAGACCCTGCATAGGCATATTGGGGCATTGAGACTGTATATTGCTTTCTATTTACTATATTTAATATACTGAATAATAAGATAATATATACAAGTCATTTCATCATTTAAGTACTCATTAAATTTTTGTTGAACCAATATTATATATATGAAAATTATGCATTACTTTTTAGATGAAAACATAAACGGTAAAAGTTTTCAAAAATGATATTATATACAGTAAAGGCAACATAGTTTGCAAAAATGACCAAGAAGAAAATATTAGTTAGAAAAGGACAAAAATATGTATCAACTATTTATAAGTGACAAAGACAATTACTCGAAAAAATAACCTGACGACAAAAAAGAATATGTGGTAGATGACGTGATAATAAAAAAGATGACACATACAATGGTATGATGAAGTTAATATACTTTCTTAAAAAATTTAAAAGATTATTGAAATTTAAATTATTTATATAAAATAGTTTTAATGTAATAATTTTTAAAATACAAATTAGCTGTACTTTTGGGAAAAAAATAAAATTACTCAACGTTCTCTGTTTCAAATCAAGTACGTTGAGTAAACTATAAAAAAAAAAATTACTCAAGGGTGCTACCCGTTTAAAATTTAATAACCGTTACCACCTGTTTAAAACGAAGTACGTCGAGTACGTTGAGTGAATGTACGCAGCCTTCTCTCTTCGGGGTGTTACCCTGAAGATAGACTATTTCCGAATACCCCAAACCTTGCATAGGTGCGTGAACAGATATCAGGCTTTGGGAGTTATTGGGAAAGAGAGTTCTAGGCTTCACCTACCTATGCAGGGTCTTGGGTACTCGGAAATAGCCTCTCTTCTTTAAAATACAATAATTTTAGTCAATGAACTCCGTTTCAAATGAAGTATGTTGAGTAAATTAAAAAAAATTTACTCAACGTACTCCGTTTCAAATGGAGTATGTTGAGTAAGCTAAAAAAAAATTAATCAACATACTCCGTTTCAAATGGAGTATGTTGAGTAAACTAAAAAAAAAGAAAAAATTACTCAACATACGCCATTATAAACGGCGTACGTTGAACAAGCTACAATAAATGGTGCCATTTTGGTAATTTTTTTTTTTAAAATGTGCCAATTGGGTAAAAAAGTCCAAAAAAAGGGGTCAAATTCTAACAAATATTCATCATACTTTGACATAATATACCTATATAATAGCATTTTAGGAAATTATCTTTTAAGTATTTTGAGATTTAAACATTTATTATATATGTACCATGACATTTTAATATATAAATGAGGTACCCTTAGGTTTGAATTTTTTATTAACTAGGTACTTTATGCTAGAATTTGATGAATCTTTGTATGGATCAAACTAGCCTTATATAGAAAATGCTAATATAGTACATGATTTTGATAACATATAAGATACACGTCAATGTTTTCAGCAGAACTCAATTGAATAACAATAAGAAATTCATAGAGTTTTGATGCAAACAACCTTTTATATTGCCTAAATCATGTATCGTGTCCATTGTTTTGGCAAAAATATTAAATTTTAATGAATGTCCTTATATATATTCGGAATGACGTTCCATTTTAGCATTCTCCAATTGAACTCTATAGAATTTCAACATAAGGGTAGGTGGTTGATAAAATTTTAAAGTTTTAAAGTACCAAAATGATATATTTTTAATTACACGGTATCTCAGTGTATAAATTAAAAAGTCAAAGTATCTTGGTAATAAATTGTCAAACCTTGGAGTACCTAATGACAAATTCACTAAAATTTTTAAATCACAATTTATTCCATTATTTATGATAAAATATCAAAATACCTAAATAATATACTTAAATTCCTAAAATGAATCAGTCACAACAACAACAAACCCAATGCCTTAAAGAGGCAAGGTATGGGTAGCCGAGGGGTGTACATCAGTTTAAGACCTAATAGTAGAGGTGGCCAACGGGCCGGGCCTGCCTTTTTAAAGAAAAAAAAATTTAAATAATACAAAGTCATTTTGTACTAAAATTATTGTAATTCATTAATAAATAATATGAGATACAAAAGTATACAAAAAAAATAATATTAAAAATATGTAATAAAATAAAATATACAATAAGTAATGGTAAGTATCTTATCAAAAAAAATAATGGTACATAAATAACGTAACAAATACAAGTACAAATACAACGCAGTTGAGGACTAATATTTAAAAGTATAAATTTGTTTATCAAAAAACACAGTTTGACATATGAGGGGTGCGGTCGTCTTTTGACGTAAATATTTAAAAGTAAATAATTGACACATAAAAGTGTTGATATCAGTCGCCTTGGGGGGTATCTAGGCCATCATTTGAGGTATTAGTTGTGCGGTCGTCTTCTTCATCGCTCTATGAATCCAGCTTCATTCTCTTTTGATCTCTTGCCTCTGCTAGTAGCCAATCCTTCAAGCACACGGACATCTCCAAGCTTGACGGCGATAGCTTTGCCCTCGTCATTCCAAGCAACCTGCCACCAAGACTGAAAGCACACTCCGATACTATTGAAGACACTGGACAACTTAGTATATCACGTGCCATGGTGGAAAGCACAGGATACTGGGTTTGGTTTGTGTTCCACCATTGCAAAAGGTCAAAATGCGGGTTGGCCGGCGGCCCTAAAATATGGACCATCAATGTCCGCAAATAATAATCTAGCTTGTCACATGACGTGGGGGCTACTGTGGGCGTAAATTGCTCCAACAACTTCCACGAATATGACGTGTGTGAACTACTTCCACTAGATGTGGAAGATCCTACTGCAGCAGTACTCGGATTATTGGACGCTAATTGACGGGAATATTGAGAAAATAAACTATGCAAGTCGTTATCGACATCGGCAATGAAAGTGTCGATATTAAGAGTAGGATGCAAATACTTGAAAAAATGTTGGCAAAACAAGTTGAAACCCCCGCGTTTACAACGAGGGTCTAAAATAGTTGCCAAGCAGTATGTAAGATGTAGTTCAGAATAATATTTGGCAAACTTTTCTTTCATTGCCTGAATCGATGTGAACGAAACGGGGTTGGATTCATTACCCACCATGCAATTGACAATAGCAAGCAATCTTGATATTGCTTGAGGCATGGTCGGATAGTAACAACCCGAAAAAAATGTCGTTTCCTCTTTAAACATGCTAAAAAGTTACAAATTTGATCTATTGTCTCCCAATTTATACCGGCCAGGTTGTAATCGCTCCATTCTGCACGATTTTCTTGGGCGTATTCCATTAGAACGTCTTTGTATGGTAGAATGCGCTCTAACATTTCTACCGTAGACGACCACCAAGTTTGGGAGTCTAATTCAAATTGTTTATATTCTATGTTATGCAACCTACATAAATTTTTAAATTTTCTTTTTCTAGTATTGGATGATTTAACAGATATTATTACGCATCTTAAGGTGGTAAGGGATGCTTTTATAAGATTTAAACCATCGATTACCATTAAATGCAAAATGTGACAAATGCAACGAAAATAGAAACACTTCCCACCTAACATGGGTCTCATTTGCCTAATTAAATGTGAAATGGTTGCAGTGTTATTGGTAGTATTGTCGAACGTAATACTGAAGATACGTCACTCTATGCCCCAGTAATTATCCTCGGCATTGTGGGGGCAATCTAAAAGTCCAAAATGAATTATCCTCTTTTGGATGATGAAGGATTCATCGGTCCAGTGTGCCGTTATGCACATATAAGGTTGGCCGGGTTTTGACGTCCATACGTTCGACATCAACGAGAATATGCTCGTGTTCGTAGCAAAATGTGTGAAGACCCCAGCTTTCATCCCATGGTACAACGTAAAAGCGTCCCGCTTTACGATGTTCCGAGGAATCCTTACAATGGCGGGGTTCACATTTCGTTAGAGGTAGTTGACGAAATTTGGGTCTTTGTCGGTCTTAAAAGGCCTTTCACTTAAAATTATATATTTAGCTGGCCCCTTTCGGTTGCTCTCTTGAGAGAACCTAAAATTAGCAAGTGCACCGGTCACTTGCTGTACTAGACGTTGTTGGCTCTTTTCTGGGTATTGCTCGGGGTGACACCTAAGTATATGTCTGTTTAATGTGCCTGTCCCACTGCCAGGTTGATGACTAAAATCCTTAGGTGGGTCACATAATTTACAAGTTGTTTTATTAGTTATCTTATTAAGGGTAAAGTACTTCCATACCCCACTAGTTGTACGCCTACTAGCACCGGTACTAGTTTCAGGCTGGGCTTCGGTGGTGGTGGTGGGTTCCTCATCAGTTTGTGAGTCTCTAACCCCACCACCACTTGACTCATGATAATCTTGTTGTTGTGAAAAGTCATAATCTATGTTATCATCAGTGTATGAGGGTGTTGGGTCTGGTTGTATAAAAGCTCGTTCTTCAGTATCAAGTAAAACAATTCTACTCCTTTTAGGGATTCTGGGTGGCCGAGAAGAACTAGAACTAGCACGACCGGCTCCAGAGGATGATGAAGAGTTGTATGCCATATTAGTATAAGTGATTAGTATTTATAAAATGCAAGTAGTAATGCAAATAAAATAACTAAAAATGCGAATCAAATAAAATTGCGATGCTAAAATTACCGAAACGAGAGAACAATGAAATTCGAACTTCAGCCAAATACTTTACGAACTTCGAACTTTAGAGCACAATTTTTGCAATTAGCAAAGTTAAAGAAGATGGGAGATGATGAATGTATAGAGAGAGAAGAGAGGATTGAAGATTTGGTGAGGAAATGGGTTGGGGAGGTTTAAGTATTTATAGAAAAAAAAATAAAGAGCCATTCAACCGCTCTTTTGTAAAGAGCCCAGCGGCTCTGTTGGGCCCGGGCCCTGGCTCTGAGGGCCAAAAAAAAGGCCCGAGGCCCGGCCCGCTACAGTGCGGGCTGGGCTGGTTTCCAGGCTAGCCCGGACCGGTGGCCACCTCGACCTAATAGGATCAAATCGAAGACTGAACTTCATCAAATCATGAGAATGAGGACTAGACCAATTAAAACATGTCAGTCCGATCCATGTTCAGTTAGAACCCAGTTCGGACCAAACCGAACCAATTTGGACCGGTTTTTCATCTAGGAGGTACAATTATAAGAAGAAAATCATTTCCATACAAAGTTAAAACTTAAAAGTAATGATTTAAGGATAAATATACAAGATACATATAATGACGAATAAAAAATAAATATTTAATTTTTTAATATTTAATATTTTAAATACATATAATATACATTAATTATATAGCAAAATTATGTACCAAAATATTTAATACGAAATTAATATTAATCAAACTTCAATTCTAGTCGGTGGGTTCTCTTGTCTTAGACAGGACTAGACAAGATTGATTAAGCACATATATTATGATCGAACACCGAACCTATATATGGTCAGTATAGTCCGATTCTTGACCAAAATGACCTCTTTACACCGCTTTTGTTTCCTAACTTTATCTTATTAGATACTACCTAAAACTGTTACAAAAAAACTAAAAAAAGAACATACCCAGTGCCTCAAGGACTCCCGCCTACGCAGGGTCTGGGGGGCGGATGTACGCAGCCTTCCCCCTTCAGAGTGTTAGCCTGAAGAGAGGTTGTTTCCCAGTGCCCCCAGCATGAGGGTGAGGACTTCTCACGAGGTCACCCATCCTGGTACTACTTTCGTCCAAGCACGCTTAACTTCGAAGTTCTAATAAAATTCGATGACAGCGTATTGGTATCTTTTTTGGCTGTTTACAAAAAAAAAAACCTCCAACCCTAAATAGTCACTATTTACCTGAAAATGTTGGCAAGAAAAAGAAAGGAGCAATAGCAAAATAAATCAGGTGGGCCAAATCTCAACCTAACTATCCCCCCCCTCCCCCCCTCGACCGTATCGTCATTCATTCCCCTTATACTCTCTCCCTCCCCCACACCCACAGTACTTCACCCTCTCCCCCTCTCTCTCCCCACCCCCCCCCTCCTCTCACCATGCACGCCCTTCACTCCCCCTCTCCTCTCCGCCCCTCCCCCGTCGCCCCCCTCCGGCGCCACTCCCCCACCACCACCGCCACACCTAGAAAGATATCCTTCATCTCCGCCGCAGCGCCACCCACTGTGTCCGCGCCCGTGCGCGAGAAGGACCCCAAGAAGCGCGTTGTCATTACTGGCATGGGGTTGGTCTCTGTCTTTGGCAACGATGTTGATGCTTACTATGAGAAATTGCTTTCTGGGGAGAGCGGCATTAGGGTGATTGATAGGTTTGATGCGTCTAAGTTCCCTACTCGGTTCGCGGGTCAGATCCGTAATTTCTCATCCCAAGGGTATATTGATGGGAAGAATGATCGGCGCCTTGATGATTGTCTTCGGTATTGTCTTGTTGCTGGGAAGAAGGCGCTTGAGAATGCGGATCTCGGCGGGGATAGATTGGCTAAGGTTTTGTGTTTTTCGTTCTTTGTGTTAATTTTCATTGGATCAAAAAGAGTCTAACGTATAAGTTTAGTGAGTTGATCCACCTAATATGAGCCAAATGTGAATCCTACTTACAAAAAAAGAGACTAACATATAAGCTAGCGAGTTACTCCACCTAGTGTGAACTCCGTGAGTCACTGGGGCTTATACGTGGATTTCATGTGCTACAGGTGGGGCCTAAAGCCCGGTGAAATTTAACAGGTTCTTGAACCGACTCACGGAGTTGACATGCATAAAGTCCACGTATAACCTTAAGTGAGGTTTTATCATATAACAATTGACATTAGGTGGATTAGTCTGAGACTTATATATTAATATTTTCTCTTGCGCAACTCCAATATAAGATTTTTATTGGACTTACGTGGGGAGTTCTTACACATTTGAAAAGAAAATTAGTTTATTTTCATTTGCTTGGTTTAATTTGGTTGAATTGTGGATCCAATGACCTGTTTGATTTCATGGGTTTCTCTTTTTTTTTTTTTTGTGCTATTATAAGGTTTATGGCTAACGAGTGTCTGATAAAATGTCTGATGATGTCTGAGGGAGGGCTAAATTGTGTTAGTGTGAGCTTGATTGAACTGTCACCCTATTGGTGGGCTTAGATCAAGCTGCCAATGAGGCTTCTTTTCATTTGGCAAAACATTATAGAACAATACGTCGTATGTTCAAATCTGCTCACCCCAACACCACATTTATCTTCCCCCAGCCCAACCGGAAAAGCAAACTGAGATCGAGCTTGAAGCCATCTGTTGGTTTTGCTTGCTCAGTTTAATTTGGGGTCAAACCTGGATCCAAGTAAATGCTTAGTGTACTGTCATACTAAGTTTTTCATTGAATCACGAATGGATATGTTATTAGTGTTTTGACGTTGAACCAGGTTGCTTTTTAAGTAGTTCATAAGATGGCAGCATGGTACTCTTTGAATGGTTAATTAATTGTATTGGCGGGTTCCTTTTCTAAGTTCTTGCATTTTTTTCGTGCTTAGCTCATGTAGTTCATGCAGATGTGGGTCATAGGAGTTATTTAATTTGGTAATAAATGGATGGGTTTGAGAAGCATGCATGTCTCATTCTTGCATTTTCAGCGTTGCATAAGGTGCTAGCGGGGTGTGTGATGAAGAGGCAGAATGGTCACTTATTTGTATGTGGTTATATTTTTAAAAGCTTGATTCTTTTATGCTTGGCTTCCAGGTTTTAGCCTTACATTTGAGCCTAGGTGATCTTTTCTTTCGTTTGTCCTTGTTGAACTACAAGCCAAATTAATGAAAATATAGACGTTTGGGGTTTTGATCTATAAATATCACCAAATAGAACCATGGAGCTTACGATTATGGTTTTTTGGAGCATTGAAAAAGGAAAGAAAGGCATGCCAATGAGGGACTTTCCTGTGAGGAGAATTTTCAAACTTGACTTGTCTTTCAAGAGATTTCAACCCCCTTTTCCATGCATCTTTCTTTGAAATTCATGTCCAGGCTTATCAGATATTGAAAGTAAACGTAAGTGAATATATTTTTGACTAATCTTATTTTGGGGACATTGATGCTTGTGAAACACAACTTGGAATGAACAGGTAATGTAACTAGAATCCTTAGCATATAACTTGTATGAATTTGAGCAGTGCAGAGTTTTACGCTACCTGCACTTCCTATTATTCTAATGTTTCCAGCATTGAGTTGGTTTCTAGTCTCACTGTTGTGATATGTGAAAAACTTATTGTTTAGGTTGCGTTTGGTTGCTCATTATATTCTACTGCCCCTGCTGATACTCTTGATTCCTGCTCCTCCCTTTCTAAATTAATTGGTTTTGAACCATTATTTACTAATTTAGTTTCTATGTTCACTGCAGATTGATAAAATTAAGGCCGGTGTGCTTGTTGGGACCGGGATGGGAGGTCTGACAGTTTTTTCTGACGGTGTTCAAGCTTTGATAGAGAAAGGTCACAGGAAAATAACCCCATTTTTCATTCCTTATGCCATAACTAACATGGGATCTGCTTTACTTGCAATCGATCTTGGTCTTATGGGTCCGAACTATTCGATCTCGACTGCTTGTGCTACCTCGAATTATTGCTTCTATGCTGCCGCCAACCACATCCGTCATGGTGAGGCTGATATCATGGTTGCTGGTGGAACTGAAGCTGCCATTCTTCCCATTGGATTGGGGGGCTTTGTTGCATGCAGGGCTTTATCTCAGCGAAATGATGATCCAAAGACAGCTTCAAGACCATGGGACAAAGATCGGGATGGTTTTGTGATGGGGGAAGGAGCCGGTGTATTGGTAATTCACTTTTTTATAGGTCTTCTGTGGGATTTATTTTGTGTCTTATGTTATAAATTTAGAAATATGGCTGTGAGCTGTTTTATTGCTTATGTCTATTGCTTTCTATATGCTTGCTCTGTGCTGTTGTTTTTATGATCTTATGCTCTTATACCTAGATGCTTCTATGCTTTTATGCTTCTCAAGTTGAGAGTCATCGGACACAACCTCCCTTTAGGGTAGCACCCTGAAGGGGTAAGGCTGCGTATTTCCCACCCTCCCCAGACCCTGCATATGCGGGAGTCTTTGAGACACTGGGTTTGTTGTTATCGTTGTTGTATGTTATAAATTTAGAAGCCTAAAAGTAGTGTTGATTGATGACTTTGATGTTGCCTCATTGTTACGGGCTTAAAAGAATTGAGTGGAGCTGAACACTTTCTTGTTCAAATCGAGCTTGATGAGTCTTATTGAGTTCAAATTCGAGCAAATCCTTCTGTTTGAGCTACTTTTGATGAGATACTTTCATTAATATGCTTGATACTCAGCTCAACTTAACTCATTAGTCTAATTGAGCCAAGTCAAGCTCAATACCGCTCCTAGTTATTGAAGCTACTAGCAAGCATTATCTTGCTTTTAATGGCTATCATTTAATGAACTATCCAAGCTAACAACAAGCCATTATCTATCTCTTATCAAGCTCCTACACAATTGACAAGCGATTAATGATCTCTTGATAACCTGTTCACAGTTTAACAAGCTAAACATCTCTTTTCTCAAACTAGCTCTTTTAAGTTTTGAGCCTAATCAAACTCGGCTCATTTACTTATTGAGCTCCCAAAACAAATATTAATGAGCCTTAATCAATTTCTAGCACTTAGTTCATTCATGCCCCTGCCCAATTTTCAAACTTTGAAGGAATATAACATATCTTTAAGTTGGAAAACGCAATAAGATCTATCCTTGTTATGTTGTTCTTGCAGTTCTTGAATATTGATTGCTGCTT
This sequence comes from Simmondsia chinensis, assembly GCA_018398585.1. NCBI lineage: Eukaryota > Viridiplantae > Streptophyta > Magnoliopsida > Caryophyllales > Simmondsiaceae > Simmondsia > Simmondsia chinensis. Next base: position 7,574,005 of record JAGTTD010000010.1, on the reverse strand, counting down.
GAATAGTTAGACATGTTCACTAGATTTATCTCTTTGAACTGTGCATAATTATGTACAAGTGATGTGGCATGCCGCATGTGACTTGTGGTAGTAACAAGTTCGAGAAATCAAAAAGATAGAGAAATACTACTTTGGCACGCATGACTTGTGTTCTTTTTTTACTAGTGGCCAGCTATGAAGTCCTTTTTTGTTATTTATGGTATGATGTGTCTTCGCTCTCACGTCCTTTTGTTCTCATCATTCAATCAAATGAGGGTTATTATGTAATGGATTTTGAGCCCACCATTACTTGATTGGTTGTTTTACGATGATACTTTTGTAATGCGTTTGATAACATGTATTTATTTTATTTTATTTTAAATATTTGTAAGCATATTTACATGGTAAAAGCTGTTAAAAGAGAGAGAAAATGGTTGTATGACTTTTCATTGAAAATTTGGCAAATATATGGTTTAAAAGCTGCTTATATTCCTTTTAAGAAATCTAACTAATGTTTCACCATCCCAACATTGCGATAGTTACTGTAAACAACAATTTGTTTCCATGATTCTCATATATACAATGTCATTGCTTGCACGTGCCCATAGATAAGCATATACATCATGTTAACTGACTGGCCTAAATTATTAAGATAATGGAGAGCTTGGAGCATGCTATGAAGAGAGATGCACCTATTATTGCTGAGTACTTGGGAGGTGCTGTCAATTGCGATGCCTATCATATGACTGATCCACGAGCTGATGGACTTGGTGTCTCTACATGCATTGAGAGGAGTCTGGAAGATGCTGGTGTGTCACCGGAAGAGGTATACTCATTCTCTCTTTTGTTACACAATCTGCCAGTCACGGTAATACGTATTCTCTTTAATTAAATGTCCCGTAGTTTCTTAGCACAAGAATTCACTTCCCTTGCATTCTGCGTCAAAGTGTGATAAAACCATTAGTTGATGTTGTTTGGGTTAAATGATGCTCAGTTGTTGAAGCCTGACTGTTGGGGTTGGATAACATTGTAATTAAGTTGTCCTGAAGAAGGAGCACATATTCTCTAGGATATGTCTTTGATAATCTATAAATTTTGTCTAAGTAGAGATGGTAGGCTCAATATGGGTCGGATAAGGTAGTTCCCGCTTTATTTGTCCCAATGCCAACCCCAGGACATGGTTTCGAATCTGGCACCCCCTTCCCCTAAGGCATTACCAATGTAAAAAGGGGGAAAAAAAAAAGGTTGTATAAAGTCCACTTCCGCTCAATTTCCATTGTTTGCTTATGTCATGAATAACATAAATCATCTGGAAATAGAACATCTTCCTTCACACAATAGACTTCTCTTTCTGTCGAGGAAGTCATTTTCTTTTGCTGCACTCCTTTTGACCACATCCTGATCTCAGTTCAACTGCAAATGTGCTAACCCCATGCTCCATGCGAACTTGCCCAGCATAATTTATTTTTGTAAGTAGAGAAAGTGTTTGTAGTCAATTATGCTGAGGAGAAATATTTTCCAGAGAGAGAATGACCTTCCAACCTCAATAGTTTGTCATCTAATTCAACTATCAATTGGGCAACAATCGGAAAAAGCGCTTGTTTGGGCAAACTGTGAAAAAACTATTTTTTTAGAAATATTTTTTGTAGAAGCACTTTCTTGAAAATGCTTTCCATAGGGGATTTATCAAAAAAAAAAAAAAAAAAAAAAAGCTTTCCATAGGGGTATTTTTGTTTAAAGAAAATTTTGGCTTTTGCTTCTGTCTCTGGTTTAAAGGAAAAACACCATTTTTCTACTTTTGCTTAAAAGTAGAAAAACAATTCTACTTTTGTTTATAAGAACTTGTCTTTTTCTAGGCTAAAAACCCACAATCTTGGAAAAAGTAATTTATCTTTAGAAAAAAAACACTTCTTTTTCCATAAAGGAAGCTGAGCTATACAGGGCCAATACTATCCTGCCTTGCTGCTGTAGGCATGGAAATTATCATCTGTCTGTCTTGGTGTTTGTTTCACAATATTTTCTGTCCAGGTTAACTACATAAATGCACATGCCACATCCACAATCGTTGGTGATTTAGCTGAGGTGAATGCAATAAAGAAGGTATTTAAAAATACATCAGAGATCAAGATAAACGCTACTAAGGTAAGCTTGTGAACTGACCATCCTTTTGTCTTGAATTTGGTGCTGCTTCTTTTCCATTTGACAGTGTTTAGAGTTACTATTAATGAATTCAATATTTATTTATTTATTTATTTATTTTTTGGCTTTCCAGTCTATGATAGGCCATTGTCTCGGTGCTGCTGGAGGCTTGGAAGCCATCGCCACTGTGAAAGCATGTACTACTGGATGGCTGCATCCTTCCATTAATCAATTTGTAAGTTGTATGTTGTTATATTACTGAACACCGTTTTTATTGCATCGGATGTTTCATGGTTGACATCCCATATAAGGTTTAATGTTAATCTTCACTGTTGGCCCTTCATTGTTGACACCCCATATCAGTTTTTCTAGAGAGTTGCTTTATAGATGCTACAGTCTTGCTTCATTGATGTATTTCTAAGTTCCAGATTCTTGATAGCTAGAAATTATATACTTGGTCAACTAAAAGTATGGCTTCAAATTATCTTTTTCAGTAAGAAGAGAAATTATATTACGAGAGGGAGAATATATAGAGTAATAAATGACAACATGTCCTCCAAAATGAAGGAACGGGAGTACATGCTCCAAAAACACTGACAAAAGAAAGTCTTCTAGTGTCTCTCTGCAAATCAATCAAACTTCTATCAGAAAGGCATCCAAAGTTGGCTAGACTATGGCTAGAAAGATCACCTTTTGCCACTAAATTTACCATCGTGTATTGTTCTATGAAAATATTTGGATTAATTACCATCCAAGTACACTAAAGTCCACAAAGTAACCTTAATATTGTTACCTTTTCTAACTTTACTTCTTTTCTTAACCTCATTTTGAAGTACTGTAATGTAGTAGGATATCATTTATGATGCTTAGGGGTGTAAATAAGCTGAGCCGGCTTGCAAGACAGCTCATCATAAAGCTCGAAAGACTTGGCTTGTTTTGAGGTTGTGCTAAATTGTGTTGGCTCATCTAGCTGACCTAGCCGAGTCCAAGCCTAATAAAGCTCGAACTTGTAGGCTTGCGAGCCTAAATGAGTATAAAGTGAGCGTATGTTAATACAATTTGTATGCCCAAATTTGTCTAATCGAGCCCAGTTTGAGCATAGATGAACAAAGTGTGAGCCTAAACGACCCCAAACAAGTCTAGATCAAGCTTAAATGAGTCTAAATAGGGCGAGCCCAGTTCTGAGCTTGCTGAGCTAGATTCAAGCTCAACTAAGATGAGCCAAGCCCGAGCTTAATGTAGAGCTCGGCAAGCTTCGGGCTGAGCTTAATGTAGATGAGTTGAGCCTCGAGCCTCGCGAGCTCAGCTCGGCTCAGACATAGCATTTTTTTTTCCTCCTTTCCTGCATACAAATTTGCTGTAACTTTAATTTGGGCCATATTCTGTTTTGATCAGCAAATTTGAGGAAATATTGCATAATCTTACGGCTTCTTCTGGTAGGCTAATTAAAGCCGGGATTTAAAATGTACTTATTTTGGATTACATTAGGTAATGGTTTTGAAATCTGAGGTATTTACTCTCTTGTCCAAAGTTGCAGTGGAAGACCCCAAGCCCCTGTCTGTGCCTTCAAACTCACTTACTTTGTAGGTTTTGAGCTAGTCATTACATGAGGGATTCTTTTCTGATGGTGTTCAGAATGCATAATCATATACTTATAGATGCCTGTACAAGTTGAAATTGCGAGAGGATTATTTAAACCAGTGATTGATTTGTCGTTCAATCGGAGAGAGATTGATCATTCATTCAATTTGGAACACAAGGCTGAAAAGCAACTTATGTCTTGTAAAGTAACCAATGACCCACAAATTCTGTCATAATGCTTCATGACTTGCCAACTCTGTGATTGCAGAACCCAGAGCCATCAGTTGAGTTTGACACAGTTCCTAACAAGAAGCAACAACATGAAGTGAATGTTGGTAAGATGCCAAGCTCTTTCTACTTGTTAACGTGCGTAAGCGTACTGCTCATATGATTCAACCAAACAGTTCTACTGGAACAAACCAAAAAAGAAATATGACCCAGTTCAAATAATCAGTGAGTTTACACATCAACTATTTAGTGCCTCATAGAGGCTCCCTCCGCAGTAGGATCCCCCCTTAAGATGGACAACCTTATCCCTACTGGATGCTACCCTGAAGAGAGGCTATTTCCGAGGGGTCCCCACCCTTAAAAAAATTAAAACCACTTGGATGAACCACATGAATTCTTCATTTTCAACTCGACTTACTAGCCAAGCACCCTAATCTGAATGCTTTTGTTTTCTTTTTTGTTTTTAATTTTTGCAGCTATTTCAAATTCATTTGGATTTGGTGGACATAACTCTGTGGTGGTGTTCTCCGCCTTCAAACCTTGATTATTCATCCCCGTGTTCTGATCAGGTTCTAGGACAAAATGTTTTAGATTCCGATTCCCCAAACCCGGCTACTAGCTTGAGTGTGATTTTTATCATCTTTGAGAGGCCATTTCTGTTGTAGCTGCTTTAGTTTTTGCTAGTGTATTTGTCTCCTTTCATCTCCAAGAAGTGCTGAGGAAACAAGAACTTAATTTCTGTCGATTCATAATCTATTCAATGAAAAGAGGGAAAAAGAACGTTGATTGTTCATTTAGTAATATTTTCTGTTTTCGGCTCTTAATTTTTGAAAACCCGAAAACCAAATAGTGGAAATGATTTGATTTTGTATTTTTGGGTTTTTTAGTCAAATTGTTGTATACAATGGCTTCATCTGTTATGACTGCTTGTGCAAGGCAAACATTTGGTACATCTGTTAAAAACAAATGCATGGGATCCTTGACCACTTACGTATGTCCTTTGTACTGGCTATACTGCATTTTCTAAGTGTGATTAGATACCAACTGGAATGTAGACCAGTTGAGGTTAATTGATTAGACTGCGTAGACGTGATTGCGATTGTGTCTGGTTATCGCTCCTACACAATGACCTTTCCCGATCTCTTGTACTGTTTAGCAATGAACATCATAGAAGTGTCAAAATTCTGACGGACACGAACTTAGATTGGTAATTTCGTTGAAACTTTTACAAAATCATCTTCTTGATTTTATCCTGTCTTTTTTTTTCGATAATTAGCGACAAAGTCGTGGAACAAAGCAGGTCACTCTACTAAGTGAGACCTGAGTCCACCCGAAAAGAGCGGGGGCCACAAAAGACAACAAAAAAAGCAGGAAAACTAACAAAAACAGGCAAAACACGAGCAATAATCACAACTTCTCAAGACAAACGAAAACGAAACTGGAGCAAAAGATGCGCTGAACACATTAAAGCACGGGACTCACGGAAGGTGGATCAAAACCATTGACATAGATCAAATCAATCTCAATTGGAATCACTCCACTGGGCAGTTAGTGATCAAAATCGGTCTTCTAGGGAGCAAAGCACTCACCATAGGCGGGTCGAAGCAATCAAAATTCAAACCTAGTCTTTTTCCCATATCTATTACTTGGCCAGCCTCTTCAATTTTACCAGCATCAATAACGTTGTAACCCTGTTTCGCCATATTCCTCCTTTTCTTTTTGCCATGGGCCTTAGTCGGTTTCTGCGCACTTCTCCCGGGCGACATGTCTTTCAAGAAATCTTGTAGCTCCCGCTTCTTCTTTTCTTTCCTCTTGCGTTTGAGGGCTCGCCTACCCCTTTTTGATGTCTGCATCTTTTCCTTCTTCCTTCGAGTTGTACTAGTCCCCTCCATAAGCGGCAACGGCACATGGTAGTTCTCAGGTGTATCGTTCTTTGTATGATGGTGTCTGAGCAATTCAGGGGGTTCAAAACCTGGTGGGAATTCAGGACCGGAGGTTGTAGAGTCATTATCACTAATGGTGTCCCGACCTTTGTTCTCATGCGGTGATGTCTGAGCATGAGGCTAAACTGTTTCAGCATTATCATTCTCAACCCACGGCAGAAGAAGAGGGAGATGTTGATTTTCTCGAACATCCTGAAGTGGTAAGCATCCCAAGGCCCAACTCCCGAAGTACTGGCCATCAATATGAATAGATACCTGGCCTAAAGGATGCCCTAAGACACTCATGCCTCCATTTGTTGACCTAGGAGGACGAGTTTCAGAATCATCACAGTCATCCAAGACATTCATCACCTGCTCGAGAAGAGGTTGAACCCGTGTGGAATGCCGTGCCAGTGCGGTGCAATAACTATCTTGCTATGACATCGGTGGAAAAGAGGCCTGCTCCCTTGCCAATCTAGCTGAGACTGCGAGGGCAACAACTCTAGGCGAGTAGTCTGGAATCAACACTGAATTGCCCTTTTTGGCTAGAACCAAACGAGATCCTCCGTAAAACTGAATTTGAATAATCTGGTGAATGCATATTATAGAGCAGGTGTCAATTAGGATTCTGGCAGCGTCAACACATCTCATGGCAGACGTTCTCGAATTCACCCTGACAAACTTTCCCCATATTTTCGCAATGTCAGTGAAGCAAGCCTTTGACCAACATTGGTCAGGTAGTCCATAAATCTCAATCCGCGCCCTTCTATTAAGGGAGCCAATGATCTCGCCGGAGTATTTATACACTTCTTTGAATTTTTGAAGTAGGATCTCTTTGCGCGGGCCGAGGTAAGATTCCAGGTGCCATCAGAGTCGCAAACCAGGATAAAAGTGATGTTGCTTAGCCCTTTAGGGGGTTAATTCATACAGGTTGTTCTCCGTGATAAATGTGAGGATATCATCCAGACTAGCCTCATCAGTCGAGTGTGCAATTATTGATCAGTTGAGCCAGCCCTCCACACTCTTATTGGCGTTGGACACCACAATCCTCGAAATGTTCGTATTCATGGCATCCCCTACCCGACTAGTTGGAGTATACTCCTGATTATGATTACCTCCATTGTCTCTGGACTGCTGAAAAATCCTTGATTGAGGCTGATTCCGGTAGGATGAAGAAGTTGGTCTTTTGCATGGGTTAGCCCATTGAACTCTGAGCTTAACACCCACCACCCATCTTCCATTCATGGATGTAATTGCCCGTGCCGCTTTACTCGAGTCATGAAATCGAACAAAGCCATAAGAACATCTAGACCTCAACCTTTTATTCATAGGAACAAAAGTATCATAGATTGTCCTGAATTCTCGAAAAACTACCTTAATTTGTCGTCCTTTCTGGTAAGCCATCAACGAAGATGGACACTGTCTCACTAGTTATTGGCATTTCAAAATTGGTTTTGGATATGGAATTGGGGAGAGAGGACGTTGGGTTGGGATGATGGTAGGAGAGGATGCGCGGTGGTGGAAATTGACTGGAGTGGGGAGGTGGTGGTTGTTGATGTTGGGCTGCGGTGGCAATGGAGCCATTGGTGGTGGTGGGAGACGAGTCGGTGGAGAGAGAGCGCGGGGTGGAGAGAGAAATGGAGTGGAGGAGAGAGAAGTGTTTAGGTGAAGGGACGATGGTGGTTTGCGGTGGCGTTGGCGGTGGTTTTGGTGGCTTGTGTTACCGGTGACTGTGGAGGGAGACAAAGTGGTCGGAGACGACGAAGCAGGGGCCGTTGTTGATGAAGGTCCCTCTAACGGACTGGAGTAATAGTTGTATGACACCAACTGGGTGCAGCAGCGATTCCGTCGATGCAACGCCAAAGCCGAGATGTTGGCTGACACGCCCTTACTCGCCGGATTTAGGCGGTTTGTGGGTTAAAAAAGTAACCGCTTGGGTGCTTGTTTTAAGAGGGAGAACAGAGCTTATCCTGTCTTGTTAGCCTTGTGCAGCTTTAATTGTTAGGCGAATCTCAAAAGGTCTTTCCTGAAGCTAGGCAAGTTCTGGATAAGGGCATTCATAGCTTATGAGGCAGTTAATTGGGTGTGTAAAGTTAATAGGCAAATTCTATAGGTTGGTGCTTCCTTGACTGGAACTGAGCTCTAGTGGTTTTCATTCATAAGTGAAGCGAAAGGATCAATCATTTTGTGTTCTCTAAAGGTGCTAGTTAGTTCAGTTGGTAAAGTCTATTAGCGATAATATTGGCGTAACACTTAAAAAAAATACATTAAAGATTTGATATTTACATTCAAAGTAATTTTAAATTTTTTAAAAAAAAATTTCAATATCCAAAAATTCTGTAGATATTTGAAATAATATCATGAATATTTTTATAAAATTTAAAAAGTGTTCTATATATTTAAACAAATATTATATGTAAACGATAGTTTCAAATTTAATAAAATATTCTATATGTATAAGACATTTTAAATATTTAAAAAGAAAATGTTCCAAAAATATATTTAATGTTTAAAGATACTTTTTAATGGTTAAACATTTAATTAAAATTAATAAAATAGAAAGTCCCTCCTACGGCACTGATGACCATTCCCTTTTTAACATCATCACAATTGCTGACCTCTGATCTCCAAATTGCTATCATAGTTCTTTCAGCTTGCACTAATTTTTTTTTAAATATTAAATTTTGTTAAATATCTAAAATATTTTTCTTAAATATAAAAAAAATTTAATATTAAAGTATTTTTAAAATATGAAAAATGTTTTTTTGAAGTTTTAAAATACTTTCTATGTAAAGTGTTTTCATAAATATTTACAATATTCTTATATTGTAATATTTTCTAAAATATTTAAGATATCTATTTAATTATTTAAAATACTTTTCAAATCTTCATTTTATATTTAGAAATTTTTAAACTATTAATATATTATTTAAATATTTATAATTTTCTATTTATAACATTTTTTAAATATTTAAAATATTTTTTATATCTAAAGTTTTTAGAAATATTTTAAATAGTTAATTTTTAAAACTATACAATATTGATTTAAATATTTAAAATTATTTTCAATTTAAATGGCCTTTTTACTTTTAGTCAGATTATTTTTTAGATATTTTCTTTTTTAAATGTCATGTCAACATAATTTAATGGAACTCTAACAAAATTATGAAGATAATACTTGAAAAAAAAAAAAAATTTAATAAATTTCTTTTAAAATATTTCAAAACATTGGGGTAATTGAAAAATATCCTACCCTTGAACCAAATTTTCTCTTCGAAATACTTCCAAAACACAAATTTTCTTTTTGAAATTCAAATTACAAAAAAGATATATTTTTTGGATATTTTTATTAAGAAAAGATATACTTAAAGTAATATTTACAAGTTGTTTAAAGGATTTAATGAAATTCTTACATTATTTTATCAAGGTAAGTAGTATACTAGACTGTCTAAGCAAAGATAAGAGGGCTTAACTATTCAAGCTGAGCTATTCGATAGCTGTTGGTGAATTTCCTCTTTAGAGACCTTAATGCTTTGTCAAGTTGACCTCAAAGTTGCTACCCTATCTGTTGGATCATTACCCTCATGAAAGAAATAAGAGATTCGATATCTCAATGTTCTCCATTATAGTTGAGATTTGCCACGAGCACTAAAATTCATGCCGAATGACTCAAATTATAGTTAGATTGAGAGCCTCAATATGCTATTGGAATAAACCCATATTAAGATACCTTTTAATACCTAGTCTTGCTACTCATGCCTCTACTATAGAATTGGAGCAGTCCCAATGCTTTTGGACTCATGGTCAAGAACTCTTGTACAATTTGTTGTCCTAATTTTAATTTGTTACATGACACACAGGGGTGTAAATGAATCGAGCGTTCGATAAATCACACGTTTTCGAATTTTGTTACTCTCATTTGTGTATGTTCTGGAAGCTCTATAGCTTATTCAGCTGAGTTCGAGAGACCTCGATACGTTTAACTAGTCGAGTTCATATAAGGGAGTGCTTGACTTGTTACCATTCGTGAAAAGCTCGTTAAAGGCTTGTAAAGAGCTTGTTAACAATCAATATTAGCTAAAAGATGTTCGACAATGGCTCGACAGGGACTCGAATAGTTCAACTCAGTGGCAAGCTCGAGTCAACAGCAAGCCCTACTGGATTATGATGTCAAATTGGCTCGATTAGGTTAACGAGTTGGGAAGAGCCGAAACACATACCGAACACACGAAAATCTTATAGAACCGAGCTTGAACAAAAGTTCAATAATAGCTAGGCTTCAACTAGAGCTCAAGTTCCAATAAGAGAGAGCTTGGCTTGACTTGGCTTGTTTGCAATGCTAATATCACCTATGGGTATTAATTGGAGAGGTTCATACAAATACACTAATGTATAATCATAACAATTATACATCTAATATACTCTTTTTTTTAAAACACAAGATAGCTCGAGGGCGAGATTACATAATATTCAAATCCGCAAGTACAAAGGAAACAAGTTGAGGAGGGGTACTCATCCACCAATTATGGTTACAACGTCCACCACTATGGTTTCAAGCGACCCAATGAGCCAACGCATTACAACAATGAGGGACTCAAGCAAAAGTATATGATGAAAATAAATTAACATAACTCCTAATATCATCAACGATGTAGGAGATTTCCCAAGCTGCATCAGAAGCGTCAATGGCCCCCTTGTTATCTGACTCAATGATGATTTCATCCCACTTATGGCATCTAGCAAGGTGGCAAGCTGCAAAAATAGCGAATGATTCCCTAGTGAGCACTGACCTGGCAACCGACGAAGAACACCAGGCCCCAATAATAATACTGTCATATGAATGAGCCACCATAGCCAATGCTATACGGTTGGAAGGAGCATCAAAGGCAATATCGACATTAATTTTAACGGTACCTCGAGGGGGTGGCGACCAATGTGGCAGGGAGGGGGTTGTGGTGTCTGATCATCGAATGGGCCAGGAGTGGCCGCGAGGGACAGGAAGGAATGGGCCTCCATAGCCGCAAGACAAGCGAACTTAGATGGCGGGGGTTGAGAGTGTCTCAAGGAAAGCGCATTCCTTTCCTTCCAAAGCTCCCAGCAAAGAAAATAAATAAGCGTGATAGTATCTTTAGAGCATGCAAACTCATCCCGAATGGAGTACCACCAATTGAGGAAGCACCCAAAGCCCTCCGGGTTAGGCTTGTAGCCTAAGTTCGATGCAAACTAAGATGACTGAGCAAAAGGGCATAAAAATAAAATATGTTCTGCAGTTTCTACCTCCTTCCCACACCTTGGGCAGGTTGGGTTGCTAATAATCCCCCTATGATAAAGATTTTCACAAGAAGCAAGAGCGTTAGAAAGAGCACGCTAAAGAAAATGACGGATCTTGGGGGGAGCATTAGTAACCCAAATAGATTTTATAGCATGATAATGGTTTGCATTCGAACTTGAGGCACAATCCGAGACTTTGTTCCCTTCGGTGTCCAATGATGACCAAAGTGTATAACCTAATTTCACAGTGTAGTTGCCTTTGTGGGTGAAGTGCCATACCAAGCTGTCCGGTTTAGAGCCATCGCTAATGAGGATCAAACGATGTAATCCGCCACGCTTTTTTCAAATAAACATGATATAGTCCTCTCATCCCAACTATGAGCATTGTGGCCATTCAACTCTTTAACCTTCTTGGGACCCTCCCCCTCACGATTCATCCTTGGAGCAACTAAGTCGGGAAGATCGAGAATCCATTTATCATTCCAAATGTCGATATCATTTCCACTTTTCACATTCCAATGGATATCCTTTTCAATAAAGTTTCTACCCTCAATGAGGCTTCTCCAACCCCAAGAGGGAATATGACCCACCATGGCGTCGAGAAAAGACCCATTGGGAAAGTAGATTCCTTTAAGATTACGGACCCAAAGAGCATTTGAATTTTCAATAGCTCTCCATATTTTTTTGCAAGTAAGGTGAGGTTGGCACCAACCAAGTTGCGAAAGCCGAGGCCTCCCAATGGCTTGGGTTTAGACGACTTGTCCCAATTAGTCCAATGAATACCTCTATTATCACAGGATCCACCTTTCCACCAAAAGCTTGCTAACAAACCATTGATTTTGTTTGCAAAAGAAATGGGGATTTTAAAACAACTTATGACAAAAGAGGGAACTGCTGCAAGGACGAACTTAACAAGAATATGTCTTTTGGCATGAGAAAGGAACTTGGCCTTTCATACCTGAATTTTACATCTTATTTTTTCTAAAAGAAATAAGAGGGTTTTTTTTTTCGACCTTCCATATAAGAGACGGGAGCCTAAGTACCATTCGTCTTCCTTCATATGGTCAACTCCTAAAATTCCCAAGCATTCCTCTCTAAAGTTAGGGGTGCTAGAAGAGAAGAAAGCATGGGATTTTTGGAAGTTAATCTCTTGGCCTGAGGACTTACAAAATATATGAAGGAGGTTCTTTACCATACGGCATGTGTATGGAGTAGCTTGAAAGAAAAGAAGGCAATCATCCTGAAAAGGAGATTGGTGATGCTTGGGCAAGCCGCTTAATTCGAAAGATGAAGAGGAATGGGAAAGTGGGTCCCCTTGTCTCAGGCCTCTACCAATAGGAAAAGGCTTGAGCTGCTCCCCACTAACAACTACAGCCATGTGAACTGTTGTGATGCGCTCTATCACCCAATCAATAAAGGTGCGGATGAAACCCAACTTTGAAAGAGCATCTTCAAGAAAGGGCCATTCCACCTGATAAGCTTTTGCAAGGTCTAATTTGAGAGCAATAAAGTGCTTTTTACCCCTATGTTGGTTTTTTAGAGTGTGGATGGCTTCATGGGTAATTAAAACGTTGTCTTGGATGAGATGGACCTTAATGAAAGCCGCTTAGGAGTGGGAAATAATATCATTCATGAAAGGTTTGAGTTGATTTGCAATGATTTTGGTAATGATTTTGTAACTAAAGTTGCATAAACTAATTGGATGGAAGTTATGCATGGATTCGGGACGCGGTGGTTTTGGGATAAGGACCAAGTTGGTAAAATTTAGGATTTTAAGCATTTTATGACTCTTACAAAAACCTTTAACAACAGAAATAATGTCATTAGAAACTGTATCCCAAAAGGAAGTATTAAAAATAACCGGGAAACCGCCAGGACCGGAAGCTTTCAAGCCACCAAGTTGAAAAACAGCTTCTTTGATCTAGGTACGGGAAATTGCAGCAGTGAGGGTTTCATTCATGATGTCGGTCATAGCAAGCCGCAATTCCTTTATCACAACATCCATGTTATCCATTCCTTTGGTTGCATAAAAGGTCTAAAAATGATGGGCAACGTGATTTTTAATTGTAGTTTGGTCTTCCATCCATCCAAGGCCATCAATCATCAATTTGGAAATGGAATTCCTTCTTTTCCTTTGAGAGGAAGTGACATGAAAGAACTTGGTATTCTTGTCCCCAAAAGAGAGCCAGTTAACCCAATATCTTTGGTGCCAATGCCTTCCTTTTCCTCCCACCATTTTTCCATCCCTTTTCTCAAATTTTCCTCTTCTTCCTTTTCTTGCTCCGAGGTGGATCTGCTTTGAAGTTCGGTAGGATGGGATGAAGCATGATTGAAAAACTCATTTCTTTCTTTTCTTCAGTTTATACTCCACTTCTTGAGAGATTTTCTACAAGATATGGTTTTCTTATGTAATTTAAACATTCTAGAGCCCATCTCACCATTACTCCATCCTCTCTTCACAGTGTCGGCACACTCTTCATTAAGAATCCATTTAGATTCAAATTTAAAGTCTCTCTTTCTCCGATGAACCGCGCCCTTGAGCTGAATGGTAAGAGGCAAATGAGCGGAAGTTGTAGCAAGATGAAGAGTAACAACTGCGTTCAGGAACAAGGAAAACCATACCTGGTTAGCAGCAACTTTATCAATACATTCTTTAACATTTAAGCTATTTCTCTACTTGTTCTACCTGTGTCGGTCACAACGAGATTATAAGAGTCCAAAACGTCCGTTACCCGCTCCATTTGGGAGTCGGTCACTGGACATCCATTGAGCTTGTTGGAAACCGAGATAATAGCATTGAAGTCACCGGAGAAACATGTGGGCTGATTTAAATCATCAAAATGGTGTTACGCTCGTGATTGAATCATGAACATAAGCTAAGTAAAATCGGATAGTTTGAGAGTATAAGATGAGAAAGAAGTGAAATTGAGATGAGAAAGTAGAGAATTTAGAGTTAGATGAGATAGGAAGGGAAAGGAGATGAGAAATAGAAAGAGTTAGATGAGAGAGAGAAAGTTTATCTCAATTGAGATTGTTTTGTTGATATTTGATTGAATGATCAAATTTACACTAGATTCACTTATTTATACACAATACAAGACATTGAACCTAGACATATCCTAGTAACCGACTTAAGCAAGGAAACTTCTAGAACATTTAGAAAATATCCCTAACTAACTAACACTAACTACCCTTAGGCTAATTGGCGCCAAGGCTAACAGACCAGACCTGCTTACTATAGGTCTTATTACAATACAGGAGATATTTGCGCCTTATTGCAACACGCGGCAAAGGAAAGACTACCAAGCTAATACATCATTGCAATACACTACTAATCAGTACCCAACAGCCTTAAAATCATCAACATAACCGCAGCATATCAGCACAGCAGCAGCAAGACAGTAACCAGGCACCAACAGCTCATACTTCGGCTCTCAGGACATAACATTCCCTCCCCCTTGAGAACATTCTTGTCCTCAAGAATGGAAGTTAGTGGTCAACCATGCCTTGCATAGTAATTCTAGACTCGTGACGTTCAAATGACACAACGTGCTTAATATAATCGAAAGATACTGGGTTAAAGGTACGCATCCAATCAACTCCAAGCACCATATCGCATCCACTCAATGGAAGGACTCTAAAATCGCGTGTGAACTGATGTTCATGCATAGACCACTCAAAGGCTCGGCATTTGTCCTGAGTAAGGATAGAGCTCCCATCCGCCACGGTCACTGCCAAGGGACTAGTCTTAATCACCTCATGTCCCACTTTCTTCACTAATTTTGGATCAACAAAACTGTGAGTACTTCCACTGTCTATCAAGATGACAACCGATCTCATGCCTACTTTCCCTTTGATCCTGATTGTCTTATGCATTCCTTGCCCGGTCAAAGCTGTCAAGGAAATCTCCATTTCATCCTCAATGAAAATTTCTTGATCGGAATCCTCATACTCAACATCAGTCCAATCACCATCGGACAGCCCGTCAATGTCAACGCCTCTAACCGCCATAAGGAATTTAGGGTTACATTTATGGCCTATGTCATAAGGTTGACGACACTTAAAACAAAGTTTTTGAGGCCTCTTCTCAAAAGCATTTTTGTCAAAGGGACGGTGCACTTTGGTTTCATCTCCTCCTTTGAGGTGTTGTTGCGAGCTTTCACCACGATGTCTGTGCCCCTCATTGGTTGATAGAAATGTATCCTCAGGCAGCCTCGCCTTTGCATACACTTGTGATAAAGAAATAGGACCAATTGCCTTCACCAAATTCTTGATTTTAGGCTTAAGTCCACTGATGAAGCTCGAGACATAAAAGGACTTAGGGGCTTGAAGGGCAACCGTTATCATACTAGCTCGGAGATTTTCAAATTTTGTCATGTTTTCCTTCACGGTTGTAACCTGAGTTAACTTGTTGAAGCTATCCACTACATCACCCAAATCTTCATCACCATAGCGTTCACAAAATTCCATCATAAACTCAGCCCAAGTAAGTGTGGGATTGCTCTTCAATAAACTATAGAACCAAACTTCATGATCTCCTTGACGATAGATTGCCGCCAACTCCACCTTTTGATCATCGGGAATGGAATAAAAGTGGAAATATCGCTCGCATCTCCTTAACCAAGAGTGCGGTTGCTTCCCATCAAAATTTTCAAGTTGAACTCTCGGTTGTCTAAAGCCATTGCTTCTATTACCACATGAGACTTCATTGCTTTGATTAGGAACAATTTCAGAGGCATTCTGTCCAAGATTATGCTGCTGAACAGATACAAGTGGATGAACAAGGTGTCCTGCATTCTCATGACTTGATCTGTTCGGTGCTGCAGTACCAGGGGGACGATCTGAAGAATCTGGAGTATGTTCCTTCTGATCAGAATTTATGCTCAAAGATCGAATATGCTCTTGATCCAATTGATGTTCACGCAAACTGTCAGTTACTTCAGCTTCTGGAATGCAATTTCGTGGTCCAAATCCAATAGGTTGGAAGTGAACTTGAGGTCTATCAGACACATTAGCCTTTTGAGGTCTTCCTTGAGGTCCTGCTGCAGCATCTAACCCCTGAGGAAGTAACCCATCAGCAGGTCTTCCCAACGACTTGCAGGCAACAATCCTCCCACACCAGCATCAGTTATCTGTCTTTGCATTTGCTCCTGCAGGGTAGCAAAGCGTTCTTCTACTCTAGCCTCAATTCTCTGCAAATGTTGAGTCATGCGTTCTTAACTCTTTTGATTGCTATCCAGCTGTATTTCCTTCAGAAATTGGAGCATTCTTTCTTCCCTCTTTTGATCATTTTCCTGCTGAGTTTGCTTAAGTTGATCAAACATTTCATTCCTTTGATCATTGCTCTCTTGTCTAAACCGTCCAAACAATGCATCTATTTTCGAATTCAGCTGCTCATTAGTAACAAATTGTGCATCCTTTGTGGCACCGGCACCAACTACAGCAGCATATGAGTTGTTAGGATCAACAAGAGAGGCTGGATTGCCTGCTCCTGCACCAGATCTTGTAGTTACTCCACCAACCATGATGAAGGCTGATTTGTGCAAAAAGCCAACTCACTAACTTCACAAGCCAGATTTGTTTAAGTTCAGCTTAAAACTGAGCTAGAAACAACTGATCGAACACCTTCTATGCAAAGCTTAGCTCACTGAATAAGCTTGTCCTGCTTCGCCTGCTTCGCAGCTTAGTTCACAGCATTAGAATGCAACAGTAACCGTCACAGCTAACATCAGAATTCAGAAACACTGCTGAACTGACTTGATCTTGCTGATTTTCGAATTGATAACAGAACAATCACCAGATGCGAGCTGATCTTGATCAAATTTTCCTTGAAACTCAAAACTGATCGGAAGTTGATCAAGATAATCCAATGCCAACAATTGAACTTCAATCGGTTAAACTCTAAACTAAATTTAGTTCTGAATTTTTATTTTATTTTATTATGCACTCGATTGGAAGCCAAACGAGGCTCTGATACCAATTGTTACGCTCGTGATTGAATCATGAACGTAAGCTAAGTAAAATTAGATAGTTTGAGAGTATAAGATGAGAAAGAAGTGAAATTAATATGAGAAAGTAGAGAATTTAGAGTTAGATGAGATAGGAAGAGAAGGGAGATGAGAAATAGAGAGAGTTCGATGAGAGAGAGAAAGTTTATCTCAATTGAGATTGTTTTGTTGATATTTGATTGAATGATCAGATTTACACTAGATCCACTTATTTATACACAATACAAGACATTGAACCTAGACATATCCTAGTAGCCGACTTAAGCAAGGAAACTTCTAGAACATTTAGAAAATATCCCTAACTAACTAACACTAACTACCCTTAGGCTAATTGGCGCCAAGGCTAACAGACCAGACCTGCTTACTGCAGGTTTTATTACAATACAGGAGATATTTGTGCCTTATTACAACACGCAGCAAAGGAAAGACTACCAAGCTAATACATCATTGCAATACACTACTAATCAGTACCCAATAGCCTTAAAATCATCAACATAACCGCAGCATATCAGCACAGCAGCGGCAAGACAGTAACCAGGCACCAACAGCTCATACTTCGGCTCTCGGGACATAACAAATGGCTAGCCAAGCTAGCTTAGAAAGCCGGGAGTTTTGATTTGTTGGGTTCGCCTTATAAGAAATAATGGAACAATTTTACATCAGTAATAGAACAGTGCCCATCAACATAAATGAAACCGGTAAAAATCTTCTTAATTAAAATGTTGCAATCATTTGATCACAGAGCAAGAGACCCCTTGATAAACCTAAAGGGTCGACACATCAAGTCTTTTAGCAACATTACTAACCGTTTGGGCAGATTGCTTAGTTTCCACCAGGAACACAATAGTGGACTTAAATTTATTACATAACTCTCTAAAAGCTTGAATTGTACGGAATTGGCCCAAATCTTGACAGTTCCAACAGATGATATTCATGGCGCTTGAGGCGATTGTTCTGGGGACAAATTAAGACAAGGCGGAACCCTAACCCTGACCCCATTGAGAAAAAATAATTCAGACTGAAATAAGGACCTCATATGAAGAATTACCTCAAATTTCTTCCCCAAAACCTCAGCTCGAAGTAAAAGAGCATTTGACAAGAGGCAAAGTCCACCTTTGAGAACCCACCTATGAGTAGGGGTGAACAAAAATTAGTTTGGACCGGTGGACCAGACCGGACTAGCCATTTCGGTCAAGGACCAGACCAGACCGACCATATATCGGTCCGGTCTTCGGTCCTAATATATGGACTTAATCGGTGTTTGGTCCGATCCGGTGCAAGACTGAAAAATTCGAAGACCAGACCGAAGACCAATCAATATCAATTACGCATTAAATACTTTGGATAAATAATTTTAATATATAATTAATATATAATATATGTATCTAAAAATATTAAATCTTATAAAATTAAATATTTATTTTTTTACTATTTTATAATTATATAAATATCCCGTATAATTAACCCTAAATTATATATATTGTATAAATTGTACAAATTGTATTATTATCGTTATTTTCTAATTTTTAACTCTCGTATGAAAATATTTTTCTCTTTATAATTGCATTTGTTAGATAAAATTCGGTCCAAATAGGTCTGGACCGGATCGGATCGGTTTCTAACCAGTCTTGAACCGGACCGACCCGGTTTTAATCGGTTTGGTCCTTGGTCTAATGATTTGACATATTTCAGTCTTTAGTCTGGTACGGTTGGTCCGGTTCGGCCCGATCTTGGACCGATGTGCACCCCTACCTACGAGAATCGAAAATGATGAGACTAGTGGGAAATTACGGCAAAAGCGAGGCACAGGTAGAGCAATCACTCTTCATTAAGAAAAGGTAGTCGAAAGCATTCAATGCAAGAGACTAAAGCAAGAGATGGGAAAGAGTACAGAGGCTCTACTAGGGACTCTACGACTAGGGCACCGAGAGTACCAAGTATAACACTCTAAGTTTAGAGCATGTACTGATTATACTTCTCATATACTTTCAAAATAAATACAAAGACAAATATATAATTCAAATTTGCTCACTTACAGCACCCGCACAACATTAGATCATGGTTAAGAAAAAGAGAGCGAGTTTAAATTTCAAAGGATGTTTATGATCGTCCTATATGAGATCAATATATAAGTTTAAATAAAATTTTTAGTCAAATTAATTAGTAACAAACAAATAAATTACTATATTTATAAATTAATATTTTTACTCTTATAACTCTAACATAAGATTGTACTTAAGAGTCGTCTCCATGTTTTTTTATTAGCTGGTTTGTTGTTGCCTTTCTTTTCCGTGAGCCGTTGATGTTCAAAGCAAGAGAGAAAAGGGTTAACAGATCTCACTCTCCCTAGGAGTCAACAGTCTCAAACACAGCCCTTTCTTCTTCCAAGGCTTCAGATCATCAGGCTGGTTGCTGCTATGCTGTTATATGATCTCCTTCTCATACAGGTAACAAGTTCGAGATCTGATAGGCTAGGAAATGGAGTGAGCTGTTAATTGTTTTATTTACATTCAGGGTTTTGGGGAGATAAGTTTGAATTTTGTTGGGTAAATTAGTGATATTATGACATGGGTTTGCTTGCATTGAATATGGATTGGAGGACACATCACTTGTTTGATAAAATGTCTATGAGAAACAATGTCTTTGCATATAAGTCATAAGAAGATGGGTGCATTGTGCCGATGGGGCCTTGGTTTAATGGCATAGTGTTGAATTTGATATAATTATGCCAATTTGAATTCGGTTTGATGGTTGTTACCCATAATAGTGGTACCAAGTAGAATAAAACAACAACAACAACAAACCCAATGCTTCAAGGGCTCCCGCCAATGCAGGGTCGGAGGGGGGATGTATGCAGTCTTACCCCTTCAGGGTGCAACCCTAAAGGGAGGCTGTGTCCGAAGACCACCAGCCTAAGAAGCATAAAACCAACCGCACGGTGAGAGAATAAAGCAACAATAAGTAACAAAGCAACAAGTCAATAGTTTGGGAGCTAAAGTAAAAAATGTGGCAATGTACAAAATATTGTATTTAATTTAGGTATAAGTATAGTTATATTCAATTGGTCATTTGTCTTTTAGTAAGAAAAAATGTGGATACGTGTTATCATATGTGTATTATATGGCTAATATCAAGAAGAACGCATATTTTACCCTATTATTGGCAAATAATACATAAACGATCTTTTTAAACGGAAAAATGTGGATACATGTTTAATATGTGAGTTATACGTATATTTTACTAGAAGTGCCTTGTAGTAATAGAATCTAAGAGTTTCGTGCAGCATTTTGAATATTCAATTCGATGTTAATCTTCCCTTTTATTTTGGTTAGAATGAAGTGGCTATATTTCAATGAGACCAACAATGCAAAACTCATGGAATTTGTATTGGCTTGTTGCTGTACAGCTTTTTGGCCTAATTTCGGTATTTTGTGTTCTGTCTCGGGTTTTAGGAATTTGGGCCTCTTGTACATTACTAGAGTATGCTGCATTTGTAGAGGGCTAAATGTTGTGGGAACTGGCTCAATTTTCTCGAAGATGACTAGCATAAATGCTGCTCAAATGGAGAATTTCACCATAAATTCTAATTAAAAGACATAGTGAGATTAGCCAAAGAACGTTGAGCAAGTTGAAGAGGAGGTTCAATTATTTCATCAAACAAACATAATTTGATTCACAAAGCAGATAATATCTCTGATGTTGAGCAGCCTATTTTTATCTTTGCAGGATGTTCTAAAACTGGTTCTGTATCAAACATTGAGTCCATGTTTTCTTTGTCCATTCGTTCAGGCGTTGAGATCTTACTGAATGCACATAGCTGAACTATTACGTCTCCTGAGATCATATAACATAAGCAAGTCGTTGAATCGTGGCAAAGTCATCCATCAGAAGGTATTAACACATGGCTTGCAGAATAATGTTGTCATATGTAGAAACCTTATCAACCTTTATGTCTCCTGCCATGATTTTAAGTATGCCAAGCTGGTATTCCAAGGCATCGATAATCCGTTGGATATTACTCTCTGGAATGGACTCTTAGCTGCATATACCAGAAGCTCCATGTTCACTGAAGCTCTTGAGCTTTTTGAAAAGATGCTGCACTTCCCATATCTTAGACCTGATAGCTACACGTACCCAAGTGTGTTAAAAGCCTGTGCTGGACTTGGAAACATTCAATATGGTAAAATTGTACATGTCTCTGTCTTGAAAAGCGGATTTTTGCCAGATGTTGTCATTACAAGCTCCGTAATAGGCATGTATGCGAAATGTAATATGTTTGAGTTAGCCATTCAACTCTTTGATGAAATGACGGAAAGGGATGTGGCTTGTTGGAATACAGTTATTTCTTGCTACTACCAAAGTGGACAATATAAAATGGCATTGGAATGTTATGAACGGATGAAGAGTTCAGGGTTTCAGCCTGACTCAACCTCACTAACGACTGTTATATCCTCATGTGCCAGGCTATTGGATTTGGAGAAAGGGCGGGAAATCCATTGGGAAACATTGCAAAATGGGCATGTATTAGATAGCTTCATTGGTTCTGCTCTAGTGGACATGTATGGAAAATGTGGTCACTTGAAAATGGCTAGAGAGGTCTTTCAGCAAATTCCAGTAAAAAGTGTGGTTTCTTGGAACTCCATCATCCTAGGATTCAGTTTACAAGGTAACAGTAAATCTTGTATAGAATTTTTCAGTAGAATGAACATGGAAGGAACTAAACCTACCTCGACTACTATTAGCAGCATATTGATGGCTTCTTCTAGGTCAGCTGCTCTACTGCACGGAAAATTCATTCATGGGTACATACTAAGAAATTCTTTTGAGGCTGACATATTTGTCAGTGGCTCGCTGATAGATTTCTACTTCAAATGTGGCTCCATTAGATCAGCTGAAAATGTCTTTCCATATATGCCTAAGAACAAAGTAGATTGTTGGAACATAATGATATCTGGGTATGTATTAGTTGGTAGCTTTTTTGAGGCATTAAGGGTCTTCAAGAACATGAGAGAAGCAGGGGTGAAACCAGATCCTATCACGTTCACGGGTATTTTGCCCGCTTGCTCACATTTAGCTGCTATAGAACATGGTAAGGAGATTCATAGGTGTATTATTGAAACTAAGTTAGAAACCAATGAAACGGTCATGGGAGCTCTCCTCGATATGTATTCTAAATGTGGTGCTATGGAGGAAGCGCTTCATGTATTTTACCAACTTCCAGAGAGAGATTTGGTCTCATGGACTTCAATGATCACAGCTTATGGATCTCATGGCCAAGCCGTGGAAGCTATCGCGTTGTTTGAGAACATGCAGCATTCAAATATGAAGCCAGATAGGGTTACCTTTCTCGCAGTGCTTTCTGCTTGCAGTCATGCGGGATTGGTTGATGAGGGGAAGCATTATTTCAATCTAATGGTGACTCAATATGGCATCAAACCCACATTAGAACACTATGCGTGCTTGATTGATCTTCTGGGGCGTGGAGGTAGATTGACTGAAGCTTTCAAAATCCTGCAACAAAATCCAAGTATCAGAGAAGATTCAGGGTTATTAAGCTCATTATTTGCTGCATGTCATGTACATGGGGACTTACAACTTGGAGAGGAAATCGCAAGAGTTCTTCTTGAAAAGGATCCTAATGATCCATCAACATATGTTATCTTGACAAACATGTATGCTTCTGTAAAGAACTGGGACAAAGCGAGAACTATGAGGTTGAAGATAAGAGATCTTGGATTGAAGAAGAGACCCGGATGCAGCTGGATTGAAGTTGATGGGAGGATCCATTCGTTTTTTGTTGAAGATAAATCACATCCACAAGCACAGACGATTTATGATTGGCTAATGGTACTTGCAAGTCATATGGAGAAGGATAAATCAGTTCAGTTCAAAAGTGGGTGGAAAATGTGTGAAGCAGCGTAAAAGATTGATCAGAATGCAGCATTATTAAGTTGATCATGCCGATCAACCTCCAATCTCCCGAATTTCATATTTATGTGTATACACCTCGTAATTTCTTCCTCCATTTCATCGATCACTCAAGTTGTTGTAATTTCTGCACCCAAGCAGGATGCACGGCTTGTTCCTATCTTGTCATGCACTTGGGTGTGACTGAAGAAATTCAGGATGGGAGAGAGAGAAAGGAGATGAGACAATGAGAGTTGTATTCATGAATTTGTTTGTATGAAACAATAAAGAGGTTGGCCTCAATTTCTACAATCCCAATAAATTGTTGCTGGTCACCTGAACAATATAACAACCAGCCAACTGCAATGGTCCCCTCACATAACAGTCATAACAACCGTAAAAACACCCACATACCACGACGCGCATGTGACTGTGACAACGTGACCGTGCTAACATGACTTTGACCTTGATACTGTGACCGCGCATACCGCCCGTAAACTGCGACCATGACAAGACTGACAATCATGCCTGTGACCGTGGCATATCCATCTTTGTCAATTTCAATTTTACAGTCTCTGTTTCGTGCGAGGTATTGTTCTGTTCTTGGTATTCCCAGACCTGATCTCAGTACATAAAAAACCATTCAATCTAAGGTGCGATTTTACACCTTACCTTAAAGTTATTGGTCTTTATGTTTGACATAGCGGTACTTCCAGTGGCAAAGTAACAAAATTGATCGTGTCTGACCTCTGGAGTGGATACACTGTTGGAAATCTGTATGATTATGATAATGATCATGTGGCTGTGGACAAGAATTTTCAGCATTCCAGTTCCTTTTCTTCCACTAAAGGAGTTATTTCCACTGTTTGGTTCTTAATGTTTGTAAGTTCGTTTAAATTGGTCCTTTATTTTTCTTTTGTTCAAAATAGTCCCTAATGTTTATGAATTTTTTTAAATTGGTATCTCGTCTTTTCTTTTGTTTCAAGTAATCCCTCATTTTTTTATTTTATGACAAAGTTGGTCTTCTATCTAGTTATGAATACAAGGTAAAACTTAAAGATTAGGGACCAATTTTATTAGAAAATAAAACATAAAAGACTATTTTAAACAAGAAAAATTAAGGGACCACTTCGAACAAATTTACAAACATTAGAAACTATTTTAAATTAAACAAAAAAGAGGTATCAATTTGTACAAACTTACAAAAATTAGGGACCAACAGAGTAAATTACTCCTACCTAAAGAGGCCTTGTTTGTGAAGGGACAGAGAGAAGCATCTTGTATCCTTAGATTGTTCATGGCGCTAGAAAATCAGGTTTAACTATAGATCTGTGTTGCGTTGATCTAGGATGATGTGCATCTAGTCATTTTAATCTGGACCTCAGCCTAGGGGTGTATTTGAGCCAAGCCAAGCTGTGCCCGAGCCTGCCAGGCTCGAGGCTCGACTCGTTAGCATTAAGCTCGGCTTAAAGCTTGCCGAGCATGGAAAATTCAGGCTCAAGCTCGGCTCGTCAAAAGCTCGGGCTTGGTTCCGGTTCGGCTGGATCTAAGCTCGGCGAGCTTCGAATTAAGCTTGCAATATTTTGGCTCGTTTAAACTCAGTAAAGGCTCGTTTAAACTCGAGCTCGGCTCATTTAGACTCAAATTTGAGTTCATTTGGAAATATCTAAGCAAATATATTATATTAAAAAAGGCTCGTTTAGGCTCGCGAACCTACGAGCTCAAGAATTCACTAGGCTCGGGTTGGGCTCGGGCTCAGCTCGATAAGCTAAACAAGCCGGCTCAACTCAGTTTGAGCTCAAAGCGAGCTGAGCTTTTCGAGCTTTATGACGAGCCAAGCGGGCACCCTTACTTCAGCCTCAAAATCCGGGGAGAGAGGATGGCCACTTTTCAAATTTGTCAATGCGTGCATGGTACTTGTTGTGTCTTTCATGCATCTGATTTTCACGATACAAGTTCCCTAAAATTAGAAACTTCGTCTGTTGAAGATGCTAAACAAATCTGCAGGTATAGGTTCTCAACATGCAAATAAATTGCATAGTGACATGTTTTCCTTAGAGTTTCTACTATCAAATAACGTCAATATCTAATGTAGTAGTCTTTACGTAATAGATTTTGAGCTAGCCATTACTCGATTGGCTGTTATGTAACTATACTTTTGTAGTGGCCTCTATGATGTGTATATATTGGTAGATTTACATTAAAAGACTATCCGAAGAGTATAAAATTGATTGTTGTATAATCAACTTTGCAAAGATAAGACTTAACTATAAGTTATGCTCCCTTGGAAACCCAACAGGATCGCCACGACATGTTTGCAACACCCTGATGCTGCTACAATTTTGCGTCCATGACCTGACCATAAGAATTGTGATTTGATTCCATGGCTCCCATGTGGTGGCTCCCATGAGATATGTTCGGACTCGCTTTAGGTTGTGCAAGTACGTAGGAATTTGTCTAAACATTGGGTACCCTTCTCTAGTGACCCCAAATTGCAACCTTGTCATCTGTATTTACTTCTCATGTGATCAATTTAGATTACAGTACATTGTAATAAGATGTCGAGACGTTATTTTCTACTGCTGATATGCCTGCTTTCTGGCCAACTGATTGTTGAGATGTTATTTTCTACTTCTGATATCACAACTTTGCGGGCATGTTTGATTATAGATAAACGTCAGGATCTTTTACGGTCAATATGTCTCATGAATTCTTTGTGGGTCTCTTTGGGCAAAAAGCTTTAGGGGCTTTGCGTTTATGCCTTGGATGATGTGCAAAGAGACCAGAGAACTATAACTTGCTGGCTAATGGATTTTGTATTTTCTCTTCTCATTACTAAGGAATCTTGTCCTTTAACACTATGCATTTTTTCTCCCTTAATATGATTACTTCTTTCTTATATAAAGCTACGGCCATGGATTAGTTGCAAGTAGGGTTTAAACGAGTCCAGTCAAGCCAAGCATCCCCTTCTTTGAACTCAAACTCGACAAGCCTTGTCGAGCTCAAGTTTGAGTTGAGCCCTAATTGAGCTATCAAAACTTTGTTCGAGCTCGGTTCGATTATATTTTTGTATGTTCTGTACTTTGCTTAGCTCAGCTTGTTATCCTAATCGAGCTTATTCGAGCTCGTTATGGAGTCGAGTTGAGCCAAATCAAGCTCACAACTGAGCCGAGCTCGCTAATGAGTCGAGCTTGCTACCAAGCTAATTCCTGTCACTATCAAGCCATTATCGAACCATTTTTGAGCTAACACCAACTATTAATGAGCTTTTGACGAGCCTTTAACGAGTTGGTAATGAGCCCTTTGCTAGCTCTTATCGAATTCTGAACGAGCCCTTATCAAGATTTTCACAAATGTCAATGGGCTTCAGGCGGGGGAGATGTAAGAAAGATTACCAACTTGACCCTTAGTCCAAGTATTATATTTGGTTATTTACTAAAATCGCCTTTTGGGAGAGAAGGATGGATTGTTACTGTGGATGATTTGGAAGATATAATCGGAGGACATGTATGGATCGGTTCCATTTGTATACTTGGTGGAATCTAGCATATACTAACCAAACCTTTTGCATGGGCTCGCCGCGCACTTGTAATGGTCGGGAGAGGCTTACTTGTCTTATAGTTTAGGTGCTTTATCTGTCTTCGGTTTCATTGCTTGTTGCTTTGTCTGGTTCAATAATACCGCTTATCCTAGTGAATTTTACGGGCCAACTAGATCAGAAGCTTCTCAAGCTCAAGCATTTACTTTTCTAGTTCGAGACCAACGTCTTGGGGCTAACGTGGGATCCGCTCAAGGACCCACTGGTTTAGGTAAGTATCTAATGCGTTCCCTGACTGGAGAAGTCATTTTCGAAGGGGAAACTATGCGTTTTTGGGATTTGCGTGCTCCCTAGTTAGAACCTTTAAGGGGTCCAAATGGTTTGGACTTGAGTCGGCTAAAAAAAGACAAACAACCTTGGCAAGAACGGCATTCCGCAGAATATATGACTCATGCGCCTTTGGGTTCTTTAAATTCTATGGGTGGATTAGCTACCGAGATCAATGCAGTCAATTATGTCTCTCCTAGATGTTGGTTAGCTACTTCTCATTTTGTTCTAGGATTCTTCCTATTCGTAGGTTATTTGTGGCACGTGGGAAGGACTCGTGCAGCTACAGTAGGATTTGAAAAAGGAATTGATAGTGATTTTGAACTTGTTCTTTCGATGACTCCTCTTAACTAAGACAAGAAATCCAATGCTTAAAGTAGGAATCCGTTTGATTCCATCATACATATTGGGATCGGGTCATACTTTTTAAGTATTCCTTTTTTGTTGGCTCGGCTAGGTGAGATAGCCGAGCCATTCTCTTTATTTTACCGGGCCAGGCAAACACAACAAAATAAGAAAACAAATCTATTCAACGAGCGAAAGGAGAGAGAGGGATTCGAACCCTCAATAATCCTAAGGACTATGCCGGTTTTCAAGACCGGAGCTTTCAACCACTCAGCCATCTCTCCAAAAGACAATTTTTATTTTATTCTTATTCCTCCGAATAGAACATGGACATATGAGTTGATATCATCACCATCTGTAAACAAATATCAAGTGCAAGCCGATAATTTATTTGTAGCTATATATATTATATATAGATGCATGATACACCGTGCCCATTTGGTGAAGTAAAGCAATTGTCATCGATTCCATGTTCGAATAAAGCGGTAAAAAAGTGGTCAAAAGTCATTATATTATATAGAGTCAATGTATTCATAGTATAAATCCCTCCGTGATGTATTTTATTACAATTTTGACTGATAGAGGGATGAAATGGTATAGTTCATTTGTTGGCAGCTTGGAGGATTATAAGTATGACTATAGCTTTCCAATTTGCTGTTTTTGCATTAATTGCTACTTCATCAATCTTACTGATTAGCGTACCTGTTGTATTTTCTTCTCCCAATGGTTGGTCAAGTAACAAAAATATTGTATTTTCTGGTACATCATTATGGATTGGATTAGTCTTTCTAGTAGGTACTCTTAATTCTCTCATCTCTTGAACCTATTCGTCCTAGATCCAAAAATGACCCTTCCCATGAATTCGAATTCTTTCAGGTTGTGAGAAACATTACAAATTAAATTAATCAATATAAGTCCCCAAAATGCAAAAAACAAATAAAGAAAAAAAATTAGAGGGAGGGGTCAAACTTAAACTTCTTAAATGAATTTAGAATTAGAATTTAGTGAAAAAATAATAATAAAAATTAAGAATTTAATTAGAATTGCCTTAAATTAAAAAGAGTATATGACCCTATTCTGCACAAATATGACCCAGACATATATAATTTCATTATATATGTGTGGACATATTCCTTCTCAAGAAGGAAAAGACGGATATAGTCGAATGGTAAAATTTCTCTTTGCCAAGGAGAAGACGCGGGTTCGATTCCCTCTATCCGCTCAATGTAAAGTAATGCCTTTAAATATGATAAAGGATTTGGTATAGTTGACCGTGATAGTGTAGTGATTCTATCCTCTTCGTTATTTTTTTCTCTCACCCCCTCCAAAAAAATAATAATTAATTACTAATTAAATTCTAGATAAATTAAAGTTAACAGAGTCAAACCTAATTTTTTTTTAACAAAATCTTGTGGAGACAGGATTTGAACCCGTGACCTCAAGGTTATGAGCCTTGAGAGCTACCAAACTGCTCTACCCCACGTTGAAGAAAAGAACTGGGAACTAATGGATAAACAAGAATTGAATGCACCCCCTACCATATCTGTACAAATTGAATACCCCATTTATACAAAAAGGTAAAGGGGCTCTCTATGATCGATGATCATAGAAATGAAAAGATACTTTCATCTTTACCAACTTGATCTTGTTGTCCCTTGCAACAAACATGCATGAACCATTTCATGAAGTATGTGTCCAGATAACCCAAAGTCTCGATAGTTAGCTCTCGGTCTTCTGGTCAAAAAACACCGTTGATGAAGACGTGTAGGTGCACTATTACGTGGGAGAGATTGTAACTTTCCATGAATTTCCCATTTATCACTCAACGACACAACTTTGCTTATTGCTTTCTTTAAGGATCACCGAATCAAATGATATTTCTGTTCCAATTTTTGCCTCTTCTTCTCCCTCTGAATCAAGCTTTTCTTTGCCATAATGGTTCAATTCCTATTAGTATCAATGATACAAGTCGGGTCCTAGATGTATAAATATAAGAAATGGAACGCCCCTATCCATAGAAAGAAACGATATTTTTGCGGATACAACACATTAACATTAAAAAAAAATTAACCATATTTGCCTGATGTCGAGGCAATCAAGAAAGCTGCATAAGTGAATATATAACCTACAGAGAAGTGGGCTAATCCAACCAATCTTGCTTGCATAATGGAAAGAGACACTGGTTTATCTCTCCATCGAATCAAATTGGCCAAATGTGTGCGTTCATGGCCCATGCTAAAGTTTCGATCAATTCCTGCCAATATCCACGCTAGGAAATTAAGAACATAAATCCTGTAGCCCAAATGTCCAAATAAGAACATCCACACCCAAACCGATAAACTATTCATACCAAAGGGGTTATATCCATTGATAAGTTGGGAAGAGTTTAACCATAGATAATCTCTTAACCATCCCATCAAATAAGTAGAAGATTCATTAAACCCTGCCATAATGTGATGTGCTTCCAATGCCAATAAAAGGTAACCCATCCAATGGTATTTAACATCCAGAAAACTGCCAAATAAAATGCGTCCCAAGCCGAAATATCACAAGTACTGCCTAGTCTCGGACCATCGCAAGGAAAACTATAATTGAAATCCTTTTTATCTGGCATTAACTTGGAACCGCGTGCATCTAAAGCATCTTTTACTAAGATCAATGTAGTTGTATGTAGCCCTAGAGCAATAGCATGATAAACCAAAAAGTCACCAGGCCATATTGTTAAAAATAGTGAATTACTATTCTCATTAATAGCATTTAACCAGCCAGGCAATCATATACTTCGACCCGCATTGAATGCCGGTCCATTCGTTGAGGATAAAAGTACATCGAACCCATATGATGTTTTACCATGAGCAGATTGTATCTATTAAGCAAATATAGGTTCGATCAATATTTGTTTCTCTAGAGTACCAAAAGCAAACATGACATCATTATGAATATAAAGACCCAAAGTATGAAACCCTAAAAAGAGACTGGCCCAACTTAAATGGGATATGATAGCTTCTTTATGGTCTAACATTCTTGCCAATACATTATCCTCATTCTGTTCCGGATTGTAATCTCTAATGAAAAATATAGCACCATGAGCAAAAGCTCCTGTCATGATAAATCCTGCGATGTATTGCTAATGCGTATATAACGCAGCTTGAGTAGTAAAGTCTTGTGCTATGAACGCATAAGCAGGTAAAGAGTACATGTATTGAGGTACCAAGGAATTAATAACCCGTGAAGAGGCTAGAGCAAGTCCTAATTGAAAATGAAGCGAATTGTTGATTGTGTCATGAAGACCCTTATGCCCACATCCCAATCGTCCCCTCGGAGGAATATGTGCTTCTAAAAGATCTTTCATAATGTGCCCAATCCCGAAGTTCGTTCTATACATATGACCAGCTACAAGAAAAATAAAAGCAACAGATAAATGACGATGAGCAATATTAGTTAACCATAAACTTTGCATTTGTGGATGGAATCCTCCAAGAAGTGTTAGAATGGCAGTTCCCGCTCCTTAGGAGGTACCAAATAAATGACTACTTGAATCGGGGTTTCGAGCATAAAGATTCCACTGACCTGTAAAAAGTGGGCCTAACCCTTGGGGGTGCGGTAATACATCAAAGAAATTATTCCATCGAACGTACTCCCCCCTGGATCCGGGAATAGCGACATGAACTAAATGTCCTGTCCAAGCCAAGGAGCTTAGTCTGAAAAGTCCTGACAAATGATGATTGAGACGGGATTCAGCATTTTTGAACCACAAAATGCTCGGTTTCCATTTTGGTTGTAGGTGTAACCAACCTGCTAGTAAAGATATGACAGAAAGAAATAATAGAAAAAGAGCTCCAGTATAAAGATCCTCATTAGTGCGTAAACTGATTGTATACCACCACTGATAAACACCAAAATAAGCAATATTCACTGGGCATGAGTTCCCCTGCGAGTAAAAGCTTCCACAGCCAGTTAACCAAAAATAGGATCCCAAATTGCATGAGCAATAGGTCTTACGTGTAAAGGGTCCTGTATCCATGACTCAAAATTTCCTTGCCAAGCTACATGAAACAGATTTTCGGAAGTCCACAGAAAAATTATTGCTAATTGCCCAAAGTGAGAACAAAAAAATTCTGATAAAGACGTTCTTCGGTAATATCATCATGACTCTCGAAGTCATGTGCGGTAGCAATACCAAACCAAATACGACGAGTAGTGGGGTCCTGAGCTAAACCTTGGGTAAACCTTGGAAATCTTAATGCCATTATGCCTTTC